>JAEMGE010000029.1:4359687-4982500 GCA_033884665.1 Argynnis bischoffii washingtonia
ACTAAAAATAACACATAATAGGCATATTTCAATCATATATTTATAGAATATCATTTAAGGAAAGAATATGATATTATATATCATTTGTCAGACAATAACAACGGTTACCATGGCAACAAACGTACGTACATTTTTTCGTAACGCTTTCCCCCCAAGTCAAGCGTGAGTAACGAAATTTTACTTCAAAAATGTATATTATACTAGAAACTCATCCTTACTTCACTAAAGCTTTAGAATAAATCTACGTGAAAAAAAAATCATTACTTGCCGCCATAAAAGCTATACAATAATCATACTGAACAAACATAATTATTTTATTTAAGAAATCCTTAATATCCTAAGCGGGAATCAAACCTCCGATCTACATATAGATATAATACTTTCTAGCTCAATATACAATTATACCGCTTGTTGAAGTAAAAAGGGTTTTTATTACTCTTTCTATTAAGAAAATTAAATATGTGTACAGCCGTGTACAATAAATTATACGAATATGTCAACAAGTTAGTTAAATTCCACTTAACTATTTAAAAAATGGAAGTGGCTTAAACAGTATTTTATACAGTTATGTTTTTATTTAATACTACATAGGGTGTGTTTTAACGGTTAGTATGGAATAGATAAGACTATATATTATATGATATATAGACTATAGCTTTCCTCAATAAAAAGTGCTATCTAAAGCAAAAAGAATTTTTCAAATCGGATTAGTAGTTCCTGAGATTAGCGCGATCAAACAAACAAACAAATTCTGCTTCTTTATAATATTAATATAGATGCCTTTTCTATGTACCTTCATATTTAAGTGTTGATTAATATTCAATATTATACTACGAGTATTACTAGCGACTTACTCTGACTTTGCTTGGGCGCTTCTCTAGGTTTTGAAACGTTTATGCAGCGCACGCGCAACTAAGCGGCTTGTTTCTTCTTACTTCAATTCAAGTTATTATGATATCTGACAGTAAACTCAGTTTTTTCACTAATAAGTTTAAGAATTTTCAGAATCGAATAAATAATTTTATATGAGGTACATAGTGTATAGTATAGCGTTTAATACATATATGATTTATGATATTATTAGTGTAGAAAAAAGTGTATAAAAATTATGTATTTTTTATCTATAAGGTATACAAACGCACAAATAAATTTACCTTAAAAAGTTATCCACTATTAATATAAAAAATAATAATAATGTTTAATGGTTATAGCGATAATAATTGTTACATTCTTCTCTTATTCTTATAAAAACACAATTTAGTATAAAATTTCATATAAAACTTGTTGTTGCCCGCGGCTTCGTTCGCCTGGTGGTGGGCGGGGATCAAAGGTAACCTTTTGCCAAATTTTATCGATATCTGTTTGAAGCTTTAAGCTTGAATAGGTAACAATTAGAGTTACATTCACATTTATAATTTTAGTATGGATTTTGTGATGCTACACAGGATAAATAAATATGTTGGGACAATAACACACAGCACCATCTAGCACCATAGTAAGTTGGGAGACCTGTGTTATGAATACCAGATAGTTGATACACTACACATATTATGTATATAACTTTAAATACATACATATTATAAATATAAACATCCATGACTGGAGTAAAAGTGCTCATCACACAAATGAATGCCCTCAGCTGGACTCGAACCTGCGACCGCTGCCACAGCAAGTACAGCAAGTGCCACTACAAACTGAGCCAAACGTGTCACCATAAGGATAAAACTTGAAATCTGTTATTCCTACATTCTAAAAACGAAGATACCATATTCAGATATTCACTTTTCTTAGTGACAAAAAAACAATAAACCAGAGCTATAATTGCTTAAACATACATAAGGTAAGATAATAAATATCTTTTTAACTGCAATAGATTTTATATGTCATGTTACTTTTATAGCGGTGTATTTGTATAAGATGTTATCGTTTCATTTGAAGCAAGATTTTACTAATTATAATGAATATTAATTTTGGTGTCCTATTCTTTATCTTACTATACATACTATATTATAAGCTCAAAAGTTTGTGAGAATGGACGTATGTTTGTTACTATTTCAAGCAAAAATTCCTGAATGGATTTTGATAAAGCTTTATAGAGATATAAAGGAAAATATAGTTCGGTTAAAGCTGTGAGAAAACGCTAGTTATCAATATAATACAACAATCAGAATATATCTGATTGTTCTGAAAGTTGTTGAGTTTTTGGATTTTTTTGAACTACTTTGTTTCGCGATAGCACCTTAAAAGAAAATTCAATTTATTAATACTAGCGATTTGGGTGCATATCTGTGAGCCCTTTGTGTTTATATTATATACAGGCAGGGTTATAGTCTATCTGTGAATAAAATTTTATCAAATTCGGTACATCCATTTAAGCTGGCAGGAGTATTATATATATATATATATACATTATTATAAAAATTTCATATTTATAATAGCAGTGTGATTTATCATAGCAAAATTATATTTAAGTCCATTCATTATTTTTATAATATAACTAGCGATTGATTCTCCATACAAACTTTCATCCCCATTTCACGCCCTTACGGGATGATTTCCAGGATAAAAAGTATTCTATATCCTTCCCAGGGTCTCAAACTATCTTTTTACCAAATTTCATCTAAATCGGTTCAGTAGATCCAAAGATTACTATACTCCATACAACGTCACAAACTCACAAACTTTTACCTCTTTATAATATTAGTATAGATAAGATTTACGTGCGAACTTTCGTCGGATACAATAAAAACTTTTTACGCGAAAGCTTTATGAAAACTTAATGCATTGCGAAAAATATAATATTCGTGTCAAATAAATGCTGTAAAATAGTTTATTCCGGAAAAGTAAATTTTAGAGACTTCTATACTACTATGTAGCTATGTATATATATATTTTTTTAAATATCTTTGTATTTAACCTTTTTTAACGTCTCACTGCTGGGCATAGGCCACCCTTTAATACGAGCCATTGTCCACCATACTGACCAAGTGCTGGTTGGCGGGATTTACATGTTTTTTAAACTTGCTAGGTTGTCACAAACATGCAGATCCTCTAACGATGTTTTCTTTCGGAAAATGAACGGACAATGTTTCACATATGAAAATATCAGAGGTGCAAAACGTATGATTTGAACGTTCTTCATTTGGTTACTCAAGCAAGCGTGTTACCACTGGTCTACCATTTTCTAAAATATATTAAAGTTTACATTTCATTTATTTACTGCTAGCTTCTTACATATAATTTATAAATATTAGTAATTTACCATGGCTTCGCTCGGGTGCATCACTAGGAGTAGGCTATGGGTTGTTCCAGGACAGGTGAATGTTTGTTATTTCTACAAACTAGAACTCTGGACTTCTCAACGTAATGAAATCCTCGGACCAGTGAGGTCGCTCCGCAAAGCCTGTTAAGTTCTCAGGAAACTTCTGCGCTTTTGGACGGAGTTAGGCTGGCTGAATTAGCCAGGATTCGCAACGTACAACGGACCAAATGCGAGTCTAAGTACGGAAAACGAGTTCAATTTACATTACACAAAGTACTGGAAAGATTTCGATGAAATTTAGTACAGATAGACTATAGTCTAAAGTAATATATGATATATAGGCTATGTTTAGGCATATAGCGAGTTAAACGAAGCAGGGTTAAGTCACTTGTTTCTTCATGTGATCTAATAATGATTAATAAGTTAATTTGCTTTCTACTTCTTCACATTGAAAGAATTTAACTGATTTTAGTATAACTAAAATAAGTATATGGGTAACATTATCCGCTACGTATATTATGTGAGTAGAATCACGGGTAAATATAAGTTAATAAATAAATTTTATACAGAACGTTAGCATGAACCCAAGTTCGTACATTCGGATGCATCTAAACAGCATAACTGTCTGCGTTATTTTTAGCACCCTAAGTCTTACAGCTGTTCAAATATATATCTTACTTTAGAGTTTAATTAGTACTTTCTAAGATTTACAAGACTACCTTTTACTCGTGGCTTCACTTAGGAATAATATATCTATACAGATAAATAAAATTGAAGTGTCCGTTTGTAATTTCAAAGTAACAACTTTTTACTAAATGCATATGAAAGTATAAACGGTACATATAAGAAAAACACAATTTTTAAATTTTATGTCTATCTGTCTGTTTGTTCCGGCTAATCTCCGAATCGGCTAGACCGATTTTCACGGAACTTTCACTGGCAGATAGCTGATGTTATAAGGAGTAGCTTAGGTTACTTCAATTTTAGACAAAAAATTAGGGTTCCGCTTAAAAAATAAAAACGTTAAATATAAAAACACTAGATTCCTTGTACTTACATATACATATTATATCAATAGAAAATAGGCTTCTTTAACCTTGGATGGACTACCTCCTTTATAAATTTCATTGAAATTCATTTAGTCATTATATATAACATTAAAATCAACATACTTAATCTACCTAAATTTCAAAGTACTTTTTGGGAACTCAATTGAGATTTTTTAAAAGTAGATATTTACTTATTAGATTTTCTTCATAAAAGGATTGAATAAAAAGCTAAAAGTTTATATTATTATATTCTTATGGTTAAAATCATGGATTTTTTTTGGTAAAGTAATAATTTAGGCATGTAATATTTTATCCATTCACATGTTAGGGATATTTGAGAATTGAAATGAACAAAAAATCGGCCAAGTGCGAGTCGAATTCGCACACGAAGGGTTCCGTACCATCGTACATTCACTTTTTATTAATATGACTTTTACTCTATGTATGTAGTATATTAACTTCAATGATCGATTATAAACGTTAAAAAAAAAATTTAATGTATTTTTCGTTATAGTGGCAATAGGAATACATACTCTGTGAAAATTTCAACTCTGTACCTAGTACGGTTCATGAGATACAGCCCTCTGACAGATGGACGGACGGACAGCGGAGCCTTAGTAATAGTGTTCCGTTGGCATCTTTCGGGTACAGAACCCTAAAAAGTATGTTATTCCATAGAAAAAGTAAGGTGTAGTTACATCTTTCTTTACGGGTTTAGAAGAAGACATAGAATCTTGAAACAATTGTATTAATTTATCCTTTCTCTGTATTATCATCTCATATTATATATTAAAACGCGTTTGATATTACAAATATCGGCTTAATCATTCGTTTGGTTAACATAAAAACTGTTTCTATCCGAAAATCGAACCGGCTAATTCCAGCACAGTAAATACTACCAGTTAAATTGAAATATCTCAAAGTAACACGATATGACAACTACCACAATAATTATAAACTAAAAACTTATTTTTTTTCTAAATCCGGATACTGAATTAAATACTTTAAAAAGAACTAGCGAAATACTTTTCTTAACATCTTCACACCAACGAAATCTTACAGCTACTCTACAAAACATAGAGTTGGATTTTCACTGGAAATTATAACGGAAATTAAATTTGCTCCATATTGTCGGTTTATAAAGTCACTTTTTGTTTAAAACCTCGGTGAAGAGAAAAAAAAATTATGTGCAAATTTAGCGAGACGAAAGCATGCAAAAAGTGAAAGCAGACATTACAGTTTTGTATGTTTTTCAGTTTTCCAAGTATATCAAGATTTAAAATAGATGGCTATTTATGTTATTATTTTAATCTTGTTTAGTATTAAGACTAAATATTTAAATAATGACACAATATAGACAATTGGTGAAGTGTTCGCTTGAATAATCAAGTGAAGTGGGTTCAAATCCGGATCCTCACAGCTTCGATTTTTTCATGTGTTAGTTTTTTCAACATGGTGTTAATACTATGAATAAATAGTGATGAAACTCGCATATCTGAGAGAACTTAACTAGTATACAAAAGAGGCGTCAATTCTGCCAACCCTTATTAGGCCTTTGGTGGACTATAGCGTAATCTTCCACGCATTGAAAGTACGCTCGTACCCAGCAGTAGGACTGTAATAAAACCAATATATTATTATTAGCAAATTATTATATTGTTAATGAAATAAGTACCTAGGCGACCGAGCTTTGCTTGGAGTTCTTGTTTGTTATATCGTAATTTATAGATATAAAAAACTAAAAGCTAGAATAAATACAGAGTAAAAAAAAAGTAAATACTTTGTATCCGACCGGGACCGAACCCATATATACCCATAAGCGATATCTCGAGTCTATCTTGCGCCTTGGCCGCTTGACCACGATGCTTATGCCCGAGCGTAATAAATTATCGACCATATTTTGCGTGGAATAATGCAAAAGAAAACCGTATGAAAACTCGAAGACACGTGTTTTTCCAAACATAAGACTAATTTAGATCGATTTTTCGCCCCCTAAAACCTCCACACACCAAATTTCAGCGAAATCATTAGAGCCGTTTCCGAGATTGCCGGTATAAATAAGTAAATAAGTATACAAGAATTGCTCGTTTAAATATATAAAAAAAAGTTATAATAACATTTACAAAACCTTAACGTTCTAAAAAATATTATAAGTACGAAAGTTTACATCATTAAGTATTTTTTCTTCCTTTTTCCACCTATCAATTGGAATACTCCAATTTAACATATCTTTATACACGACGACATATAACACAAGCCTCGTAGCTTACCATGGAACTAGATGGTGCTGTTTGTTAACATCCCATACTTTATATATAACTTCAAACTAACGTAAATTTTTGTATAGAGATAGTTTAGGGGCCAGAAAGTAGCTAGATTAGATACTTCATAGAAATTTTATAGATACTTTTATTTTTTACTTTATAGATACTTTATATATCAAAAATTCTCAAATCAATTTCTGTATTACCAAATAGGCCACTATTTTGTATATTCTAAAGAATTTCTCCCTCATTATTGCATAAATTGATCTTTTGTTTTCATTTTAAAGTAACTATAAAAATGTAATTATAAAATATTGAAAAAAGATAATTTTTTTGATGTTAATATATATGTTAACTAGCGACTCACCCTCGCTCCGCTCGGGTTCGTCCCTACTTACGTTTTAAAGTTTAGTATGATTTCCAAGAGATGAGATATTTTCCCGCAGTAAAAGTATCCTATATGTTGACCCAGATAACCAGCTATCATCATACGCAATTTCATTAAAATCCCTCTAGTGGTTTTTCCGTGACGCGGTAACTGACAGACAGACAGACAGACAAAAACTCTAAAACCTATAGATTCGGCCTCTGCATCGATAATAATGACTGTTTCAATAAGATTTTCAAAAAAATATTTAATGTACAAATTCGGCTTAGTTACAACTTTATTATAATATGTAATACTTAGATGATTTTAGAAGAAGTTAAGTCCACATTAACGGAGAATGAGAGTGATATAGATATCTCCTACGGAGTAGGCTAGTTTCTGTGAAATTGGCCGCAGTGCAGTGGAACGCCAGTAAAATTACTTTCTCAAATAAAAATTACATTTAACACACACACACACATATATATATATATATATATATATATATATATATATATATATATATATATATATATATATAATTTACTTCCAAAGGCAATATATTCACGTATATCTAAATAAGGACTTAAACTTGATATGTGTATCCCGATGTTAATTATTCTTGAAATGAAGTAGCATATGGACTTTGAGAAACCTCTTTCTTGTTTTCGTTTGCAAAAAGTATACTTTCATATTGCATTTCCAACGCATTTTATTTGTTTCAACAAAATGATTTCACATTTTTCATCTGCACTGATACTATAAAGACTAAATATTTTTTTGTTTGTTTGTACCGAATAAACTCCGAAACTACTGAACCAATTTAAATGAAATTTAGTAAGAAGATAGTTTAAGACCCTGGAAAAGACATAGAATAGTTTTATCCCGGAAATCATCCCTTTAGGGAAGGTAAATAGGGATGAAAATTTGTATGGCGACGCTGAGTCGCTATAAAATCTATTTTAGTTCATTCGCTAATTTTATGAATACTAATTATGAAATTCTTATGTAAGTTTGTTTCATAATTGCTATTTCACAACTTTTCAAGCATGTGAGGACATGTTTTGAATGAATCATTAGTTGCTGAAATTTTTTACAATGACTCATTACCATGGGAACGTATGTAAATTAACGACTGTATCCCGTTTACATTTCATCGGATGTAGTTTTTACTATGTAGTATAGTTTTTTAGCAGTTCCCTTTATTTCTAATTGATTATTTTATAATTACGAAAAGTTACCTGGCACACTCCTTAAGTTGGCTGGTAAGCTTTAGAATGTAATATTTCATTTGTCACTACATTTTGCTTTAAAATACTAGAAGTAAGACTAATATCTTACCAATATCCAAATCTTTGTTATATTAAAATCTCTTAAAATAATTTCATAAAACACTACAATTGATTGTTGACTGTTATTAAATAAAACATTAGTATTTAGGCACAAATTTAACTATTGGATTAAAATCATCAAATTTTGCATAATTGAATTTAAAATAAGTTATAACGAAGAATTTATATATTCATACCCTAAGTGGTAAAAATGGGAGATGAAAGCATGTATGGAGGTTTACCAATGAATTAAGGTAATATAAATAAGTAAATAAATGAGTAAGCTTCTGTTTTTGTGTATACAAATCTCAATCAGGCTTATTTGTAAAAATAATATTTGTTTTGGGTTTTTATAATAAAATATCGGTTACTCTTAATGAAAACTGGTTATGCCAATGGTTAATAGTACATCCTGGTTAATTATTCTAACTGCGGAACTTAAGTAAACAAAACAACGTAGTTTCATTGAAACAATGTAATTAAAATTTTATTCTCTGTCGTCTCGAATATTTTCGAATGTGTCCCACTGCCCTCTATTATTACTAGTTTTATAAGTTCCGATAGTTCTCGTCAATAACTGTCTCCATCTTACTATAAAAAACTAAATTAAATTCGAATTAATTCAATCTATCAGCGATTCGATCCATATAACTTTAAAGTGCCATTTAAATATTTAAATACATAGACGAGTTAAATATTTTAAATCAACATAATGCTGAGTTGTACTAAAATACCTTTTAAAACAAAACGATGAGTGACAACGTCCTATGTTTCAAAAGAATACTTAATACAAAATATCTTTCTTTGAAAAGCTTTTGAGCTTTTTCTCGAAGCTTTCATAATAAAATTATATGTAATATCAAGATATATTATCATTAAATAAAAAAAAAGCTTAAAGCATTCGGAGATTTTGTTTACATTTTTAAACACTGATATATTTAGATACCACGTTTTCTATGTTTATGTAGACGTGAATCATCCTTCTAGACAAATTTTATACTTTCTAAATGCTAAACAATTAATTTACATAATATACTTATTTAAATGAAACCAATCAGACCAACATACAGTTTTAAATTATAATGCTTTATATAAAACAAAATACAATTTTTCGAATATTTAAAAACATATCCCGCTTCCGCTGTAAAAAGTCAACTATACCGGGACTATTTTTACATTTGTCGTATGACTTTTCACCCTCAAAAACCACGTGTTAACCCTCTGTTCTCGATGCACAGGGGGCGTATTCTAAAAATATACGCAACAGTATTCATCTGAATGTGCGTCCAGTCGAACCAGTCACGTCGCGACGCCGGCCCGTGCCTAATACGTTATGATATCTTAAAAACTTCTTTGTGTGATATTTTTACGTACGATCTTAGAATTGGGTAAGTTTTTATTTATATTATTTCATATTGTTTAGAAATATTTTTTTAATTTTTAAATCAGTTGCGATTTCATAGATCACGTCACAAAAATATGAGGCCTCAGTCCATAAAGCGTTATATTTAAAAGAAGGATGAGTCAAAAATTCAAAATAACACACGCAAGATACATCCGCAAATAAAATTGTAAGCAAACGAAAAGTAATTATTTTTCTCTACATATAGCCAACATGTAATGATTTTGAGTGAATCCAAACATTACATTTGAACTATTTCTTTGTATTTATTACAATTTAGCTATAAGTAATTAGCTGTTCTTCTATTTTTGCCTCGCGAAATGGAATAAAGATTCAATAGAGTAAACTCACTCTAGATAGTGAATTTCCTTTTTTCCATCCCTCTTTTCATTTCCATAGAGGATGACTTCCGGGATAAAAACTATCCTATATCCTTCCTAAGGTCTCAAACCATTTAAATACATACTAAATTTCATTTAAATCAAAAGGTAAAAAGACAACAGATAAACGCATTTATAATATTAGTATGAATTAAATTGAATGACGTTATTAAAGGTACTACTTATATGAGAAAATCAATAAAAGATAAAAATTTACCTTAACCTGTAATCGAATCTTCTTCCGGTAGAGTCTAACATTAAGAAATTAATATAAAAAATTAAAATATAGTGCTAAAATATGTATCAACATTAGTTTCATAATATTTCACTATAAACTATTTCATAAATATTTTAAATGTATAAGCTGCTTAGTTATTTGGTACGCAAATAGAAGCAATAAAGTTCAAGTGTATTCCAGAAAGAAGCACCTTATTACTCTTGCAAAGTTATAACGTAACAAACTAGAGCATTTAAAAAATTAGATTGACTTGGTTCAGCTATCGTTATACCAAATTTCATCAAAAGTGGTCTAATGGTTTTCCCGTCATGCGTTCTCAGACAGACAGACAAAAATTCTAAATACTATAGATTCGGCTGTTGTATCGATAATAATAATTATTTCAATAAGATTTTCCAAAACAAAAATTAATGTACAGATTCGACTCAGAATTTTATATTGAACAATTTTTCATATTATGGATTAAGTACATTTTACCTTGTTATTACCATATCTTCTAGATTAAAAGTAAAAGTAAAGCTGATTCAGATTAGGGGTTTTGAGCCTTTTAAGCTTTCAATGTGTGAATGTCATTTATAAAATGATTACCATTTATACGCAAAAAAAAATATTGTGAGGAAACCTGCGTACGGTTACTAGTTTTTGAAAGACTTGTAAAGTCTACCAACACGCAATTGGCCAGCGTGGTGGGCTTTGGGTGGTTCTTTCTCGTAACGTATAACATTAGCAGCACGAATTTAAAAAAAATATTGAAAGCAATATTATTAGGAGTATCGGAGGTCATATGGAAAATCAGAGTGGATTGCAAGTACACGTATGTACATGTATTCATATAGAATCATCTCACTGGTAAAAGGAAATTGAGGAGTAATGTCTAAACATGTAAGCTTTAAAAATAAATATTTCTATCAAAAGTTTATTTCACTTAGCTCTTACGAAAACAGCGAGTTAAGTGAAGCAATCTGTTACATTGTTTAATTTACCAAGTACCTGATGCATTTCTTAGGTCAAAGACACTTCTGTTGCTCGATTTAGACTTTTCGAGCAAAATAAATATTTAATTTAAATTTCGATGAAAATGATTGATTGATATATGTATTATGATCAACCCTATTATATTTTTATATTTATATATTTGTATGTATGTATTCAGCCCTTTTTAAGGTCCCACTGTTGGGCATGGGCCTCCCTTCAATACGAAAGGGATCAGGCCATAGTCCACCACGCTGGCCAAGTGCGGGTTGGCGGACTTCACATGTCTCAGACATGCAGGTTTCCTCACGATGTTTTCCTTCACTGTAAAGCAAGTGGTAATCATGTTACAAATGATTCGCACATGAAAATATCATAGGTGCGAGACTCGGGATTTGAACCCGCTTAACTCGGTTGCCCAAGCGAGCGCGTTACCACTGGGCTACCACTGCCTTAGTTTATATACTTATTTTAATATAATTATAAGACTGGTAATATTAGGTTTTAAAAATATATCAAGTTATATAACAGTTAAATAATATTCATTAGTAAATTATAATTTTTCATAATTTTAATGAATAAGTGGCAGCAGTTCATTTTTTACATAAAATATTTCAATACAACAAATAGAAAAATTATGAAAAAAATTACACACGCATGTGGTCGAATTTGTGAGAGCTGAGTTCAATGATCTTACAAATATAGATGAGAATGGGAAACAAAACTAAAACGCAGCAAGATGCCGCCGTCTTGAAGCCCTAATGTCTTCAAAGTATTGAAAAGAAAGGCAATTAACAATAGAAATTTTCTAAATAGAATCCCTTGAGATATTTTAATTCATTTCCTTTATATTTACAAAGAAACTTATTATACATTTTATATACATACATTATATAATTTCATGTTTTTCCCTCGCGGGTTAAGCAGAGTAAAGATAGTGCGTTACCGTTTTCAATATCGTTCTTTTCATACACGCTCGTTGGGTGGTCCTCAAAGTATATATATATATATATATATATATATATATATATATATATATATATATATATATGCTTTTAGTTATTTTATATGTTTATTTTTCAATGTACCTTAATTGTATGTTTGCATTAAACCTGTGACTATTAGCATTATATCTAAATTTAAAATCTTACCTAACTAAATTATTAAAATAAATTAAATATAATATATAATACTAGCGACTCACCCTTACTTCGCTCGGGTTCGTCCTTAGGTACGTTTTAACTGTTAGTATGGAATAAACAGACTATATATTATATGATATATAGCCTACAGCCTTCCTCAATAAACGAGCTATCTAATGCAAAAAGAATTTTTCAAATCTAATTTGTAGTTCCTGAGATTAGCGCGTTGAAACAAACAAACTCAGCCTCTTTACAATATTAGTATATATAAAAATATCCATCGAGGAATGATAAATTCTGTGTTTTCTTTTTAATTTTTTTACAAAATCCTTAAAATCGAACCGAAAAAATAGTTAAAACTTTTTATAGTCATACGTTAATGCTTATAACTTATTTGGGACAGTGTCGTTTGACACTTTTTGTGATAGCCCACACAAATTGCTAGTACAAATATTCGGGGGCGTAAAACAAATTGTAGGCAATAATTAATTGGCGATGATAGAGCACCATTCGGTTGTGAAATTTTGATAGTTAATTAATGTGGTGTCGGTTCTGCGTGAGTTTTATTCATGACTTCGCTAACTGTTGTTTGTACGTTCAATGACGTGAAAACCTTAAGGTATAAACTAATTGAACATATTCATTATATATATATATATATATATATATATATATATATATATATATATATATATATATATATATAGCAATTCTTGTATATATGTATCTATACTATAATAATTATAAAGAGGTAAAGTTTGTGAGTTTGTGAGGTTGTAGGAGGTAATCTCTAGATCTACTGAACCGATTTAGATGAAATTTGATAAGAAGATAGTTTGAGACCCTGGGAAGGACATAGAATTTTTATCCCGGAAATCATCTCTTAAAGGGGTGAAAATGGGGATGAAAGTTTGTATTGGGAAGGAAGCTAGGAACGAACCCGAGCGAAGCAAGGGTGAGTCGCTAGTGTATATATAAATTATTTCGTGTATCTCGAAAATGGCTCTAACTGATCCAAATCGGATATTTTTGTTTTATTTAGATAAAGGTTTGCTTTATAAGTTTATCTATATAGGTATTTTCAGAAAAAAAAAAAAACTCAAATTTTATATCTTTTCCGGAAAACGCGATTTTACAAAAAAAAAACACTAAGCAAAGTCCGGTCTTTCAGGTAGTTAGGTAGGTGTCTTTACATAGTTAAACAACAGGAGGGAAAATTTTAACATTTATTCGCATGATATAATATTATTTCTATACTTAGCAAGAATTAGATTTTTTTCGTTAAATTATTGTATAATTTTGTAGGTAGTCAAAACCTTAGTCTCTCCTGTAAACATGTAGACTATAAAGTGTTAGAAACATCTGGAACAAACAAACCAATGCAAAACCTTAACAAAATGATGTACACAAATATAGCTTTATTTAAAATATCAGATATTTGCGTAAATCTAAGAAAGTATTGTGTATTGTTAAACCTCTTATATCATTATTAGTTAACTCAAATCTATTTAAATGTTAACCTGTCGGTTCATCATTACTATTTGGCAGTTTGGCTCCATCTTGCCATGAAACCCACAATAAACAAGGATACCCCTATGAGTTCATATAATAGATATAAACCATAACTTCATGGGAAGCGGCACCATCTTGCCCACAGACGATAATTAACTAAAGTACACAATTACAAAAAAATCATAAAAAGTTAGCGTTAAAATAATATTTGTCGATACCACATGTGTGTGGTAAAGTTTATGGAAGAGACCTGAGCGTATTTTTGAATAAAAAAGGTTTTTTTAAACGGTTTTTTGACCACGGATTTGTCCGAGTGAAATGTTTTTTTGTTATTTAAAAGTTTTTTAATAGCGCCATATATTATTGAAGATTACTTGAGTAATAACATTTAAATAAGTCGAAAATATTTTATTGATCGAAATTATTATTGTCACATCCAGTCTTGACTATATCATTGATACAAAACCACATGTCTTAGGTGTGTTACCGATAATACAGAAGATTTGTGATAGATGGAGATGTCCTTTAGATAAAGTTACACTTTAAAACACTTAAGCAAATTGGTGTTTTTGTATTGTTAAAGGTGTCAAAAATATCAAGTGTACTAATTTAAAATATTTAAAAAAAAAATTTAAATATTTAAATTTTTTATAAGAAGTGTATTCATTACTAATGATTTTTGAAAAATATACACTGTCATATTAATATGTCCTTTCTAATATATTTTTATTTAATTCATTTAGATATTTCTTATAAATATACATAAATAAAGTAAACGTAAATTAAAATACGCAGATATGATGAGATTTCCTTATAAAAAAATAAAATTCAGTGTTAAAATAAAATATTTTATTACTGTATTGCCGCATCCATTAATAACAACTTCCTTTGAAACCACATGGCTATGACAGATGCGGGACATATTATTGTGGTCGATCTATTTGTGAAATATGGCGATAGCGTACTCCAGATAAAAGTGACGAATAGTAGATAAATGGAAATAATGATTTATTAAATTTGTTTACAATTTAATGACAGTACAGTCTGGTGCTCTTAAATTATGGGTAATATGGTTTTTACCCCTTTTCACCCCTTTTAATTGAAAAAATATTCAGTGTCCCAATATTCTTACAAGAACAAAATATTATATTAGTATTAACTGAAAATAAATAAATAAATAATAAATATAAATAGGTAAATATATTGGGTCATTAACACTCAGCACCATCTAGTTCCATGGTAAGTTACGAGACCTGTGTCATGGATACCAGATAGTTGATACACTACACGTATAAAATTTTAAATACATACATATTATAAATATAAACATCCATGACTAGAGTACAAACATTCGTGCTCATCACAAGAATGAATGCCTTCAGCGGGACTCGAACCCGCGACCGCTGGCACAGCAAGTAGTGTCACTACAAACTGAGCCAAACGTGTTCTCGATAAAAATAAAAAGCTTCTTTTTATTCAATCAAAATTAGGATATTTTTTATTTATCAGCATTCGTAATCCAAGATTCCGTGTATTTTGATAATAATATATCTTATAATACAAAAATAGATTTTGGATCGATTTCAATTGATTGGTTAAATTAACATGAAATTGAAATAAAATGAATGTTAAATACAATGTTTGTTCTCGTCTAATTAAAATATTTGCATAAAATAGTCAATACATAGTATAAAACAAAGTCGCTTCCCGCTGTCTATCTGTCTCTATGTATGCTTAAATATTTAAAACTACGCAACAGATTTTGATGCAGTTTTTTAAAAGATAGAGTTATTCAAGAGAAAGGTTAATATGTATAATACATGTATATTATACTACAGAAAAGCCGAGAAATTCAAAGATTTGTATTTCATACCAACCGTTAAAACGTACGTAGTTTTTTATATTACTATTATTTATATGTTACAATAGTGAAACTTATTACTTTTTAAGTATTGAGTATGTTTACAAAAACACACTGCCAAAAAATTTGTCTGGTAGAATCAGGATAAGATAACAGCCCACCCACTAGGCGACAGAAATCACTCGCCACCGTCGTAAGAACCAGCCGTTTATATTATGGTCGCGGAAACGAAACTGTTTTTAAAATATTAGCCTTTACATCAAGTTACACTTGAATCACCTTTAAAGTTTTCTTGTCTCTTAATGATTGAATTTTTCTAATTTACATGGGATATCCTTTCAAAGATGTATTCATTTCTATGAAGAAGATTTATCTATACATGTAATAAAATTCTAAGTCGAATGTGTACATTAAATATTTTTTTTTGGAAAATCTTTAAAAATAGTTATTATTATCAGTACCGAGGCCGAATCTATAGTTTTTAAAAATTTTGTCTGTCTGTGACCGCATCACCAGAAAACCACTGGACAGATTTTGATGAAATTTGGTATGATGATAGCTGGTTATCATAATACTTTTCATTGTGGAGAAATATCTTCTCTTTGAGAAATCTATACTAAAAGTTAAAACATAACTAGGGACAAACCCAAGCGAAGGGAGGGTGAGTCGTTAGCTATGATAAAATTGTCTCAAGATCAGCTAATTGGCGTAGTAGCGAGTAGCATAAAACGCTCAAATTGAGAATCACTTACTTTTTTAAAGTCGGTAATACATACTTTTCGAATACACACCAAAACATAACCTAAGGTCAAATGTATTGATATGATGAATACATTTATTAGATGTGATCGTTAGTAAATTGCTATAAATGTGCATAACGAATTAATTGATGTAAACAAAAAAGCGAAGTGTTCGTTAATTTTTGTAGTTGCTTTAAAATAATATTAACTTAAATTTTTTTTATTGATGTACTATATTTAGTCTTAAGTACAAAAGATTATTTGCTTACTTACTAAGTAAAGAATTTATTTAGAGTTTAAGATGAAAAGAACGTTCACTTACTCTTCTATTTCGATGATAGAGCTTCAAGTAATATTTTGATGATTAATAAAGCATCGTTACTTACTATCTAAAAACAAAAAGCAAAATCTTATTTAAATACAAAATTTTATCCAAATCGTTAAAGCCGTTTCGAAGATACACGAAATATTGTATATACATACATATATACAAAAATTGATCATTTAATAATATATTAAGGTTAAGTTACTAATACAATTAACCGTGAAAGTAAATCTGTCCATCTATTACGTTCTCGCTAAAGCAGCTGAACAGGTTCCGATGAAATTTGGCAAGGTCATAGATTGTATAATAGGAATGAACATAGGTTTAATATGAGGGAGATCAGGCGATAGTCCACCATCCTCACCAAGTGTGGGTGGCGGACATCAAATGTCTTTCGAAAACTTGCTAGGTTCTCTCAGACATGCAGGTTTCCTCACGATGTTTTCCTTCATTGTAAAACAATTGAACCATTGTAAAACAAATGATGCACACATGAAAATATCAAAGGCTTGTCAAATTTCCAACCCAGGATTTGAACCCACTTCGCTTGGATTCACAAGCGAGCATGTTACCGCTGGCCTATCACTACCTTTTAGAATTGACTCTTCAAGTAGGTTTTATTACATTAAATGAAAATAATTAAATATGCATTTAAATGTTAATAAAACGTTATTCTACTAATAGGTATACATTTTTATTATAAAATTTTATTGCTCGTCTACCGCCCGTTGAGATATATTGACTTATGTATCCGTTAGCTTAATTTAAACTAAGACTGCCTGTCTTACATTAATTTTAAAGTAGAGTCGTTTTCAAGCGCCTGCTATAAATTTTCTTTATGTTTTATTCATATAAGTTATTTAGACGACACGTTTGGCTCAGTTTGTAGTGACCTTACTTGCTATGCCAACGGTCGTGGGTTCGAATCCCGCTTGTGGCATTCATTTTGTGAGCACGAATGCAATAACATTTTAACTTACTATAGCTATATTTGTTTTTTTTTTAAATTACTATTGTTGAAGTTATACTTCTTTTGACATGTTTGGAAAAAATTGTGAGAGTAAAATTTTTAAGATGCGCACCGACAGCCAAAAAGTGACATGATGAAGTTAGCTGAAAGCGACATGATGTAGTTAGCTGCTTTACTTTTACAAACAGAGAGTTGTAACATACGGGATGTAATCTTTATCTATTTTTGTTCTGTTACGCCAAAGAAGTATAACTTCTTACGTGCATAGATAAGTACACACACACAAGATTTTTTTAATTAAAATTGGTTTTTTTTCTTTCCAGATAATGCCACTTAACAGATAATACAAGTGTGCAGAACTGACCATGCAACGTAAATGTGAGCCATGGCATTTAATATAGACCGCGTACGTAGGGATGATTCAAAACTCAAAAATAGATTACACAGGAAATGGGCCGGGCCGGATGTGTACATTTGGATGCTGTTGACTTTTTCTCTCGGTTGCCATGGTTACCAGGAACAGAGATTTGCGATGGAGCCGCAGGATCAAGTACGTATTGTTATAATTTGTTTATGTTATTTCTATTTTTATGTATTTATTAGTATTGTGAATACGTTTTTTTTATTATTTATGCTACGTTTATTAAATAGGGATATTATTATATTAGATAAGTTATATAAGAGTATATTGCCCAAATTGCTATAATAACTATAAAACAGATGTGCAAAAGTTATATCACTTAAATTAAAACATAAAGGTAACCGAAAATATAAGATTATATAAGTGTGAACAGTAGTTAGGTAAATAGAATATTTATAAACATACATAGATACTAAGCTGCAGTTATGTACAAATTAAATATTTATAAAAACGTCCATTATTATACATAATATCTATATATAAATAGACGAAGACAAAACAGTTCAGTACCTTTTTTTTTGTCCTCTGTTTGTCAAGCGATTTTTTTTCTATTGACGAGCTTTAGTGTCATCAATAAAAAAATTTTGGAAACATCAAATATTTTTTCCTCAAATTTTCAATAATAATTATGGTCAAATTTCGACACTCGGCGAACATTTGTTATTATAACTTGATTATGTTAATACATATCTAATATATATGTATTTATTATTTAAAAGAGCAATTCATGTATTTATTTATACCTGCGATCAATTCATGTATTTATTTATACCTGCGATCTTGGAAACGGCTCTAACGATTTCGCTGAAATTTGGTACGTGGGTTTTCGGGGGCAAAAAATCTATCAAGATTAGTCTTATATCTGGGAATCGAGTTTTCATGCCGTTTTCTTTTGCATTATTCCACGCAAAATATGGTCGATAATTTCTTAAGCTCGGCCATAAGCATTGTGGTCAAGCGGCCAAGGTGCAAGATTGACAATCACAGGTGTCCGGGTTCGAAGCCCGGTCGGATACAAATATGTTTGATTGTCTGTATAAACTATTTCTTAGAAAATATGTAGGTACAATATTGCGACTTCTACTCTCACTTATCTATACTAATATTATAAATGTGAAAGTTTAGATGTTTGGATGAATGTTTGTTACTTCACCACACCAGAACGGCTGAACGGATCTGGATGAAATTAGGCACACATTTAGATAATAGTCTGGAATAGCACATAGGCTTCTTTTTATCCTGGAAGTATGTAAATTCCCGTGGGATAGATTTGTTTTTGATTTTAACCATGCCACTAGTACTATATATTTATAAAAATATCATTAGAAATGTACATATATTGGTTTGTACTCTAAAAAGATTTACGAGTCTTTTGGCCCGAATTGATAAACGCTGTCGTTAGTAACTCGTAAAATATTTTATAACGGCTGGTTTTATGGACGTTAAATTAAATTTAAATTATTGATGCAAGAAGTGCAACGGCTACTTCACTGTGCTCGAACTAATTAGAATATTATATACTTATATAATAAATTAACATTTATCATTCCTTTAATCATTACTATTATACATTTACTTATAATGTTTTATTACATTCATATGTACTAGCGTTTCTCCGCGGCTTTGCCCGTAATTTTTTTCTATATATATATATATATATATATATATATATATATATATATATATATATATATATATATATATATATATATATATATATATATATATATATATATATATATATATATACATATATATGTATATATATTTGCTCTTAATACTTTCTTAGATTTACGCGAATATTAGACATTTAAATAAAATTATCTTTTCAGATTTTTTCGCGGATTTATTTTGATTTTTAGTTCCTGACGTTTCGATTGCTTTACAGCAATCATGGTCACGGGAGAGACTACGGTGTTAGATGTCTCAAAAGCATTATATAGTTGTTACAGACAGCCTACCCACAAAATAACAAAAATGAATTCAAAATTTTGAAAACTTTGAAAATTTTGAATTCATTTTTGTTAAAATAAATCCGCGAAAAAATTCGAAAAGATAGTTTTATTTAAATATTTGCTCTTATTTAAAGCCTAATATATTTTCCTCAATAAATAGGCTATATCAAAAATATATTTTTAAATTGAACTAGTAGTTTCAAAGTTTAGTGAATTTTATATGTAACAAAAACTTCAGCTTTATTTATTTGTATAGTTATTTAAAAATGTATCATATATTTCTGGCTAATACTTACGGAGGTTAGTGCGTTCAAACAAACAAAAAATAATTTTTTTAGCTTTACAATATTACTCTAGATATAGTGACCTAAATTATAAAGGTAATCAAGATATTGATTAACTCAAGGACTTTTCATTATATATTTCTACTAGATATTATTATACCATCAAAATCTGTCTTGTGGTTTTCTCGTGATGCGGTCACAGACAGACAGAGATACAGACAGACAGATATAAATTCTAAAAAGCATAGATTCGACCTCTGTATTGATAATAATGTCTATTTCAATAAGATTTTCCAACAAAAATATTTATCGTACAGATTCGACTAAGTTAGAATTTTATTATATGTATAGATTATTAGATCAACAAATTTTATCTAAATATTGTTTCGTAATATGTTATGTTTTAATTTTGGTTTTAATTTTTAAGTATGGCTGTTTTGAACATCTTCTTATATAAATAAAAAGCATACATTAGTGCTGAAAGCTGATCCTTTTACAACGTGAATTCTTAAAGCACACGAAAGTTTTATCATAAATTATCATATGTCTGGAATAATTATATCGAATAAATATGGAATAGGACTCAGTGTAAGTTACCCACTTATATAGTTTATTAATAAAACCAGTGACCTCGCTTTTATATTTTATAAAGGTTGAAATTAAATGTGTGGTCTAAGAAGAAGGATGATAATTTTAAAACTGGCTTTTACCAGCGGCATCATTTGTAAAGATTATAGTGTAATTGCTTCATTTGATCGGAGTATTATGTGAAACAGCCTGATATTTCTCAATAAATGAACATACAATGGTAAAAGCAATGTTTTCAAATTGAATGAAATATTAGTTAAAAAAATTGGCTCAATAAATAAAAAAATATGTTATGTTTGACTAGCGACTCACCCTTGCTCCGCTCGTGTTTGTCCCTATTTACGTCATAACGATTAGTATAGATTCCTCAGAGATGAGATATTTTTCCGCAGTAAAAAGTATCCTATATGTTGACCCGGATAACCAGCTACCATCACATCAAAATTTCTCAAAATCTGTACAGTGGTTTTCCCATGATGCGGACACAGATAGACAGACAGACAGACAAAAGTTCTAAAAACCATAGATTCAGCCTTTGTATCTACGAGTATAACTATTTCATTAAGATTTTCCAAAAAATATTTTATGTACAGATTTGACTTAGTTAGAATTTTATTATATGTATGTATTTACTGTATAGATTAATAATATAATCAATATTGACCATAAATATTTTCAAAAACTTAAAAAGCTTTATGCCATGTTTAAAAAATATTTTACATGAAAATCGTCAAGTTAATAGAACTATGTCAGGAGCATTCCCAGGTTTAACACAACAACATGACAAAGTTACATCAAAATTAGATCACTGATTTAAAAATGGATGCGTCACAAACTAACAAATATTTATTTGTTTTTATATATAACACTAACTGCTTATCCTGGCTTCACTCGGTGTGTTCTTAGGAATGGATGATATAGGAACGCGTATAGTAACAAACATATAAAGAAAAATCTTATTTTTTTTGACCAGGAATCTTTGCGGTTACGTAGTACAATATTTAAATATAAATATGAATGATACAAATAAATATTCATTTTTTATATATAGATATAAAAAACTATGTTTATATCAATCGCTGATATATTGTATTATTTTATTTAATTTTATTCAAATATATTTTTTTACATTTCCCACGCTAATAGTAAGCTATAATTTTTATTTGTTCGAACTCGCTTATCTCTAAAACGGTCAAATATCATCTAAATATGTAACATCATATTAAGGAATATAGTATAAGGCTTATAGTGTACTAGCGACTCACTCTCGCTTCGCTCGGATTCCTCCCTAGGTAAGTTTTGGCAGTTAGTATGGCATAGATAGACTATATATTATATATGTATATATACATAGGTATGATAAGTTTGTTGTTGGGTTGTATTATAATGTGTTTGCCCGTGGAAGTGAGATAATCTCCCGCGGTAAAATGTAGCCCATGTCACTCTCTAGCACTCCAACTATCTCCAAAAATCACGCCAATCCGTCACTCTGTTTCGTTGTGAAAGAAGGACAAACAAACAAACAAAAAACAAACACACTTTCATATTTATAATATTAGAACGCATATATAAGTTATACGAGCAAAATCACAGGAACATGCTAGTTTTTTTAAAATAAACAGCGTAGTATGAGCTTTTAAGACCTAAGTAATATATATATATATATATATATATATATATATATATATATATATATATATATATATAATTAATAGAAAACTTTCGCTATTAGTCTATTAATTATGCGTAAAAAATGCTTAAATTTGAATTTATAATTATTTGTGCATTTACATAGACGTGTATTTAAACATGGTATTTATTTTATAGTGATTATATATCAGTCTTATCTGTTTAGTATCTACCGTTTTAATTAAATATTTCAAGTGTTATATTATAGGTTAACGGTCAGGTGACCGAGTTTGTGCAATATCAGAAATTCTAAATAAATTTTCTTAGGGTATTCGAAAATGAATATCATTTGATGGGTTTTCGATGATTTTGTAACTTTGTCATTAGTTATGGCCTTTTAAAAAAAGTAAGAGCAAGGACTTCAAGTGTGTGATATTTTTATTTTTTAATTCTTGAATATTAATTACGTTCTTTATGGTTAGCAAATGTAAAATTTGTGCAAATGATCTCAAATGCGACTAAAATAAAACAATATAAAAATTTAACTTCTAAGACAGTAAGAAAACGTTATGTTACTTAAAATGGTGAAGGCAGTACAGAATTTTGCTAATGTAATTAAGAATATATACTACAAAAATAAAAATCTCGCCTGCGTGATGAGTTAACTAAGAAGATGAAAACAGTTGTCGTAGGAACACAGTATTACGCAGTCGGAGACATACATGTAGCAAGTCACACAGCAAGTACAAAACTTCCTTCCTTTACCGCATTCGAATAAAAAGGGCAAAAATATTAAGACCTGTTTCTGTTGAAGCATACCATTAAAAATATTAATACTGAATGCGTTTCCTGTTACTTAACGGTAAAAATAAAAACTGGTAACGAAAGTCGTCAAGGATGCAAATATGACTCAAAAAGACTTTACTTACATGCTACGCAATATCAAAAATAATAAAAATCCATACTAATAGAATTATTTTTGGAACTAACATATTGCCTTAGGGTTATATGTTCAAAATTACTTTTATCATCAAGAGATGTATACTAACGTAAAAATAGTAAATAAATATTTTGTCTATCTGTTATTAATTTTGATTTATATATATATATATATATATATATATATATATATATATATATATATATATATATATATATATATATATAATATATATTCTATACGCCTATATAAATCGGGAAGTCATGCCTACTGGTTGTATAGTAAATTGAAAGCGTAAACCCAAAAACCTATGTAAGAAGGAATCTAATGAACTTTTTCTTTCGCAGAGTGCCATTGTGGGCTCCCGTGTAACACTACCTTGTCGAGTAGAGAACAAAGTTGGGAGTCTTCAATGGACAAAAGACGACTTCGGTCTTGGCACGCATCGCAACCTGAGCGGTTACGAGCGATATGCCATGATCGGAAGCGACGAGGAGGGTAAGTTACTATAATAAGAATAGATATCAATAGATAAGTAGATAAAAAGACAGATATAAAGCTTATTGCACAGTGCTACAAGGATCATTTGGTACTTAGGTGACATTAACATGAGGGCGTGGGCGTGAAATCAAGGTTTTTCTTTTATAAGAAAAAACCTCCTAACCTCTCTAGTACCACTTCATATTTTAAAATATTTTTATTGAAATAAAAACACGAAATATCCACATTATACATTAACTCCAACTTCTCTCAAAAGTGACGCTTTACAAGATGGCGGTGTCAGTTATGATTTCACCCACGTACCAAATGATCCTTGTAGCACTGTATACTATACAAGAAAAACACAGAAGAGAGAAATACACATAAGCATATTAAGGGCAGAAAAGCCCTATTTCTTTAAAATTATTGTATAATTTGTGGGTAGGAACTGTTTGTAACAATAATGTAATAACTTTTAAGAGACTTTGACTCGTCTTGAATCAAAAATCAAAATAAATCCGAGAATATATACGAAAAGGTTTTTTTTTTTTTTTTTTTTAATTCTTTAATATTAAAAGGTCTTTGAATCTTTTCAGATTATGCCAGACCTATCGTATCTCAAAAACATGTATTCAGCTATAATCTGTTGCCTCCCTAGATATTTTTATCACTTCATTAAAAACTAATTTAGCTTGTTCTGTTACAGGAGTAGCAAGTATGCTATGAATTCCACCAACATCTTTTACATTGAAATTAAAATTTTTAATCAAATTATTTCGCAAGGCTTCGCTTCGGGTACACTCCACTAAAATATGTTGTACATCTTCTACGATATCACAAGTGCTACAATTAGCTGATGATGTCTTTTTCATTAAAAACTTAAACTTATTTAGGGGTATATGCCCAGACCGAAGCCTATGCGCCATTACAACTACTTCCCTACGCATTCTACAATCTATAAACCAAGGTATATGACGAGGTTCTTTTTGTATAGTACTGTACCAGATTCCTTTAACCTTTGAGATTTCTCTAAAGTATTTAATCCAATTATTAAAGATATCAATTTTACATTTACTCAAAATTTCAGTAAAATCTGGTACAATATATATTTCAGACCCAGTTAAAATTGCCTCTTTAGCTATTCTATCGGCTACCTCATTCCCACTTAGTCCAATGTGCGCCGGTACCCATTGCAATCTCAAAGTAAGTCCGTTATTAGTGAGAAATAAAATTTTTCTCATAATTGCATAGGCTATCGATACACCTCTTTGACCAGAGGCGCATCGAGCCAAATGCTGCAGCGCACATTTGCTATCTGATAAAATAACTACATTTTTAGTTTCAATATTATTAGTAATATATGTTAATGCCTCTGAGATTGCAAGGAGCTCGGCGGACATGATTGAGACACCTGATGTAATTTTATATTTCTGTTTCACATTGTGACCAGGATCATAAAAAGCTGCTCCTAAGCCGTTTATTGTTTTCGACCCATCAGTATATAATTTATACCACCCTTCATATTTAACAGCGAGCATATTAAGTGTACAGTATTTTAACATAGTATTCATGTTATTATTCTTAGAGCCTGTAAAGCCTTCTATTTCAGTAGATATAATCTTTTCATCTATGTTAGTTTTCAAGGCACTTGAATCACAAGACTTAACTCTTTCCTCT
Source organism: Argynnis bischoffii washingtonia (assembly GCA_033884665.1). Taxonomy (NCBI): domain Eukaryota; kingdom Metazoa; phylum Arthropoda; class Insecta; order Lepidoptera; family Nymphalidae; genus Argynnis; species Argynnis bischoffii. The sequence continues at coordinate 4,385,477 of JAEMGE010000029.1, forward strand.
TTGAGTGAGTTATATACATTTGCGATTAATGGTTTTTTCTTTTTCTGCCAATAACGGCTTTGACATACCTGAGTCAACTCCTTCAGTAAAATAATGGTACTATCTTGATATGAGGTCATGGATTTAAGACAGTATTTACTAGCCAAGAAATGACGTCTAATATTAAGTGGAGGGATGCTGAGTTCACATTCCATGACGTGAATAGGTGTAGTTTTAATAAATCCACCTATTATACGTAAGGCAGAATTCTGCACACGATCTAGTTTTAATAAGTGTGTCTTGGCCGCACTATCATATAAAAAGCTACCATAATCCATTCTGCTGCGAATCAATGCAAAATACAATCGACGTAAATGTTTCGGATGAACTCCCCATGAGCTTCCTGCTAATATTTTCAGTAAATTTAATGTTTTCAAAGTTTTTTCTCTAATTTCATTAATATGTTTATTCCAAAGTAATGATTTATCAATCCACATTCCTAAATATTTAAAGCAATCAACAATCTCAATATAACAATTATTAATTTTAAGGGGAACATGATCAATTTTTCTCCTTCGAGTAAAAATACAACATTTAGTTTTCGCAGGTAAGACATCCAAACCGATTTGTTTCAATTTAGTGACTACAGTATTGAGACTAGTTTGTAACTCCGCCTTACTACTAACGAGATTTTTATTTTGTATATAAAAAACAAAATCATCGGCATATTGTAAAACATTTACCTTATTTATTCCTATGCATATCTGAGAAGTAACTATATTAAAAAGAAGAGGAGAGATTGGATCTCCCTGAGCTAAGCCCCTATTAGTCCACCTAATTAGAGGTTGTCCACTATCACTAGTAATCTTAAGATATCTTCTATTCAAAAAGTGCCACAAATAACTACAAATTTTAACTCCAACATTTAGGTTATCTAAGATTAGAATAAGTTGCTCAACAGAAACATTATTATAGGCATTCTCGATATCCAAGAAACAAGCAAGAGTGGGAATATTTTTTGTCATTCCCATTTGTATATATGATACAAGTCGTACCAAACAGTCCATACATGATTGTCCCTTTCGAAAACCGATGGTTGATGGTGGTATCGCCTTCTTCTGTTCTATAAAACACTCTAATCTTTTTTTTAACATTATATGATATATTTTACATATGCATGAAATTAGAGATATAGGTCTTAACTTTGGAGAATTATTATTAGAATTCGTATTATGTTTTGGTATAGGTACTATTTTAATACTACGCCACTGTTCTGGAACACGAGATTGACTAAATATTAGGTTATACATTCGAAGCAAAAATGATTTACCTTCATTGGGCAAGTTGTATATCATGCTGTAAGTAATACTATCATCCCCTAGAGCAGTATCCTTTTTCTTGAGACAATTTTGTAATTCTTCTAATGAAAAATCCTGCTGCAATGCTTGATTGTCTGAATGAAATGTGGGTTGCGGGCGTTCTACATAATCTGGAGTCAGGGAATGTAAAAGGTCTCTTTTCATACTTTCAGTAATTTGAGAATACTTCGGTTTTACTCCTTTCATCCAACACATTTTGTTCCACATAGTAGGAGTATCCGTAACTTCATCGATTTGTGTACAAAAACCTTGCCAATCAATACTTCTAGCACGTCGAGTTAATCGTTGAGCATCTGCTATTTTTGATGTAAGTTTATCAAAATTGTTAGGGATAGGATTTCGTCGAAAATTTTTTAAAGCCAAACGTCGTTCGGCTATAGCTCGAGACAATGAAGAATCCCAATATGTTTTTGGTTGAAATACCTGGCTAGGATTAGTACATGTTTTTTTAAAAGGGATACTTTGATCTCCAGCTTTGTTTATTTCATCTATAAAATAATCATACATTTCTTGAACGTTATTATATTCAGTGGAGCAACCAAGACTATTTTTCAATAAATTTTGATATTCTTGCCAATTTGCAAATTTGTAATTTCGACATTTAACAAAGGCTATCGTACTTTGAAATTCCAAGGTGAACTTAATGATTAAATGGTCACTACCTAAATTTTCATTTGTAGTTTCCCACTTAAAATAAACTGCAATATCAGATGTGACAAAGGTGATATCTGGAGAAGATGTCTGTAAAATATTGTTAACAAATTTAATTCTCGTATGATTCCCAGTATTAAGTGATATAAAATTACAATCTAATAGTGCATCGTGGATTTGAATCCCTCTTGTGTTTTGTTTACATGACCAATTAGAATGGTGCCCATTAAAATCACCTGCTACTATGGATTTACTTGAAAATTTAGAAAAGAGCTGATCCCAGTCACATTGTGATGTTTGAACAGAAGGTGGACAGTATATTGATGTTATAAATTCTAAGTATTTACAATTAAGAATTTTTATTGACACAATTTCAATTCCCGGGTTTCTTAATTCTACGGGATTACTACAACTTTTAACAGATTTATGAACTACAATAGCAACACCTCCATATGCATTACATCTATCACTTCTATATATAGTATAGTCTTTGAAATGTAAAGGTACATCAGGATGCAACCACGTTTCACTCAAGATACAAATGTGAATTTTTTCCCTATTTAGTAGCAACTCGAAATCTTGTTTTTTCTGCTTTAGACTCTGCGCATTCCATTGACAAATATTAATAGCATATTTCTTTAAATTACCGTTATCCATTGTATAATGCATTCAAAATTTTATTCATAAACTCTCCATCAGTAAAAGTCTTCTGAATAATAAGTTTTATCCATTCGAATAGAAATTTCACACTTAAGATGATTTTTTCTTCGACCGACTTACTAGATAATACAATATCTTTAAGTTTTGTTATTAAGTTTACAAAATTATTATTATTTTTTGTTGCACTGCTATTTTTATTGCTTTCCTCGCTTTTCTTTTCTATTTCTTGATTTTCACTTTCCTTGATATGATTTACCCCATTTTGCTGTTTTTGTGTTTTCTTATTTTTGTTGTTTTTCTTCTTCTTTCTATATTGTGTAATATTTTCATTGGATTGGGAAGCATTCTCCTCTATATTGTCATAGGTTTTACTTTCTTTATTTACAAATAGATCTACTGCTCTTTCATGTTGTGTTATACATTTTTCACCTAATATGCTTTCTTGGCTAGACAGTACTTCTTCTGCTATATCATTATTATCGGCCACTGACATTTCAGTATCGTTATTTTCATTGGCATATAATATTAGCGCTTTTTTATAAGTACAATTTTCTTTGCTCATGATACTACGAATCTTTTTTTCTTTAAAAAAAATTGGACATCTCTTATAGAAGGATATATGATTACCTTTGCAGTTTATACATTTATAGATAGTCGTATCACAATTATCATGCTTTCCACCACATTTGGGACACACCTTATCCTTTTTGGGGCAATTTTTTGCTAGATGACCGTATTTTCAACAATTAGAACATTGTGTCACTGGGAAGATATAAGGCTCCACTTTGAACCTGCCGCCATAACCGTATACATATTCAGGTAACTTAACACTCTTAAAGCAGAAGCGTACAGTTTCACTATCAATCCACTCTCCATTACTTGATTGCTTTTTAAGTCGTCTTACTGATACGATCTCTGACTGACAAGTAAATGATTCTAGAAGTTCCTTTTCATCTACTTCAAGCTCTAAATATTTAACCGTTCCGTAAGAGTAGCTTACTTCATTAGTTAAGTAAGATCGAAAACCTAAACCAGTAAATTTTCCACTTCTTAGCATTTTATCAGCTTCCTCTCTTGTTTCAAAATTTATAAAAACTTTGTACGGGGTTTTGTATTTAATTCTAGTAATATTTTGCAGGTTTTCCGACTTCAATAGTTTAACTAACCCAATTTGTTTAGGCAGTACATCGAGCGATGTCAAACAAACTTCATATTTATTTTCTTCAAGATATTTATATACACTTCTATCATTATAAGAGTTACTTCGCGCTACTCGTTTTACTTTCCTTTGTACAGTTATAAAATCTTCCGCGCTCTCTTCATCACTTTGTAATATTCCTTCATTTCGGTTCCTCTTCATACGCCTTGTGTTGTCGGTCAATTCAGACATGTTTTGTCTCGACTCTTCACATTCCTGTTGTCTCTCAATTAAACTATTACTCTCACACTGGTTTTCACTCAAACTACTACTTTCAAAAATAGATTCTGTTGATAGAACAGAACTATCCATTTTTAATTAACATATGTGGGTACATTGAAAATAAGTTTGCCGCGACGAGTACGATCTTATCTAAAAACGTGTGCTCGCTTGGTCTGACCGCGCGCAACTGATACGAAAAGGTGTAAGTTAAAAGAAGAACTATAAAAGAAATTGAACCTAAAAGTAAATAAAATAACACACATATATGTATATATATATATATATATATATATATATATATATATATATATATATATATATATATATATATATAAAATTATATTCTTTATATAAATTACCTGTTTTATATAGATATTAATATAATATTGTCTAACTTTAGCAAGAATTTGAATGGTTTTGTCAAAGTCTGAACTATTCAGATAAGGAATCAAGAGGGCTCAGTCGATGTAGAAAGCTTTAAATGGGGCGTAGGTATCTTAACCTTTGACATTTCGGCATTTCTGTTATCGACAACATCGTTAAACTAATAAAAATAACTTATATCATGAGATCTATACTAATATTATAAATGTGAAAGTTTGTGAGTATGGATGTATGCATGTTTGCTACTTTTTCACGCCAGAACAGCTGAACGGATCTGGATGAAATTTAGCACAAAGATAGATTTTAGTCTGGAATAACACATAGGTTACTTTTTATCCCGGAAAAATGTACGGTTCCCGGTTAGATTTGCATTTATTTTTAAAATTTTTTTTTAAATAAATAATCGTTTTTAAATAAATTAAGAATAAGAAATAGTGACTTCGTTATCCATTTTCAAATTCTTTAGTGCTAGAAAATATTACTTTTTATTACCTACTATGATGTTATTTATCTTAGGCAAATTTAGTATGTCCAATATAAATGACTTTTTTAGCAATGAAACTGCTTCGGTGATATAGTGGTTAGCATGTACAATCGGAGGTTCTGGGTTCGGATTCCGGATCAAGTCAAGGTTACTTATTGAGTCTTTCTGTTAAGAAAGACCCAGTAACAGCCCGAAATTGGAAAGTCAGCGATGTTTCAACCTCATGTTTCAGAGTACACATAAAATAATCGATCCTGCGCCTTAATCTCACCGGTCGTATTGAATTATCGTCCTATAGAAATTTGGGAATAACAAGAATAGAGAGTGAACTTGTGTCTGTACGTACACGTGCTGCACTATAATATCTCCTATGCACTTGGCTCTGTCTCAGTGAGATTACTCGTCGTGGCTGAAATTGGTCGGTATCATAAATACTTCACTACATAGTATAAAATAAAGTCGCATCCCGCTGTCTGTCCCTATATATGCTTAGATCTTTAAAACAACGCAACGGATTTTGATGCGGTTTTAATAGAGTGATTCAAGAGGAAGGTCTGTATGTATAATACATACATAATATAGCAGAGAAACACTGATAATTTTAGAGGTTTCTAATGTGATGTCGTAAATAAATACATTTTTTGCGCTTACATTGTAAACGCTTGCTGAAACCTACGAGGTAGATCAAAATAATGTACTACAGTATTGTACACCTTAAAAAGATCTTCAAAAAAGTGCGCGATGGCATATGTCTATCTCTAAAGGATAACATACTATATCCATTTCACTATATCCAGTATATATTCACTATATTCATAAAAATCAAACCCGCAGTATTACTCTTAGTCATCTATTACTACCACTTCTCGACCCTTATGTTATTACCTATACCTAGTGTTAATAGTAAAAGTTTCAAATGTTTTTCATAGAGTTACATTATTTAATAGCAGCATAAAAAAACCAAATAAAAATTCTTTAAAAGAAATCGACCTTTTCATCTAAATGTATCAAATTAATGTTTTCAGTTATTATTCGCTAACTATTGAAAGAAGTTTTTCCCTAACAATGTCTACGTGACAACTAAATATCCAATTTCCAATTTTAATTCACAAAGTTTTTGTTTAGCGGCCGTACAATAGTGACGAAAGATGTACGTGACATTTGAAATACTTCGTGGTAAAACTAAATCTATACATATAATAAAATTCTAATTCGAATCAGTAGATTATATATTTTTTGGAAAATTTTATTCAAATTGTCATTATTATCGATACAGAGGCTGAATCTACAGTGTTTAGAATTTTTGTCTGTCTCTCTATCTGTTTGGGAATACATCTGGAGAAAACCACTGGACAGATTTTGTAAAAATTTAGTATGGTGATAGCTGTTTGTCCCGGTTATAGATACTTTTTACTGCGGAAAAATATCTCGTCTCTGAGAAATTTACACTAACCGTTAAAACGTACCTACGCTAGTATCCTATAATTTTGGTAAGAAATCTATACGGATGAATAAAATTGGAGTGTCTGTTTGTAATATTAAAATAACCGCTTTTTACTAAATGCATATGAATGTAGATATACCAAAACAACATTTTTTACAATTTTTGTCTGTCTGTTTGTTCCGGCTAATCTCCGAAACGGCTGGAATGATTTTGACGGGACTTTCACTGGCAGATAGCTGATGTTATAGGGAGTAACTTAGGTTACTTTAATTTTAGAAAAAGAATCAGGGTTCCCCGAAAAAAAAACCCATGAAATTGTGTACAAATCTGCGTACGGCGTACGCAATCGAGCAAAACGAGGGTAATTAATAAAAAATATAATTTGTATTAAATAAATATCTTAGGAGCAGCAAGCTACTATTTATGTATACCTAAACATAGGTAACCGTGAAAACGTACCTAGGGACGAACGCGAGCGAAGCGAGCGTGAGTCGCTAGTAAAGAATAAAATAGTTTAAAATTTCAAGATTTTTAAAGCTTACCTACTTTTCTATGCTTTATTACTTTTCTATAATTTGTCTGTTTCATACTAATCGTTAAAAAAAGGAATGCAATTATAAGAATTGAAAAAAAAAACTTAATAAACGAGAAAAGTATAACTTTCAGTCCAATTTTGTTATCAAAATACAACAATGTACAGAAAGACAGGAATAACTATTATATATATTTTTTAAAACAAATAATTTTGGACCCAGAACGAAGAGATACGTAGAGTCGTTATTGGGTGTCTTAATATAAAACAATGACTGTTAAACGTTGACTTGTTAGAATTTTACTATCATAGCGTTTTTGTGGCCATGACTCGAATGCGAAAACCGGTCAGCATTCTAGTTTCTATGCTATTTTAAATTTTTCTATATCTATCTAGGAAAAGCAGGTTTATATTCCACTTTAATTGTACTAGATTGTATCTAATATTTCATTAACTGTTATTGAGTTATTTAATGTTATAATTTTAATATAATTTGCATTAAGAATTAATATTGTAAATCATATTTATTATCAAAATTATATTATTATTAGCAACTCACTCTCGCTTCGCTCGGGTTTATCCCTAGGTTGATTCCCCATTCAAATTTTCATTCCCATTTTCACCCCCTTAAGGAACGATTTCTGGGATAAAACCTGTCCTATATCCTTCCCAGGGTCTCAAACTATCTTCTTATCAAATTTCATTTAAATTGATCCAGTAGTTACGGAGCTTATTCGGTACAAACAAACAAACAAAAAATCAAATCTTTCCTCTTTATAATATTAGTATAGATTATTAGTTATTTAGAATTTGTAATTCGAAACAAAAATATATTACACTACTTATGAAATTTATAATTTGCAAATTCAAATATGTGGGATTACTATTATTTGATACTCATAATAGTATAAGAACATAATTATTGTATTGATATATTGTAATTTTTTTTAAAAAAGATCAACTTTCGAGGGTGCCAGTGGTGGATTTTCACGGACTTACATACTGACATTTATTTTAAATTTAACATTTTAAATAAGAAAGGATTTAAAAATATGTAAAATTGGCGATTACAAAGTACTTGTAATACTTATTTGAATAAAGTATATTTCGATTTGATTTGTTTAATGCAAGATTACACAATGTTATATAACTCGAACAGCTTCTTTTCATTAAGAGAAAGAAGAAACACACTATCATTAATTCTTTTGTCATACTTCCTCTATCTTATTTCTTGCTAATATTATAAATGTGAAAGTTTAGATGTTTGGATGGATGTTTGTTACTCAATCACGCCAGAACGGCTAAACGGATCTGGATGAAATTTGGTACAGAGATAGATTATAATCTGGAATAGCACATAACTTTTTATTCCGGAAAAGTGTATGATTCCCGTGGGATAGATTTGTTTTTGTTTTTAAAGATTCATTCCTTTTTATGTACTTTAATTATTTATCTTTATTTTATTTACCATAATATAAAGTAAGAAGTGAATTCTAAACCTTAATAATATTATATATTACATATAGTTATTTTTTAAGGCAAACATACAAATAAGAGCTCTACTTTGAGTATTGCGCAATGCTTTGCTACGGAATACCCGCAAGCCACCTCTTTAGCCTCCATTACAGTATGTTTATCAAGGTGCTGAAAGATAAAAACAGAATATAACCGTGATACAGAGTAAAAATAAAATACGCATTCTAAGATGCTATTTACCTAAATATTTTCTTTACGTCGCTTGTCTGTGCCAACTGAGTTTTCTACTAAATATCCAAAAAACCTTTCGTTTTTAATAAGGTTTTAGGCATATCCTATATCCTGATATAAGTATAGCTATCTTAAAAGCTAAGTTGCATTATATAAGTTCAAATTTTATCGTTCGTTTTTGTTTTATATATTTTTAAAGATCATTTTAAGAATAGAAAGCAAGATAAAGAAACTGAAAAAAGCATCAATAAACAGCCAGATAGAAATGTACCTCACATAGTTCGTGTGAATTTTTTTTTTCAATATAATCCACCTTTGCTCATTAATTTTATTGTTTATTAATTTCTGTATTTTACAAATAAGTGCAATAAAAATTTGTATATAAATATGTTGGGACATTAACACACAGTACCATCTAGCGGCATTATAAGCTACGAAGCTTGTGCTATGGATACCAGATAATTGATACACATATATAACTTTAAATACATACATATTATAAATAACCTCCATGACTGAAGTACAAACATTCGTGCTCATCACACAAATGAATGCCCCCAGAAGGATGCGAACCTGCGACCGCTGGCATAGCAAGTTGACTCACTACAAACTAAGCCAAACGTATCGTAAAACACGTTTTATGTAATAGATTACTTACCTACTTGTATTTTTTTAATAAAATCACAGGTACATTGTTATTTATTACATTTTCGAAATCAATATCTTTTCAGTAAATAAGTAATTTTATTATATATGTAATTAACTTTATTTAACTGTATTAATCTCGAAGACTTAAGCTTCCTATACCTTACGATGGATCGGATGATATGTTTATTGGTGGCAAAATAAATATATGGAGGCAAAGTAGAGGCCTGGTGATATTGTAAACATAAAAACGATTTCTTTATGATGATCCACTTGATATTTAAATAGCCCACATATTATTTTTACATCTCTACCGCACAGAGCATAAGAGTAAAATTTATATACATATAATAAAATTGTAACTAAGCCGAATTTCTACATTAAATATTTTTTGGAAAATCTTATTGAAATAGTCATTATTATCGATACCAAGGCAGAATCTATACTTTTTAGAATTTTTGTCTGTCTATCTGTTTGGGAACGCATCACAAGAAAATCACTGAACAGATTTTGATGAAATTTGGTATGATGATAGCTGGTTATTTGGATCAATATATAAGATACTTGTTACTGCGGGAAAATATCTCATCTCTGAGAAATCTATACTAAGCGTTAAAACGCAACTAGAACGACGAACCCGAGCGGCGCGGGGGTGAGTTGCTAGTCTGTAATAACTGTAAATACTTTCATATATTTTGATTACGTTGTTCATGTGAAGCAGATATATTATTAGAATATACGTAATGGGTCGATGACCTCAGAATTTGGCTTTTAGTCGCTTGATTGTTAGAATTCAATATTTGAAATATTCAATCCAAGGTTATATGTGTTTTGGCACAAACTATATTGATAATTATTTCTAATGTCGTGTAGAAATTTAACACTAAAATAGGTCTGCTGTTATATGTGTGAAAGTTTATATGTGTATGTTTGTTTGTTTGTTCACGGCTGGACCTATTTGGATGAAATTTAGTACATATATATAGATTATGTCCTGAAGTATCACAGGCACCCAGAGTTACATTCAAGCGAAGCCAGGCTAAGTCCCTTGTATAATAGTATAGCAACACATACTAACTCTATTATAGGGTAAGTAGAGACTAGCTTTCTATTGAGATTTTTACTGATATAAAGTCGAAATAGCAGCTTTTGATTGCGCATAATTTTCTTAACGAGAACTTTTTCAAGTTCTCGTAAATAGTAAATTTTATCCCTCTTTTTAATTAGAACTAGATATTTTAGTCTGTCACCATCGATTTTAGACAATTATTTAGATAAAAACGTCAAAAAAATCTCTACATTATATAAATTATACAACCTTCACTTATAAAATATTCGAACCCATTTCATCTTCTTAAAGATTGAGTACTATGATACAAATAGTTTATCCCGCTTCGTACAGGTATATCTTCATAGGTGATTTCATCAAAATCAGCTAAGCAATTTAACCTTCGAAACTAAATATATTTAGTTTTATGGTTATATAAATATGAATACATAGAGAATTATAAGCCTTTATGTATAATGTATATTTTATAACGTATAAAATTTAAACATGTCTCATTCGAACTAATCTCGACTCATTGAAATGCATTGAAATTGCAAAAGGCTTGTATCAATGTCATTTCATTGTCTTTTCATTGAATACTATTGCTTTTACTTTTTTTTCTATTATTAGTAAATACGTTTTTAAAATTCTATCGAACTATTATAATTTTAAAGTAGTTTTTGAATTATAAATTGTTGATTATTGAATAATCTATACAGATAAATAAAATTGAAATGTCTGTTTGTAATGTTAAAATAACAGCTTTTTATTAAATACATATAAAATTATATACGGTACTTGTGGTGTAGAGGCTAGCATGTCCGGCTGCACACTCGGAGGTCCTGGGTTTGAGTCCCGAATCGAGCCAAGTTTAGTTATTGAGTCTTTCTGTATAGTAAGCCTCAGTAACAGCCCGGAGTTGGGAAGTTGGCGGTGTTTCATCCCCGTGTCTCGGAGAGAACATAAATCTATCAGTCCTGCGACTTAACTCTCACCGGTCGTGTCTTGAAGTTATCCCACTGGAGTATGAGAGTGACTGGAATAGAGAGTGCACTTGTGTCTGCGCGTACACTTGTGCACTATAATATCTCCTGCACAGTCGGCTAGTCTGAATGAGATTGGCCGCCATGGCAGAAATCGCCCAGGAGGACATTATTATTATATAATAAAAATAAAAATTTGAAGTTTTTTGTCTGTCTGTCTGTTTGTTCCGGCAAGTCTCTGAAATGGCTAGACTGATTTTGATGTTGCTGATGTTATGAGTAACTTAGGCTAGTTTTATTTTAGAAAAAGAATTAGGGTTCCGCTCAAAAAATTTAAACTTACCTTGGGACGCACTCGAGTGAACCGAGGATAAGTCGCTAGTAAGAGAAATATTTTCTTGTTATACTTTCAAGTTAAATAAGTTTTTCAATTTCAAGTCCACATTACTTTGGCTTATTCTATTATAAAGAGATGAAACTACGGTTAATAGTAAATTGTTGAACAAAAAAATCATACAATTGTTGCATATTCTTTGAAATAACCTGTTACAGTGAGCTTTAGTCAACCCCTTTTAAGCACATCACTACATATAATACTTTTTTTTTTTACTTTCTTAGATTTACGCGAATATTTGATATTTTATATAAAACTATATTTTTGGATTATTTCGCGGATTTGTTTTGATTTTTGGTTCCCGACGTTTCGAACGCTTTTCAGCCTCTCTCGTCTCTCTCTCTCCCGTCTGATGTAATTTTATTTACTTTTTATAAATTAAAGTTCCCCGCCGCCTAGATTTTCTGTTTGTTCGGGATAGTCTCAGATACTACTGTATAGAATTCTTATGATTTTCACTTATAGAAAGAAAATTTATCTAACAATATTTTAGGCTATTAATTAAACACATTGCCTAAATAAGCTACAGGTATATTCAGGTATTAACTAAATAATTTTAATACTAGGAGCATTTAGGATTACTAGTAATCTATACAGATAAATAAAATTGGAGTGTCCGTTTGTAATATTAAAATAACCGCTTTTTACTAAATGCATATGAATGTACACACGATACATATACCTAAACAACATTTTTTACAATGTTTGTCTGTCTTTCTGTCTGTCTGTTTGTTCCGGCTAATCTCCAAAACGGCTGGACCGATTTTGACGGGACTTTCACTGTTAGATAGTTGCTGTTATAAGGAGTAACTTAGGCTACTTTGATTTTAGAAAAAGAATCAGGGTTCCGCGAAAAAAAATTAAAACCCATGAAATTGTAAACAAAATCCGCGTACTTCGTGCTAATTGAAATGAATATCTTAGAATCTTAATACTATTTATATATAAAATTAGCTCACCGTGAAAACGTACATAGGGACGGACGCGAGCGAAGCGAGCGTGAGTAGCTAGTTTTAAATAAAAGTTTAAGCTGGTAATTGTCTGTTAACGGTCAATTAGTAACAGGACTGTTTTATAGTGAATAGTATAAAGTTATCTTGCTTTCTTAAAGGTATTCTTAAATTAAAGTCTTAAATAGACAAATAAGGCGGTCTAAGTAAAACTTTCTAGAAATAAATACACTAGCGGATCACCCTCGCTTCGCTTGGGTTCGCCTCTAGACAAACAAACAAATCTATACCACGGGAACCGTATATTTTTCCAGGATAAAAAGTAATCTATTTGTTCTTCTGATGCATGAACTATATTATTGTAAGATTTCATTAAATTCCAATCAATTTGTGTACTAAGCTGTATAAGTTACTATAGTTTTTAATTATCCCGTGGGAAGTTTTTAATTTTACGGGATGAAAAGTATATAAAATGTTGATGGGGGATATAAGGTACCACCATGCAAAATTAAATTTAAATCGGTTTAACAGTTTCAGAGATTAGCCCGCACAAACAGAAAAACAGACAGAGAAACAAAAAAATTGAAAAAAATCTAGATTTGTTGTATTTCTCTTCTGACATCCCCCTGCCTCGGTTTTCAGCATTTTTTTCTATGTGCATTGTACAGACATTCGACCTCTACAGTTTTATGAGCGACGTATAGATATTAGCGACTAACCTTTGCTCCGCTCTTACATTTTAACGTTTAAGTATAGATTTCTCAGAGACGAAATATTTTCCCGCAGTAAAAAGTATTCTATATGTTGACCCGGATAACCAGCTATCATCATACTAAATTTCATCAAAATCCAGTCTGATTTTTCTCGTGATGTGTTTCCAGACAGACAGACATTCTAAAAAATTGTGGCAAGGGTGAGTAGGTAGTTAAATATAAAACCACACGTAAAGCCACAACGTTTCGCTAGTTTGAAATAAAACGAGCCATCAATCCTATTAGCATTGATCGTTAAAAATACATTAAACATCACTCTTAGCATTTCATCGATAAAATAATGTTTTACCTATTGTTATCTACGCTTATAACATTTAAATCCTTTTATCTGAGGTCTTGAGATGTCTTTCAACGGTATACATTATATGTAAAAGCTGCCCTGGATATTGAAAATACAATGGAAATAAGTTTGCATTAGGGACGCGATGACGGAATCCTTTTATGAAAATTGATATAATTTTTATAGATTGTCGTTTTGTTTTGTTTTGTCTATCTGTTTATATATATATATATATATATATATATATATATATATATATATATATATATATATATATATATGCTGCCTCAGTGGTGTAGTGGCTAGCATGTACGGCTGCACATCCTGAGGACCTGGGTTCGAGTCCCGGATCGGGCCAAGTTTAGTTATTGAGACTTTCTGTATATTAAGCCTCAGTAACAGCCCGGAGTTGGGAAGTTGGCGGTGTTTCACCCCCGTGCCTCGGAGACCACGTAAAGCCGTCGGTCCTGCGCCTTAACTCTCACCGGTCGTGTCGAGTAGTCGTCCCACTGGAGTATGAGAATGACAGGAATAGATATATATATATATATATATATATATATATATATGTAAATATAATAAAAAAATATATAAAAAATATTATTATCTGAAAATAATAAAATAATACGTTATCTGAGTCCGGCTACTACACTACGCGTATATAATGTAACTAGTTATGACGTACGGCTTTGCTCTTGCCGTTTTTGGTATATAATTTGTCGCTATTAACAGTCGAGTGGATAGGCGTATTTACCGTTCGAGAGAATTGCCTTATTAATTTAATTACTAACTTTATGACATAATAACATTCATAACTACCCTTTTATATGTTGTGAAAATCTAAAGGTGCCGTTTGAGCTTTCTGTAAGAAGCAGTTTTATTTAAAACCGGACTACTATTAAGTAATGGTTACGCTGCCATGGTTTTGTTTTTGTTATTTATATAATACTAACGATTTGCTCTCGCTTCGCTCGGGTGCGTCCTTAATTAAGTTTTATTGTTTTGGACTGGAATACTAAGACATTTTCTAAAATAAAAGTAACCTTATATACTCCTTATGACATCAGCTATCTGTCAGTGAAAGTCCCGTCAAAATCAGTCCAGTCCTTTCGATGTTAGCCGGAATAAACAGACAGAAAAACAAAATTAAAAATTGTGTTTTTTCTAATAAATACCGTACATAACTTCATACGCATTTAGTAAAAAGCTGTTATTTTGAAACAAACAGACACTTCATTTTATTTATTCGTAGGTATAGATAAATTGTGTAATTTTTTAATTGATACTTATATAATTTAAAAACAAAATTTGTGTATTTAGTATTAAATATTTTACTAACTAAAAGTTCAAAAAAAGCTATTATATTATACTTTTCATTAAATATTCCAAAAGCTATAGAAAGTTTTACCATTTTAAATAAATCCTTTTCCAAATTAAGATATATGTAGATAGATATTAAAATTTAAATTATAATAAAAAATGAAAGTTACTTTTGTCATACAAGTTAATTTATTATGAATAATATCGATATCTGTCTCATTTCTAATCGATTATATTTTAAAACGAGTTATGTAAATGACAATGTCATATTATAACCTTCCTTGTTCATATTTGACAGTATAGTTCAAGTGTCAATAACGTGTTGAAAATTACTAAATTTCGATGATAGAATATTATTGAATAAATTTATTAATTTTAATAATTTATAGCCAGGCTAAAGAATTAAATAATAATAGTTACGTTTTAACGTTTAGCTCAGAGATGAGATGTTTTCCCGCAGTAAAGAGTATTCTATATGTTGACCCGGACTACCAGCTATCACCATACCAAATATCAAAATCTGTTCAGTGATTTTCTCGCTATGCCACATACGGACAGACAGACAGACAAGCAGACAGATCAAAAATTCTAAAACCTATAGATTCGGCCTCTGTATCCATAATAATGACTATTTCAATACGATAATACATATGTATATACGCATAAAAGATAATTAGACAAAAATTATCCATTGTAGGTAATTATTTCAAAGTATTTCATAATGTCTTTGTACAAATGTCCAAATAATCAATTTAAGGAGTTTTTTATTTGTTATTATATACTTGTCATGATGGAAGTAGGAAAAAGGTTTTCTTGTGAGGGCGGAAGCGAAGCGGGGGCGGATCATTACTCAAATGTACCTATAATATAATAAATAAATGAATGCGTATTTATTGTATTTCAAACATAAGTAATTGAAAAGCTAATTCTAATTAAGTAATTGATTTTCTTTTTATTCCTATAAAAGGTTCCTATCAAAAGGATCATGTTCCCCAATAAATTAATTATATAAGTTCTTATTGATTTTGTTTAGCTTCAGTTGATTAATATTTCTTTTACTTTATTAAATGTTTATTCGAAAATAAAGTTGAATGTAGTCTTAATATGAGGTTAAAATATCTTATTTCATCACTAACTATGAGAGGCAGTCGTAGTCCTGTGGTAAAGCGCTCGCTTGCGAACTGAGTAAAGCTGGTTCAAATCCCTGGTCTTGTTCCTCTGACATTATCATGTGCGAATCATGCCCAAAATAGTGTTACCATTTTTCTTACGTTGAAGGAAAACATCGTGAGAAAATCTGCATGTCTGAGAGAACCTACGAGTTTTCAAAAGACAAGTAAAGTCCGCCAACTCCTATTTAGCCAGCGTGGTGGACTATGGCCTGATCACCCTCGTCTTGAAGGGCGGGCCATGCCCAGCAGTGAGACGTTAAAAATCCAAAACTATTAAAGTTAATATCCTGTAATTTTACCATATGATAGTTGTAATCTAAGGAAATGGCTTTTGGCGTATTGTATGTTGTATTATATGCGTGAGAGATCCTGCAACGTCCTTTGCACTTCAGCGACAGAGTTGACCTGTGGTATTAATATCTAAATCTGTTGATAATAATCATTAAACATTTTTTCTTTGTTACAGGCGATTATTCATTAGATATAAGAGAAGTTACTTTAGAAGACGATGGAAAATACCAGTGTCAAGTTAGCTCTGGTCTTAACGGTGAGTTATTATTTTTTTAAATAAATAGAATGCAAAGCGCTACTATTTTTAAATATAATCTGTTCTAAAAATTTTACTTACACTAGAATCTGGATATCAATAGTAAAAAATATACTAGTAAACACTAGCGACTTACCCATGCTTTGTTTGTGTTTATTACATACATACTAAAGGAGGTCACCAATAAAACTTCAAAATATTCTTTGCATTATTATATTCAGTACTTTTATAATCGTCACTATGTTTGTCCGTATAAAAGCTACCACCGGCTCGGAAAGCAGTGCTGCTGAGAAGAGCCGGCAAGAAACTCACCAGTTAATCTTTTAAATAATGAGTTACATAATATACAACAATCATTTTCAGTATTACAAACAATTCATGACTTGAAGTTACTACAGGATGGTACCGAAATCTGCCCCTCTGTCAAGCGCGGGGAAAACAAAGGAATATCCGCGTCCTTTTTATTTTTTTAAATACTTAATACATTCTTATCGGCTAAGGTTTACAAATTAATCAAATATGTTATTTTCTATTAAAACACTCAAATATAAAAAATGTAACCTTACAATACAAACATACAAACTTTCCTATTTATATTAATAGATATTAAAAGTATGATTATTTCATGAAATGGAACACACTACTTCACAGAGATAGTCGTTGCCAAGCTATTATTATATTTTATAGCATTTTTATATTATTTAAAAAAAACTCGCCAGGTAACATTTTTAGAAAAGTAAAACTAAAGTAAAACGTATTAAGACCAATTATAACCCATAAATTAAATAATAAAATCATCATAATACTTAAAGACGTAGTGAAATCGGTTATAAATTAACTTTTATTAAGTATAAAAATGATTATACATTGAGCAAATGTGTTCTATAATCGATCTTTAATAAGTTACTTTCGCGTAAAAAGAAGTTAAAATTGCTTACATTGTAAGTTCTAAAAACATTTGAACTTTATGCTATTGAGAACGATTTTTGCTTTTTTGAATTTCCTTGTTCATAACAATGAAAATTAACGAAAAAACTTTATATTTTCACTCGCGTGGCTTATTTATGTATCAGTAAATTATCCAGGTTTTACTCAAGTCGGGTGCAAAGCCAAGAAACGCATTGGAAAGTGGCCTATCATGATGGGTGGTGTCCCATGCGGGTTGCTCCTTTTTTTTTTTTATAGTTGGGGAATGCATTTACGCATATCACCTGTACCCCCAGGTGGTTATGTGGGGCTCACCGACTAGAAGAACCGGTACTACCCACTAAACCCCAACTTTCCCCTCCCCTCCGCCATGCAGGTTGCTCCTGGTACTTTCTGATAGCAGAGTAGACTGTTGGAATTACCCCATAGTTGTTGTGGTCTGCTTCGCCAGACCATCGTGGCATCGTGGTTGAGTGCGTAAGCGATCCTGCGACACTTCATTAAGACGGGGAAGGTTCCATGGGTTTTAGTGGGTAGTAATGACTTTTCTAGTCAGTGTAAATAGACTGACATATAGACTACTCTCAGGCACCTAGAAATGCACTAAGAGTAAGCCACTAGTATTGAACTCCAAATCATCTTCATAGTAAGGTATTCAATTTATATCGTGTTCAAATATAACATATATTTCAGGGGAACCGCCAATTCGTTCGAGGTACGCACAACTCACAGTGTTGGTAGCCCCGGACCCCCCGCGGATATTACAAGGTGCCTTCATAGATGCCATTGAAAATCAACCTGTAGATATAGAATGTGTTTCTGAAGGTGGAAAACCTGCAGCAGAAGTGAGTATTTTTATTGTTTACTAGCACTAACGATTTACTCTCGCTTCACTCGGGTTGGTCTTAAGCTTGAATGGCTTAGGAACTCATAGAAGACAAACGCCCGGACAAGAGCACATATAAATATTCCCACGTAAAGTCGAATCCTAGATATTGTGTATTACATCCATGATCCATCTTCCAAAAATGTCACAAATAAACACTTAACTACTTATATATAACGATAATATTATTGAACTAAATAACTGAAAGTAAATATATACTTTTAATCTATATGTACATAAAATATTTTACATTAAAATATATAGCTTTGACCTAAAAACATTTAAAATCGTAAGACTAGAAAAATCTTTGTAATCTATCTAAATTGCGAGTTTAATAGCTGATAGCAAATTATTTGGGTTGTATGGCGCCATGATTTTTGTACATCATACAATTGTGGATAAAAAACAAACACCATAAAGCTAGATGAATTATTTTCTCATGATTTAAGAAATTATAGAATGATTAATGATTTCTATGTAGGCGTTACGGACTATAGAGAAATAAAATCTTTTTCGAACGTTACGTAGGAAGATATGAAAAATTCCCTAATACTATAAATTGGTTTAACTGTCCCGGTGGTCTAATAGCTGGCTTGTACTTCCGCAAATCCAAAGGTCCTGAGTTCGAACCCTGAGTCTGGTCAAATATAGTTATTGGATTGTTTTGTTAAAAAAATTCTCAGTAAAATCTCAGAATTGAACGGTTGAAGGAGAGTACTTGAAGCCTTTGGTAGGACCAAAGGCTTTAAGTACTCTCCTTTTTGATCTCTTTTTGATGACGTTGAATTTCCTGACACTGGACTTTGAGAGTAAAAGAAATAGAGAGTGCATTTATATTTGTGCACTACAATATCTCCTGCGCAGTTGGCTAGTCTCGAAGAGTTTTGACATTGAAGTGATTCAAATTATGTTACTAAATATGATTTGGCCTATTACTTCATATTTAATCACTAGTGAGTGACTCACCCTCGCTCCGCTCGGGTTTGTCCCTAGTTACGTTTTCACGTTTACTTCAGAGATGAGATATTTTCCTGCAGTAAAAAATATTAGGATATTTTTATAGGTAATATTTATTCATATAGGTATGATGACCCAGATAACCAGCTATCATCATACCAATTTCATCAAAATCTGTCCAGTGGTTTTCTCGTGATGCGGTAACAGACAGACAGACAGACAGACAAAAATTCTAATAAACTATAGATTCGGCTTCTGTATCGATAGTAATGTCTATTTCAATAAGATTTTCCAAAAAATATCTAATGTACAGATTCTGCTTAGTTACAATTTTATTATATGTATGTATAAATTAGTAATGTTGTGTATTAGCAAGAACGATTAATAAAATACAAAAAATAAATTTTGGTCTTATTTTTTTTTAATTTAAATACAAATAACATAGACCTACCTAAGATTTAAACATCCATATGCATTTAGTAAAAAGCGGTTATTTTAATATTACAAACAGACACTCCAATTTTATTTATCTGTATAGATTATGTAATTTAAGCTTTTTTCGCTTTATTTTATAAGCTTATGAATTTGAAATTAGTAAAACCACAAATACTCGATTGACGAAAGTTTATATTGTGTGGTGTTTTAACACCATCTTGTTAATTTTGACGACACGTTTGGCTCAGTTTGTAGTGACACTACTTGCTGTGCCAGCGGTCACTGGTTCGAGTCCCGCTGGGTGCATTCATGTGTGTGATGAGCACGAATGTTTGTATTCCAGTTATGTGTGTTTATATTTATAATATGTATGTATTTAAAGTTATATATGTGTAGTGTATCAACTACATAATATCTGGCATGCCTCGTAGCTTGCCACGGAACTAGATGGTGCTGTGTTTTATGTCCCAACATATTTATTTATTTATTCTGGAAGGTTGGATGGTTTCGATGAAATTTTAAAACATCGATACTTTAATTTAAAAAGGTATTATATACTTAATAATGATTTATGGATTTAGTTACAATATAATTATTGTCTGTCCGAGATTACGAAATATATATCCCACAAATGAGCTTCTATCTATTATCATTACTGCAATATTTAACCTAAAATTCATACTAATATTATAATATATATATTTTTTTATTAAATCATGCGATCATTCTTTCAGACTATGAGCAGATGAGTTGGTTACGATGGTATGTTGGGCGCTACTCCCAGTGGAGTCTGCTTTATCTTTACAAAGTCATTCTTATGTCTGACTGTTCTGGTCGAAAATGTCACGCCGCTTTTTTAATCAGCGAATGCTTTCTGGGATAGTAAACTGCCCCGCGAGCTTGTATTATAATATATTATAATATATATCAATAAATTGTATTTCCGTTAGATTTTCATGCGTAAAATGCTGAACAAATTACGATACAATTTCGTCAAGACATAGATTGCAGTATGGAGATTATATGGGATACCTGTTATTTCCACCCCGTGAGTACGAAAAAATACTTGTCTATACATACATATGTATATTAAAATTGTAACTAAGCCGAATCTGTACATTAAATGTTTTTTGGAAAATCTTAATTAAATAGTCATTATTAACGATACAGAGGCCGAATCTATAGTTTTTAGACTTTTTGTCTGTCTGTATGTCTGTTACCGCATCACGTAAAAACCACTGGAGGGATTTTAATGAAATTTGGTATGATGATAGCTGGTTATTAGGGTCAACATATAAAATACTTTTTACTGGGGAAAAATATCTCATCTCTGAGAAATCTATACTAAATGTTAAAACGTAACAAGTACAAACTTTACGTAAGCTTGGCAAATTACTAAATGATTCGGTGCTTTTGACGTGTTATCGAGATTATTTTAACATTCTCAGGTCGTCGAACGAAAAGCTTCTTACTGCATCGTAACTTATACTCTTAATATATATATGTATAATAAATCGATAAGTTGACGTACCCGTCTGTATGTTGTCTCGCCATCTTAAGAATTATTATAATGTATTTTACGAATATTTAGAATTTTTTATAAGGTATATATCATACTAAAAATATTTCAATATTATCTTTTACTTTCAATACACGGGATAAGCTCGCTTTGAAAATTTAGGTTGATTTTAAGATGTTTTTTGTTATTGAAATGTCATTTATAAAAAATACAATGTTAGTTTTTGTCCACGGCTCTGTTCACGTGGATAGATGCATCAATACCTATAAAATGCTGGTGCAAACAGTTTTGTGGGTCCAGTTTTGTAAAAATGCTGTATTAGTACATACTATAGTAATCAAGTAAATAAAAAAAACCTTAAACCACTTATACCGTGTAGAAGTAACTAGAATTTATCGCTCTATATAAAAAAAGTAAAAACTATTTCTAAAACTTTTTACTGATAGCACTAAAGCTCTTAAATTGCTACTAAAAAGTAAGAAAATCGGTTGAGAAACGCAGGAAAAAAAAAATTACTGGTTTTTGTCTTTGTCTATTTATGTAGGTATTTTAAAATGTAATAAATGACTAAAATATATTTAACCTTTCAGTATAAATTTCTGTAGCCTGTCTGCATATTTGCTTAAAATAGTCTTCTATACAGTCGTGCTGGAGATTATATGAAATTTTCTAAATGCTTAATATGAACATGACTCGTATAGAAACAGTTCAAATTATTTATTGAAATATCTTGATTCGTTATTTTCTAATATTATAAATCATTATAAAAATATATTTTTAAAGAGTTAGTTTTATATAAAGAGTTTAATATAATATTTTTTAATGAAAAATAAGAATCAAGTTATTAATAAATCTATATAATAACTTTGTAATTTAATTTAAAAAAAAACGCCAGTCGAGACACTTGTTTGACTGTCACTAACTACTATACTACTCTGCATGTAGGTTCGATTATGGCTTGGTTTAAATTTTTATGTACATACACAATATACATATACGTATCCCAGTCTCGTTAAGATAAAGCGTAGTAATTAAGCTACAGTTACTAATAAAATCGTTGTACGGCTGCATATTAAAGTCACTTCATACTAAAACAACCATTTTATTTTTTTCTAAGTATACACATTAATATTTAGAAATGCTAAATCAATTTTGATAGTACTTTCACTTGCTTATAAAGCATTAAAATGAGAGTAACATAATAAATAAATAAACATGTTAGGATATTAACACACAGCACCATCTAGGTCCATGGTAAGCTACGTGGCTTGTGTTATGGATACTAGATAATTGATACATTACACTATAAATACATACATATTATAAATATATAACACCTATGACTGAGCACATTCGTGCTCATCACACAAATGAATACTCCCAGCAAGACTAGAACCAGCGACTACTGGCATAGCAAGTAGGGTCACTACAAACTCAGCCAGTACGTGTCATCAATATTTTTCTCCTAATCGATTTGGGTTGCGCTGGTCACTAGATAAGGCAGTCGAGACATACATACATATTACATAGACACATATTTATTTGTATCGTTATAATATACATTGATAAGGCAAAAACATAATTTAAAATCTTCATTTTAAACTCAATAAAAAATGCATTATGACTTAAAATGTTCCAGACAAATTAATTTGATATACACGACTTCCATATTACACAATCGATCGGATTTTAATTAAAATGTGGACTGGTTTCATTTAAATAATAATATATTTTTTATTATTCATAATTAACACCTTTGGGTTCAAATTAGCAGTTTTTCTATCGTAGTTCCTTTCTAAATTTATTAATTCAAAATCAAATGGAGGTCACTTTTTATAATAATTAGTTATTTCAATTTCTATATACATTTTAAATACCAAGATTCTGTCGGCGTCGGCGTGTTTATGCTATTGTGTATTAAATTCTACCAATCAATTCCTCTTACCTATGAGTAAAAGCGACAACACGTTTAGCTCAGTTTGTAGTGACCCTATTTGCTGTGCCAGCGGTCGCGGGTTCTTTGCCCTGGGGCCATTCATTTGTGTTTGTGTGTTGAGCACGAATGTTTGTACTCCAGTCATGGGTTTTATATTTAGTACCTGGGCGACCGAACTTCGTTTGGAGTTCTTTTTTGTTATATCGTATTTTATAGATAAAAAAACCTAAAAACTTGAATAAATATTAAATAAACAAAAGTGAAAAATGTATCCGGCCGGGATTCGAAACCGGACACCTGTGATAGTCAATCATGCGCCTTGGCCGCTTGACCGCGATGCTTATGCCCGAGCGTAAGAAATTAGAGACCTCATTTGCGAGGAATAATGTGAAAGAAAACCGCATGAAAGCTCAAAAACACGCGTTTTACCAGACATAAGACTAATCTTAAAAACTCTCACATACCAAATTTCAGCGAAATCGTTAGAGCCGTTTCCGAGATCGCTGGTATAAATAAATAAATAAATAAATAAACAAAAATTGCTCATTTATATATTACAATTAGATAATATGTATGTAGGTATTTAAAGTTACATGTCATAGTGTATCAACTATCTGGTACCCATAACACAAGTCTCGTAGCTTACCATAGAACTAGACGGTGCTGTGTGTTAATGTCCCAACATATTTATTATTTATAAAAGTAACTTTTGTATTGGCTAAGCTTTTCGTATTCTATATGCTATCTCGTAGCAACCCTTTTTTCCTTAGAATAGAAAGTAGCCTAAACGTGAAATTTCTACGAAAAATGCTTCAACCGTTGAAGATTGATGTGTTTACTTAAGTAAACTAGCAATTTTAAATGTTGTTAAGGTTTCTGTACCTTGCAAATAAATGAGATCAATCTTACTTTAGTTAAAATTCCAGACAAACATTATTTAATTTTCATTTTCTTCATTTTATTTGACCCCATTTATATAGATACAGATGATTCTTACTAATAAGGTATACTCAGATGGAATAAATTAGTTGTATGATAACTTATGAGACGTCTAAAACCTTAAGTTTCTCCCGTAACCATGTTTGCTGTAAATCATTCGAATCGTCGAGAACTAACAATAAGAAGTGGAAAAAGATAGTTTTATATAAAAAGCATGTCCCTATAATAAGATATTAACTAACTACTTAGTAAGAATTTCATGTAATTCCATTTCTAATAGAGTGAGAATGGGTTACAAATTTTGTATACGAAATAATAATTTGATGTATTCATACTAAAAAAAATAACGTAGAGGCACAATTCCATATTTTTATAGGTTTTTTTTATAGGGACAGTAACACGCAGCACCATCTAGTTCCATTGTAAGCTACGAGGCTTGTATTATGGATAGATAGTTGATACACTACACATATATGACTTTAAAGTCGTGCTAATCACACAAACGAATGCCCCAAGCAGGATTCGAACCCGCGACCACTGGCACAGAAAGTAGGATCACTACAAACTGAGCCAAACGTATCGTCAAACAAATATTGTAGAGAATTTTCGTGAATGGTATTTTAAAAATAATATTTTCTTTTATACAGATCACGTGGGTAGATGGAAACCAAGTAGTAATTAAGAAAAATGTAGAAAGCAGAATAGAACTGTTACCAGATGAACAAAGATATAAAACTAGGTAAGTTAATACTAATATATAATAGTTAGTGCATGAAATAGTGAGTTAGTGTATATAAATTAATGCATCAATACCTATTCGAACATATAGGTTTACAAATTAAAAATATATATATTTTTTTATATTGAAACAATCTAATTTGTATTGGTTTATTTGTTTTTTTTAAGAATAGACTGAAATTATTATATAGTAAAAATATCTAAAATTGTAAAGAGCGCTGTCATTTTGTACTCTCATTCTATTTCACAAAGAAAAATGTGAGAAAGGTGTATGCACTCCTTACCCTAAATATAATATAAATATAAAAATATATGTTGGTTCATCCATCTTTAATGTATCTTATGTATTAAAAAGGGGGAGGTTCCATTGAGTTTTAGTGGGTAGTACTGGCTTTTCTAGCCAATGCTTCCCACATAATCTGTATATATGCAGGTGATACATATAAATGAATTTGTCAACGTTAAAAAAAAGGATATCGACATACCTTTCACTCAAAACAAAACCGTTTCACACAAAAAGTAATATACCCAATCAATTATTTTAGTGTAACTATAATAATGAATTATGGATGTAGATTGTAGATATATATCAAGATATGTCCCAACAGATCAGTATTGCGGTTAATTCCTAATAAGGAGCATCACAACCAAACAATAACGTGTCAAGCGCAAAATACGGCAGACAGGGCGTATAGAATGGCCACTGTTCAAATAGAGGTTAGTAAGGTATATATATTATATCAATTGGTTTTTATTGTCAAATCTTTCTTTACATTACTTGTTCTTTTATACGAAAATACTAGCGACTCACCCTCGCTGCGCTCGTATTCGACCCTAGGTACGTTTTAATTTTTTTAAGCGAAACTCTTAATTTATTTTCTAAAATAAAAATAGCCTAAGTTACTCCTTATAATATCAGCTATCTGCCAGTGAAAGTCTCATTAAAATTGGTCCAGCTGTTTCGGAGATTAGCCGGAACAATCAGACAGACAGAGGCACAAATTTTAAAAATTGTGTCTTCCTTATAAGTACCGTATATAATTCCAGATTATGCATTTAGTATAAAGTTGTTATTTTGACATTTACAAACAGACACTTCAATTTTATTCATCCGTAGGCATAGATGTGTGCAAGGCCGCCTCCGTACTTGATCAGTATTTTTTATTTTTTAAATACCTAAAGTTTGACTGAAACTTGACTGATTTTTAGGGTTCCGTGGATAAAATAAACTGAAACTCTTATAATTTTATCCTGTCAATCTGTCTGTCTGGCCGTATGTCATATCCATACGGACTTAAAAACGATAAGCCAGATTCGATTGCTATGCTATTGGAAGAATCTTCAAAACTATTGGAGATAGATTGCTAAAAATTTGGTACTTATTTAGGCTAGAACATTATATGTTCATATTCTAACAAATAAAAAAGGTGTTAAAATTTTTGAGTACATAAAACCGTGTAGGATAGATATTTCTGTATTTTAGGTCTTTAAGGTGACTTTATTCAAACATACAGTGACAGAGTTAGATATTATATGCTTCTAAAGTACATACATACGTAAACACTCAGCTACTTTATTCTCGCCTTTTTTTCTCCTTCTTCCTGAAGAGTATGATATAATAATTAATTATTCTCTCATACAGGTTAAATACGCCCCTAAGATAAACTTATCAGTTGTGTCTGGTGCAATCAATAACAAGATCCCAGAAGGCTCCGAGGCCCGGATTCGATGTTTGGTTGATGCAAATCCGCCCGCCCAAATGTACGCTTGGTATCTCAATAATTATCCCGTTGTAGGTGATTATACGGATGAGATGGTAAGTTATAAGAACTTTAACCAATTTTATAGTTTTACTTTGATATTTCTAAGTGAAAGAACTAATGAAACTATGATTTTTTTGTAATAATACTGTAAATAGTAGGTATAATTATAATTATTGATTGAAAATAATTTTCGGTCAAGGTGCCTTAAACAAGATTTAACACGAAGAGAAGTCTGTCTGTCAAGAGATTTTAATTGTTATATTATAGAATCATAATAATATGTCATACTCATAATTTTTTAGATTATATTCTTAAACTAGCGACTCACCCTTGCTTCGCTCGGGTTCGTCCCTAGTTACGTGTTAACATTTAGTATAAATTTCTCAGAGATGACATATTTTACGGCAGTAAACCGTATCCTATATGTTGGTTCGGATAACCAGCTATCATCATACCAAATTTCACCAAAGTCTATTCAGTGGTTTTCCCATGATGCGGTAAGACAGACAGACACACAGACAGAAATTCTAAAAACTATACATTCGGCCTCTGTATCGATAATAAAGTCTATTTCAGTAAGATTTTCCAAAAAATATTTAATGTAGGTACAGATTCGGCTTAGTTACACTTTTATTATGTGTATGATTATAAATCTATAACACAAATCAGAATTGCATATAATATGAATAAAAAGTGATTTGTATTGTTAAAAATCAAATTATCTTTAGTTTAAAATCTTGTATATTTTTTCACATTTCTTATTATTTTTTTATAATAAAAATGCAAAATAATTAAATAAAAAAAGGTTAATTAATCTTTTCTGAAGATGGACAGTTGCTAAAATGATTTAACATACACTTAGTAAAGTCTTGAGTAATATACGTTGCTAATAGTCTGGAGCTAAGACGTAAAGCGACATCATATGGGCGTTTCATATTTAACTGGACTAGTTGACGGTATTTAGGTATTTAAACCAGTGAAAGCTTTAATATTTTTTTAAATATTAATGTGAATTTTATATATATTTTATTTATTTTATTTAGGTATCCGTCGAACAATTTTATAACATTTGTTAATGTTCAGCGAATGATAAAATTGGATTTTGTTATACATTTATATTTTCATAAGCTATAATAGTGATTAAGAAGACTAAGTTTAATAATAAATATTAATATAATATTAGTAATAATAATAAATATTAATATAATATTAGTAATAATAATGCAGGCAGTGGTAATTAAAAAAGACTTAGAAGCGTGACTAATATATTATTTCGAATATACATATTATTATAGTTTGGTACCTATTCTTAGTATGCACTGTGCTACATGCTCTAAAGATACAGAACAGCAAGCAATGTAGGATCGTCAGCATTAATCCAAAATGAATGCAAGGGTTGTTTAAATGAGATGTATACTTGCTTCTGTGAATGTGAGAACATGCTTTATGAAGATCTTAGAACGATTTATTATAAAGTACGGTAAAATTAGGCAGTGCTAGTCTGTGGTAATGCGCTCGCTTGGGAAACCGAGTGAAGCGGGTTCAAATCCCGGGCCTCGCACATTTGCAACATGATTCCCACTTTTCTTACGGCGAAGAAAAACATCGTGAGGAAATCTACATGTCTAAGAGAACATAGCAAGTTTTCGAAAGACATGTGTAGTCTGCTAACCCGCACTTAGCTAGCGTGGTGGACTATGACCTGATCCCCTCGTATTGGTAGACCCGTGCTCACTGCTTAGCAGTGGGACGTTAAAAAGGGCTGAAATACATACTGTAAAAATTAGCATATTCGTGTAAATTTATAAATAACGTAGATATTTTTGAAGATTGAGTCTCTTGCGGCTTTATTTTGAAATGCTCTCTTATCTATACATCATTTCACAAAATTATGCTATTGCGTAATATTATATGATACATAATTTTAACTGAAATTTTTATTTTTACAAATTATACTTATGTATATATTTTGTTTGTTAGTCTTGCATTTAGTTAGATTTAATTTAAATACTAGAGGAATACCATCTGTTACTGCGCCATTTTTAATAATATTAATACATAATTAAATTATTTATTATAGTTCAGTTTCTAAAATTTAATTTTTCATTGTACCTTTCACTATAACTTTCGAAAAACTTTCGAAAACTTGAGACTGTAGTTTCTATGAAAATACGGGATAATATTATACTATCGTAACAATCAAGTATTACATTATGACTACAACAATATGTTAAGTCTTGCATCAGATATATTAAGTGTGAGTCTAATATTTAAGTAGGTTAATAACAGTAACATACAAACTTAGAAACTAAGAGGTAACTTAAGTTTGTTTCATTTTTAGTTCCAAAATGTGTTACATTTTTTGAGTTCCGTACCCGAAAGGTGCCAACGGAACCCTATTAATAAGCCTCCGCTGTCCGTCCGTCTGTCAGAGGGCTGTATCTCATGAACCGTAATGGGTAGAGAGTTCAAATTTTCACAGAATGTGTATTTCTATTACTGCTATAACAATAAATAATAAAAAATCAAGATGGCAAATTTCAAAAAGGCTGTCTTGCAAATTCACTTGAACCCTTCGTGTACGAGTCTGACTCGCACTTGTTTTAATTATTACTTCATGACAATTCTTGGAGACAAAATAATATAATATTTTACCTTTTTAGAAATATCCATATCCAAAGTAATCACTTAATGTACATTCCTACTACTATTATAAACGCGAAATTTGGTAGAATGTATGGATATAATATGTTTGTTGCTCTTTCACGCCAGAACGGCTAAACGGATCTAGATGAAATTTGGCACAGATATAGATTATAGTCTGGAATAACATATAGGCTACTTTTTGTCCCGGAAAAATTTACGGTTCTCATGGGATAGGTCTGTTTTTGTTTTGCTAGCGGCCAACTCGAGCGAAGCGAGAGTGAGCCGCTAGTGTGATGATATTCCTCTAGTACATAAACTAATTTTAAGTAAATGTAACCTACGTAAGCAAATACCAAAGGGAACATTCTGAATAGCCCTCCCTGAAGAGATGAAGATCGTGTATTCGATTCTTGCGTAAGGCTCATATGTAACGTAAGGCTTTTATTTTTTTTCCTAGATAATGTTCAATGTATCCCGTAAACACAACAAGGCAATAGTGAAGTGCGAAGTTAGCAATTCCGCGGGAAAGAGCGAAGCATCACTAGCGTTGAACGTGACTTGTAAGTACTTGTATTTAAATATTTTAAATAATATCTGTCTTAAAATATTAAAAGCCTGTTGGAATATAAGCGATGGTCATTAATTTTGTTTTTCGAAGTGGAGTGTTACTGGTGCTAATCTCGAAGAAACCTATTTAGCAAAGTAAGCGAAAAAAATCCTTCTACCTGGACGGTATGAAGAGAATACTGCTCGATGGCAACTAAAATAAAATCATATTAATAATAAGTATAATTAACATAAAATAGCACAAATTTTCATGAAATTACATACAATTTCAATATATTTGATTGGAAAGTATAATAATACTTAACAAAAATAATTGCTTAGCTTCCAATATATCTTCAGACCAAACACAGCGTCTTCTTCATCTACAAATAAGAATTGAAAAAATAAATAAATCCCATACAGACCCACCATCTTTCCGCACTCGACCTAAAGACATCGAAGCCGCGGTCGGTTCTACCGTCACTTTGAGCTGTGACGTCGACGGTTATCCACCACCCGACATACGTTGGCTGTTCCATGAGACCGGACGAATCGGGGTAAGTGAATACCATGGAGGGATTATATCTAAGGCTACTCTAACACTATCCAATCCATACTAATATTATAAATGTTGAAGTGTATTTGTTTGTTTGTTTTTTTGTCCATCTTTCATGTCGAAACAGAGTGATGAGTTGGTGTAATTTTTTGTGTGAAGATAGAGTGTGGGCTGAAGATGGAGTGAGTGGGCTGGAGAGTGATATAAGCTACTTTTTACCTTGGGCGATTAATTATCTTATTCCTACGGAAAAACACGTTATATAATATATTATAGTCTATATATTCCATACTAACTGTTAAAACATACTTAGGGACGAACCCGAGCGAAGCAAGGGTGAGCCGCTAGTTATTATTATAAATGTGAATTTTGTATGTATGTATGTTTGTTACTCCTACTCGCTGAAATGGCTGGATGGATTTGGATGTTTAGTTCACAGATAGACTTTGATTTAGAATACATATGCTACAGTTAGAAACGAAATTTGCTAAAAGTTGGCGCTATATGTATAAAAAAGGTATTATTTATACACAATAGACACTTGGCGATAAGCCCCAAACTTAAAGTACTTACGCTACTTACTATCTATACATATGTATGTTTTAAACCAAAATAAAAAAAAAACAAAAATGCCTCAAATTTTCTCTATTTCCCTAAAAAAAAAAACAAACAAACAGGTAAACCTTTAAATAAATAAAATACCATTACGTGAACGAGCAATACTTCCAGCAGGTTAAGGGGAAAGCCCCGAACTTGAAGGTGTACGTCGACGAGAGAAGCGCGGGACGGTACATTTGTAAGGCCAGTGTGGATGGCTACGACGATATTGAAAGTGAAGCCACTATATTCATTAAAGGTTAGTATTTAAAAATACCTAAATATATATATTTTTTTAAATTTACTTATTGTGGTAATTTAAAAATTAAATTAATTTATAAGTATATTAAATATTTATAATAATAATTCTTAATTTTTATATAGTAATGAATTTTTTTATTTAATCTTTTTTTTATTATTTTTTTTTGTCTAAATAGATCGTATATAAATTAAGCATTATTTAATAATCTGATAATTTTATAAACTTGAAAGATAATATCAGTTACTCACCATGACTTTAATGTAAGAAAAAACCGTTTACATGGAAGTAAAAAATAAATAATTGCACTTCAAAGTATCCTTAGAGGATGATTTTTTTATGTTATATACCGCCCTCGACGATAACGTATTCATTGAAAATATTAAGACAATCGATTAAAATTTGCGAAACGCTACATAACTAATAAAAAATCTACCCTACATAATATTATATTTATCGATGATATTATTTATTTGTTATATATGTTTAGATCGTCTCTTAACCTTTAAATATGAATTTAATTTCTTCCTAAGAATGGTAAAGAACTAGTTCGTCTGACATTGTGTATAATATATCTTATAATATTAAATAAGCAATTCTTGTATACATGTTTTAATTTATGTATCTCGGAAACGGCTCTAACGATTTGGTTCCAATTTATATACCTTAAGTGTACCTTCTGAAAAACCCCAATTTTTATATCTATTTCAAAACAAAAACCCGCAGCTCGGTCGCCCTGGTACTATTTATTTTCATAGTTAACCCTTTACTAGTTGTACCAAAATACACACACTATTAGTCACGTGGTGTCGTCGCGTACTCAATGCCGCGGTTAGTGGACCACGGAGGAAAGAGCAATAAGTAAGCTATGAAGCTACTGGAGCAAACAGACGTTTAGATATAATATTTGCCGAATAGAATATAAAAAAGATCGTATGGGGCCCATTGGACCGCGCGACTAATTAATTGTTAAATTACTAACTTAAGTACATAGCTAAACAACTATAATAGTAGTTGAGATGTAAATTTATTACTCTGGCACTCTATTCATCAACTAGAGACAAGTATGTATTACGTACGTAACAAGATACTTAGTGAAATTAGCGCAGAATATGACGCATTAAAGTGTTCTATTTCAAAGTGAAGGATTATTTTATAATAATATCTATACTTATTAATATTATAAATCTGAAGAGTTTGTTTGTTTGGTTGGTTGAACGCGCTAATCTCAGGAACTACTAATCCGATTTGAAAAATTCTTTTTGCATTGGATAGCCCGTTAACTGAGGAAGGCTATAGGCTATATATCATCCCGGAAAAATGTACTTTTCCCGTGGGATAGTATAGTTTTTGTGTACGGACGAACCCGAAGCGAAGCGAGGATGAGTCGCTAGTATAATATATTAATACTGTAGATATGAAAGTAACGCTATCTGTCTGAACATATTTTGATGAAATTTTGCATATTGAAGCAAAGATTAATAACCTATACTTAATATTATAAACGCGAAAGTAATTCTGTCTGTTACTTTTTCTCGCTTAATCCGCTGAGCCGATTTAGATGAAATTCATGTATATATACTTTGAAACCATGGAAAAAACAATAAACTGATCATACCTACTTATGTATATATACTACATGGTAAACAGTCTATCTATTCCATACTAAATGTTAAAACGTACCTAGGGACGAATCCGAGCGAAGCAAGGGTAAGTCACTAGTAATATAATTTAAAAAAAATAACATAATTTTCTATATTTTTTTAATGGCACAATTATGCTCTGAGTCTAAAATGTTCTTTATTAACAAATATAGAAGTTATCCATCAATTAAATTGGAATAAGTGAAATGTTTTATATTCATAAAGCTTAAGTTTTTATTTTATCGTTTGATTTTTAATTACTATTTTAGGATTATCCACTTTACTCAATTACTATTTTACATTTTTAGATGTTATCAATAATGTAACAACGGCGTGTAGACGGTATATCTATACAACTAAATAAAATTGAAGTGTCTGTTTGTAATGTCAAAATAACAGCTTTATACTGAATGCTTATGGAATTATATACGGTACTTATAAGAAAAACAATTTTTAAAATTTTTGTCTGTGCGTGTGTGTCTGTCTGTTTGTTCCAGCTAATCTCCAAAAAGGCTGGATTGCTCAAAAAAATTAAAACGTACCTAGGGACGCACCTGAGCGAAGCGAGGGTAAGTCTCTGGTAGTACACATACGAGTGTCTTTTATGTATAGCGACAGTTTTACAAATTAAAAACCTTGGTTTTTATCATATATATTTTTTGTATTGATTGGAGAAGTGTCATTTAATAGAGTAAAATTAGCGATTTCTCAGAGATGAGATATTTTCCCGTAATAAAAATTACCTATAAGTTGACATCATACCAAATTTCATCAAAATCTCTCCAGTGGTTTTTCGTGATGCGATCCCAGACAGAAAGACACAGACAGACAAAATTAAATTCAATAAGATTGTCCAAAAAAAATATTAAATGTACAGACTCAGAATTTTATTATATGTATAGATTAACAATTATTTTTTTTTTGTTTAAAGTAATTTTAATTCTTATAAATATAAATAACAACTTTTTACTTAACATTTTTGTTTAGGTGCTCCCAACATCATATCAAACAGAACTCAATTAGGTATGGAGGGAGAGAAAGTGACTGTAGAATGTGAAGCCCTATCAGTTCCAAAACCTGACGACATCAGATGGTACTTTGAAGGAAAAGAAATAAGCGTTATTCAAGAACCGGTAAGTACCTGTATTTATAAAAAAAATATGTAAATGTATTGTATGGTTTTATCTGTAAGAGTTCTTTTATTCAGTTGGTTATAAACATTGATGTATAAAAACATATAAACATTGATGTATATATAGATACTTATTTATTTATTTATTTAATAATTTACTTACAAATATCTCTTCAAAAAATGGCGTCGACATGTGAGGTTAAGTCAAACCAAAGAATGAAATTCAAAAATCGTAAGTTCTAACTGTCTAAAGATAAATTCGAAATTACGCATACCACATAAAATACTTTTATTTTTAATCGTTTTAGAAACAGCGTACGTTTTAATTTTGTCATTGTCATTTAAAAGAGATTTGAAAAAGGCGCACACTTTCGTATTGTGCACTTTTATTTGAGGGCACTTTTGAGACGCTAATTGTGTGTCTTGAGTTTTTGTATATTAATGGTTATAAATTATTTAGTAGGGATTTGTCTAATAATTCTTTATATCTATGTAAAACTTATTGTTACTCGAATAAAATAAAAACGCAAAGAAAGTGTGTTCATGATTTTTTTCAAACTCAACAAGCAAACAGACAGACAAAAATTATATAACATTTTCCTTCTATCAAATACAGTTTTATTATAAGAGTTTAATGATGTACATAGTTATATATACATTACATAAATAAACAATATATTATTTTACTTTAGTAGACCTATAGTAATATACCACCTACGGCAACTATCGTCACTATAGTATCTTTAGCTTGACCGTTTATATTTACCTCATACTAAGCCTTAACTCGTCACTTATACCCAATCAATTTATAGGATAACGTCTAATAAAATGTCATACGTATATGACACTCCTGTAATAAAATATTAAATAATACTTATATATAGAAAAAATTATAGATAAATAATGTACCTTATGCGATTTTCCATTGGCAATATAAATAAAAACTCAAATGTCAACATCTACAAACCTAAAAAATTTCATCCCATATTTAATAGTGCTAGTGTTCGTCCAGTGGTCAAAACTAATGCATAATCATTATTGAAAGTTTGAGAGAAACAATATATAAATAGACATTACTTATCTATATAATAATATATTGGGACATTAACACACAGCACCATCTAATTCCATGGTAACCTGTGTTATGGATACCAGATAGATGGTATACTACATATAACTTTAAATATATACATATTAGAAATATAAAAACCAATGACTTGAGTACAAAAATTCGTGCTCATCACACAAATGAATGCCCCCAGCGGGACTCGAACCCGCGACTGCTGGCACAACAAGTAGGGTCACTACAAATGAGCCAAACGTGTCGTCATATAAAAAAAACTAACTGTTTTCAAAACACTAAAGCTCGTCAATAGATATTATACAAAAAAAGAAAAGAAACAAAAATTCGGTTGGCAAAGAAAGAGAAAAAAAGTACTGATCTTGATTTTCTATGAATATTTATATATAGATTATTGGACGATTTCAAAAACCATTTCAAAGCACTTTCATCTTTCTAGGTATAACAGATTTTACTTTGCATTGTCAGGGTTAGTTTTTTAAGTAACTCACAGTATTACCTACAGAGGTTTCTTTCAAACGGACCGATTAAAAAGAAATTTAGTAGTAATTTAATTCAAATTGTACAGTACAGTAAAAGTAAGTAAAAGTACAGTACTTTTTTATGACTATGGGTAATAAAAAAGTTTCATTCAAATCAGAGGCATTTAAACTTTAAGTGAAAAATCAAATTCGTGACCTCTTTAATTAATATTAAATTTGCCTGTTGCACCAGATGGTCGTTAAAAATATAGATTAGAGCTTATATGAAGGTATATTTGCATGGCTTTCTACTGACTTTGACGTCTATGTTAGAGGTCGTAGGTTCGGTTTTAATAATTGCATTAATGAAGCAAATTTAAAGATGGCGTTGGAAATCTTTATATTTATATTATGAATATATACTCTAGTTTAGGTACTTCCCTAGGTGCCCTATTTTTATATTATTATATACAGGTAGCGCCACCTTTTGGCTGATTTTTATACTAATAGCCTATGTTATTCTAGGTCATAGTCTGTGCACTAAATGTCATCGAAATCCGTTCGATCCCGTTTTACCCTTTGGGTACGGAATCCTAAAATAGTTTGATATTGAATATACTTAGTAAGTCATTGCTTTTTGTACCGTTATTGCACACTTATAATATAATTTTACATAGGATTATGCAAAATTAGAAGAATCACTACCAGGAGGAATAGTCAAATCCAGTTTAGTGATACGTGCGTGTCAATCCAAGCACTATGGAGTGTACAACTGCAGTGTCACAAACGAATATGGGAATGCAAACATCGCCATCACCCTTAAACCTATCAGTAAGTATTATATCTATTTTTTAAATAATTATACAACTTTATAGCATTTTAGGTCTTGTGTTTGAGTCTTATGTTGAAGTCCTTGGTTCGAGTGTTATGTTAGGTTAGGTCTTGGGAAAAAAAATTCGAAATTGATTTGGAAATTTGACAGCGTTACCCCTCGTCTCTTGTATCGAACTGTCATTCTATCGGAGCTTCAAAGTTAAATAGAGAGTACAATTACGTTAGCACTATAATATCTCCCACACACTTAGCTAGTCTCTGTGAGAGTGGTTGTTGTAGCCAAAATCTTCACTTTATTTGTTTAATTGTTGTAAGAAGTGCTTAATAATAAAAAAATCATGTTTATCTTAATGTTTATTCATAACCTTCATTTTTCCATAAGGAAATCTGGTTCAAAATTTGCTTTTAGACCTAAGCTACTAGTTGCATCGTCTGTGAGTCAGTCAGTCAGTAAATGACTAAAAGGCTTTAACAAAACAAACATAATTTAATAATATATTAGTATTATTGACTCATAATATGCGGGCTACCTATATTGTTATGTTAATAAAATAAATGTAATTTTGATATTTAAAAGAGCAACTGTTGAGTTTCTTGCCGGCTCTTCTGAGCAGAACTGCTTTCCGAGCCGGTGGTAGCTTCCTCACGGACAGACTTCACTGACGCTTATATTAAATTGACGATTCAAAAGCACTTGTAATAAGTCTAATTGAATAAAGTTTATTTCATTTCATTTCATTTATCATTCAGCCCTTTTAACGTCCCACTGCTAGATACAGGTCTTATTCAAAGCGAGGGGACCAAAGGTGCGATATGCGGGTTTTATAACCGCTTCTGTAATTTTGAGCGATATTTTAAAATTATCTCAATATTGAGTTACAATAGTATTATTCAGGTCAATATATGAATTTATTATTAAAATTAACTTTTCTTTACAGAAACTCTGCCACTATTTATAATATTAATTGGAGTTACATCAGGAATAATAGTGTTCTCGGCCTTCGTGATACTTTTAGTATTATGTCACAGACGAAGAAGAAAACCTTTGAGCGAGAAGCCAGACGTAACTGTTACAACTGATATGTATAAAGAGAGTGATAGGTCATCTAATATTAGTGATTTGAAACTACAACTGCCACAGAGCGATGGGAGCTACGATTTGGTAAGTACATTTGAAATATACGTTAAAAATTTAAAAAAATGGTCACAATATGAGATTTTTAAAATAAAAACCAATTAAAAGATTGTATTATGAAGCAAATCTATATAGACTCGTGGAAAAATCCATATAAGAAATGATGTAAATGATTTTGAACTACATTGTCATAACAAACATAACCATGAAATATATTGTTTTCTTGTTATTTGTCGTGATTTAGTGGGTTCCTGTTGCCATTAACATATTGTAAAAAATGAGTTAAGTTGACATTAACAGCTATTTGCTTGGCTTTCTGTCTTAAACGATTTTATCAGAGATTTTAATAATGAGAATGATATGTCACAAGGTGTTACCTATTAACTAGTAAAACATATAGGGTTCCAATGGGCTAGATGATAAAAGAAAAACTGCTTAACAGATTTAGACGACACTTTTACTATCGGTTAGTTTTCACATTTTCAAATTTAGTACGAAGTTCACGTGGAAAACCTATATAAACTTGTCGAAAACAAAGACAAATCTATTCCACGGGAACTGTACATTTTTCTGGGATAAAAAGTAGCCTATGTGTTATTCTGATGTATGAGCTATATTATTGTAAAGTTTCATTAAAATCCATTCAGTAGTTTTTGCGTGAAAGAGTAACAAACATCCATACGTCTATACATCCTCACAAACTAACGCTTTTACAATATTAGTATAGATTCTATACAGTAGTACCTACTAAAGTCTCGTTTTTTATTTATACCCGCGTAGCTCGAAACGTAAATTCAAATGTACACGTAATGCGGTACAAAGTTTATACGATTAGTATCATGTCACTCAAGGGACTACATTAAACGCACAATTTTGGACAAATTACAAATGCTCAAATCAGATTATGTAGAATCGCTTACAATTTGATTAGTGGTAGCTAATTCATTTTCTATTTCGTTCTATATATATTTGTAGATCGCAGGTTCCGATTTGATCGCAGGTTTCTATGTAATAAGTTAATGGGTATGTATAATAAATAAAATATGGAATATTAGGAATGTATCTTGTATTAAAACGTAGCTTGATTTTTACTTGTTTTTAACATGCGAGTTGAGCCGAGGGAAAATACTAGTATAATAAGATACTTAGGTGTTTTCTCGTCATACGTTTTATTGTTTCATTTCAAATTGCATATGTAGTGCGCGTCGGTAAATCAACTCAAAAAATAGTTTTTTGTCGACATCAATTAAAATTTTGCCAGCAAACACATTTTTAAAGGGAAAAAGGTAGATAAGATAGTACTCCGCGGTAATGTAGCTTCGTATTAATGAAACAATTCAATAGTTTCAGAGATTATCCCCCACATACAAACTTCAAAGCTTTACCTCTTTATAATATTAGTATATATATAACTATATTTTTGAATTTGGTTACGAGAGAGTTCCTCCTTCTCCTGTCTCTTACGTGACCATGATTACTGTAAAGCATTCGAAACGTCAGAAACTAAAAATCAAAATAAGTCCACGAAAAAATCCGTAAAAATAGTTAATTTATAGTAAATAACTTATATTATCACAGGAATATATATATTATATACATTATCACAGGAATACACAAACTCGGACCATTCAGACTCCAAACCAGCCGGACTTCCGCTCGCGGGTCCCGTCACATTGCACGAGCCAATGATGCAGTTCCGATACAGCAATGACTATTCTGATCCTGCGTATTCGGATAACTATTTTAAAGTAAGTAACACATTTTATTTACATAAACAATAAAGAAACACACTGACATTACAAAAATGATTAATTATAATATATACAAAACAAATGTACACTTAGTTATTACTGTACAAGTCATGTCCGCGTGGAATAGTGACAAGAATGCTATCCGCATTCCCTCGCTAAATGGTAATGCTGATTGTTTAGCGAAAAACGAGACAGCTCTCTTGTTATCAGTGGAAGCAATAAGTGAGAGTGAGATACATACATGATTGTTTTAACCGACTTCAAAAATTATGGATGTACTTATTTACTTGATGTAGGTACTTGATGTACTTACGTTACATCTTCGCTAATAGTTGTTAATTCATTTTCATGATTCTTTGTATAACGAAAATTTCATGGAACATTAAGAGTCTAAAGTAAATTTGAACGTCTGATTAAAAAAGCTTTTTTTAATAAAATATTTGAGTATTATCACAATTAATTTCTCTTATATACTCCACTATTTGAAAAAAATATTATTGTAAAACGGTTAAATATATTGCCTTTGTGTTTTTTCTGTAATATAGACTCCAAACGCGTATATCTACGACTACCCACAAGGATACGCGCCGCCGCCGCATCTACGGGTACAGTCGCCCACACTAGATGTGCCTACAAGGTGAATATTTTATAGAATCTGTACTGTATAGTATAGGGTGTATACTGTATAGTGTATGTTGAATATTAAAAAAAGACTATGCTTATTTGTCCAAAAAACCAATTTATTGACAGAGTTTTAATACAGAATTATTGAATTTTAAATGCCTAAAAGTTCTATTGCTATAAAATACAAATTTTACTTAAAAAAGAGTAATATTAATATTTTTTAATATTATAAGATACTCAGTGCGATCTTCCTTTAAAATTTTTGTATAATTTTGCGAGACACGCTTGTAATAACTATGAATTTTGTCAAAACTTTTAGTCTTTACTGTGACAATGAGCGCTTTAAACCATTCCTTCCTTTCAAATTTTACCTTTTCAATATACCTAGTAAAAATAAATAAAATAGTGACAGATTTTTTACATAAGTTGTAATTAAAACCTGAAAAAAATTTTTACTTAAATTATATGATTATACAGATCACTTCAAGGCTCTCTAACTCGTAGTATCGACACGGCATCGACACTCCCCTTATCCGCGGGCAATGCTTCACAGAATAACTCCTTACAACGAACGAAAAACGAAACTGATGCTATAAATAATCTAGGACTGCCTACTGGTGGGGAAGGTGAGAGTTATTATTAATTTACTTTAGAAATAACGTTAATATAATATTTAAAAATACAGAA
Organism: Argynnis bischoffii washingtonia; assembly: GCA_033884665.1. NCBI lineage: Eukaryota > Metazoa > Arthropoda > Insecta > Lepidoptera > Nymphalidae > Argynnis > Argynnis bischoffii. The sequence goes on from JAEMGE010000029.1 coordinate 4,426,281, forward strand.
AAATAAAAAATACCTATTGTGTATATAACATTATGTAGTGCATATAAGACATACATAATACATACTCGTAGGTAAGAAATATGTTTACGTACTTTCAATGAAAGAACGTATTTATGTAATATAAAATCTAGGCTGTAACTAATTCAGTTAGCGGTTTAATTATTTTGTTTATCAACACCATTATACATACATATATCCATTATAAAAAAAATATGATAATTTTTTTTCGATAAAAAAATTAAGCACCAATAAATTACTATTTAACTAATTTACCATTAAACTAATTTAACCCCACACAGCTCCCCAAGCGCCGGTATACCCTCAACAGAAAAACGCCATTGACCCGCGATACTCCGCTACCTACGGGAATCCTTACCTTAGGAACAGTTCGACGGGTAAGTTTATTTACCTAAATGTATAAAGATGATTTACCTAATCTATCATCAACAATACAATAATAATGTTCATATGTAACTGCTAAGGAAGAATTTTTGAAATTAAGTCCCGTAAAGAGTGACAGAGGGTAGTTAAGTTCGTTATGGGAAACAATATCAGCATCCCAACATAGCTCGATCTGTTAGAAATACGCATATATAAATCAAAGATAAATGTATAATAGAGAAGTATTATAGAGGTTGGTGGTTCCATTCCCGCATCTTCTTGATCTCCTTCTATTTACTCTGTAAGAGAAAATATTAGAAGATGGAATAACGAGATTTGAATAAATTTAAATTCTTAATGACTATTAATTTTAAAAGTAAGTAGAATAATTTAATTATTAATTACATACATAAGTTTGATTATCTTTATCTAAAATTAATTATTAATATTAATTATTTTGGTTTAAATTCTTTAGTTTAAATCAAAAACAGACACAATATATTTATCTGAACAAAACATAATATCTGTTTATATATCTTTGTTAGTTGAATATAATTCCTAGAAAGTTACTTTGCCTCATCTATCTTCAAACTTAGATGCACAAAGCGCGTTGAAACACTTTTGATTTGTTGACTTTTGAAATATGCATCCTCGCTCTAAAATAATAACGAAATTTAATTAAATTAATGTTATTTTTTGTACTCAACATTCTTGCTTTCTATATACTATAGGCTTTATTACATTTATACAATAAAATCTTAATAAAAAATAAAAACATGTTAAGTCCGGATTTTAGTACATAACTAATTGAAAATCTATATATATAATTAATAATAAGTAATAAGTGCCTGTTTATGATTTCAGAGTAAAATAATTATCTTTAAGATCTTATTATAATTATTATTTTCACGACGGTCTGAGTTATACAGACTCTATGACGAACATTACGGGTTTGAGCCCCATTAAGATATATATTTTGTTCTCATTAGAATTTGTTGTGGTCTATAATTCTATGTAATTAATATAGATTCTCGACATAAATGTACAAAATAAACTAATATGTAGTTAGTTATTCACTGTATTAATTATTTTATAATTTAAAACAATGTGTCTATGGTACAGTATGAAGAAATGAAGAAAATTAATCGTTAATAATTTAGTTAACTCTATTTATATAAAAAATAATAATAAAATGCCAAAATTTTCTTCATACTCTCCTAAATAAAAGTGACAAAGTATCAATAAAGTAACGAATCATCTATCCATAAGTGAACACTGCGAAGCCGGCATCAACCCCTGCGCCGCCGCCTTACTCCGCGCGAGTGCCAGGTACTTAGGCGTAGATTTAGGTAACTAGGTACAATGTATGCACGGTGTGGTTTTTGTAGTGTTGTGTATGTATTATGTTATGTTAGCGTAAAAATGACCTATCTCGGGTTAGGAAGTTTTGGGGTGTGGAGTAAAAAATATTAACTGTACAGAAGCTTGTGAACGGTTGATAGGTAAAAATAATATAGGCGTTTCTAAAAGAGAAGTTAATAATTTAATTTAATTTAAAGATAATTAAAAATAGAGTATAGAACTTCTAAAACACTTTTAACGAAAATTATTTTTAAGATGATTTTGAGAAGTAAGACACCTTCGAATTCTACCTAAATCTTACCATCTGTGACTTAGTTTTTCATAGTGTCATTTAGAAATACTGTGAAATACGTACTAACAAATATTAGGGCGTCAATACGTATGTTATTTAATAATATCCTAATGAAGGACGTAGGCTAAAACATCAAAATATTTACTGGGACGGAAACCTTAGTACACAAGTCAAACTTGACTTGTCCGATTATTTACAACTAGCGACTCACCCTCGCTTCGCTTCGGGTTCGTCACTAGACAAGAACAAATCTATTCCACGGGAACCGTACATTTTACCGGAATGATATATAGCCCATAGCCTTCCTCAGTTAACGGGCTATGTAATACAAAAAGAATTTTTTAAATCGGATTAGTAGTTCCTGAGATTAGCGCGTTCAACCAAACAAACAAACAAACAAACTCTTCAGCTTTATAATATTAGTATAGATATTCGGTTTTTGTTTAATTCATGACTATTTATAGGTCATTTTTGCGCTACTAAGAAAATTATCGCACGGTGTTTGTTTATCTTGATTTAAAATTATATTTGAAAGCCTTGTCAATGGATGAAAGTTTTTTTTGCTTTTAGCTAGTATCTGAATTGACCAGACAAAGGTTAAGCGACGCTTTGTTTTTGTATGTGCATGTATTTATTCGGCAATGTCTAAGCTCTTTTTCTAATGTTGCGTTTGATTTGCATTGTTTTTGGTATGAGGTTTTAACTGTTCTTATCTTACTCTGTTCTAGAAATCTTTCATGTCAAACTATTTATAACAAAAATCTTATTTAATAGAATAAATAAAGTTGATTGTTACTGAAAACTAACAGTTTAAAATTTTGTCCATTAAGTTACTTGATACATAAAAATCATTAAAAAATCTTATAATACATAGACAGTTTATATAAATATAAAACATTATACAATATAAACATATTTAGATGAAATATCAGTTACTTTAATTTTAAATATATTTTATAATTTTAATTTCTTTTATAATTTATGCTAGATAGTTTTATTATATTTATTAACATATATCAAATCGAATATCTAATTGAATATTTAATTTTATTCGGTGAATTCACACAGGGACGAGTCTGTAGAACTAAAAAAATAGAACAACACAAGTACTTTTACTTGTGCCCAATTCATAACAGCAACAATTATTATTAATAGTTTAATCATATTTTTTTTTAACATTTGTTAAATTTATTTAAGACTCTTTAGCGACTCTTCCTAAGTTGCTTCCCCATACAATATTTCATCCCCATTTTCATCCCCTTAAGGGATGATATCCGGGATAAAAATATCCTATGACCTTCCCAGGATCTCAAATTATCCTCTTACCTTTTATCTAAATCGGTTCAGTAGTTACGGAACCTACTCAGTACAAACAAACAAACAAACAAACAAAAAATCTTTCCTCTTTATAATATTAGTATACACACAATTAGTTAATTATAATATAATATCATGTTTATTTTAAATATAATTTATATTTAAACACTTTCTTTGTTACACAATTTTGTTTAACAGCATGTTTTTGGTTTTATTTTCATTTCCAGCTTCAAGTATGCCATTTACGATATCTACGCTGGTAATTCTTAATCGAACTAACAGTGAGTTTGTGTTTTAACAGTAGATTAAAAATCTTATTGTGTTAAATATTGTTTGTTTTTTTAATAATTACACTTATTTACTACTAATATTAACACATATTATGTTATTAAAATTAAATGTAGCCATTTTATAAAGTTTAATTTTTTATTGCTCATTACATATGATAGATAGCATCTTTTTATTTGGGTAACATAATAGCTAATTTGAGAAGTTATTATTCATTTATATCAATTCATCTTCATAAAGTTATTTTGTTATTTAAACATTCCATATACAACTTATATACCATTTAATTTTCTTATGATGATTCTTATTTTAACACAGTTTGCGGGTTCAATTCCTGCCAAATCTATAAAAATGTGTCTGCTTGAATTGATTACATATATAACGTACATATTAAAACTTTCATTTAAATCTATCTATGAGTTATTGCGTTATAAAGGAGTAAACAGAAAAATGTAAAAAAAATATTTATTTGCCTCATATTTCACGCCCAAATATAATTTTTTTAATAAATATTTAATGTACAACCCACTCGTACGACCCTATTGCAATTTATTACAATATGTAACTGTAAATATATATTTTTGTTGCCAGGAAGTGGAAACCGGACGTCACAAGCGACACACGTATAGCGAAAGTGTATTTATTAAGCTTGTATAAAATTGGACTTTTTCTATACAATTGTATTGATTTACAATTGTAATTGTAATATATTGTTCCTAAAATATAACGACTGAATGTAAATACGTAGGTTAGGTGTATATAGAGAATATATGACATTTTTATATCATAATTGGTGTAAAAAAAAAGAAACAAAAAAAATATTTTTTGTTAGCTTTCGTCAGTAATTAATGTTTGCATGAACCACCGTGTATTGTAATACTTGTTAAAATCATAAAAATCTTTTTTTTTATTCGAATAGTCTAATAGTATTTTTTTTAATTATAAAAATGTATAGTTTTGCTCAAACGCAATAGTGATTTATAATTAAAATACAAATGTATATTAATAAAAATATTTTATGTGTTTATTAAAAAAATAAATATATTACAATATAAATAAATCTTTAGCCATCATTATTAGAAAATCGAACTCAAAAATAAAAATTCGAATCTATTTATGTTACGAAACGAATTAAAATAAAAAAAAAATTAGATAGAAAAAAAAATTAACTAGTAAAGTGTCACTTTTACATAAAAATTCTGTGATAATTTTGATAGTGACAAACATGTATACTACATTATAATTTTTTTATTACAATTTAAATTTGCAGACTTAAATGTATGTGCCAATGTTTTATAATTTACTATTAATATTCATTTTGGCCACAATTATGTACAAATAGTATAAGAACGCTGGAACCAGAATTTAAGAACTGATTTTTCAATCATCGCATAAGTGTCTCTATCAACTTCATTAAAACCTTAATGAAACTAAAGTATAAATATTTCAATTGTTTAAAACAAACAAGTGATACTTAAATGTATAGTATTTTATCGTATATCTGACAATTGAAATTTCAGCTCTAAAAAACCTTAGTTCTACGTTGGGCCAATATGAAAGTATAATTTTATATTGTCAACGGTTTCTAAGTTAGTATATTAAAAAAAATACAGAGATACTTAATGAAAGAAATTAAATATGAAATATATATTTTATTGTATCTAACTGTAAATTGTCAATACTACTCAGAAAAGCTCAACTTTTTAGAATATTTGAATAGTTTCAATAGTTTCTGAGGTTATTACTCAAATAAGAACACATTTTACCTCAAATTAAAAAAAATCTCTTAGAAATCGTTGATAGTAAATAGTTATTTTTATGAGTTAAAAAGTCTGCAATACCTTATTTCTATTACAATTGTATTGTGTGTTTATATTTTACAATAAAATTGTTTAATTTCAAAGGAAAACGTATGTTATATAATAGTGTTCTCGTTTGCATGCGAATATCATTTGCCATTTTTTATTTGTTCTCAAATAAATACGTAACAAAGTGAAATTTGTCGTTTTATATTTTTTTTATGTATATTCCTATCTGATTTTATTTCTATTTTTCTAATATTCAAATTTTACGAATGATTTAAATTCTATTTATTTATTTGTATTTTAATTTTTTTTGTTCCAAAAAAGAGGAGGTTCTATGTTCGTCTGTATGTATGTTTTTTTTGTATGTTCACCAATTTCTCGGAAACAGCTTGACCGGTTTTCACACTTTACATGATATTGTATTAAGGTAGGTCTCAAGGTGGTTCCATAATTTTTTTGACATAGAGTAAACGACTTCAGAAAATATCTGATTGAGTATCTATAGTAAATGAAAACGCCCGTTCATGAAGTTTTAACTTTTTAGTAGCTGGAAGTCGGCTTTTTAAAGTTTTTATTTACAATTTAAAATATGGAACAATTAAATAAATATTTTACATCATGGCAGAAATACTATTATATAAAAAATAAAGATATATTTATTTTGATACTATAATTAATAATTATAATTAAATTTATTTTATATGTAGCTAACAAAACATACAGTAACTAAGTAAAACCTGTAGTACCGTTATGAAACAAATCTTTAGTTCTGATAGGTTATAAAGAATTTAATTAAGTTTAGAGGGACTTCGAGTCTTTATAATAAATATTTTTTAGCGAAAACCTCATATTATATTACAATTATTCAGAAAAAGTGTTACATTTCTTAGATATTTGATTGCAGGTTAGATTCCTGCGTTAAGAAAATATTGACAATGTACTACACTAATGACCCACCCTCGCTTTGCTCTCGTGTATTCCTAAGTGCTTTTGTGTTTATCTATTATATTAGTAATATTATTATAAATGTTACAGTTAGTGAGTATGGATGTTTGTTACTCAATCACGCCAGAACGGCTGAACGGATCTGGATGAAAATTTGGCACAGAGATAGATTATTGTCTGGAATAACACATAGGCTACTTTTTATCTCGAAAAAATTTTTGGTTACCGAGGTATAGGTTTGTTTTTGTTTTCCTGGAGACGGACCCGAGCGAAGTGAGGGTGAGCCGCTAGTAACATTATATATGTATAAGCAGCGCTACCTTGTAGAAAATATTATTACTAATAATAGCGCTGCTAACGGTATCTCTATCTGTTTACTAATTTTCATCCGAATCCGTCCAGCGTGAATGAATAACAAACATACACATTCAAATTAATTTGTATTAAGTACATATAAGAAATTACATACGAAATAAAAAATTATCGTTAATACTGAGAAACAACGGACCATTTATATTATTAAAACTGTCATTTTAAAAATAAAGTTAATGTCAATACTTAAGTAGAAGACAGTGGTAGCCCAGTGGTAACGCGTTCGCTTGGAAAACCAAGTGAAGCGGGTTCGAATTCAGAGTGTCGCACCGCTGAAATGCTCAAGTGCGAATGATTTTAAACATAATTACCATATTCTTTACGGTGAAGGAAAATATTGTCAGGAAACTTGCACGTCTAGAGAACCTAGCAAACTTTCAAAAGACATGCGAAGTCCACCAACCCGCATTTGGCCAGAGTGGTGGACGCCCTCGCATTAAGAGGAAGCCCGTACCCAGCAGCGGGACGTTAAAAATGGCTGAAAAGGTAGTATGCGTTGAATTAGGCTAACATTAAAATAATAATATTCACTGTGCAACCATTTGCAATCAAGATAAATTAGAAAAGATAGTTTTATTAAATCATACCTCAAGGTATAGTAATTTCAATAATTTTAGAGTGAGACGTCTATATGTTCTCTCTGTCTATCTTATAAGGGAAATAAAATAATTCTTATAGAACATAAATCATATATTTTTTAGTTCAAAATTGTGTCAATATTACTTTACATATTATGTTAATACAATAAGTTAGGAATTTTTCATTAAAGAACTTCGCAATAACTTTTACATTACATATCGCAGATGTAGACCAATGATTGAAAATACAAAAACTGTTTTACATCACAGTTATTACTTTTTACTCCATGACAACTTCATTATTAAGACATCAAGTTGTAATATCTGTTTTTATTTCAGAATACTGAGTTACATACATTAGTTGTTACTTATTCTTATTTTTTAAATTGATCAATGGAAGACATCTTCTCTATTGAAATATTTAGTATGAAATAAATAGTCTATATATTTTATTACTGCTCCGCTCCTTTGGGTAGAAAAATGATGATATATAGCCTATAGCCTTCCTCAATAAACGAGCTATCTTATGCAAACATAATTTTTTAAATTGAATTAGTAGTTCCTAAGATTAGCGCGTTTAAACAAACATACATACAAACAAACAAACAAACATACATACATACAAACAAAAAAACAAACAAACAAACTCTGCCTTTTCATAATATTTAGTATAAATTTGCTATTTACTCTTAAAATATATTACTGTCTATAATAATTTATCGTTTATAATAGCTTTAAGGTTTACTTTGTATGAACTATCATCAAATAGTTTTAGCAATCTATGACAAAGTTGTAAAGGTAGATAGATAGTGATGATGGCATAAACTTCGAGCAATTTAATATATTTGTAAATTAATCCTTATATTATAAGAAAAGTCGAAAGCGACAGCTAGTGTACACCGAATGAGCGATAGCCACTTAACATTCATTTAATACACGTTATAAATACTTAACAAAATAACTTTTACCAAAGCCAAACAAAATCTGACCGTATCCTATACACAATAAGAGTGGCGTCTACTGAAATTTCCTAAAGAACATCCATCTTTTACCGAGATTCAATTAAGATTGGTACAACTTGAGCTTTAAAGCTTAAGATTTAAGGCTTTGGAGCTTTTTATAAGACTGCCAAACCAGTCTGTCTGCATAGCTAGGGACTTCGCTTCAAACCGCAATGGAGTTCTGTGGTCAAGAACCGTATATCGAGAACTGTTAAGTGGTAACTTGAGAATGTCTCTGATAGTGTACCTACTTATTATTGTTAAATTCCCTTATTTTTGGATAAACTGTGCCTTTTATTATTTTAACAATTTTGTGGTAAGGTAGTCGTAACTTTTTTGAGGCATTTGGTAGTCTAGTGGTAACGCTCTTTCTTGGTAAATCGAGCGAAATGGGTTTTAAATCCCGTGCTTCGCACCTCAGATATTTTCATATGTGAATCATTTCAGACATGATTATAACTTGTCTTACGGTGAAAGAAAACATTGTGAAGAAACTTGCATGTCGGGAAGAACTTAGCAAGTTTTTGTAAGACATGTGAAGTCTACCAAGCCGCACTTGGTCAGCGTTTGGTGGTTTGATCCCCCTCAAATGCATATAATACGAATTATTTTTACTAAAATGTGTGCTCTAGCGTTATTTTTGATATTTTAAGTAAAATATAAGATTTTTGATATGAAACAGGATACTTACCATGTTTTCCACAAACATTTTAAAAACCACCATATTGGATATTGAGGTACTTAATTCCCAAAGGATATAATGAAAAGTCAACTATGAATTGTCTTTAATATATATATCTTGTATATATATACAAGATATTTAATTAAATAAACAATTTTGTGCAAGTTATCCTTAATTATAAACGTTAGTTTAAACTGATGGGATGAATTAAGCAAATATTCAAAGATCCAACAGCATCCCTTATTATCACGTTCACTAAAGGGAAAATTAAATAGCATTATTTCATGTTTGCAATTGGAATGTTATAATAATATAATAAATAGATTTGAGATATTTACCCCTTAATGTTGACAAAGATACTCTTTTACATAATATATCGTATTATATCTGTCGAGTTTAGGTGGTCATTTTCTATGTAATGCTTTAAATACTAATGGAGAATCTTTTGCTAAAATAATAAAGGCACATGCACTAGGTGTGAATAGAACCTGTTATGTTTAGCACAAGCGACTTACCCTCGCTTCGCTCGCGTGCGTCTCTATGTGTATTGAGCGGAATCTTAATTCTCTTTCTAAAATAAAAGTAGCCTACGTTCCGTATGATATCAGCTATCTGCCAGTGACAGTCCCGTCAAAATCGGTGCAGCTATTTCGGAGATTAGCCGAAACAAACAGCCAGACAGGGAGACAAAAACTAAAAAAACTGTTTTTCTTATATGTACCGTATATACTTTCATGTGCATTTAGTAAAAAGGTGTTATTTTGACATTAATAATAGACACCTCAATTTCATTTATCTCTAAACTAATCTATACATATAATAAAATTGTACCTAAGCCGAATCTGTATATTAAAAATATTTTTTGGAAAATCTTATTGAAGTAGGCTTTATTATTATCGATACAAAGGCCGAATCTATAGTTTTAGAATTTTTGTTTGTCTGTATGTCTGTTATTGCATCAGGAGAAAACCACTGGACAGATTTTAATGAAATTTAGTATGATGATAGCTGGTTATCCGGGTCAACATATTGGATATTTTTACTGTGGGAAAATATTTCATCTCTGAGAAATAACTATTTAAATGAATAACTTATGTACTAAATACTACAAAAAACAAGATATGTATATACATACTTACGTGTGATAATATAGTCAATAAAAAGGGTTGTATCTATATTATTTGTAAGATGGTAATTTTATAGTTTAATAGCCTAAAATGTATGACTGTTTATTTATAACGTACATTAATTTAAATTATGCTATAATGAAACTATGTGTATGTTCCATTTTTTTCGCGATTTACCGCATACAATTTTACCTGTATGTGTATTCAGCCCTTTTTAACGTCATACTGCTTGACACGGGCCTCCCTTCGATACGACGGGGATCAGGCCATAGTCCACCACGCTGGCCAAATGCGAGTTGGCGGACTTCACATGTCTTTCGAAAACTTGCTAGGTTCTCTCACACATGCAGGTTTCCTCACGATGTTTTCCTTCAGCGTAAGGCAAGTGGTAATTATGTTAGAAATGATTCGCACACGACTATCTCAGAGGTGCGAGACCCGGGATTTGAACCCGCTTCACTCGGTTTCCCAAGCGAGCGCGTTACCACTGGGCTACCACTGCCTCCAATTTTATCTACCTAAATGTAAATCTAGGAAATTGTTAAATTCTTTTTTCGATCTTTTTATAAATTATCCTGTATATACATATATAATATATGTACATATATACATATATGTATAGGTATAATTACATTACAATATTTTATAACGATTATATTTCATATTAAACATTCGTTTTCAATTTTTTGGTATCAACCATTCAAATCTATCTGCGGACCTTCAGGAAATATATTTTTACTTATTTTTCCTGTTTATCATGAATTTATCAAAAAAATACTTTTGGTAAGTACCAAAATATATCCTAAAATTGTTTTTGTATTTAAAAAAAACCTCAAATACTAAGTCTACGTTCCGCGAATAGCTAGTTACATCATATTTTTCAAACAACGAAGTGAATATTGAACTATAATGTTATAACGCAGGACGGCCGCAGCGTATTAACAAATATTTGTATCACAAGGTTTTTATGGCTGTAATACGGTATTATTTTACCGACTTACGGTGCTACAAAGATGGGACAACCACAGAAATGGCAAAGACGTGGTTAAGGTAGAAACCACTTTTTATTATCAATAATATAATTTTTTAATACTTCTAATCTTTATATCTTATAATATAATAATCTTTGCTATCTTATGTTATTTAGCACTTCTATTAAGTGTATAGTCTAGGTATAGTGATTTAAAAAAATTAAAAGATTTTTTGACTATATTGCCTATTGGTACATCGTTTAAAGATATCGTTTTTAATCATTATTATATATAGTGTCGTTTTAAGAAGTTTTGTTCTGTTAGACTTACTCTTATATATTTATGTTTACTACATAAAAAATATGAAGTATTATTAAATAATTTCTTTTTTTAATTTTTAACTATCTTATGCTATCACGTAAACTTAACTAAATATAGAATAGAATCTTACTAATATTATAAACGCGAAAGTTTTTAAAAACGTATGGATGTATGTTTGTTGCTCTTTCACGCCAGAACAGCTGAACGGATCTGGATGAAATTGGGCACAGATATCAATTGTAGTCTAAAATAACACATAGGCTACTTTTTATCCCGGTAAAATGTACGGTTCCCGTGAGATAGGTTTGTTATTGTTTTGTTTAGTTAGTGAGCCGCTAGTAATAAATAAAAATGTACAAATAACACCCAATTCTTTACCAAATCAATATAAAAGTACTAGCGTTTTTAAGTGTTTATTGAAATTAACATAACTTTTTATTCATGAACCGATTGAAATAAAACAAGTAACAATAGTATATATTAAGTGAAGCTTACCACAATACATTAGGGAAAACCGCACTTAAATCGGTTAAGCCGTTTCTGAGATTAGCACGCACAAACGCACAGACAAACAGACAAAAATTCAAAAAATCATTGTTATATTGCACGACTCACGCTCACTTCGCTCGCTTTCGTCCCTAGGTACGTTTTCACCGTTAGCTATGTTTAGGTATACATAAATAGCAGCTTGCTACTTCTAACATATTCATTTAAATTATATAGCGATTTACCCTCGTTTTGCTCGGGTGCGTGGCCGTACGTGGATCTCGTTCACAATTTCATGGGTTTTAATTTTTTTTCGCGGAACCCTGATTCTTTTTCTAAAATAAAAGTAGCCTAAGTTACTCCCTATAACATCAGCTATCTGCCAGTGAAAGTCCTGTCAAAATCGGTCCAGCCGTTTCGGAGATTAGCTGGAACAAACAGACAGACAGACAGACAGATAGACAGACAGACAAAAATTGTAAAAAATGTTGTTTTGGTATATGTACCGTGTATACATCCATATGCATTTAGTAAAAAGCGGTTATTTTAATATTACAAACAGACACTCCTATTTTATTTATCTGCATCTGTAAAGATTATTAAAGACCCCCGATAATATTTTTCTCAAATATCTTACATGTACAGACAGCGATCAGGTATTTTTTTATTATATGTATAGATATAAGTTCAAGTTTCCGTCTACCATATTAATATTATTTAGTTTCCTATATACCATTTCCAAATAAATATCTGTGAATGTCTGTATTTTGTGTAACATCAAACGTAGTACGCCATAAAGCATAGAAAAATATTGACGTGTCGTAAACGTTACGTCGGCATAAAAGTTAGGCCTATTACACGGTTATTAATACTTAAGTAGCTGTATTGCTGTTTGTATGTGAAGCGGTAAATTGCTTAATTTGTATTTTACCAACCTAAAAAAAGGGTAGTATAGTTGAATTTTTTTTATCATAATGATTTTTTTATATCAATAATTTTATTACATGTATAATATGTATAATATAATATATAATAGAAAAGTGTGATCAATTTTGTAAAATAGAAATAAGTTTTGAAGTATTTAAAAACGATATCAAACAGTATAATTTGCTCTATTGAAAAATCGATTCTCTTCAAAAGATCGTTAATACAAAACTAGAAATATTTGGAAATGATAATATATTGTGACGTCACTTAAATTAAAATAAATTCTTCAATCTGAGGATACCATGTCATTCCCATAAGTTTGTTGTAAGTTTTCAAAAATATATTGTTTTGAATTTTGCCTTTATCTTAAAAAATAACTATAATCAATATACTAAGTAAAAAGATAAGTTATAATTTAAAAAAAAACAATTTAATTGATCATGATATAATAGGCAAATAAATTTATTAACCACGCTAGTGTTCTGGGTTCGATTTTTACACAAGGCAATATTTGGTATCAATTTAGTTAAAGCAACGTGTACCGATACTAGGGAGAGGGGATAGATACTTAAATATATATTTGGTCGATACATATAAGACAATAAAACAGACTTAATTCTTTGTTTTTGATATTTGATCGCAACAAAATTACCTTCAAACACATCAAAGTGACACTGCTATAGTTAAAGCTTGGATTTATATCTCCAAAACATTTCAAATTGTCCATAATATCAGATTATATGTTTAGTAAGTTTATGCTAAATATTATTTCTATTACATAATTTATAAGGAACTAGCTTATATAAGGTACAAGGGCCTAGCTTCCCCTTCATTCTTTAAGTATGAATGATTTATGAACACATATAAAAAAATCTATATTTGGGCTTGGAAACTTAGCGGGCGTATGCAGAACAACTCACCAAAGTTACATCACAATCGGATGAGTGGTTAAGAAACGCATAATACAAACATACAAAGATGCATTAATTTTTATTGATATAGATTAAATTTATAATACCACACTGGGACGGTTTACTGCCTACTTCATATATAGATAAAAGGAACCAATTTATTCCACTACAAAGTTGCTACATTGTATACTTAGTACCTGGGCGACCGAGCTTCGCTCGGAGTTCTTGAAAGATTGTATATTTTACATTAAGTGACTAAGTGTTACCGAGAAAGTTGTATAGATGTCGCGATAAGAACAATTTTCTTTTTAATTTGGCTTAAAAATAATTTGACATTAAGTGACTAAGTGATACTGAGACAATTGTATAGATGTCGCTATTTAATTTTGCGTAGAATAATGCATAAGAAAAACGCATGAAAACTCGAAAACACGCGTTTTCCCAGACATGTGACTAATCTAGATCAATTTTTCGCCCCCGAAAGCCCCCATATACAAAATTTCAGCAAAATCGTTAGAGCCGTTCCCGAGATCGCTGGTATAAATAAATAAACAAGAATTGCTCGTTTAAATATATAAGATATGATTTAGTTAAGCAAACTGTGACAGTCAAGAGGTAGAGTCACAGGTAAATCATATTATCTTCACCTTAGACAGCAAGTACTATGAGTCGAAATAGAGTTAAAGCAAATGAAATCAAATTATATTTTATACAAATACTCTACTAGATACTATTGATTCTTCACTTATTTCATCTAATCTTATATATTTAAACGAGCAATTCTTGTATATTTATTTATTTATACCGGCGATCTCGGAAACGGCTCTAACGATTTCGCTGAAATTTGGTATGTAGGGTGTTTCGGGGGCGAAAAGTCGATCTAGATTAGTCTTGTCTGGGAAAACGCGTCTTTTCGAGTTTTCATGCAGTTTTCTTTCGCATTATTCCAAGCAAAATGTGTTAATAATTTCGTACATTCGAGTATATGCATCGTTGTCAAGCGGCCAAGGCGCAAGATTGACTACCACAGGCGATGCGGGCACGAATCCCGGTCGGATTGCAAAGATTTTACTTTTTTTTTGTTTTTTTTTTTCAAGTTTTTTATTTTTTTTTGTTTTTAAGCAAAATTAAAAAGAAAATTGTACTTTTGACCAAAAACTCCGAGCGAAGCTTGGTCGCCCAGGTACTTTTTAAAATTTAAATTAAATATCAGTATGTAAGTCGAATCTACCACAGGCTCGGAAGACAGTTCTGCTGAAAAGAGCTGGCGAGTTGCTCTTTTAAAATAATATTTGTTTCCAATATTGCAATACAATAACTATCTAGTCGAAGTCAGAAGTCATTTGATTCTCTCTATACTTCTTAAGGAAAGACATGAGAAAAGAAAATTATATTAATTTTATAATTAAAATAATAAAAATATTTCTACGACCGGATTTTTGTCACGTCAGCCAATCTCATTAAGAATTATAATGCACAAGTTTTCGCGCAAGTACAACATACACTTTATAATCTCAAGTGAAATAGGATGACAATTCAACATAACTGGAAAGATCACGCCGTCAAATTCTGGCTCGTAAGGATTGCTTGACGGAAAACTCTTAATCTGTGCTCGATCTGAGACAAGACTAAAACCCACTTGTCAGGACCTCAGCATCCGCAGTCAAACATACCAAACATTCCATCGTTTAGCTATCTGAATATACGTATTATAAAGGTTATAATAAGATAATTTATATTACTTATGTCACTGTTGTATTACATATGAGAGTCCCATTTTCTCCGTTTCCTCCTCAAAAAAGAGTAAATTAAAAAATTATACTAATTTAGTATTTATTATATTATTAGTATCACATATGTATGTGGTCACTATATTTGATGCAATGTGTTATGGGACGGCACGCCTTAGCGCAATGGCGACATTAATTTGTCACACCGCTGTTAATTGTGTATGCTTTATGCTGGAGGGAAGCATGTAACTATTTAGAAAGTATGTAAAATATGAATGTATATATATATATATATATATATATATATATATATATATATATATATATATATATATATAAAAATGTATGTGTATTTTTAGTGTACAGGGCACTGTTCCCATCAACTTTCTTTATTTTATTTGTTTGTTTAAGTTCACAACTCCTCTAATAAATAAAAAAGTTTTTTTTTTCAAAAAACAAAAAACTTTCCTATCTGCCTGTGTGTTTTACAGATTAAAAACTAAAAACATATTTTTCTATTTATGTTTTCTATTATACAAGTACTCTTAAGTTCAATACCTGCTTGAAGTTTTCAAATTATATAACTTCAGATTTTTTACTTCATTGAGAAATAGTGAACCCCTTAGATTGTTTTAGTGTCAATATGACCTTTTTATTTATCGATGTCACCATATAAACATAACAAGTTATTATTAGATTAATGATTATTCATTATATTATAATATATATGTAAGTCCAATCATTAATAACGCTTGTAAAACAACATTAATGATAATGAATAACAATAAATTTTACCAAACAAACATAATTAAATTTCTTGAACCCTGAATTAATTTGTATTCGTATTGAAAACGTGAATGTACAATTTATAAATAATTAATTAAATTCATATAATTTTATGACAGCCTTATTGCATGTAGCCGTCCAGCGTCCATGTCGGTATGTTAATTGGAGTGACGCACGGACTCCATTTCCTTGTAAATTATTTATTTGACTTATTTTATCCCCTTGTAAATTAATTGTGCATACAAAATTGTGTTCATTTTATAATTTTCAGTCATACTTATTCATACCTCACGGGCTTGGTAGCGTCCTCATGGACTTAAACATTGGCATTTAAGTAAGCAATGAAAAATTGACGATTCGAAAGTGATTGTAAAAGACTATTGACGACAGGTTTGACTTAGTTTGTAGTGATCCTACTTGTTGTGCCAGCGATCGCGGGTTCGAGTCCCACAGTACTGTGTGCTAATGTCCCAATATATTTCTACAACTAGCAACTAGATGATGCTGTGTGTTAATGCCCCAACATATTTATTTATTTGAATAAACTATTTATTATTTTCATTTGATTTATTCAGTCTTATTTGAATTCTCGTCGCTATCCTTGCGTCTATCTATAATACGATCTTGATCAAGCCATAGTCCACTACACTCGCCAAGAGTTGCTGGACTTCAAATGTCTTTAGAAAATAAGTTAGGTTCTCTTGGATATGCAGGTCTCACGATGTTTTTCTTCACCGAAGCTTGAACCTAGTGATGATCAAGTTAAAAAATGATTCGCAGATGAAAATATCGGAAGTTTGAGATGATTTTGAGACTTTCTTAGATTTACGCGAATATTTGACATTTTAAATGAAACTACTAAACTTTTTGGATTATATAATACTTTCTTAGATTTACGCGAATATTTGACATTTAAATAAAACTATCTTTTCGGATTTTCTCGCGGATTTATTTTGATTTTTGTTTCCCGACGTTTCGATTGCTTTACAGCAATCATGGTCACGGGAGAGACTAAGGTGTTAGATGTCTCAATGGCATTATACAGTTGTTACAGACAGCCTACCTACTATTTTACAAAAATGATTTTAAAAATTCAAAAATGGCATCAAAGTACCTTACAATATTGGTTGATTTTAATTCTAAACATTTTAAAAAATTTAAGTTTTTAATAAATATTATAATTAAATATAGCAATATTATTTACTTAATTTTTGCTATTATAATAAATATTACAATTTTCTTTATTAATTACCATGATGAATGCTTATAATACTTATTAAAATTTTAAAACGAATTAATATTAACAAATATTGTAAGGTACCTACTTTGATGATATTTTGGAATTTTTGAAATCATTTTGTAAAATTGTTCGTAGGCACTGTATGTAACAAGTATGTAATGCCTTTGAGACGTATAAAACCTGTCTCTCCCGTGACCATGATTTCCATAAAGTATTCAAATCGTCTGGAACCAAAAATCAAAATAAATCCGCGAAATAATCCGAAAAGATAGTTTTATTTAAAATGATTGTTAGAGTCAACTAGCGACTCACCCTAACAAACTTTAATCCCCATTCCATCCCCTTAAGGGCTGATTTCTGGAATAAAAACTATCCTATGTCCTTTCCAGGGTCTCAAACTATCTTTTTACGAAATTTCATCTAAATCGATTGAGTAGATCCAGAGATTACCCCCTGCAACCTCACAAACTCACAAACTTTACCTCTTTATAATATTAGTACAGAACAGAACCTTTGGTTAATCACAGAATTGGCCACTGTGACCAAAATCATTCAGAATGTTATTATTTTTCTCGAATATCTATTACATGTATTAAATACATTGGAATTGTTTTATATGTTTAATTTAAATGAGGCGTTCTATTTTAAATCTCACTTTGTTTATTTCAGCGTCTTGAAATAGTTGAAATTGTACGAGTATTTGAAGACAAAATTGTTATGTTGTAACAAAACCGAAACGTTTTGGAACTATTCCAAGTCGTACTTGCTATAGTTGACTTATAAGACAGATTTCCAATGCTTCAGTTTATATCTACATATACTGTAGTAGTTGTACAAAGAATATGTAGAAGTAAATGTTATATAATATACTAGCGACTCACGCTCGCTTCGCTCGCGTTCGTCTCCAGGTACGTTTTGACGGTTAGCTATGTTTATACGGAAATAGTAGCTTACTATTTCTAAGACATTTATTTAAATTATATAGCGATTTACGTTACGTACGTACGTTATTGCGTACGCCATTCGTGGATTTTGTTCACAATTTCATGGGTTTTAACTTTTTTTGCGGAACCCTGATTCTTTTTCTAAAATAAAAGTAGCCTAAGTAACTCCTTATAACAGTAGCTATCTGCCAGTGAAAGTCCCGTCAAAATCGGTCCAGCCGTTTCGGAGATTAGCCGGAACAAACAGACAGACAGACAGACAGATAGACAGACAGACAGACAGACAGACAAAAATTGTAAAAAATGTTGTTTTGGTAAATTTCATCCGAATCCTTTTTTCAGTTCCGAATTCAGCGTGAAAGAGTAAAAAATATAAGACATAAAAATTTTCAAATTTTTATTTTATATTTGTTGGGACATTAACATACGGCACCATTTAGCTATCCGTGGTGAGCTACAAAGCTAATGTTATAGATACCAGCTAGTCGATACACTACACATATATAACTTTAAATACATACATATTATAAATATAAACACCTATGACTGTAGTACAAACATTCGTGCTCATCACACAAATGAACCAGCGGGATTCGAACCCGCGACCGCAAAGCAAGGGTCACTACAAATTGATCCAAACGTGTCGTCAAGTCAAGCAAAACATTTATAATAGATGTTTCATAGTATAAACAATATTTTTGAGAAATATCGAGTGTTAAATAGAAAAAGTATTGTTTAATTAGCTCTATTAACATTCCTAGAATTTGAAATGTTTAGTTAATATTAGTATAGATATTTTAAATAATATTCGCGTAAATCTAAGTTAATGTTATTTTAAGATAGTACATATTAGTATAGATACTAAACACTTAACTTTTGTACTTAATTAAGTATATTTCGTAATTGAAGTACATGCTCACAGGCGTGATATCGACCACTCCAAAGAATATCATTATAACTCAATATGGTAGTTATTTCAGAGTTGGATTTTAAATTATATGACATTTTTTTTATGTTTGAACTATTTCAATACTAAGTTACTATGTTGTTCTTTACAGTTTTCGATTTTAAGGTTTTAGTTACGTTGATATTATAGGAACGCTATTTAAAGTTATGGATTGGAATGATTTATCTAAGCGTTAAATATCATGGTCCATGGTATCCATTATATGGAGTCATGTCGTCATTGAATGGAGCTAAGGGGAGT
Source organism: Argynnis bischoffii washingtonia (assembly GCA_033884665.1). NCBI lineage: Eukaryota > Metazoa > Arthropoda > Insecta > Lepidoptera > Nymphalidae > Argynnis > Argynnis bischoffii. The sequence continues at coordinate 4,445,954 of JAEMGE010000029.1, forward strand.
TCAAGTAAATTGTTGACTTAAAGAATAATCAAGCAATAAACTTGCTTCTGTTGCAAGTAAAATGTCAAATGTCAAGAAGTCTCCATGTAAAATGAGTGTAATATAACAGATGGATACACGAATAGACGGACATGATGAAATTATAAGAATTCCATTTTTTCCAATCCCTACCGAACTCTAAAAATATATTTGTGCCTGTAGAAATCCGTACATGACATATTTATTTGGGAAGGGCAAACTCAGTAATAATTCAAACCGTACCTTATTAATATTAATGCAGTTTTCGAATACGGTGCAAAGGAAAATTGGGCAATGAGACGCGCCACGAGGGTTACATGAAACATTAAATAAATGATAAGTTTTAACAAACTAATTTGTTACTTTATTAGAAACACAAAACACTGTTTTTTATAATGTTGGGATATGGTTACGTGGGACTCACTGACTAGAAAAACCAGTACTACTCACTAAAACCCAACAAAACCTCCCCCGTCTTAATGGGGCGTCGCAGGATCGCTTACGCACTCAACCACTACGCCCCAACGGCAGTTCTTCTGAAGCAGACCACACAACCAAGGGTTGCCGGACGCTAATCAGCTCTCCCACCACGACAAAGTGACACAAATTAGGAACACTAACCCATCTTCAATATTAATCTTGTAGACACCATTACTAATTTTGTATTTCATAGTATTAGTATTAAAAACAAAGTTAACTTTACGGCCGAACACAAAAAATCTCCATTCTATATCTCAAAAACTACTTCACGAATCTTCTTTAACATAATTTTCCTTGAAATTATTTTTGAAACTCTCAATTTTTTTTAAAATAAAAATATCAATGAACTGATATGAAATATGAATGAATTTTTAAGTAATATCTATTGTTGGAAGAATAGTGAGGAGACGGCATCGTGAAAGGGATGACAAGTCGTGGTGGTTTCAGGCGAGTCTATATAAACCTGTGAGCACTTCATTCACGACGAAATACGTGTAATGTCAACTAGTAGGTGCAAGGGACACCCTTGTCCGTTTGAAAAGTCAACCTGTCTATTTTTGTAATTTAGATTGGTATTCCTTTAAATTATTAATATGTTAGAACTCTTATATTTTTGTATCAGTTTTTTTTTAATTCCTATTAAAAGTATAAATGTGTGTAAGTAGTCGTTATTTTTTTTTTTTCAATTTCACCTCTGGTCATTAAAACTATATAATACTAATGACTCACCCTCGCTTCGCTTCGGGTTTGTCCCTAGACAAAAACTAATCTATCCCACGGGAACCGTACATTTTTCCGGGATAATATATAGCCTTTAGCCTTCCTCAGTTAACGGGCTACCTAACACAAAACGAATTTTTCAAACCTCAGATTAGCGCGTTCAACCAAACAAACAAACTCTTCAGCTTTATAATATAAGTATAGATTTTAACTAATATATAAGTAAATTCAATTAATATAACAAAAGCTAGCTTAGACCACTTTGTCCATAACTGGTAATCATAATTTCCAGATTTGAACCTGGACCCTTTCCAACTGTCATTACAGTCCGTAATAGTATAATAACTTATGCCAGGTCACTTAATAACGTAAGACCTAGTGCTTAGCTGAAATTGGACATATGGTATTCGTATGGTCTCAATAGAATTACCTAAATTATTTCGCTTTGTTTAGGTAACCTAATATCGTAATTGTCAATAAACATAATATGAAACAGAGAGAATACGTATTAATGATTATATTCGGTATCTGTCCATCATCTTCTTACTGTGATTGTATAAATTTTATGGTTTTACTCGAAATTCACTTGGCACTGTACGTTTATTGCAAATATACATTTTATCGAATAAGTAGTGACGCTTATATCATAAATAATATGTAAAACTACCTCGTGCAGTGGTTAACATGTACAACAATAGATCTAGAGGTTTTGGATTCGTGTACTCGGAGAGGACGTAAAGCTGCCGGTCCTGCGACTGGTCTCTCACCGGTTGTGTGGATAGAGAGTGGACGGAACATTATATTATTATATAAATTCACACGTCTTTTGTACTGTAAAGAAACGTACACCACTGAAAATATTTAATGGATACACATCGAAATTGTCAAGCTACGTAAAGTCTACTCGGCGTAATCTACACACATATATAAAATTCAAGCGTCTGTTTGTAATGTCAAAATAGCAGCTTTTAACTTAATGTAGGTATATTAAATTATATACGGTACTTATAACAAAAACACAATTTTAAAATTTTTTGTCTGTCTGTTTGATCCGGCTAATCTCCGAAACGGCTGGACTGATTTTGATGGGACATTCACTGACAGATAGCTGATGTTATAATGAGTAACTTAGGCGACTTTTATTTTAGAAAAATAATAAGGATTCCGTTCAAAAAAATTTAAACGTATCTAGGGACGCACCCGAACGAATCGAGGGTAAGTCGCTAGTTGCTGCAATAAAACTATAACACTTCGTTTTTTTAAACGGATTTCAATATATGAACATCTCGCTGTTTCCGTCGAAAACAGAATACTCTGAAAAGAATTCGGTGTATGAAACCAGTGTTAAAATAAACCTATTGTGGTTTCATTTTTCAATTCGGTTTAGATATTTTTGTTTTTGTCTTATGGATGAGACTTTCAAGTAATACTTTACGTTTTTTTTCCTGATTGAATCAAAGAAACTAATAATGTCTGTAGAAAGCTTTATGTTCTATTCTTTGTTAATGGTTTTTATTGGTTCTAGTAGAGTGCAATTTACTTCGCTACTGTCACATAGAACGGACAAGACACGATAGATTGATCGGTATAAAATATATAGCAGAACTAGATTAAATTACATGTTGTATTGTATTACTTCTTTAATCTATACTTAAAATAAATAAAAGTTCTGTCTCTTTGTAATGTCAAAATAATAGATTTTTACTAAATGCATTTGTACAACACAATTTTTTAAATTTTTGACTGTCTGCCTGTCTGTTTATTTGTTCCGTCTAATCTCCGAAACAGCTGGACTGATATCGACTTGATTATTGACTGATATTGAATTAAAAAAAATCGGAACTCTTATTGGGTTCCGTTCAAAAAAAGTTTTCGAAATAATTGAAAACGTACAGTAACTTAAAATTCATTAATAATGTTATATCCAACCATTAAGATGGAATTTTTATTTAAAAGATGTAAGCTAGGCCTTACCCTAGCTTTGCTCAGGTGCAACTCTACGGATGAATGGCTTAGAAACGCATAGAAGACAAACATACAAAACAAAATTCTTTTGTTTTAGGTCAGAACCTTTGTGGATGAACGCAGTACAACTCACTAAAGTTTCATCACAATCGGATAAATTGTGTAGAAACACATACAGTACAAACATACAATGAAACATTCATTTTTATGTATATAGAACACTAGCAAAACCCGCGGCTTCGCGCGCGCTAAAACTACAACAACAAAAAACTTTAAAAAGGTAGGTTTCATACTAACTTTCACCCCTTATTTTATCTCTTTATGGGATGAATTTCAAAAAAATGCTTAAACACGTATTTATTTAATTGTATTGAAAAGCATTAATACCAAGTTTCAAGAAATTCTGATCATAAATATTTTTTGGGTTGTATTATAACGTGTATTCCCGTGGGAATGAGATAGCCTCCCGCGGTAAAAAGTATCCTATATGTTGACCCGGATATCCAGCTATCATCATACCAAATTTCATCAAAATCCCTCCAGTGGTTTTTCTGTGATGCGGTAATAGACAAACAGACAGACAAAAATTCTAAAAAAAAAAAAAAAAAAAACTATAGATTCGGCCTCTGCATCGATAATAATATCTATTTCAATAAGATTTTCCAAATAATATTGAATGTACAGATTCGGCTTAGTTGGGATTTTGTTATATGTATAGATATGCCATTATATATAAGATAGTTCCAAAGTTTGCCTCCCATTTCTCAGACTTCCAATTTTGCTTCTTTATAATATTAAGCCGATATTACATGTACAGAGCCCAGCTCTTTCTCCCGTTCATAGGAAATGCATACAGTACAAGGGGCTTAGACGAGACGACTTTCAACAATCACCGTTGTTAATAGACAAATTGCGTTATTAAATCTATACTCACTAATATTATAAAGCTGAAGAGTTTGTTTGTTTGGTTGAACGCGCTAATCTCAGGAACTACTAATCCGATTTGAAAAATTCTTTTTGCATTAGATAGCCCGTTAACTGAGGAAGGTTATAGGCTATATATCATCCCGGAAAAATGTACAGTTCCCGTGGGATTGATTTGTTTTTGTCTAGGGATGAACCCGAAGCGAAGTGAGGGTGAGTCGCTAGTTATGTATAATATTAATAATTACTAAGCATTTTTCCATATGATCAGCTCTACTTAGCATATATTTTTGTACTTTACCATTATCTATCTAAATAAGTTGCCTTAGAAACCTTTCATGTCCTTCAGATTTTAATTTTTTAGTTTTAAGTATATTTTTCAACTTTATTGTTAAATTACTAAATACAAAAAGTAAGTTTAATGTTAAAGTTAAAAAAGTATAAAATATAGATTTTAATTAAACGTCTGCTCTCCTTTGTTGTGGCTTGGCTTAAGTCCTTAGCAAGACTGTTTCTATGATAAAATTATACGTAATCTTGGTAATGAAATATTAAAACCCGTAATATACTACGTACTTATTATTGATAGCAGAACCTGCAGCTTCGCTCGCGATCAAACTACAAAAAATACGACAGTTCATTCAAATATGTCCAAGGAATAAAAAGTTTCACACAAACTTTTATCCCCTATTTCACCCCCTTGGGGATTGAATATTGAAAAATTCTTCCTCAGTGGATGCCTTTGTCATACGAGGAATACGTGTGCGAAATTTCAATTTTCTAGCCTTAAGGGTTTGGCCTGTGCGTTGATACATCAGTCAATCACTTTTGACTTTTATATATATTGAATTGAATTGAATGAAAGAATACCTATTGAATTGAATTGAATTGATTAATTTAAAAAAAGAAGTCATCAGTCAATATAAGAAGTTCTATATTATTAAATGTAGTTTACATATTCTTATGGGTATTTCTTGATGATTATGGGTATTTTTATGATCTTTCTATTTCACTTAACAATTATGTATGTACCTATGTATGCATGTACATTATACGTATATAATACGTCCATAGTCTTTTAAATAAAATTAATTTTTCAGATTATTTTAAACGGATTTATTTTGATTGTTGGAATAAAAGAATATAAAATTGTAGTAAAAGAAATTAAAATTATATAAATAATATTTTATATTCAACTATAGAACTTATTTAAAATATAGAAGTTGTTTAAAATTAATGGATATTATATGGTACTTTGGTGCTATTTTTGTAAATTTGAAAATCAATTCACATTTGTGGGTAGGTGCTATCTGTAACAACCTTTGCCGTCGTGCCTTTGAGATTTCTATAAACCTATATTTCTATAAACCTTAGTCCCATGACCATGATTGCTGTAAAATATTCAAAAAGGCCGGAATCTAAAATCCAAATAAATACGCGAAAGAAATTTAGTAAAAAAAAAATTATTTAAAATTTTTAACATTCGCGTAAATCTAAGAAACTATTACGTCCACAGGTGGAATGCTATAATATTATACAAACTTAGTTATCTAGATTATTCTGCTTAGTTACTATACTCCTTTAAACAAGATTTTATAACCTATCTAAAATCAAAATCTTATCAAATTCGTCTTAGTATCATAGCATATAGCAATAAACAAACAAAAATATATTTTACAATACTATCTATATTGTGTAAAGTGCAAATGGATGTACAGTACATCAATCCGTAATCCACAAAGGGGACAAACAAGTATTAGTGCTGTAGAGAATACGACGTGAAAAATCGTTGGCAAGTGCTACATTTTTCACCTTTCATACAGAGACGAGCGCGCGAAACGGGACAGTGATTTAGATACACTGGAAGAGTGTTTAGAATCTGCGAGGTTTAGTTTTATTCCAGAATATTACATTAAATTATAATATTTGATCAATTTCAAAAAAAACGTATTCATTTTAGATATAGTACCTGGGCGACCGAGCTTCGTTCGGAGCTTTTGGAAAGAACAATTTTATCTTTTTAAAAACAAATTAAAAAACTTGAATAAATACAAAAACAAAAGTAAAAACTTTATAGCCCACCGGGGTTCGAAACCGTATGAACACCTGAGATCGTCAATCTTGCGTCTTGGCCGCTTAATCACGATTCTTATACCTAAACGTAAGAAATTATCGACTATATCGTGCGTGGAATGATACAAAAGAAAATCACATTAAAAATTCGAAAGCACGCGTTTTCCCAGACATAAGGTTAATCTAGATAGATTTTTCGCCCCCGAAAACCAAAATAGCAAACCATTACCAAATTATTATACCAAATTTCAGCGAAATTGTTAGAGCCGTTTCCGAGATCGCCGGTAGTAAATAAATAAATAAATAAGTAAATAAATAGGCACGTAAATAGGCAAATAAATAGGCAAGTAAATAGGCAAGTAAATAGGCAAGTACATAGGCAAGTAAATAGGCAAGTAAATAGGCAAGTAAATAGGCAAGTAAATAGGCAAGTAAATAGGCAAGTACATAGGCCAGTAAATAGGCAAGTAAATAGGCAAGTAAATAGGCAAGTAAATAGGCAAGTACATAGGCAAGTAAATAGGCAAGTACATAGGCAAGTAAATAGGCAAGTACATAGGCAAGTAAGCAAGCAAGTAAGCAAGCAAGTAAGCAGGCAAGTAAATAAGTAAGTAAATAAGTAAGTAAATATTTTTTTTATTTACTTACTATTTTATTACATTTTTACGATTTTTTGTGTTTCATTATTATTTTATATTGGACAGGATAGTGAAAAATTGTTCTATTATATTAAAAATATACATAGAACAAATTTTCACTAAGCAAAATAGAAAAGCTATTAAAACAGAAAAAAAATTAAAAAGTTACTACTAAGTATTAAAAGCCAAATTATTATTTTAAAATTGTTGTCAAATTATATCTGTACTCAACATTCAAACGTTCACGCCAATTTAATGTTTCAAAAATGTGGTCCCTCCCCACAACGTGGAAGGGATCAGGCCATACTTTACACACTGACTAAGTGCGGGTTGACAGACTTCACACGTCTTTGAACAAGTAATTAGATTCTTTCAGAGAGTTTGCCTTACGAAATTTCCTTCATAGTATTAGAAAATGTTGAAAATGAATCGTACTTAGAAACCTCAGAATAGTGAAACCCAGATTTGTACCCACATCACTTAGTTTCTCAAGCGAGTGCGTTACCAAAGCTATATTCATGTGTATACCGTATTAATTATTTCACAACACTTTTAAGGCATGAAAGTGCTTTTGCTAAAGATCTTCTGTTTCTAACCGACTTCCAAAAAAGGAGGAGGTTCTCAATTCGACCGTATTTATGTTTTTTTTTATGTTTGTTCGGGCATTTTTTCGTCGTTTATGAACCGATTTTGATAATTCTTTTTTTGTTAACATTTTCATTAGGTATTTTAAAGCACTACTATTTAATGAAGTTCAACTGCCTCGGTGGTGTAGTGGCTAGCATGTACGGCTGCACATCCAGAGGTCCTGGGTTCGAGTCCCGGGTCGGGCCAAGTTTAGTTATTGAGTCTTTCTGTATAGTAAGCCTCAGTAACAGCCCGGAGTTGGGAAGTTGGCGGTGTTTCACCCCCGTGCCTCGGAGAGCACGTAAAGCCGTCGGTCCTGCGCCTTAACTCTCACCGGTCGTGTCGAGTAGTCGTCCCACTGGAGTATGAGAGTGACAGGAATAGAGAGTGCACTTGTGTCTGCGCGTACACTTGTGCACTATAATATCTCCTGCGCAGTTGGCTAGTCTCAACGAGATTGGCCGCCGTGGCCGGAATCGGTCAGGAGAACATCATTTAATGAAGGTCTGGAGTCGATCTGATTATGGACCCGAAAGATAGTCGAGGGAACTCCTCAACGATTTACAGCAATTACCTGGGGTTTGGGCTTGATTAATTTGTATTGATGATACGTCTACACTAAAAATAGAAAAATAAAAACTTAAAAAAAATAAAATAAAAACCGGCTTCCAGGCACTGAAAAGTAAAAAATAACTAAACTCGGGTTTTCATTTAGAATAGATACTTAATCAGATTTTTTCGAAGTCGGTGCCAGCCAATACAAATCAAAGCACACCGAAAAGTGTCGCTGAAAAAAGTGTCGCTGAAAAAAGTCGCTGAAAAAAGTGTCGCTGAAAAGGGTTGCTGAAAAAAGTGTCGCTGAAAAGTGTCGCTGAAAAAAGTGTCACTGAAAAGTGTCGCTGAAAAAAGTCGCTGAAAAAAGTGTCGCTGAAAAGGGTCGCTGAAAAAAGTGTCGCTGAAAAGTGTCGCTGAAAAAAGTGTCGCTGAAAAGTGTCGCTGAAAAAAGTAAAAAACACTTTATATATATATATATATATATATATATATATATATATATATATATATATATAAGCACTAAATGTCAGACCTTCCAGCACAATATTAGAAGCTTTATAGTTAAAAGTTTGAAATTACTTGAGGGTATATCGATATCAGTCCTCAGAAAACTTAGGAAAATGGCCGCAAAACATTTTATACCCCCTCTTTGAGATCTGATATTGGGTGTGAGGTTGATATAGTACGGGCAAATAATACTAATAATACTCTTAAAATAATTCCAGGTGTTAATACATATTTTTGCTCGTTGGTCTAGTAACTAGCATGCGTAGCTGTAGATCCGGATATCTTGGGTTCGAGTCCCGAGTCGGGCAAAGTAGGTATAAGAATTCTTTCTTAAGAAATTCATAGAAATAGACCAGAGTTGGGATGATGGCGGTGTTTAAGGTCCTATAAATCAGAACCCTTTAGGTTCTAGATCTGAACTCTCAAAGGTCGTATCTTCCTGCGCAGTCGGCTGCCAGTGATATTAGCTACTGTGGCTGAAATCAGTAAAAAGGACATAATATTTATTAATCAAACATTTGCAGGTAATTATCAACTACAGAAAACGTTACTTGCTGCAGTAAGTAGTTAGTTCAACTATTTATTTTAAATTAAATAATTTTCATTTTTCATGTTATATAATATTGTAATTGTGCTTATATAAATAAATATAGAATAATAATATATTTTATATCGAGAATAAAATAAACTAGTACTTTAAGCGTTTCTTTGAAATAATTTCTTTAAATTGAACAAATAATAACAGTTAAAACTATAAAAATGTTATTCTACGGAACATTTTATACTAAAAATCAATCGCGCAAAGACAGATGATAAAATATATCATTACATATTTCTTTACATCCACGAAAACCGCCATGATTTATGAAACTAACGCCAGAAACGTTTCAATTAGAAACCCGACGAGTCACTCAATACAAAATTGATTTATTCCATTTTCGCTTATCGGCTAATAACTTCGATTATTCATGTAAGGGAAGACGTAAGGCGTATATTTCGTGAAGACTTCGTTGAAATTGAAATATTGTGAACATATGTGGTTATAGATTTATTTTCCTTATAGGTATAGCTGACATCTATATATATATAAAAATGAATCCCTATTTCCCTTTGTCACGCCATCACGCGTGAACGGCTGAAGCGATTTCACTAATTCTTTATTTGTCGTGTTTGTTATTATCAGGAGAAGGTTCTTACATTAAAAAAAAATTAAGAAAATAGGGATGAAAGTTTGTATTGGAAAGTGAGCTAGGTACGAACCCGAGTGAAGCGAGGGTGAGTCTCTAGTAACTAAATAACTACTTTGAAGAGTTGCCTTTGACAAGTTTAATTTTTTCTATATATAATAATGTCCTCTTGACTGAATTTGCCTACAGCGATGGTGATGTGCATAAAGCACTTTAAATTTTTTTCTTAGTCAAACAGTAGTAAGAAAAATTGACACAACTGATGAGAGATTACTTGCAGAACCGACGGTTTTACACTTGGAGTTAAGGTAGGTAAGTAATTTTATTTTTATATATAACACCAATAACTACATATTATAAAATGACCTCGAACTCGACTCGAACCCGGGACCTTAACATTTTCACCCGTACATGCATCTACAGTTAAGGCTAATGAGAAAAAAATGTATATCGATAAGGTTGGCGATTACCGAACGGAACATTTGAATAATTATGGCATTCCCATACATTTTTTATTTTCTGATAGCGGTTATAATAATAGCGAAGTAGTTGTAGCGAATGTCATGTCAAAATAACAGATTTTTACTAAACGCTTATTAAATTTTATACGGTACTTTTAAGAATAAATTGTTTTTAAAATTTTTATCTGTCTGTCTGTTTGTTCCAGCTAATTTTCGAGATGGTTGGACAAACTTTGACGAGACTTTCACTGACAGATAGCTGATGTTATAAAGAGTAACTTAGGCTTCTTTTATTTTAGAAAAAAATTAAGGTTCCGCTCAAATAAATTAAAACGCACCTAGGAAGGTGACCTAGGATCTAAGCAAAGCCAGGGTAAGTTACTAGTCTAGTCTAAGCCCTCTGGGCACTAATCTATATCTAGGTTATCTATCTATAGTTTTATTTAATAGAGATAGGAATTTGACATAAACTTCACACCAATAATATAAAATTTCTATCGATAGCAATGAACACAAATCAATAGGTTATTGAGATCTATCTACTGTTAGTGAACATTATTTATTAGTTGACTTGTCTACACGTGCAAGTTACTTCATTCATAAAGTAAAACAGAAAGGTAATTAGAGTTATATATTTTGTATCGTATATTAAGCAACTTTTATAACGCACTATGTATTCTATAGATACCTATATTATATCTGTGTTGATTGTTTTTTGTATACGTATAACGTAAGGACAAATTATTTAGCTACCTGACGGTATAAATGCCTTCTATTAATTAATTCGAACGAAATATATGTATGAAATATTGTTTTATGCAAGAATTGAACCTACTATCACTAGCATATTATGATATGATGATGGCTAAACCTTTCGCTTCACTTTAATAATACTTTTTCCAATATTTATTTCAATTTCCTAATTTCCCAGGAGAATTTCTTACTAATTTTCGATAACCAATGCTCAACATCATATACCCAAAAATATAAACTATTGCTTTTTCACAAAAATATTGTTCTAACGTTAGAGGTTCTTCAGCAAAACAGACAAAAAGCTGACAAAAGAGGATATTATTGAGAAACATACACACAAAGATTATGTATACATATAAATTTTCAATACATATTTTTTAAAACAGTTAAATTATTTTCGATCAATTAGCGTAAAAAAGTATCAATAAAACAATCTTTAGCATCTTTAATATTGGTAAATGTCAAAAATTATTATCAGAACGTATGGTAATATCCTCCTGATCGACTTTGGAGGTTAATCTCAATGAGCTTACTGCGCAGGAGATATTATAGTGCACAAGTGCACTTTCAAATCCTGTCATTGTTATACTCTGGTGGGACGACAATTTCGACGGCTTTTTGTGCTCTCCGAGGTAGGAGGGTGGAAAACCATCAATTTCCCAACTCCGGGCTGTTATTAAGATTTCGAAACAGAACTACTCGATAACTAAACTTGATTCAACTCGGGACTCGAACCCAGGACTTCAAGACTTCTGCAAGCGTACATGCTAGCTACCAGACCATCGAGGCAGCATGTTAGACTTAGTTACAGTATATAATAATAATTTATGCAATTTTAGTTACGACAATAACACATTGCATTGTAGGTTATGAACTGAAAATGTTCATACGATTTCTTGTGTTCTTATGATATATTAAGCGAATGTCGTTAGGCAACAGTGTCGATGCAATATGTAGTGTTCTGAAAGTTAGTTTTGATAAGAGAGTAATGTTTTGTATATGTGAATACCTTCTGTTCTGAATGGTTTTGTATTAAGATCAATACATTATTTTGAAAGTTCACAAAGATATTTAATTTTACGAAATACTAATATATATTTTACATTTTAACAGTCTTGACAAGACCAAAAAATATTTGTATGTCTGTTACAAAACACTTGCTGTAAACGGAAATCGATTCAGCAATCGAGAGGCAACGTGGTATGATGGTTTCCCAAATATGAACAGTAATGACATTAAATTATAGTAATATGTATTAACGAGTTAAATGAAGTTAAAAATCTAAAAAAATATGTAAAATGTGACTAAACCATTTGTAATAATTATCGAGTTACCATAATCTATACAGATAATTAAAATTGAAGCGTCTGTTTGTAATGTCAAAATAACAGCTTTATACTAAATGCATATGGAATTATATACGGTACTTATAAGAAAACACAAGTTTAATTCTTTTTTTTTTGCTGATGTTGCAAGGAGTAACTTAAGCTACTTTTATTTTTGAAAAAGAATTAGGATTCCGCTCGAAAAATCGAAATGTATCTAAGGACGCACCCGAGCGAAGCGAGGGTAAGTCGCTAGTCTAAGTATATAAATAGGCACAGACAAAAGAGTTCAGTACATTATTCACTTCTGTTCGTCAACCAATTTTCTTTTATTTTGTATACAATACAACAGCTACAGCTATTGACGACCTTTATGTTATCAATAAAAAATGCTGAGGTAGAATTTCGACTGCCGGTTCAACACTAGTATACATCTAAAATCATAAACGTTGTATAGTGGTGACAGACACCATATATCTATACATATAATAAAATTCTAACTAAGGCGAATCTGTACATTAAATATTTTTTGGAAAATCTTATTAAAATTGATATTATTATTATCGATATAGAGGCCGAATCTATAGTTTTTAGAATTTTTGTCTGTCTGTCTGTCTGTCTGTTACCGCATCACAGAAAAACCACTGAAGGGATTTTGATGAAATTTGGCATGATAATAGCTGGCTGTCCAGGTCAACATATAGGATACTTTTTACTACAGGAAAATATCTCATCTCTGGGAAATCTATGTATTCAGCCCTTTTTTAACGTCCCACTGCTGGGCACGGGCCTCCCTTCAATACGAGGGGGATCAGGCCATAGTCCACCACGCTGGCCAAGTGCGGGTTGGCGGAAATCTATACTAAACATTAAAACGTAAGTAGGGATGAACCCGAGCGGAGCGAGGGTGAGTCGCTAGTGATTCTATATAAACGATGTTACATGTTGCTGAGAACAATAATAGAATATTTTATAAAACGATTTTGTGACGTAAAAGAAAAATTATAGCCTCTGTATAGGAAACCTTTGAACGTAAATGAACTTATCAAAGGTTTCGATTGACGTACTCTACAGAAATAGGCCTGCGTGATGCCTCGCTTACAACATTGTTCTAGAGTTTATATAAAGTATTTAATACCTAATGAGATTGATCTAAATATGTACATGATGTTACTATATGATAGACTAGCAACTTACCCTCGCTTCGCTCATATTCGTCCCTGAGTACGCCTTTTTTGAGCGGTACCCTAATTCTTTTGTTAAAATAAAATCAGCCTAAATTACTCCTTATAACATCAGCTATCTGCCAGTAAAAGTCTTATCAAAATCGGTTTAGCTGTTTCGGAGGTCAGGAGGTCAGACCGGAATTAGCGTACATACCGTATATAAATTCATATCCATTTAGTAAATATATATATATATATATATATATATATATATATATATATATATATATATATATATATATATAACAAACAACGTACATAAAAATAAAAAAAGAAATGATAATTCACTCTAACTCTTTAACTAAAAGGGTATACCAACGTCAAATTATTTTAAACGTTCTGCGTTTCTTTACAATCATAGCTGTTAGACAATCATCAGTCTCAGAGTGCTTATAGTGCAGTTTAAATAAGGAAAATGGACGAACCTCGGAATAAAAGATCACACTATTATAATAAATACAAAAGTTTGTCTGTTTGTTCCTTCTTGATGAAATTTTTGGACGGATTTGGATGAAATTTAGTACACAGTTAGACTATGACATAGGCAGATATAGAGTATACTCTCGATATCATGGAGTAGTACAGTTAGTAAAATTTGACAAAATATGACGCTTCTTAAATATAATATACATGAGGAAAACCAGGGTAAGTTGTCATGATAGTACATACAAGTTTTATTGATAACACTAAATCTTATTAAAAAGGTATTAAACAAAAAAAATTAGGTAAGAAAAAAAAGATAAAAAGGCACTGAACTGTTGTGTCTTTATCTATCTATATATAAAAAAAAAACTACCTGCTTCCAGATTTTTTTTATTTATAACTGTATAAGTCATAATATAATCATAATACGTTTGGTTCAATTTGTACTCTACTTGCTGTACCAGCGGTCGCGGGTTTGAATCCCGCTGGGAGCATTCATTGTGATGATCACGAATGTTTGTACTTCAGTCATGGGTGTATATATTTATAATTAGTAGTATGTATTTTAAGTTATAGTACCGGGGCGAATAAAAGAAAATACAAAAGTAAACACTTTGTATTCGACCGGGATTCGAACCCGGACACCTGTGTTTGCGAATCTTACGCCTTGGCCGCTTGATCACGATGCTTATGCCCGAGCATGCGAAATTAGCGACTATATTTTGCGTGGAATAATGCGAAAGAACACCGCATGAAAACTGGAAAACACGTGTTTTCCCAGACATAAGACTAATCTAGATCGATTTTTCGCCCCCGAAAACCGCCACATACCAAATTTCAACGAAATCGTTAGAGCCGTTTTCGAGATCGTCGGTATAAATATATAAATATACAGGAATTACTCGTTTAAAGGTATTATAAATATGTGTAGTATATCAACTACTATTGATATCCATAACACAAATCTCGTAGCTTATCATGGCACTAGATGATGCTGTATATTAATGTCTCAACATATTTATTGAAGTTACACTTCTTTAGACACGTTTGGAAAAAAATATGAGTGTAAAATTCTTAAGATGCGCGCACACACGGACAGCCAAAAAACTACATGATGAAGTTAGCTGCATTTCTTTACAAACAGAGAGACATCCGGGATGAAATCTTTAGTTAATTTTGTTTTGTTACGCCAAAGAAAACTTCTTACGTGCGTACATAAGTACACACACGTCTTTTTATGTATTTATTATTTAATATTATATCGCACTAGCGACTCACCCTCGTTTCGCTTCGTGTTCGTCTCTAGACAAAAACAAATCTATCCCACGGGAACCATACATTTTTCCGGGATGATATTTAGCCTATAGCCTTCCTCACTTAATGGGCTATCTAATGAAAAAATAATGTTTCAAATATGATTATTACTTCCTGAGATTAGCGTTTTCAACCAAAAAAAAAACAAATAAACAAACTCTTCAGCTTTATAATATTAGTATAGATCATAAGTATACACTGAAATGCTCGTTATTGAAATAAAAATAAAAAAAGTCCTTAAAAAACAGAGTCTTAAATTCATTCACTTAAATCATATCTAACGTGAAATCAAGCTTAAATATATAATATATAAAAATATTTATACTTTTCGACATGCACTACTTCCCTTTTAAGCTACGGATGTTATAAATTTTGTACAAAAGAGTCTCGATTCCTGCTGTTTACAAGAACGATGCAGACCTTTTCATAGACAGAAATTGTGAGCATTTTTAAATTGCAGTGAAATTTTTCTACAATATTATTTTTGTATAGTGTCTAATCTGCTGTCTTTTATAATAGTTTAGTACCTGGGCGACCGAGCTTCGCTCGGAGTTCTTTTTTGTTATATTGTATTTTTTAGATTAAAAAAAAACTAAAAACTTGAATAAATACAAAAAAAAAGTAAAAACCTTGTATTCCAACTGGGATTCGATCCCGGACATATGTATTGTCTAACTTACGCGTTGACCGCTTGACCACGATGCTTACAACCGAGTGTAAGAAATTATCGACCACATTCTGCTTCTCGTGGTTCTGCATGTGTATTTTTGTTTTTTTTTTTAGATCATAGGCAATTAATATACTCCAACTATTTTGTTGGTCTAGTGGTTAGAGCGTACGGGTTCGAGTTCTGAGTCGACCTAGTATATGTCGCCTTAGTGCTTACTTATCCAACCGACCAATAACTGTTGTACTTTACAGTAGTTTTTTCCTCTATTTAAAAACAAAGTTTTATTTCTAATGTTAATACACATATATAGATAAAACTATTTTTTTCGGCTTTACTAAAGTAAAATGTGTATTTAATATCAATAGAATTGACATTTAAAAGTCAATAATTCTGTACTAAACACACTATCAGTAACTTGGTCGCTTGGACAAATAAGTACTGAGACGATGTATAGTTATTATATTGTACTAGCGACTTTCCCTCGCTTTGCTCGGGTGCATCCTTAGGGACGTTTTAATTTTTTTGAGCGGAATCCTAATTCTTTTTCTAAAATAAAAGTAGCCTAAGTTACTCCTTATAATATCAGTTATCTGCCAGTGAAAGTCGCGTTAAAATTGGTCCAGCCGTTTCGGAGATTAGTCGGAACAAACAAACAGACAGACAAAGTGTACTGGTTAGACACTCACATCCTAATTGCTTAATCAAGTCCTGTATTTCTAGGATTTGTCTGTCAAGAAATTCTTAGTTACTACTTTTTATTGGGAAAATGGTGTTTCACTCCCACACGAAGTAAGAACTTCTAGCCTACGCTTTATCAAACGTGTAGAATTGCCACCTCGTTGAACTATAAGAATAAAGAAATAAAGAGTAAAATTCTTCTTATATATAGTAACTCATTCTCACTCCGCTCGGGTTCGTCTCTAGTTACGTTTTAATGTTTAGTATAGATAACCAGATGTCATCGTACCAAATTACATTAAAATCTGTCCAGTCCAGTCTGTTTTCTCGTAATGTGGTCACAAAAGACAGACAGACAGACATACAAAAATTCTAAAAACCGTAGATTCGGCCTCTGTATCGATAATAATGACTATCTACTATCTCAAATATATAGTGTAGCTTGGGAATCTAAGTGAGTCTGGTTGCCGTGAATGAAAATCGGTCAAAAGGCTTAAATTTACTTTATAAGATAATTGGATTTGCAACCTCCTAACTTAGTCGACGAGCATGTATTACGTAAGATAGCTATTAAAAGATATTCTATAACATATTCAGCGCTTTTTAACGTCTGATTACTGGGGACGAGCTTCCCTTCAATACCCCCCTCGTATCAGGCCATATTCCACCACGCTGTAAAAGTGCGGGTTGGTGGACATCATATGTCTTAGAAATCTTGCTAGGGTCTTTCAGATATGCAGGTTTCCTTACAATGTTTTCCTTCATCGTTAGGCAAGTGGTAATTATGTTGATAGTTACATATAAAAATATCAAGAGTTGCAAGACCTGGGATTTGAACTCATACACTTGGTTTTTCCAAGCAAGCACGATACCACTGGACTATCCCTATTATTTAGTATGTACTTACTTTTATTATACACTGTTAAATTCTGTATTATCAAATTCAAATGAATTTTCACATAAAGGATTAAAAGCGTTCTTGTTAACGAATTACCAAAATCACAGACGATTCAAATTTTACAATCCACCTTTACTCATTCACTCATTCTCTCTGTTATTTAAAGGAAGTATTGTCTATTTTTTTAGATCATGTTTTCAATAGTATTTTATTCCGTTAATTTTTCAGTAGTAAAATTTTAAAATGTACTAATATTTTAAATACGTAAGTTTTTATGTGGATAGATAATGGCTGGACAGATTTAGATGAAATTTAGTACACACACAGATTCTGTATGACCTGATGTAACACATAGGCTACTATCATCCAGTTATGCATTCTAGTAAAGGAAAAGTCTCGAGTGGAATTTTCATAATAATATGTTTCTTTTTTATCGGTTTTACCCCATTATCTTCCTTGTCTATTGGTTCAAATTTTGCAAAGAGGTAAATTTCTTCTGTGTTATAAAGAACTGGCGTTTTCCTGGGGCTCCTCATAGATCACTTATGTATTACTATATCTTTATAAGTTATAGCTTATATGTTACTCTGATAGCTGCAAGATGATAGATAGCTATATTACCGTAAAGTTATATCAAAATTCGTCCAGAATTTTTTGCGTGAAACAGTAACAAACATTCATTCATACATCCATCATATCTTGATATTTAATACTAGGGACTCACCCTCGCTTCGCTTCCGGTTTGTTCTTAGTGTAAAACAAAAACAAATCTATCCCACGGGAACCATACATTTTCCGGGATAAAAAGTAACCTATGTGCTATTCCAGACTCTAGTCCATCTCTGTATCAAACATCCAGATCCATTCTGGCGTGAAAGAGTAATAAACATACATGCATTCTCACAAACATATTTATTTCTACGCCTAGCTCGTAAAAAGTATTGCTCGTGGGAAAATAATCTTGCAAAAAATTATCCACAACATCACTGTAGTGTATATTATATGGCATTTCACACTTTTCTAACACCACTTTCCATAATGTCTATGAATTTTTAATGGGAGTTGATAACGACGACATTATGAACGGGCGAGATTGTTCGTAAAACGAAATTTCGCAATTACGCGCGCATAAAACTAATTTGAAACCCCTTATATTCTATTTTGCTCAAAGAAAGCTGAGTAAGAAACTGTGTAGTCTGCATAGCTTTATTTAATCAGGTATTTTAACATTAATTACCTAGTATGAAAACTGTTAATTATCTTGTTCGTGATGCCTTCTTTCTCGCAATTTTCATTTAAATCAAGGCAAAACTATTTTTTTTAAACGTTTATATTATATTAACTTCTTATGTAATTTTATAATATTAATGTTTTAACGTACGCCTATTTAGTATACACGTATAGATGAACTAGAGACTCACGCTCGCTTCGCTCGTGTTCGTCCCTAGGTATGTTTTCACGGTTAGTATAAAATAAACTATACATAGGTATAGAAAAGTAAGTACATACTTTAAAAATTAAAAAAATATACATGTATATCCCTTACTTAAGACATGATTCCCCATACAAACTTTAATCGCCCTTTTCACCCCCTTAAGGAATGATTTCCGGGATAAAAACTATCCTTTATCCTTCCCAGGGTCTCAAACTATCTCCATACCAAATATCATCTAAATCGGTTTAGCGAATTAAGCGTGAAAAGAAGACAGACAGACAGACAGACAGAGTTACTTTCGCATTTATAATATTAGTATGGATGTCACAGGGATATTGTAAAAGACGCGAAATTATAATTTTACTGGTCATATAGGGGAATTTACACAAATATACACTTAAATCTACCTTATGAATTAATTCGTCTACTGGGTAAAAAAACCGTATGAAAATCTGATCAGTGGTTTTTGAGTTTATTGATGTTCAGACAGACAGATAAACAGACGCAGATAGGGACTTTATTTTATAAATACTATTAAATTTATATTTAAACATATATTTTTTTATTTTGTTTTGTACGTAAACAAAAGACATTATAATTTTAATTAAATGTATCAATAGCAAATAAATAAAAAATACTTTAATATTGAAATGCAATATAAACAAATTACACTCGAACATTTTATATATACGTATATTGTGTACATTTCAACGAATCGAGAGTAATTTTATAAATTATTTTCCATTCGAATTTAAAAGGGGTAAAACCGACTCCTGAAAATTCAAATAAAAAATAACTGGCAGCGTGATTAAGCACACGTTTCAGAAAGATCGTTATCTAAAATCTGGAATATTCCACCATTTCATCCTTTTTTTTTTGCCCTTTTTTACAAATTCGTCCATTTCATGTTTATTTTTATTTGCTTTTGGGGCACCGTAATGTGAATATATATGAAGGAAAACCGCGCAATCCATAGATATCTTTATACATATATATTGGCTACTGTCTACTAGCTAGCATGTACGACTGCAGATCCGGAGGTCCTAGTTTGAGATATTGGGCAATTTTAAATATGGTTTTTCTGTTAAAAAATTCTAAGTAACTGCCTTGAATTGACCATAGTCCACCACGCTGGCCAAGTGCGGGTTAGCGGACTTCACATGTCTTTCGAAAACTTGCTAGGTTGTCTCATGCAGGTTTAGAATAGAGAGTGCACTTGTGTCTGTGCGTACACTTATGCACTATAATATCTCCTGCGCATCTGACTAGCCTCAGTGAGATTGGACGCCGTGGCTGAAATCGGTCCGAAGGACATTATAATGTTAATGGTCTCATTGTATATACAGTAAAGACTCGCGGCTAGTATAAAATATAGACATATATCTCCGACTGCTTAATACTATATATTATGTATGTATGTTTCTTCGTCGACTTGTTCTTATCTTTTTAATTCGCTTTTTACGCGGTTGGGTTTTTTATTTTTTAAATTAATTTTTTATACCATAAAAATAATATGACGACACTTTTGGCTCAGTTTGTAGTGGATTCGAGTCCCGCTGGGGGCATTCATTTATATGATGAGCAGGAATGTTCGTGCTCCAGTTATGGGTGTTTATATTTATAATATGTATGTATTTAAATTTTAAAGTTATATATGTATATGTAGCGTATCAACTATCTGGTATCCATAATACAAGCCTTGTAGCTTACCATGGGTCTAGATAGTGTTGTGTGTTAATGTCCTAACATATTTATTTATTTATTATTTAATATCTTATATGTTATTTATACAGAACCATATAACCAAAATATTGACGGCCATTACAGTTATTTTGAAAACATGTGGCGGTACATCGCATGGAGCAATCGGCCTGAATTAGCATTTAAAACGAACTCTAATGAAAATTCCAATGAAAAATGGTTACAAGCTGCACAAAAGTAGCATCCAAAAATTTAGAATACATTATTATGATATATTAATATTTAAAAGTATAAATTAAAGAACCACATACTATCTAAAGATCCTATTAACTAGCACTGCATGATTAGTTACATATGTTTTTTTATTATATAATTTTCCTAATATATTTTTTTTGTTGGAACATTAACACACATCACCATCTAGTTCTATAGTAAGCTACGAAATTTGTGTTATGGATACCAGGTAGTTGACACACTACATATATATACTGATTTAAATACATACAAATTACGAATATAAACACCCATGACTGGAGTACAAATATTCGTGCTCATCACACAAATGAATGCCCCCAACGGAATTCGAACCTGTAACCGCTGCCACAGAAAGTAGGGTCACTACAAACTGAGCCAAACGTTCCGTCGAATATAAAGTATATACTTACTCAAAAGATATTATTATATGATATTTATATTTAGATTTCTAGCTAGTATTTCGAGCGGTAAATTTGTAGAATTCTAAATATAATATGTAATATTTTTTTAGTCTCTTTCATTTAATAGGACATAATATTGCGTTTTGGTTATACGTATTATTGCTGTAATTTGTACAATACGTATATTTATGTACATAAGATTGCATGAATTTTCATGTAATTTATCAAAATCTACAACGCACTTGTAACCCAGTTTACTTGGGGAACCAAGTGGCTTAAATCCCAGTCATTTTTATCTTTCTCATTACATTTATCATTCTCGCATATCAGATATTTTCATGTGCGAATCATTTTCAACATGATTACTACTTATCTTACGCGCGAACAAAAACATCGTGGAGAAACCTGCTTATCTGAAAGGAACCTAACCTCCGAGTTTTCAACCCGCACTTGGTCAGCGTGGTGAACTATTCCATGATCCCTCTCGCATTAAGGCCTGTACCCAGCAGTGGGACATAACAAGGGCTGAATTATTGATAAAAACTTTATGTTTATTGTATTTATAATATACAACAACAATAATAATGTTCTCCTGACCGAATTCTATCACGCCGGCTAGTCTCGATGAGACTACCCAACTGCGCAGGAGATATAATACACAAGTGTACGCGCAGATATAAGTGCACTGTTTATTCGTTTTACTCTAAAAGTCCGATTGTACGATACTTCAACACGACCGGTGAGAGTTAAGGTGCAAGACCGAAGGCTTTACGTCCTTTCCGAGGCATGGAGGTGAACCACCGCCAACTTCCCAACTCCAGGCTGTTACTAAGAATTTCATTGACAAAAATACTCAATAACTGAACTTAGCCCGACCCGGGACTCGAACCCAAGGCCCCAGAATCTGCGGCAATACATGCTAGCCTCTAGACCACCGAGGCCGTTACAACAATATTGTAACCGTGAAAGTATATTAATAAGATTGCCTTCTTCCATATTTACCACACTGCTTTACCAGCGGTATCGGTATATCGCTAGAAAATCTATACTAATATTATAAAACTGAAGAGTTCGTTTGTTTGTTTGTTTGTTTGGTTGAACGCGCTAATCTCAGAAACTACTGATCCGATTTGAAAAATTCTTTTTGCATTTGATAGCCCGTTAACTGAGGAAGGTTATAGACTATATATCACCCCGGAAAAGTGTACTGCTTCCGTGGGATAGATTTGTTTTTGTCTAGGGACAAACCTGAAGCGAAGCGAGGGTGAGTCGCTAGTCTATGATAATCCTGAAAATAAGTTATCCTTATTCCATAGAAGAAGTACGAAACACATTTTCTCCTTTACTCATTTCAACATTCACATTTCCAGTATTAGTTAATTAGAAGTAGAAAAATAAAAGATTAATTAACTGAATGGCATCTTTTTTTTTTCATTTTCCTGTTACTTACTTTTCATTCTTATTTTATCTTTCACCAATTTTTTTAGCTACAAAAGAACATTGTTTTAAAATTCGCTTTACATTATTATTTGTTATATACATTATGAATGAAGGTAACATCTTAATTTATAGCATACTAGCGACTCACCCTCGCTTCGCTCGGGTTCGTCCCTGGACACATTTTAACGTTTAGTATATATTTCTCAGAGATGAGATATTTTTTCGCACTAAAAAGTATCCTATATGTTGACCCGAATAACCAGCTATCATTATCTCGAATTTCATCAAAATCTGTCAAATGGTTTTCTCGTGACGCGGTCACAGACAGACAGGCAACCGAACAAAAATTCTAAAAACTATAGAATCGGCCTCTGTATCGATAATAATGACTATTTGAATAAGATAATTCAATAAGAGAAAAATATTTAATGTACAGATTCAATTCAGTTACAATTTTATTATATACTAGCGACTCACCCTCGCTTCGCTTCGGGTTCGTCCCTAGACAAAAATAAATCTATCCCACGGGAACTTTACATTTTTCCGGGATAATATATAGCCTATTACCTTCCTCAGTTAATGGGCAGTAAATCGGATTAGTAGTTCCTAAGATTATTGCGTTCAACCAAACAAACAAACAAACAAACAAACAAATTATTCAGCTTTATAATATTAGTATAGATAGAAAAAGCCACATTTGAAGGATACCAAGTTATTACACGTCAGTTTTTTTTTTTTTTTTGGGTAACGCTACGTAAATTCCTTTTGAAGGTTTCTTAATTTTACAGTCAAAGGCTCGTTTGTATTAAGTTAATAAAAAATGCAAGATCCTTTACAATTCATTCTATTAGTCAGAAGAGATGTTAAACTTTGTTAGAGTTTAAAAAAGAAAATTTGCTTTTTTTAAATAAAGGTTGCTTTACTGCGAGTCTCGCTCTGACCTTTGAATTAGGTCGCACGCAATTTTGTGGAATTACCTAGAGATGTTTTGCCATCGTTTTTTTTTTCCACAAAAAAGTTATTATTATAGTTAATCTATTGATTAAATAAAATGATAAATAAATAAATAATAATAAATAATAAATTCATAATATTTATTCAATATATAGAAAAAAAGCTTCAATATATTATGATAAAAAAAATAATATCAAGAGTACAAATTAATTAACTTTATCTGTAAAATAATATAAACCGAAAAAATAATATAAAAAACTGTTATGGGATCACTTGTGGGTCTGTCTGTCATTCATAATTTCAACATTCAGAAGATTATCCTTATTTGTTGCGTATATCCTACTAATTTCAAAACTGTTTGCGTGGCTTTGTGTAGTGTTAGTACGTTAGCACGGTCCTTTGTTAATTTTAATTTGAATCAAAGTAATAGAAAGATGTAATGATAATTTAAATATTCAAAGACATTGTTGGCCTTTTAAAAACTAATTCTAAAAGAAAGAAACGCAATCTATTCAAAAATAATATAAAAAATTACCAACTGACATCAGCCATCATGACCGTAAGAAAGGTATTTTTATTTGTATTTTTATGTAAACAATAATTGTATTGACAAGTTTGACATAAGAAAGACATAGAAGCTTAAGTGCATAGAACGCTTTGTTGTCCCCAAGGGCCACGAATCGAAATAATTGAATTGAATGGAATGGAATAGAATTGAATGGAGTTGAATTGAATCTAATGGAACTGAACTGAATTGAACTGAATTGGACTGAGTTGGACTGAATTGAGCGGAACTTAATTGAATCGAATCAAATCAAAATGGACTGGGCTGGAGTGAACTGAACTGAATTGAATTGAAGAGAAGTGAATTGAACTGAATTGAATACTTCCTTCGGACCACCAGATGTACTGCAGGATACCATCCTTTCTTAGTTGACATACTGACCACTCGCACTAATCACTATTCGTCATCTTTTATAATTCGCACAGTCAAGAAGTAGAATGCCCTGCCTGCGTCTATTTTTCCGAGTGCGTATAACAGGCTTCTCTTTGGACAAACTCGCTATATCGTAAACCTTATCTATGCCTTCGAGCTAAGATGAAGGTCAAAGTAAGTCCATTTCTAATAAAAAAAAAAAGAATTGAATTGAATGCTTAGTAGGGATTATTTGAAAATACTCCGTCCACTAAGACGTAGGTTGTATTTTATGTACATATTATGGCCAGTAACGCAATACTTTTGTTATGATCTTTTCGTACATAATTTAGGGATGTCAACATAATACTATTTATCTATTGATGTAGATATTATTTAGTCGTTTGAATTGCTATTCCTTAGGTTGTCACCAAACCATATTTTTTGTGGTAGCTGCTATCTTATCGAACGTTTTTTACAAATTGGGTTAAAATTTTCTCTATAATATCATATTGCTCCAAAAATATGTATGTCTACATGAAAAACCCTGAATGATAAACATCTAAACAATAAGCTTTATATAAATAAATAATTAAAATACCAATAATTAAAATACCAATCCGCAGCACTTACTTTGTGCCAAATCAGGAATACGGCTCTCAATTACGAATTTGGGCGAAAGTACGCAGATGGGCTAAGAAATAGAATAATTTAATTCGCCTTTTGACCCGAGGGCTCGTCCGTTCTCACTGTTCAATGATTTACTAACGCTTTGCAGTCTATTCAAACAGGTAAAAATTTAAAAGTTATAAAGGAAACAAGCTAAAGCCTGTTTGGTTTTTCAATCGAATTACTATTGATGCGAAAGTTTGTATGTGTATGTTTGTTTCTTCTTCTCGCTGGAAAATTGGGCCATTTTTGATGAAATTTTCTGCTAGATAGATTACTTTAAGGGTCACTTTGTCTACTGTTAGGCACTCATGAATGCGCGAAGCAAGGGTTAATCTTTAATATAGGAATATAAATCGTATTATCAAGTAAATTATTTATGTTTTAGGTTAATAATATATATAGGGTATATAATATCAAGTTTTAGTATCAAAAACTTTCAGCTAGAAAAAATCTAGGCACTATTACGCCATAATATAATCTGGTCAATTGTAGACCTTGGGGTCTTGCGACTTTAGAAACATAACTCATTTCCTGCGCTAAAACTCCTATTCAAAGACTTTCTATAGGCTTAAATTTTTTCAGCTCCACGTATGTTGCCCGTTTATAATTTTTTCTTCAATATTATTTACTTTGGTTCAGATCATTCAGAGTGACCATAGTTATAAAATAGTACCTATATTTATGTTATAAGATTCCATTAAATATAAAATGTTGGGACAACACACAGCACCATCTAGTTCCATGGTAAGCTACTAGGCTTATGTTATGGATACCAGATAGTTGATACACTACACATATTTAACTTTTATTATATACATATTATAAATATAAACACCCATGACTGGAGTACAAACATTCGTGCGCATCACACAAATAAATGCGGGATTCCAACCCGCAACCGCTGGCACAGCAAGTACAGTCACTACAAACAGAACCAAACGTATCGCCAAAATATTAATATTAATCATTATGTTTCAAATATTACATTTCCATAACATCTATTAGAGAACAATATGCACAATTAGTATTTATAACCTACTCACGCTTATTCACGCTTATTTTTCACGTCACAATTAGTAATGGGGTGATTTTTGTTCTTTTGTCCGTTTTTTTATCACTGTCCACCTCGTAAACTGGGCCTAGTCATTATTCATAATTACCGCGTAATGGTAGACATTGTACGCGGCTTTGGCCGGGTGTTGGCCCACATTTATGGTAAAAGCGTGAGCGGGGCTTATTAAAAGATTTTTTAAATAAATTTAGTGTAGGCGTAGAATAGAGTAAAAAATATAATAATATAATTTAAATAAAACTATCTTTTTGGATTATAAAACCCTAGTCTCTCCCGTGACCATGATTGCTGTAAAGCATTCGAAACGTCGGGAACCAAAAATCAAAATAAATCCGCGAAATAATCCGAAAAGACAGTTTTATTTATAATGTCAAATATTCGAGTAAAATAAGAAAGTATTACAATAATATATTATTAAATTAATACTTATATTTATTCACTAGCGGCTAACCCTTGTTTCTCTCGGATTTTCAGTCAAATTTCACCTAAATCGATCTAGCTGTTTCAAACGAAGTAAAATTGTTAGTATTTTAAAAATATCCGCCAAAATAAACTTACGGACATGAAAGGGACAAAATTTGGACAGTCCTTTGACCTTTTCATATAATAATTCAATTAATCAATGAAATATTTCATATTATTCCACCATTAAAATATTAAAAAGGGGAGGGGGAATTCACAATATTATGTGAAAAATGTATCTAAACAAAGCCGAGGCAAGCTACTAATATTATGAACGTACAGAAATATTTCACGCTGTCGCTTATGCATACATTTATACCTTTTGAGCCCGTATTATTAAAACGCTACAGTTTTGATTCCGACAGCGATTTGCTTTTAAAAATGGACAGTAATATTTTCTTTTGGTCATTTTTTGGAACTATAAAAGCGTTTTTCGATAAAGGATTGTAGAATATTAATATTTCAATATCATGAGTATCAATATGGTAGAAATGGTACTATGTAGTTTACGTTAAACTCGAATTATTTGACGAAATATTTTATTAGGATTGTAACTGGTTTTTTTTTTTCAATAAACGATTTTCATCAAAAATTTTGAGCTAGAGGCTTTCAAAGACCTAGTTTTCACCAACTTTGTATAGTCAAGTTTGTCTTAGTATAACATGTATGTATGTACATATGTTTGTATGTATGTATGTACTATGTATGTATGTATGTATGTATGTATGTATGTATGTATGTATGTATGTATGTATGTATTTATGCAAGTACACCACCTACCATTTTATATACGTATTCTTCTACCCTAAGGTTGCCTGGAAGAGACCTCTTCTGGCGGTAAGGCCACCTGCTGTGCATCTTTTTTGTTTTTGTTATATATTTCACTTCTTTATTTATTTCTTGTGTGGTGTGCAATTAAATGTTCATTATAATTATTATTCATTTTTATCAAATTTAATATCTCAGGCTATGCCTGGTAATATGACCCAGCACGGGCGTGAACCAAGTGCTGAATCAGTTCTGGGTGGCTTGTTGAACTGTTTATTATTATAAAATTGCTGCATATGCTTTAAGTTTGAATCAATACGAATTCCATTTCATTAGCAGTAGCGAACATCATGTTCTGCGTTACAGTGGTGATACATACAATTTCTAAAGGGTCTGGGCTAAAACCTTATTGCTAAACCTACTTCATACACATGCCAGTCTGTCTGTCGGCTCTATATCTATATATAGAAAACAAAGTCGGGTTAGTTACGCCATTTATAACTCAAGAAGGCTTAACCGATTTTTATCATCTTTGATTTGTTGGATTTGTCTCTACCCCGAATAGCAGAATAACTATTAAAACATCAGAAAATATCACAAAAACAAAGTTTACATTGTTATCGCTGGCTAATAACTATTTAAATATAGCGCACCCGATCGAAACAAGTGTAAGTCGCTATTGTTATGTAGTATAAAAAACTTATAGTGCAAAATTGCCAGTCAATGATAACCGAAGTAACCAGAATAGTATGAAGGTTTAAAAACCTCAATAGGTTATACAGAAGTAAATTAATTTATTGATTTATATAAAAAATTGTCACAACGCAAGTAAGCATTATTATTTATGTTAATTAAGCATTGATTTTCGTAGCTTATACTTTGAGAATGCGTACGATAATATGCCAAAAAGTCACTAATTGGGCGCTCGGGGTTTCATGTGCTATTTAAAATGATATTTTATTGAATTCACTAGCGACTCACCCTCGCTCTGCTCGAGTTCTCAGATATGATATATTTTCTCGCAGTAAAAAGTATCCTATGTAGATCTGGATAATCAGCTATCATCATTCTAAATTTCATCAAAATCTGTCCAGTGGTTTTCTCGTGATGCGTTCACAGACAGACAGGCAAAAGTTTTAAAAAATTTAGATTCGGCCTCTGTATCGATAATAATGACTATTTCAATAAGATTTTTGAAATAATATTTAATGGATAGATTCCACTCGGTATATAGATTATGGTGTGATAGAAAATGATGCTTAAATCCGACTCTTACTTGACCAACTCTGTTACAAAATACATATGTATATTTATTTAAAAACATTTATGTCACACTTTAACAATTTCGTAGAAATTATAATAAAATATTAAAATATTCTTTTTTTTGTTTTTTTCATTCGTTTCGTTTGAAATATACTAGCGACTCACCCTTGCTTCACTCGGGTCCGTCCCTAGGTACGTTTTAACGGTTAGTATGAAATACAAATCTTTTAATTTTTCGGCTTTTCTGTACTACAATATTCATGTATTATACATATAAATCTTCCTCTTGAATTACTCTATCTATTAAAAAAACTGCATCATAATCCGTTCTGTAATTTTTAAGATCTAAGCATATTCAGGGACAGACAGACAGCGGGAAGAAAATTTGTTTTATACCATGTAGTGATGTTGAATATAAATTAAGATGCATAATCATCTTTTATCTCGAAAATAAAATTGAGCGTTTTTATTTACTTCTTGAAACAATTTCTACTTGTAATGAAATGTACAAATAACTTCCTCCTAACAAATTTTGTTTCTCCCAATCTCACTTGTGAGATAAACCAACTAATTACATGGAAAATATAATAGTGCGATAGCGCGTGAGCAAACACAAGTGCACTCTCTATTCCTTTAACTGTCTCTTTCTGATGAAACGACAACTCAACACGACCGGTGATAGATAAATTGACCGACAGCTTAACGTGCTCTTCTAGGGATGGAGTTGTTAATATCGTCAATGTTTCAATTTCATGCTGCTTCTGAGCATTTCATGACAAAACTTGTTAACTACTAGCGACTCACACTCGCTTCGCTCGGGTTCGTCCCTCGGTATGTTTTTCTTATACGTACCGTATATTTATCAGAATAGATTTAAGCTCGACCCGAGATTCAAACCTGGACCCTCTAAATCTATCGTACATGCTATCCACTATATTGTCTTCATCACTAGGTCTAGATTTCTGAGAATTTCTGAGATCGAACCAGACAAACAGACTAAAATATCTTTTTAGAGTTTGATAACATTATATAGGAACTTATAATAAAAACAATTCTCAATTTTCTCACCCATAGTTCCTTGAATGTAGGTAAATCTGTTTACAGAACCCATTACCGAATAATCGAAGGATACATCGAGAGCTTGTTCTACTGACATATTACCGTCAGTTCGTTCTTCAATTCAATTTGAACGCTATCATCCTTACACCTTTGAATTTCTTCACATTTGCATTTTGAAATGAGTTCCTCATTCTTAGTGCGGGTTATTTGGGGAAGACGTGGAAAATTTAAATTTTGTACAAGATACTCTATAAAATGCTTCAGTTTCGGTATATTCAAGATGCTTCACTTCACGATACGTTGAAGGCAATATAAATAATATTTTCGTGGTTATTTTATGTTATTAATTATTTATTATTAGAATTTCTTCTTAATTATATTACTGGTAATATTAGTGATAGTTGAAGGGTTTTTCGTTTTCCTCAAAATTAAGGATTTCATGTGCTATAATTAGAGAAAAATGTGGTTAATCTCTGTAAAGGATATGTAGGCAAAGATAAAACAGTTAAAGCAAATCTTTCTTCTCTGTTTGTCAATAATTTTTTTTTTGTTTAATACACGAGCATTAATGTAGTCTATATTTTTTTTAAGGCCACAGTTACTGATGTATAAAGATAGGAAAATTTTATTAATTAAAGCGTCTGTTTGACATATTTATATACAAACTGGCTTTACACCATCATATATTTAAGTACATTTTATTTAAAAATATCGCTGACATAAAAAATCGATAGAACATAACAAATCTAGACTCTGAAAATAGTCTCTGCACAAATATCGAAGTTGCGATCTCCAGAAAAACCACCACTGCATCAAAACTTTTGATAATCCAATAATCTATGAAATTACCCACCCTTTGGCATGCTGTATTAAAGCTATATATTTAAATTAATTAACTCTAGTTAAATTTTAGTACAAGCTAAACTACTAAAGTATTTATTACAGTCTGAATAAGCCAAATTCATCCGCTACGATACATTAAGCACAGCTAATTTCCTGTACCATTAACGTTGTTGGATTACACAGGAACTATTTATTACAATGTAAGGAGTTACAAAAAGTTATGGCCTCATCTAATTGGCTTTTATTTTTGGGGATGAGGAGGAAATTTTGCTGATGTATAACGAACTAGTGGCCTAATCTGGCTTCACGTCGCCCTTCAGTATGTGCCAAGCGACTAATCAAAAACCTAACCCGCATTTACTTTTTACCCGACTGCAGCGAAGCTTAAAGGAGGGTTATGTATTTGACCTTTATGTATGTATGTCCGATTCTATAATATGTTCCCTCGTAATTACTAAACAGCTTATCGGTTTTGATGATTCATACGCCATTCTTGAAAGTACGAGTGTCATAGACTATACAAGTATTATTAAATTATGTATATATTATATATGTATATATATTATTAAATTTGTCTTGAAAAAAAAATTTTGACCGAACCAATTGAGTGGGGTATCAAAATACAGGTTTTTAGCTTTTTACGCAGTCGAGTTTTTGATATATTTTTGTAAATATTTTTTTTATTGTAAAATAGTAGTATAATAAAGGCAGTGGTAGCCCAGTAGTAACACGCTCGCTGGGGAAACCGAGTGAAGGGGGTTCAAATCCCGGGTCTCGCACCTCTGATATTTTCTTGTGCGAATCATTTCTAACATGACTACCAGTCTGAGAGAACCTAGCAAGTTTTTGAAAGACGTGTGAAATCCGCCAACCCGCACTTGGCCAGCGTGGTGGACTATGGCCTGATCCCCCTCGTATTGAAGGGAGGCCCGTGCCCAGCAGTGAGACTTTAAATAGTAGTATACCTACCTATGTATATAATTTTCGGCTAAATCATTTACCTACATCTAATTACAATTCCTTTGCAATGGCTATTTTATTTTGTTCTCTAAAAGGGTCTTGAACGTAACCAATTCATTAAAAAGGTAATCGTGAAATTTCATCCTTAATTACGTAGATATAACTAACATACACACAAAAAGATTGAGCTACCTCTTGTTTTGAAGTCGGTCAAAAAAGTCGCATCGCCCGCATCTCATATTGATTTTTATGTTTTTCTTTAGCAAACAAATTGCAATTGCCAACTGACCAATACCCGCTTTATTGCTCACGTTTTTATATCCACTGTTTTAGTCCCTATAAAGTTAGCATAAAATCATGGTAAAAATAAATAAAAATAGTATTATTATAAGTGCGAACATAGATTTTTCTTAATGGCCGTCGCAGTATACTACGATAAATTTTAAATGAAACGCGAATAAAGACAGGATGAAAACGGGTGTACGTTCACTGCATTGCAGGATAGCTGCTAATATCTCACAGTCACTCTGACATGCCCATTTTTCAACTGTTTATCCGTTCGAATGTCGCACGATTTCGAAAATAACGACCAAATATATATCGAACGTTTTTATAATTGTTCGCGATTTCGATGTATGGATACGATTCTGCTAAAAGAATAACGTGTGCGATAAAAATGAGTGCGGTTATTGTTTTTTTTCATATTTTTCGTTTAATATTTTGTATGGTGGGATATTACACTTATACAGCCTTTTGTGAATGGGTTTGATTGTATCAATTTTAATAGAGTTATGTTATTTAAAGGAATAAAGCGCGAAAATCCGTTTAAAAATATAACCAATGATGTGTGTTTGTTTGTCGTTATTTCACGCAGCAAAGTAAAAACGTATTGACGAGACATCATATAGATACGATTTGTGGGCTAGAAAAGGCTGATCTTATTGATGCAGTAACAAAATAAAAATTTGTTGGGACATTAATACACAGCACCATCTAGTTCCATGGTAAGCTACGAGGCTTGTGTTATGAATACCAGGTAGACGATACACTCCCGGGGGAGAGCCAACTCCTACCGGGCGCGTCCCCAGGTGGTGGATGGGGGAACGCCACCCGCTTGGTCCCAGCGGGTGGTACCGGAGAAATCCGGCGCGGACCAAAGCAGGACGGGACCGCTCTCCGTTGAGGCTTCGGCTTCCGGAGTTGCGGCCACCGGGAGAGGGGCCGCTTCGGCGGTCTCGCGACCGGAGGGTGGGGACCGGTTGCGGGACTGTGAAAACAGGCTCGTAACCGTTAGAGGGGAAGGCCGCGGTGGGAGAGGAGTAATGGTATTTCGGTGCGCCGTTCTCCCTGCTCCCGCGGCCTTGACGGGGCTGCCACCGTCTTAGATGGTAGACGCGGTGGGGCTGCAGGGGAAGAGGAGTGTCGGTGTGTAGTTGCCGCTCTCCCTGTCCTCTGCAGCCGATGGAAGGGTGCCCACTTCGGTGGGCGGTGAGGTTTTAATGGAGCTGCTCCTGGTACTTCTCTGCTTCAGCAGAGCGGACTGTGGAGCAGCCTCCTTGGTTTGGTGGCCGTCAGGCCTGCCGCCGGGGCGTCGCGGTAGTTATGCGTAAGCGATCCCGCGGCGCCCCACTAAGGCGGAGGGGGGGTAAAGTTGGGGTTTAATGGGTAATACCGGCTCTTCTAGCCGGTGAGCCCCACATAACCACCTGGGAGACAGGTGGTATGCGTAAATGCATTCCCCAACTATAAAAAAAAGGTAGACAATACACTACACACATATAATTTTAAATATATACCCCGCGACCGATGAAACAGCACGCAGGGTCACTACGAACTAAGCCAAACGTGTCGTCAAACTAACGTAACAGTCAACTACTATTAACTTTATGAATAACTAGCGACTCACCCTCGTTTCGCTTCGGGTTCGTCCCTAGATAAAAACAATTCTATCCCACGGGAACGATACATTTTTCCGGGATGATATATAGCCTATAGCCTTCCTCAGTTAACGGGCTATCGAATGCAAAAAGAATTTTTCAAATCAGATTAGTACTTCCTGAGATTAGCGCGTTCAACCAAACAAACAAACAAACAAAGAAACAAACTCTTCAGTGTTATAATATTAGTATAGATATTATTTTTATTAGTCCGGCTATTGTTTATTAAAAAAGTGTTTTTTTTTTGAAGTGATAACTTCTATAAGCAGGTTTGGATGGGGAGGAAATTCATGTAAGTCGTCATCGACATGGTCACGTGACGTGTAACGTTAACACTCAAGAGTGCCAATAGATGTCAAAACCAGATAAATCTAAATAGTTTTAATTTACAAATTTTAATTTAAGATCAAGCAATTAATTTGAATATCCAAAAATAACAACGGTTTGTTTATAGTTTTAAGTTTTCACTTCTGTCGGCAGTACTCATGACTGCTTTTTTTAAATATTTATAATCTTAAATTACATAAAGCAATTATGATATTAGGGGTTCTGGGTTTAAAAAAAAAAAAAGACCTAACGAGAAGGCTAAGGCTACGGCTTCTCAACCTACGTTATCTATGTCGGGTCTGTCACATAATCGGAAATTAAAACTTACAAATAAGTAATCGTTTATCCAGATACTCTAAATTTAATACAAAAAAATATATATAACAGGACAAATATTTATATATTAGTCGTAAAGTAACTAAATTAATAGTCAATTTCTCTAGAAAATGGCATAGGCTGTATACTAACGAAAAGGCAGTCTACCAACATTTCAGCTACATGACGTAAAATACTACTATTTCACTGATATGCTTAGCGATGTCTTACGATAATTAAAAAAAAATATAAGTAAATAAATAAAATATGTTTAATAAGTAAAAATATATAACATATTTTTTTTATATTATATTAAATGACGTCTCATTTGAAGCTTTTTTGTGATAGTGTAGCTTTAAAAATATATTAGCTTTTTGAGAAAATTAAAACACCACAGTGTACTGTAACTTTACAGCGACACTTTTATACACATTGACACTGTGGGATGCAAAGTTTGAAATTTCCTCCCAGTTTGAGGTTAACTTGTCTGTATTTCCTTTGTGTAATTTTAGTAAAAGGGAATAAAGTATGAGGTATTGTGACGTAAAATAAACAAAATGTTCATACAAAAACTAAGCCTATATTAAAATGATTTTAAAAGTTATTGTTTAACAATATATATATATATATATATATATATATATATATATATATATATATATATATATATATATATATATATATATATATATATATAGGCCAAGGAAAAACAGTTCAATACCTTCTTCTTCTTTGTCGACCGACTTTTTTAATTTAGTAGCTATTTACGAGTTTTAGTGTTATCAATAAAAATATTATGAAGACAGATTTTTATATAGATGGTAAATTTTTCGGCTATTCTCTTCAATAATGATTATAATCGACCATGGGGCAAACACTAGTTTTTTTTAATCGTATAAAGACTAATCTTGAGGCAGGCATACTTTACTCTGCAACACCCCATTGCATTGCGGCGAAAGATTCCGCTGTGGGTTTTAGTGAGTAGATGTCTCACAGTACCCTTTGACGGGCACCATGGGGACCCGACCCCATGATGAATTTCCCCATCAAAAAAAGGTATGCTTTACATATCATACAGTAACATTATAAATTAATTTGTGAAACTGTATGCTTTTAATTCTTTATGTGTAAACCGCAGAACGCATTTGGATGAACTTTTCGTATTTATGGGCTTCCATGTTATATAAAAGCCTGTATATGGTTAGAATGATATTATCCTGAAAAAGACTTTTCATGTCATTTAATAAACAAAATTGTCATTATAATCGTTTTCATTCGAAAACATCGCATAAAAAATTATTTATATACGAGTATATCAGATGTACAAAAATACAATCAAATTGAAAATCTCATCTCTTTTTGAAGTCGATAAAGAATAATTTAATCGATTATAAATCAACACTACTACTCTACTTTAATTTATATGAAATTGTTATATTATAAATATATTATATAATTTTATACATATTTCAAAAAGTTTTGACTCGAAATTACTTTCATTTCGCCATATTATTATAATAAATTGTGTAATATGTAATTTTAATTACGAATTATTTAAATCATATATAATTCGAATTATGATAATATCATTTTTGTGTGACCAGAGCTTGCTATTAATTTTATATTAAAACTCTTTGCTACAATATTTGCATGTGGAACAAAAACTACTTATGCAACATTAATTTTATTTTCAGAAATAATAAATATTTAAAATAGAATAAATAAAAAAAAAAACAAATCCATCAATATTATAATGTAGTTTCAACTTTAATCATCCATACGTCATCATCCTATCGACGGTCCACTTTTGCATGAAAGTCTGTAAAGATTATGGCGATGACAATATTCTTCTGACCGATTTCGTCAGCCAATCTCACTGAGACTGGCCGATTGCGCAGAATTGTAGTGCATATATGCCCAGACACATAACTGTACTCTCTATTTTTGTCACCCCCATACTTCGGTGGGACAACAAGTCAACATGACTAGTGGGAGATTAACCGCAACACAGCGCTTTACGCGCTCTCCAAGGCACCGAGGTTTGTAACAAAAAAAACTCAATCACCAAACTTGGCCTGACCTGGTACTCGAACCCAGGCCCTCTGGATCTGTAGAACTAAACTAAACAGAGGCAGACAGGTTTCTAACAAAGCCAGTATTCAGTCACTGCTCGTCACCATGCTGAAGGACTTGACTACTTATGGTACTACAGTACAGTTTTCTCGAGAATGATTTATCTTCGTTTTAGTCGCGTCCCTAGGTGCTTTTGTATTATATATTTGATACAATCAACACTATCTTTGGAAAATTATATGACTAACTAAAATACTATAATACTATATATACTAATAAAATACTATTATAACTTTTATTTATCATCAAGTATTATTCCATATACATATATTAGATTTTAAAAACGTCATCTTACTTTGTTCAAATCAGATCGCTCATTTGTGGCTTTATTTTTTTAACTGCTCTTACTAATAATTAATTATACCTTATTTAAAACATTTTGTATATAGTTTAAAAAACATAATATAATGCAAGAGAGTTACTTAGAGATGTAAAGTAAACCATTGAAAGCATTTTATTCCCATAGATTAAATGTTTCCCATTAAATATTAGACTATTGCAAACATTTTAGTACCTTTACTTAGTGACGTGGGCTACTTGTAAACTAAATAACGAGTCAAAGATCAAACGTTACTAAAAGATTTTAGTATGTCTATTATCAAAGTAGATTAAGAGTTCTCAAGAACAATTTTATAAAGAAAAAGGGTCAAAAAGAATTTTAAACTGTCACATAACCCTGTTAAAAGTTCGCTACTGAAAATTAGGGAACGTCAAACTCTGATGCTTTAATAAATGATAAGATTTTGGTAATAACTTGAGGATGACTTAACGATATTAGAAAAGGGTGTACGTAAATGTATGGATATGGATACGTAAATGTATGGAAATATTTTTACCCAACTTCTTCAGGAGGAGGGTAAATTTTTAATATAATATGTTTAATTGATATATGTAAGTGATACAAGATGTATAATATTAAATATGATAAAAAGATGTAAATTAAAGACACAATAAAAATATTTTTTATGTTTTTTAGGGTAACCGTAACCGTACCCAAAGGGTAAAACGGAGATTAAACAAAGACTTCGCTATCCGTCCGTCTATCTGTCTATCTCTCCGTCTGTCACCAGGCTATATCTCATGAACCGTGATAGTAAGACAGTTGAAATTTTCACAGATGATGTATTTCTGTTGCCGTCATTTTTTGTCTGTCTGTCTATCTGTCTGTCTGTCTATCTTTTTATTCCGGCTAATCTCCGAAACGGCTGGACCGATTTTGACTGGACTTTCA
This sequence comes from Argynnis bischoffii washingtonia, assembly GCA_033884665.1. Lineage (NCBI taxonomy): Eukaryota > Metazoa > Arthropoda > Insecta > Lepidoptera > Nymphalidae > Argynnis > Argynnis bischoffii. The sequence continues at coordinate 4,483,540 of JAEMGE010000029.1, forward strand.
CTGGCAGATAGCTGATGTTACTAAAGCTACTTTAGGCCTAAGAGTAACTTAGGCTACGTTAATTTTAAAAAGAATTAGGGTTCCGCTTAAAAAAATGAAAACGTACCGAGGGACGAACCCGAGTGAAGCGAGGGTGAGTCGCTAGTTAACAATAAGATTTAATAATGTTTTGTCTTTAAAATCTCCATTTTTTTATTCTATTCTGTTATCTCAATCATTTTAACTGTTTCAATTTAATGCGACCACTAAATCAAACACGAAACCACTAAATACAGCACGAAACATGATGATTAGTGCAATACATCTTCCATACAAAATGCTATTGTTCTGGTAGCTTAGTACCCAGAGCTTTTCAAAGTTATATCGTTAAAGAGTTATCGGATTATAAGTGCGAAAGTTGTGTGTCTGAATGTTTGTTACTCCTTCAACGTAAAAAGGCTGAACCGATTTAGATGATATTTGGTAAGAAAGTGAAAGTTTGTATGGGGAATTATTTCTCAAGTAAGTATATATATATATATATATATATATATATATATATATATATATATATATATATATATATATATATATATATAGTGAGCGTGAGTCGCTAGTATTTAATAAACGGTAATATAAAAAATTAATATTTATTGAAAATGTTAATTTTCACGAATGGAAAATGAAAATAAAAGCCCATGAAAGCATACTTGTAATTAATATATTCAAATATGAATCGAGGTATTTTTAAACATGTCTATCTAAATGAAATGTATTTCACATAAGTTTAAGAGTCGCTGTGCAAATGCATTGTACTCAATATTAGACTGTAGTCTAATGTCACTACAGTGTGGAGACAGTAAATGTCAGTTACGTATTTATCTGTACTAATACTATGTGAAAACTCGCAATGCCCGCGGCTCCGCCTGCGTTCAGATGACTAAAAACCAAATTCTTAGGTTTTACATATCAGTGTACTCTTACATTGCAGTTTTAGAAATAGGATATTTTCTCGCGTTAAAAATTATCATATATATTGACTCGGATAGCCAGCTATCGCTTTACCAAATTTCTTTACCAAATTCTGTTCAGTAGTTTTCTCGTGATGCAGTAACAGACAGACAGACAGACAAAAATTCTAAAAACTATTAATTCTGCTTTTGTATCGATAATAATGACTATTTCAATAAGATTTTTCAAAAAATATTTAATGTACAGATTCGGCTTAGTTTGAATTTTATTACCTTGAATTTTATTACTTTGTTAGTGACCTTTTCGCAATTAAAGCGCTGAACAGATTTCGATAATATTTAGCAAGGATATAGATTTTACCCTAGGATCAGTTATCACGGGAGCTAAGTCAAAGTTTTTTTTTTTGCTTTTAAACATACCTAAGTTATTTATAAATTATGCATATAGTAATAAAATATACGTAATTATGAAAGTAATTTTTAGATTCCATTATAAATAAATGAAAAATGAAATTTCTAAAATTAAATTTAAATTAACTTGTGATTTTTTTTTTATTAAAAAATTATGGGCAGAAATAATTATTTTTGTGTACAAATGGTGATTGTTGAAGTGTTAAGATACAATTTTTTTCTGTCTTTGACTGGATATTAGTTAAAAATGAGATGAATGATGAATAATGATAAGTTTAAAATTTGAGTTATACCACGACTTCACTGACCTAAGACACTTTGCTAAACCTATATAAACATAAATGTGAGTTTCTAATTAAGACATACAGTAAGTGGGAAAACCACTTTCTTAGTAACAAAGGTGCCTTATGTCAAAAAGGTCGTTAATTGAACACAATATTACAAACTTGCAAAATTTCAGTGTTCTAATCTTATCTTAGGGTACGTTAAGCCGATACGAAATCGACCCTTAACACGCAAACTTGACGGTGTGCCCTTAAATATTTACCCGAGGGACTCTATTAGTAACATTTTCGCAATTTAAAGTCTATTATAGAGCATTTAGCCACCCTTTCTATATTGTTAGCACTTTTTTATATTTTAAGATATTTCTGTATGAATAAGATAAAATTCTTAGTCAATTTTACAAGTATTATATATTTAAAATTTTTTGACCCCCATCTATTTCAATAATTCAATACTTTTACTATTTGGAATAGTTTTTCTACTGGTTATTTTCCATCTAAGTAAGAAAACCATGACTATTTAATTTATTTTCTATGGTTTCTAGGTCGTATTCTATCAGTTTGATTCGAGATATTATCAAGTAACCAGTCATGTATTTTATTATACTATCAATAATTTCGTTATTGCAATACAATGATGACGTCACTAAAGCATTTCTTACCATATAATAAACCTTTTTTAATAAAAAGCACAAACATAATTTATTATGACATTTTATAATTATAGATTTTCTTAAAAGAGCAACAAATTAATTCAATCTTAATATAGATGAGAATAATTTATATAAAGGTATTTGAATAATTCAATTACAAAGAAATTGAAAAAAAAAGGAGAAACAGAACATTTATAAGTACAACTCATAGAATCTAAAACAGTAAAGCGTAATGAAACCGGAAGCAAATGGGAATTAAAAAGGGTAGAGACTTTGGCCTGAGTAAAGAAGCTTTCAGTCAGAGTTGTCACTTTCCTCGTAATAACTTAATTTTCGAAGCACGAATTTTCATAGATGCAAACCCTAATTAATCTGGGGCTAAAGAGGTAATTTTAAGAATAAATAATGACATACCCGAGATCACAGCTTCAATTTACGTAGAGTATGAATATTTATCGTGTACATTAGATGTTTTATACATTTTGTATGAACATCTTAGTAATAAATTAATAAAAGTTTATTTGTTTGTATATTGGCATCTATACAGGTATATAAAATTGGAGTATCTGTTTGTAATATTAAAGTAATCGCTTTTTATTAAATGTATATGGATGTATGCATGGTACATATACCAAAACAACATTTTTTTTTTAATTTTTTGTCTGTCTGTCTGTCTGCTTGTTCCAGCTAATCTCCGAAACGGCTGGACCGATTTTGACGGGACTTTCACTGGCAGATAGCTGATATTATAAGGAGTAACTTAAGTTACTTTTATTTTAGAAAAAGAATTAGGGTTACGCGAAAAAAAATTAAAAACCATGAAATTGTAAATAAAATCCGCGTACGGCGTACGCACCCGAGCGAAGCGAGGGTAAATCGCTGTATAATTTAAATAAATATCTTAAGAGTAGCAAGCTACTATTTATGTATAAACATAGCTAACTCCGAAAACGAACCTAGGGACGAACGTGAGCAAAGCGACCGTGAGTCGCTAGTATATAATATTATTATTTTAAAGTGTTTAAGGCTAATGTGGACCACTAGCGAGTAAGGTCCTATCGTAGTGGCAAGCCATAAATTTAATATAATAATTAAAATAATTGTTAGCGCGGCACCAGTTTATCAGGATTTTGTTTTATATAATTAATACATTATAATAGCTAAATAGATAAAATATTGACTTTTTCCAAGCTCTTCTTTTTTAAGTAATAACATTTGTTGGGCCGTAGCGTGTTTGCCATAATTAATCAGAAATGGTATAATAATCATATATAAGTGAAGATCCGCGATGTAAAGCTCGCAAAGAGTAAACATTCAGTGGCATTTGACATTTCTAGGGAACTCACTCTACACTAGCGCCTCTCGCGGTGAATTCAAGCACGTTAGCCCTCATTATGGCTGATATAGTTTTAGGGGTAGTTCGCAAAAACTAAATGAAAAATCGTCCTGTCTACTTTTAGAAAAATATAGCTCATGATAGGTATATTACAGAAAAATATTTTATGCTTTAAATATATAAAAATATTATTACATATTTACTTATATGTAAATAAAAGACTTTTAGTCTTAAAGAAACCTTTATAAATATGTATATAATTATAAATAAATAGTCTTATAAAAATACTCATTTTATTATCATTTTCAATCGAGATAAATACATGTACATGTTGTGTATTATTTTGCTAGTTTTTATGTTATGAACTTGGTTTTCTTTCATATTCATATTTTTAATGGGGTATTAGTATAGATTTTAGACTAAGAAAAAAGAAAAGAGAGTCATAAATTTTGATTGTCACATTGTTTGCAAACAAGTCCTAAGTTATGGTTAACGCCCGGTAAATTTTACTCAAAAGAAATTATTTCGTACAAGCGTGACTGATTTATAATTCAGACAGTTAAATAAAGCGGCTTATTTTGAAGGCACTCTCAGAAACGCAATAATAATTAATGAGCCGATATCGGTTAGGATCACAGATCGAGGAATAAAAATAGAAGTGTCATGTAAAAAATATATTGTCGATGTTTCAGTTTAAAAGATACTTTCCTTAGGAAATTAATCCATACTCCATACTAATATATTACATGTGAAAGTAACTGTCTGTTACCTTTTCACGCTTAAACGCTGAACAGATTTTGGTGAAATTCGGCAAGGATATAGATTATATCTTGGAATCGGACGGCTACCCTTGAACCATACCCCACTTATCACGCAAGCGAGCAAAAACTAATACTGAGTAATTCCTCAAATCTGGCATACTGCAATCGTAGTACTAAAATGTAGATTGCACTTGTATTTGTGCATACAATAGTACACTATTGGTTGTTGTACACAATTGGCTTCGTTTAGTAAGATTTCCAGAATTCAGACCTTTTTAATGTTCCACTGTTGGGAACTTTTAGGGCGAGGGGATCAGGCCATAGTATACGATGTTCACTAAGTGTTGATGCACTTCACATGTCCTTGGAAAATTAGTTAAGCTCTTTCAGGTATGTAGGGTTTCCGGGATAACCGATGTTTTGAACCCTTTTTACTCGCAAGCAAACGCTTTACCACTGGGCTACTACTGGCTTACCCTGCTATATAAAACCGAAAAAGAACCGAAAATGTATTTGATTGTTTGCTCTTCTTCATTCTGTAACGGGTTAAAAACTGAATTAAATTCAGAATTGAGGTAATTTATATATACATATATACATATATATATATATATATATATATATATATATATATATTATATATATATATATATATATATATATATATATATATATATATATATATATATATATATATATATATATGTATTCTGTGCATCTTAGATACTTATGTATACATATGTAAGTACGAGTACTTCCTTTAATATCTTGGTTTCATTTTCATTCCATTTCTAATTTATTTTCCACTCTATGGTTAATTAGAGATCTGAAATTATAAAGAATATAACCTTTTTGTTTCAAAGTTATAGGAAGTTGATTTATAATTTATATTTTAACATAAGAAATGCTATTTAATGGATGTAAATATTGAAACATTAATATTTTTCCGCAACTCCGTTGACACGGTACAATGCCTGACAATTATACAATAAAATATTTATCAAACCTACTTCAATTCCACAATTACATTCCATCATTTCAATCAAACGAGAAGTAGCAAAAAACAAGCTACAAATTTTCGTATTTATAATTTACTAGCGAATTAGTCTTGCTTATATATATTTCATTCAAATCAGTAAAGCCGTTTTGATGTGAAGGAGTAACAAACATACACACTGACACACACAAATTCACATTTATAATTGTAGTACGAATAAGTTCATCTAATCTATACAATATAATAAAATCTGAATTGAATCTGTAAAATAAATATTTTTTGGAAAATCAAATAGTCATTATTATCGATACAGAGACCGACTCTATAATTTTTATAATTTTGTCTGTCTGTCTATTAGTCTTTCTATCTGTCTGTGATCACATCACGAGAAAACCACTGGTCAGATTTTGATGAAATTAGTTACGATGATAGCTGGTTATCCGGGTCAACATATAGGATACTTTTTACTGCGGGAAGATGTCTCATCTCTTAGAAATCTATACTAAACGCTAAAACGTAACTAGGGACGATTCCGAGCGATGCGAGGGTGAGTTGCTAGTTACATAAAAATATTTATGTTCTGTCATACCTTTAATTTCAGTAAAACAAATCTTATACTACACCTATAGCAACTCACGTTAACGCCCCGTTTATTATAACAATCACTAGCTTAGCACCTTTATGGGGGCAATAAAGGAAATCGAACCTACTTCCCTTCTTAATGGCCTTTATTTGGAGAGTAGAAACATATTTTATCACGTTACGAGTTGTTTTATTGGGTTGGTATTACTAGTTTTGATTTAGTGTGGAACATGTGCAAATATTATATTAATAACCGCTTGTATATCACACAATATATTATTTGTAGGTAGTAATTAAGTTATTTATTTTTAATTTCCATTATTGTTTGAGCTTTTTTCTTATGTTTTTATGTTTATATTAGTAGTATTATATCATATAAAAAATTATCAAGACATAAATATACATGAGTTTTTACTGATGTGGTAAGCCAGTAGATATTACTTCGGTTTTTTGTTAGGTTAATTTTTTGCATGGATTCACTAGTTAACATAATATAGTTGATTAATATAACACTCTGTTAATGGCTTCGAAATGATTAGAAAAGATATTATAAATTATTTAGGGTTCTTCTGAGGTTCTTACCTCGCTGGTCTGGTTTTATTCTAGTCTTTATAAGTAATACTTGGGCGACCAAGCTTCTCTCGGAGTTCTTTTTTGTTATATCGTTTTTTTATATTGGATAAATATAAGAAAAAATAAAAATAAAAACTTTGTGTCTGACAGGGATTCGAACTCAGTTACCTGTGAATGTCAATCTCGCGTGCTAGCCGCTCGACAACGATGAATAATGCGAAAGAATACCGCATGAAAACTCGAAAACATGCGTTTTCTCAGACATAAAATAAATTTAGATCGATTTTTCGCCCCCGAAAACCTCCACTTACCAAATTTTTGCGAAATCGTTAGAACTGTTTCCGAGATCGCCGGCATAAATAAATAAACAAACATACAGGAATTGCTCGTTTAAATATATTAGATATAGCTTTCAATAAAACGTATTCCAATTAAACTGATTAATGTTAAATTACTTTATTATTTACTAGGTTTTTCCTGCGGCTTGCCTCGCGTGATATACCAGGATGCAATCTATGTCAAATTTTACTGAAATTTGCTCAGCGATTTTAACATGAAAGGTAACAGACAGAGTTACTTACATATTTAAAATACACAAATTACTTACAGGTATGGATTTAATGAAGAGTGACGTGTTCGCCTTAGATATGGCGAAAGAATTAGAGAGCATTATCTCTGATTTGTTGTCAGAGGGAATGATTTCGTTTTAGAATAACTAGGTTTAGTTGTATGCGGGCCCCACAAGATCGGGATAGGCGAGTAGTTGGTTTATCGCTATTGGCATCAGCCAGTGGTAGTTGTCAGTGGACGGGGATAGGTGGAAAACAGAAATCAATGTATTTAGTAAGAAATTCACACTAAATATTATATATTACTAGACGTTGCCGACAAACAAACATATTACAAGCTGTAAATATTATATAATTGGCATTTTTAGAGTTCCATAATTCGAAAGTAAAAAAAGAACCCGTATAGGATCACTTTGTTATCCATCTGTCTGTCAATGCCCTTTTTCCCAGGAACGCGAAGAGGTATCAAGTTGAAATTAATATCAAATTCTTAAATCTCACTCCTTTACTTAAATACTTAAGTGCAATCCCTTAGAGCTGTGAAAAAATCAAACTTCTAAGGTAACGCAATTAAGAGATACAGCCGTTAATGCCGCATATTTTGACACTCGCAAGGGAATTAAAACCTGTAGGGTACTTCTCGTTGACCAAGAATCATAAAATTGGGCAAGAAAAATCCGAAAACCGTAAATTATTATTTACATCACAAAATAAATTATTGTAAATAAATAATAATAAATAAATATGCTTTACCGGTGGTAGAACTCTGTCAAGCCTGAGGAGTCCGACTGGATGGGTACCACCCCCTTATCTATTTCTGCCGCCAAGCAACAATGATTGCATTGTTGTGTTCCGGTTTGAAGGATAAGGTAGCCAGCGCAATTACAGGCAAGAGGCATATCATCTTAGTCCTCACAGTGACAACGCACCTGTGGTTCTGCATTTTTGTTACTTAAAACCTAAGTGCATGAACCGTAGGTGTTATGGGCGACAGTTACTACTTTCCATCAGGTGGTCTGTCTGCTCGTTTGTCACTGAATCTCATAAAAAAAAAAATATGCTAGGACATGAACACACAGCACCATCTAGGTAGTTCCATGGTCAGCTACGAGGCTTGGGCTATAAATACTAGACTGTTGATACATTACACATATATAACTTTAAATATATTCATATTTTAATATAAACACCAATGACTGGAGTACAAACATTTGTGCTCATCACACAAATGATTGCCTCCAGCGGGACTCGAGCCCGCGACCGCTGGCACAGCAAGTATAAACCTATAAACTGAGCCAAACGTGTCATCTTTATTAACTATTATTTATAAACTAACATAATAAACTTATTTTAATGTGTCATGCTACGGAACCCTCGATGTGCGAGTCAGATTCGCGCTCTTCTGTTTTTTTTTTTTAATTTTTCTCCATCTATATCTACACATTTATCTATCCTAAATGGTAAAATGTAACTAGGGACGAACCCAAGCGGAGCGAGGGCGAGTCGCTAGTTCTCTACAAGTCGAAGTATTGAAATTCTTCCATAGAATAGAAAGCAACACAACGTGACAGGCAATTATTTTAATTCGTATTACATAATACAGTAGTGACATTTTAATGCCCAAAGTCTATTTGTTCAAATCCCGAGGCACCTAGCTACATCGCTTTATCAGACCCTACTCAAAGAAACATCTGCCAAGAAGATTAATATAGCGCGATAACGGTCGTAACGTTTAAATAACACTTATTTGGTATAAATTCAAATTATATTTGGTAGTTTTTGTCCACTAGGCATAATATATGCAGGTCAGGACTGAAAGATTTATTGTTATAATTAATATTTTAACTAATATTTTTTGTCGTATTTATTTTGATTTTTTGTCCCCGACGTTGCGAATGCTTTACAGCAATCATGATGGGAGAGACTGAGGTTTTGGACGTCTCAAAGGTCATCATATACAGTACTACTCTTAAAAGTGACGATTTACAAGATGGCGGTATTAGTTCTGATTTCTACCACGTGCCAAATGATCCTTGTAGCACTGTACTTGTAACAGACAGTGCCTACCCACAATTTTACAAAATGATTTCAAAAATGTCAAATATTTTCGTAAATCTAAAAAAGTATTAGGTACCTTTTTTTAGTACATTTCTGAAAAAATTGGCCAAAATATGTGTTTTATATTTGCGTGAAGAAGCATTATTTACATTATGATATTTTAAAGCAATTTTAAGAGCTTGGGATTTTGTAACTTTTTCTATGAAGAATGAATGGATACCTAAATTCTGTATTTTTTTCTAAATTCGCAGCAATTTTGAAGTTAAGGTCAGTTGAATATTCAATTTAAGTCTATTTATTATTATTTTTATAATCCCTTCTTCTCTTAAAATATAAGAAACATTTGCATAATCTCAAACGAGAGATTTTATTTTATATGTGAGGTGACACATTTAATAAAACTTTTTTATTTTAATAGTTTTTTAAAATTATCCCTTTAATCGAGAATAAACTAGATATATTTATTTATTAAGTAATTTAGGCTTATAATGCGTCACTGCGACATTTTTTTTAATTTTCTATATATACATTATAATGTATGTAGTATATAGCATTTACAAGTATGTATAGAGTGACAGAAAAGTATTGTTTTTACCTTTTACGGCTGAAAACTTTTTTTTAAAGTTATTTCAAAAACTAACAATTTCCCAACAGTTTTCTATTTATTTGCATAAATATTCAAAAGGAAAACTAGTTAGGTTCTCTCATACATGCAGGTTTCCTCACGAAGTTTTCCTTCATCGTATTATTATATGTTGTAAATTATTCGTACATGAAAATATCACAAGTGGTAAGTAAGCCCGGGACTTGAACCTGTACTGCTATGTTTTTCAAAATGCAAGGTGCTTATCCTACTAATGTTATAAATGCGAAAATTTGTGAGTATGTATGGATGTCTGGATGTATAGATGTATTGTTGTATGATATTTGTTACTCTTTCACGCAAAAACTACTGAATGGATTTTAATGAAACTTTACAATAACATAACATACAGGCTACTTTTTATCGTAGAAAAATGTATGATTCCCGTGGGATACATTTATTTTTGTTTTTTTAGAGCGAAGCAAGGGTGCGCCACTAGTTTAATATATTCCCTAATCCCTATAGTATTGTATACGAAATACAAAAGTAATAACAAACTACGTAGTTGGCTTATTAACTTTTCATTCCAAAAACAACAAAACAGTTGAAAACAAAAACATCTAAATTAAAATAAGGTCGTAAATCAAAAGTCTTAAATGAATTACAAATTCGTTGTTACAAACTTCTGATTCTATGACAATCTTGACTTGTACAGAGAATACGTAATGAGAGAAATGTATCAATTACAGTACAAAGCACTCATATCCGATGTTGAGTGGCTTCTAGCAACGGGTATGAGGAAAAACTAAATTTTATCACCATCTTTGTGAGTTTACTTGTAAAAAATATGTAATCTATATAGATAAATAAGATTTTAGCGTCTGTTTGTAATGTCAGAATAACAGTTTTTTACTAAATGCATATAAAAAGATAACAATTTTTAAAATCTTTGACTGTCTGTTTATTCTGGCTTATCTCCTAAACTGCTTCACTGATTTTGACGGGATTTTCACTGGTAGATAGCTGATGTTATAAGGAGTAACTTAGGCTTCTTTAATTGTAGAAGAAGAATTAGGGTTCCGCTCAAAAATTAAAATGTACCTGGAAACGCACCCGAGCGAAGCAAGGAAGCAAGGGTACGTCGCTAGTAGTAGAATAAATATAAGCAAAACTATAGATGATAGAAAAAAAAACTGATAAATATTAAACATTATCATGAATATTTTCCATATACTACTATAGCATAGGCAATTGAATGAAATACAATATGTAAATATATAAGAAATAATACACTGAGATGGAGTAAATAATTCATATCCTATCCGCCGTATGATAACATGTCGTGGGATTAAGGTAATGTATTTCTAATGTATATTTAGCATTATTTTGTTTCGAAAAAGATGTTCAATATTTTGTGCCATCGTATATTTCTATGGGATTATTGTACATATATTGAACGCTAATATTCAACAGTAAATCTGTTATGTTATTCTCCGAAAAGATAGAGAAAAACAGAGAGATCATAATGCCTCCCTTTCCCGCTTATATTTTTGACATTAACACACAGCACCATCTAGTTCCATGGTAAGCTATGAGGCTTGTGTTATGGACACCAGATAGTTGATATACTACACATATATAACTATAAATATATACATATTATAAATATAAACACCCATGACTGGAGTACAAACATTCGCGCTCATCAAGCGAATGAATGCCTCGAGCGGGACTCGAACCCGCGATCGCTGACATAGCAAGTAGGGTCATTACTGAGCCAAACGTATCGTCAAGGTTTACTTTAAGACTTGGCTATAGAGAAATAGAAAAAAACAAAGAGTTTAGAGTTGAATATAGTGACTTGTTCCCCGAATTCAGTCGAGATATTTCCTTATACAACGTATCTGCTTGCTAGTCTTGAACAAATATTTGAAGAAATATTAGTAATATATTGGGAGGTGATTTTCAATAGTTAGCTTTGTGTTCTAAGTATTGGAGAAATATCTGTATTTTTAACAAAAATAAAATATTCATATTACAAAAGTGCTTATAAAAGCTTATTTAATTAAAGTTTTCATATCTTCTGAAAGAAACGCCCTCTAGAGAAACAGAATCCTCTCTCGTTTATAGTTTTATATTAATTTAATACCAATGTCAAGGTCACAAATACTCGGAACTACGCAACAACATAGTTATATTTTTACCCGACTGCGGTGAAACCCAAAGGAGGGTTGTGTATTTAACCTGTAATATATATCCGATCCTACGTTCTCTTGTTTTTACCAAACGGCTTAACCGATTTGATCATTGAATGAATCATGACTTAATACACGTAGCAAGACTTGCAGCAAAGATGAAATATAATATTATGTTCTTTTGTCAACTTGTACTCATCTTTTTAATTCGCTTTTTACGCAGTCGAGTATTTATTTCTTTTGTAAATTATTTTTATAATAGTTTACATTTTGCACTTGTTTATTTGTTACTAGCGACTCACTCTCGCTTCGCTTGAGTTCGTCTCTAGGTTGCTTCCCGAAACAAAATTGATTAATTAATTTGGTTTTAATTTTTCTCGTGGGACCCTATTTTTTAAAAAATAAAAGTAGCCTAAGTTACTCCTTATTACATCAGCTATCTGTCAGTGAAAGTCTCCTTGAAATCGGTCCAGCCATTTCAGAGATTAGGCGGAATAAACAGACGGACAGACAGACAGACAGACAAAAATTGTAAAAAATGTTGTTTTGGTATACGTACCCGTGTATACATCCATTTAAGAAAAAGCGATTATTTTAATATTACAAACAAACACTCCAATTTTATTTATCTGTATAGATTACAAGTACAATTTATGTAGATACCTTTAAACATTTTTAGTATCACTATTTCGCTATACAGATGCAACTCTACCGCAATCCTTAACGACGTGTTCATCCCTCGTATGCTTCGAAAAGCACGTTTAGCAGTTAGCTTCAATTTCCACTACGCTATCCCCCATCCATACAATGGATTAGACGCACTGACACGCCCTAAATCGTTAGATTTATTACATATGCAAATCTGTTTGTCTAATATTGAATTTATTTTGATAATATATTTTGTTTTACTTAGTCTTCGTTTATATACCCATCTTTGCCACTTGGATCCTAAATTCAACTTGGAAAGATTCATATTTTTCTACTATATTTGGTGTAATATAATTATGTTACAAAGCCGTTTCGAAATGAAAATATGAAATACGACGGAGGAAATTTCAACCTTTTATTATTAATTTCAGTACGTGCGTACGTGTTTACGTGTATGTGATCCATAGAAATATTTTATCATCTATATTTTTTTTGGCCAGAAAATTTCGCGGACGTAAGTAAAACTCACCAAAGTTTTATCACAATTAGATTAATCGTTCAGGAACGTATAAAAAAATATTTATATAAATTGACTAGCGTCACCCTCGCTTCGCTGGGGTAGCCTCTAGACAAACAAAAACAAATCTACCCCACGGGAACAGTACATTTTTCCAGGATAAAAAGTAGCCTATTTGTTATTCTGATGTATGAACTATATATTATTATAAAGTTTCATTAAAGTCCAATCAGTAGTTTTGTGTACTAAGCTGTATAAGTTACTATAGTTTTCTAGATTTATTATTATTTTATAGAAAAGTATCTATAATGTTGAACTGGGATATAAGGTACCACCATCAAAATTTCATTGAAATCGGTTCCACAGTTTCCGAGATTAGCCTGTACAAACAGACAAAAAAAAATTTGAAAAAAAAACTGGATTTTTCTTCTTATATCCCCCTGACTCGGTTTTTTGATTTTTTTTCTATGTACAGACATTGGTTCTCTACAATTTTATTATATATATAGATGTGCCTTTACCTTATATATAAAATTTAAGAAAAATCGCTCTGATATCTTATAGTAGTGAAGCAATGACATGATACCATTTGATTGGTCTAGTGTTGTAACCTGTAACATAAGCCATACTAATATCATAAATGTGAAAGTGTGTTTGTTTGTTCGTCTTTCTTTCACATCGAAATTGAATGACAAATTGCCGCGATTTTTAGTGTAGAGATAGTTAGAGGGCTGGAAAGTAACACAAGCTAATTTTTACCGCGGAGATTATCTCATTCCCACGGGAAAACATGATATAAAACAATATATATATATATATATATATATATATATATATATATATATATATATATGTTGGGACATTAACACACAGCACCATCTAGTTCCATGGTAAGCTACGAAGCCTGTGTTATGGATACCAGATAGTTGATACACTACACATATACAACTTTAAATACATACATATTATAAATATAAACACCCATGACTGGAGTACAAACATTCGTGCTCACAAATGAATGCCCCCAGCGGGACTCGAACCCGCGACCACTGGCGTAGAAAGTAGGGTCACTACAAACTGAGCCAAACGTGCCGATATAAAACAATATACATAATTTATAGTCTATCTATTCCATGCTAACTGTTAAAACGTACCTAGTGACGAACCCGAGCGAAGCGAGGGTGAGCTGCTAGTTACTTTATAAATAAAATCTTTTCATTAAAATACTACATAAAATTTATTTATTTTTCATGTAAACTCGTTAAAACTGTATTTTGGTATGAAATTCTTTTTATGAACAAAGGTAATAAAATCTCTTATTAGTCTAATTATTTCAACGTTTTTTATTATTTCACACAATTTAATGTGCACTTGTTATGGATTTATGCATTTTTAGTTCTAGTATTACAAATATACGACCATACTCGTAGTATATAATTATAATAAAATTCTGAGTCGAATCTGTACATAAAATATGTTTTCGGAAAATCTTATTGAAATATTCATTATTATCTGTCTGTCTGTCTGGGAACGCATCATAAGGAAATCACTGGACAGATTTTGGTGAAATATGATATGATTTGGTGAAATATGACTTTTTACTGCGGGAAAATATTTCATTTCCAAGAAATTTTTGATAAACATTAAAACGTGACTAGGGACGAGCCCGAGCGAAGCAAGGGTGAGTCGCTAGTAGTATATATATTCTTTACTAGCGACTCACGCTCGCTTCGCTCGCGTTCATTCCTAGGTACGTTTTCACGGTTAGCTATGTTCATACATAAATAGTAGCTTGCTACTCCTAAGATATTCATTTAAATTATATAGCGATTTACCCTCGTTATGCTCGGGTGTGTATACCGTACGCGGATTTTGTTCACAATTTCATGGGTTTTAATTTTTTTCGCGGAACCCTGATTCTTTTTCTAAAATAAAAGTAGCCTAAGTTACTCTCTATAACATCAGCTATCTGCTAGTGAAAGTCCCGTCAAAATCGGTCCAGCCGTTTCGGAGATTAGCCGGAACAAACAGACAGACAGACATACAGACAAAAGTTGTAAAAAATGTTGTTTTGGTATATGTACCGTGTATACATCCATATGCATTTAGTAAAAAGCGGTTATATTAATATTACAAACAGACACTCGCAATTTTATTTATCTGTTAAATGACGTAGATAGTAGATTGTATGTTAAATGACGTAGGTAAAAGTGGACTTATCCCTAGAAGGGATTCTTCCAGGCAACTTTTGGACATAGGGTATAGTATTATATGATCTGTGGTATTATGATGATATTATGGTATTTTTGTATGGAAAAGTTTAAAGAACTAATATGTAGACAGAAAATGTGTAGTAAATTTCTAACGTTAACATAATATCATAGTATTTATGTGCATACATACAATTTTTACTCACTCACGTCCCCTCTATTAAAGTTCTTAAGTTTGAACTAAGGACTTCCAAACATTTTCACCTAAAGACACACTAATGTAATGTAATTTGAACACTACCACTTTATAATTAAAGCTTAATTCTACTTGAAAGAGCTTTCATACAATCAAGTCATTTGCGGTCCGCTGGTAAGTACGTAAGTAGTGAGCTCGAATCGAAGTTGAACACTCAGTTTAATTGTATTCCTAATTAGAAAACCTAGGTTTTGTAATTGACCTGTTTATTCTTGGGGAAAAAAATGAATATCATTTATTATGTTTCCGGTTTCATTACGACCAGCAAACTGAACAACTGTTTAAGAAGACTAACTTCTGTTCCTGATTTTGCTTGAATATACTAATAATAAAAATATAATAATTAATTTACGAAAAATGTTACAGATAAACAAACTTTAAAAAAATGTTACAGATGCGGAATACAATGTGGTATTGACGAACTGCTGCTACAGTTTTTAACTTACAAAAAGTGTATTTCTGGAATACGAATATTATATTTTGAAATCTATACTAATATTGTAAAGCTGAAGAGTTTGTTTGTTTGTTTGTTTGATTGACTGAACGCGCTAATCTCAGGAACTACTAATCCGGCTTGAAAAATTCTTCTTGAGTTAGATAGCCCGTTAACTGAGGAATGATATAGGCTATATATCATCCCAGAAAAATTTACAATTGCCGTGGGATAGATTCGTTTTTGTCTAGGGGTGAACCTGAAGCGAAGCGAGGGTGAGTCGCTAGTAAAAATATAAAAAGTCACATATAAATTATTAATGCCTAAGCAATAATTATTATCTTAAATATACTCATTACTCGTTACAGATGCAATAAAACATAATTGAAATTAACAATTTCTTGACCGAATTTCAGTCACATTGGCCACTTACTAAGACTTATAAAATTTGGAAAAGGCTTTATAGTGTATGTATGCATAAGTGTACCAATATAGATCACTCTCTATTCTCTTGCTGTTGTAGCAGTAGAATGCACTAGTAGTTACAAACTTATTTAAAAATGCCTTTTTAATCGAGTGAGATGCATTTTTTCCTTTAAATTTATATAGGAATATTGAGTATAGTAATGATCAATTTTAGCCACGGAAGTCAATTTCAATGAGATACCATGTGCGCATATTTTATAGCATAAATATGCGCAAGCACAAAGTCTGTATGTCCACAGGGCCGACAAACGAAAAAAACCTAGGCACAAAATCTACGGCTTTATGCGCTCTTCGAAGCACGGGTATGTGACACTGGAAACATAATATTTTCAACTTCAAGCTGCTGTTGACATTTTTTACTGGATAATACTCAATAACTGTAATTAGCCTAAACTAGGTCTCGAACCCAGCACTACATACTAGCCACTAAACCCATGAGGTCCTTAAGCATAACATAGACGTTTAAAAAATCCCAAAAAAATATCCAGCCAAATTAACTACCTCTTCGTTTGAAAGCGGTCAAAAACTAAAAATAGCGAAACTCAATCATCGATACATGAAGATATACTCGTAGTTGTGCATTTTTGCGTAACTTTTGTGAAATACTGTTCAATTTATTTTTATTAAATTTTTTTAACATATGTCTCTTATGAAATTTGTTGAAAAAAAAAACCTTTTAATTTAACTGCTTTTGAATATATTACTTAAATTTATATTAAGCTGCTTTTGAATATATCAGTTTATATTAAATTTATATTTTCAGGTACTTTTTTTGTTAAATGTGCGTACTTTGGAATGTTCGTAAAAATGTCTGGAACATAGAGTTATCTCTACTTCTCGCCACACTTCCCATAGTAACCACATTATTTTGGTGGCTTTGTATGGTATTGCGGTTGTAAACCGCAAATAGCATATCTAATGATTATAGTAGTAAGTAAAATCAGGCATAGTACCTAGTAAAATCAGGCATTATGTAATTAGTTTGTGCTGCGTATTCATAGATGGCGCTGTATACATTTTATGAGTGTTATTATAGGGTTTCGTTTTATTTATGCATTTTGCTATATTTTTCACAGTTGATTGCACGTATTTTTTTAATAAAACAGTTAGTTAGCTTATGGGAAAGCTCCATCGTTTCTTCAGCCAAAGCAAAATAACCCGAAAAAGTTTAGATTGTTATGGCTATAATAAGACATAACGCATTTAAAATAATACATTCATTTTACATTAAACTTGTATTAACGAATGTATTCATTTCGAAACTTTTACTTTTAAAGGTTTACTTATAAATTGTAATAAAATAAACAAGTCTTCTTGAAAATTTATTTAAAACTCTTAAGTTAAACCGACTTAACGTATTGTTCCTAACAATGGTAACATCAATGAAGTAGGTACAAAGGGGAACTAGAAAACAATGTAAATTTAAAGACAAAAGCGTGAAATCGCTTATTTACGATTACTAGGCTTCTCCGTTTACACTATATTGAAACGATACAAAAATATTGAATTAAATAACTTGATATTTATCAAACGACCAAAACCAGATTATATGTCCTTTAATAATAAAAAAATGTATTTGTCCAGAGGTCGAAATTCGACCATTTTTTTTTCATAGCCAGAGCTCGTCAATAGCTACTGAACAGAAAAAACGGTTGACAAAGGAGGAGAAAAGGGTACTAAATTGTTTTGTCTTTGCCTTATACATATATAGGTATTCTTTAATAGTGAGAATATAATATTATGCATATTAAATAACTGTAATCTTCGTAATTTGCTATCTGTACCATAACCAGAAGGCAGTGGTAGCGCAGTGGTAACGCGCTCTCTTGCGAAACCAAGTGAAGCAAAATCAAATCCCGGGTTTCGCAGCTCAAATATTTTCATGTGCGAATCATTTCTAACATGATTACCACTTGCCTTACGGTGAAGGAAAACATCGTGAGGAAACCTGCATGTCTGAGGAAACCTAGCAAGTTTTTGAAAGACGTGGAAGTTGTGAAAGCGTGGTGGACTATGGCCTGATC
The DNA here is from genome assembly GCA_033884665.1 of Argynnis bischoffii washingtonia. Lineage (NCBI taxonomy): Eukaryota > Metazoa > Arthropoda > Insecta > Lepidoptera > Nymphalidae > Argynnis > Argynnis bischoffii. Next base: position 4,502,066 of record JAEMGE010000029.1, read on the forward strand.
CCTCTCATATTGAAAGGAGACCCGTGCCCAGCAGTTGGACGTTAAAAAGGGCTGAATACTATAACCATGGTTAAAATTGTTCAATCGTTCAACAAACTAAATGTTCGAATTTACTTCTTTCCAGAAAGTATGACCCAAGGTCCCTCCCTATATCTAGTTCACGATGAATAGACCGTGAAATTAAATATACCGACATTAGTTTTGGCTTGCGACGTCCTTTCTTTCTTCCTATTTAACTTTGTATGGGACGACCCTTGTGTATAACCTGTTCATTACAAGATAATCACTAAAATCCATTAAGAAGTAAGGAAAATATCTTGTATACAAAAATATACAATTAATTAAGAACTTCCTCGTTTTATGAATCGGTTAAAAACTAAAAGTAGTGTTCAGATTTAATCAACAATAGGCTACGATATAATTATTGTGTTATAATTTCATACGTATACTATTTCTCGTTTACGGTTTCACATATTACGTGAAAAGTAAGAAGTTGTTTTTTTTATAACACTGTATTGCACGCGAAAATGGTACCTTAAAAAAAATACAAATAAAAGAGATGTGCAAAGGCGGCTTTATCACTAAAAGCAATCTCTTACAGGCAACCGAAAGAAAAGGATACAAGAAAATAAGTGAGAAGAGCGGAAAGGTGCATAAAGTGCAAGTCATTATAACTTAATATAAATAAACATACATAACAATTTACATATATAAAATACTAAAGCCATATATATTTTGGCAAGTTTGGCTCAGTTTGTAGTAATACTTTCTATGCCAGTGGTCTCGGGTTCGAGTCTCGCTGGGGGCGAGACTCGAACCCGAGTCCACTTTGAAATGTTTGTACTCCAGTCATGGTTGTTTATATTTATAATATGTATGTACTTAAAGTTTTATATGTGTAGTGTATCAATTATCTGGTATCCATAACACAGTCCTCGTAGCTTACCATGGAACTATATGGTGCTGTGTGTTAACATCCTAATAAAAGTAGTTTCCTATTATGGAAGTAACATTATGTTTCTGTGCCAAGTTTTATTTAATTAAAACCAGTAGTTTATGAGTAATTGGGCAGCAAACATTCAAATATCAAGATATTTTCAGAAAACAATTAGTATATATTCTTTTTTGCCTTTAAAACAAATATGGTTCACTAATATAATTTGAGTATAAATAGATAGATAGAATAGCTGAAACATAGATTAGCTGGAACAAACAGACAGACAGACAGACAAAAATTGGTAAAAATATTGTTTTGGTATATTCACCGTGTATACATTCATATGCATTTAGTAAAAAGCGGTTATTTTAATATTACAAACAGACACTCCAATTTTATTTATTTGTATAGATTAAAGCATACACCTAATCGTATCGTAACGATATAAACGAACTGAATAAGCTAAAGCAATTTAGAAAAAGTAAACAATTCACTGAAAAGGAAATTTAAGAATCGACTTGATATTTTATATGTAATTCGAAGTCTTTTTAACTCTCTTTGTTTACTTTAGTATATTCATTATAATCCAATCTTTTTTATTACTTGTCTTCGCCAACTTCAAAAAATGAGCACTTTTTTGTGCATGTTACTCGAAATATTGGCTAATTTGGTTGTTATTTTTGAAGGTTAAATCCAAGAAGCTGGCCATAGAAATATTAATTTAAAAATGATTTTTTACGTTTAACTTTCTAGCTCCTATAAATAAACCTGCGTCTTCTTTTATTATAGATAACTTTTCGCGACATTGTCCACCGGCCGTATCGAATTATGGTCCCATAGAAATAACAGGAATAGAAAATGTACTTGTGACACTACAATATCTCTGCAGTTGGCTAGTCTCAATGAGATCGGCCACCATGGCCGAAATCGGTAGAGAATACATCATCATCATATGTATTCCTTTGGTCTTATATTGCCATGTGGTTAACGGGTAACATTCGTTTAATTCAATACATGATATCCAAAAGTAATTTGTGAACTTTTACAATTGAACGAATGTAATTCTTGATAGTATAAAGTTATTCGAGAAAATCTCTAGCTGGCGACATAGTTTTTACTAAAACATTTAAAGTGGTGTTCTAAAAGTTAGAAATTAATGTGACTTGTTAGTTACTGAGATGTTTAATGACCTACCTCTTATACTTTTCTTTTAATTAGTTTTGAAAGCAATTCGTGTGATGAATTCGTGTCATTTTAATCTTTGAGTGACTTTTTAGTCATATTATCCTATTAATATAGTAACAAGTGGCTGAAATTCGACCATAGTTTTTTTAATTAATATAATACTAAGGCTCGTCAATAGCTACTAAGGAAAAAAAAGATAATTGGTTGACAAACGCACAGGGAGGTGGCCCACTTCGGTTGGCGGTGTACCATACGGGTTGCTTTTGGTACTTCTTTGTCGGCGGAGTGGACCGTTGGAGCAACCCTATGACTGTTGTGATCTGCTTCCTGCAATCGGGGCGTCGTAGTTGAGTGCGTAAGCGATTCTCCGACACCTCATTAAGACGGGAGAGGTTCCTTTAAGTTTTAGTGGGTAGTACTGGCTTTGCCGGTACACTTCGTGCTTAAATACATTTCCCAACGTTAAAAAAAAGGCTTAACTTTAAGTTACACCACGACTATACCTGACAAAGCGAAATTTTCTAATAGGTATGTGTGTGTATGTCTGCTACGTTGATATGCCGAAATAGATTTGGATGAAATTTTGTACACAGATATACCTGGACCTGGATCACAGATCATATAATACTATACTAGCACCTAGTCATTAATAAAACCTGCTAAAAGATGGCGCTGTCTGTATATAATATTGTACACACAAAAGCAACTTACAAACGCATCCGAGCGAAGCGAGGGGAAACTGCTAGTGATAAAACATTAGCGTGTAATATTTTAGTCAATATTAATGTTATGTAATTAGATATATTTAGAAAATGAGAATGGAATACTTTTTCAGATTCACGCGAATATTTGATATTTTAAATAAAACTTATTAAAATTGTAAAATTGTTTAATATTAAAATTAATAAATATTTTGAACTATTTTGGTGCCATTTTTCTATTCCTTAAAATTATTGTATAATTTGTGGATTTACTTTTACTTTTGAGACGTCAATCACCTCAGTCTCTCCCGTGACCACGATTGTTGTAAAAAAACATCGGGAATAAAAAATCAAAATCTCGAAAAAATCTAACAAAATAATTTTATTTAAAATATTCAAAAAAACAGAAATAAATAAATGATTTATACTTATAAAATATGTTGTACTGGTAACACAATGGCTTCTTCCATATTCATATCATTAAAACTTATAATCCTTTTTCCAAAATTTGCCTAACGGTTTTGCAACCAAATTTTCATCGCCCAATCTTCTTACTTCTTCACTTATTTTATCGGGTAAAATGATATCAACGTCAATTATTATGAATCGATTTTCGTAATTGTTTTTTTTAATGAAGAAGTTCATCTCAAGGGTGGTCCCGTATGAATTCGAAAAGGGACCAATTTGGATTGGCCTTAAGGATAGAATAATTAATTTTAAGTGGTCGGTGTACTTTTTTATTATATATAAATATGCTAAGACAAAAAAGGTTCAGTACCCTTTTCTCCTCTGTTTGTCAACCATTCTCTTCATTTTTTGTTGAGTAGCCATTAACGACCTTTAGTGTCATCAGTAAAGAAAAAGTAGAAATAGTTTTTTTTTTATACAAATAGTAAAGACAAAACAGTTCAGTATTATTTTTTATTTATCAACTAGCGCCTCTAGATAAATAAAAACAAATCTATCCCACATTGGGAACCGTACATTTTTCCGGGATAAAAAGTAGCCTTTTTGTTATTCTGATCTATAAACTATATTATTGTAAAGTTTCATTAAAATCTAATCAGTAGTTTTTGTGTACTAAGCTATATAAATTACTATAACTTTTTTACTATCCCACGGGAACTATTTAATTTTCCGGGATGAAAAGTATCTAAGATATTGACTGGGGATATAAGGTACCACCATGCATTTAAATCACCACATCATTCATTTAACCATTCATTTAAATCGGTCTAAAAGTTTCGGAGATTAGCCCGTACAAACATACAAACAGACAAAGAAACAAAAAATTTGAAAAAATCTAGATTTGTTCTATTTCTCTTCTTACGGATGTAAGAAGAGAAATAGACCTGACCCTGACTCGGTTTTTAGCATTTTTTTTTATGTACAGACATTCGACCTCAACTGTTTTACTATGCGTATAGATAATGATCGAATTTGGACAACTACACGAACATAAGATTATATATAGAGTTTAATCATCATCTAATTTATTATTATCAAAGCTTTAAACAGACTCTATAATGAGCTTTCTAGCTTTTAAAAACTTAATAAAGTATTATTTAATAAAAGGACGTAACTTTAAGTTACACTTGAGCCCTACACAACAACATAATAACCAATCGTAATAAAAGGATTCTAATAAAAAACCATTGAATACAAAATTTGAGAGCAAAACTAGTACATAAATAAATTAAAAGAAAACCTAATCAGCTATCATACCAATCTCTCTGAAGCCCAATTATCCTACACCAGTGGCGGATTTCAAAAACGTAAAAACAATATTTGTCAATCTCTCGTAGAAAATTGTTGGTTTACGGTTACTTTTTCCATCAGTCCTCAGCAGTCGCAATGTCTATTTGAGATATTTTTAAATGAAAATGTAGACTTGCGACAAATATGTCTTAATACAATTTAATAGATGAACAGGTTTTAATAAATTTTGGCAAGGACGTAGGCTACTCCTCGCCCTACTTATAAAGCGATCAAAGCCGCGGACAAACACTAGTGTAGTATAATAACATACTAACATACAACATATTTTTTATATTAATAATTGAAACCTCTTTCTATGATTTTTTTTATCAAGTTATACAAGAGTTATTACATAAATAACCCTAAAGGGTTATTTATTTATTTTATCTCAACAATAATAGAATAATAACTTTTGTAATATGAAATGACCGATTTTATTATAAAAAATTGTAGTGTGATTCCCAAAAGGAATAAAAAATATTTTGATCACAATTATAACGGAGTTTTTTTCCTGAAAAGATATCTCTATATATCGCTATCTCCATTTAAATTTTCACTCAAATTAGTTCAGCCTTTACAGCTTTGATTTGCAACAACATACACTCATAAGTTTTACATTCATAATATTATGTGTTAATTAAAGCTTTTACTAGATTATAAACTAAATACACTTAGTACGACTAAGAACTTTTTTCATTTGGAAATTCTCGTAGTACATGTTTGCGCTTCACCGTACACTTAGAATATTGATTTGGGTTCTATGCACTTTGCCTAGATTTTTCGACAGATTAAAAACAGTCACAAAAAATCTTTTGTGGCAAAATCTCTTTAAATATGCAGGTTGCAATTACCTCGCTGGTCTAGTGGACAGTGAATGGCAGCAGATCCGAAGGTCCTGTTTCTTTTCCCGAGTCGGGCCTAGTATAGTTATTTGGTTTTTCTGTCAAAGAATTTACAAAACATAAATTTGGGAAGTTGGCGATTTAAACTCACGGATGCTGGATACATGTAAGCCCTACGTATAAACACCTACAGGTGTTGTCAAATTGTGGTTCCACTGGAGTTTGAGAACAAATAATAGGGAGTGCACTTCAGTCTGTGCATACGTCTAGTGCACTATAATATCTCCTGCGCTTATCTCAGTGAAATTAACCGCTGTGACCAAATTCGGCCAGGAGGACATTATTAATATTATAACGTTTGATTTTTTTATTAAATATACCATAACAATTTTTAATTCAGACTTACAAGTAAATTTACAAGTGTTTCTTGTGAACAAATTAATTTAAAATTTTAATTTAATTCCTTTATACCCTTGGTGTACCACCAATTAGTCTAAATTTATTTAGCCAATAAATTGTACGGAATCAAAATTATGAAAGTGTGCATGTATGTTGATTCTTAGCGATGTAACAGCTCAAAGATTTTGAGTAAAATCCAGTACAAATAGGTCATAAAAAATTAAATACATAAATCTTCAATTCGTGCCCAAATCCATAACCAGTAAAATGTACCACCAAAATCTAGTAAGTTAGGTTCCCATTCAGTTTCCTAAAAGGCTGCTAGACAAAGACCAGCTAAAGCCGACCAACCACAAGATTTATAAAGCCACTCGTACTTGAGTGTGAAAAATCATTTCTAATCTTGGCAATCTGCCGACGTACGAGAGGAACAAGCTATACATCATTCCTTTCAATACTCGACTTGCTTACCCACAAATATATTGTAACTAATGATAATAATTAATTGACGTATTGACTTAGGGTTTTGAATAGGCTTGAATTACAGCCCTATTAGGCGGATATAGTTGAGAATATTATATCCTACAACTAGCGACACACCCTCGCTTCGTTGGGTTCATCCCTAGATACGATTAAAGGTTAATATAGGTTTCTCTATATTTTCCCGCAGTAAAAAGTATCCTATATGTGGACCCGAATAACCAGCTATCTTCATACCAAATTCCATCAAAATCCCACTATTGGTTTTTTCGTGATACGGTCACAGACAAACAGATAGTCATAAATTCTAAAAACTATAGATTCGGCCTCTGTATCGATAATAATGACTAGGTACACAATACCCCAAAACTTGTAGTGTATGTATATTGTAAGCTAGGATTATTTTGATTTGACTAATTTTAATTAGTATCGTCGTCAAAAATGAAAAAAAAAATCTATAAATAATTCAGCTCTCTTTAACATCCCATAGATGTAAAAACTTTCCATGATTCATCTTAAACGTTATAGTCATATGTGTATTTATAATATAGCGACTTACTCTCGATCTGTTCGGGTGCATTTCAAATCTTGAATGGTTCAGAAACCGATAAAAGACTGGCATGCAAAAAAGGAAAAAAAATTGCGTCAGTAACCTTCGCAGGCGTATACAAAATAACCTACCAGAGTTTCATCAAAATCGGATCAATGGTTTAGGAACGTATAGAGGATAAACATACGAACATTAATTTTTATTTCTATAGACAGATTATATAGATAGACTAGTGTTCTTCACATAAAGGACGTTTTTTTACATTATTTCATAAATCATCAAACCGATATTTATTTTCGTAAAATATCGCTAATTATAGCCAATCAAATAGAAAAGGATTATCTATCTATTATATACTTTGTATACTATAAAATTCCATACAGTATACGTACAAACAAACACAAAGTTATTTAAAACAAGTATATATTGATAATATCCTGTAGTTTCCTCTTTTTAGTTAACTTAATAGCTATAATTTTTAAAATTTCAAGAAATAAGAAATCTGATATAATCTACAAAATTAGCTCGTCGTAACCTATTTAAGCAAACTGTTTTATTATCAACGACAACCTAGTTACCCTACTTTCAACACAAGCCATTCATTGGCATTTGATTAAGTATTGCCACTTCTTAAATCGTTTGATTTAAAATCAACTCTATTTTGCAAGAAATAAGGTAGAATATTCAAAATACTATCTTATATCACCGTCTAAACGTAATCTGTACTAATGAACGCTAACGCCCTATAACTTCAAGTTTAACTAAGCCACCGATTTGGATAGAAATGGGATTATACAAATAGGTTATCCATGACTCGCTATAGCAATCGATAGTATAAAGGATTAGTTATTTGGCTATATATCTATACGATGGGCTTTGACCTCATAGGTTAATGTAGACACAGCACCAGCGCTTGAGTCTTAATAACTTATCTATATATATGTGAAGCAAAAACTTTGTACCCCTTTTTACGAAAACTGTGCGGACGGAGGAGTATGAAATTTCACACACAGTTTATATAGAGAAGGAGTGCAGAATGCTAATATTTTCAAATTATGCATAAAAAATACATTAAATCAATAAAAAAAAACATTACATAACTACCATGTATTTGACACATTTACGCATATACCTATACTCTTTTGTTTATTGTTAAAGTCTGTGGTCAAATTGAGAGATTTTTTCTGTATAGATTAATCTATACAGATAAATAAAATTGGAGTGTCTGTTTGTAATATTAAAATAACCGCTTTGTACTAAATGCATATGGATGTATAGGTACACGGTACATATACCAAAACAATATTTTTTACAATTTTTGTCTGTCTGTCTGTCTGTTTGTTCCAGCTAATCTCTGAAACGGCTGAAATGATTTTGTCGGGACTTTCACTGGCAGATAGCTGCTGTTATAAGGAGTAACTTAGGCTACTTTTATTGTAGAAAAAAATCAGGGTTCCGCGATAAAAAAAATTAAAACCCATGAAATTGTGAACAAAATCCGCGTACGGCGTATGCAATACCATACGTACGTAACGTAAATCACTATATAATTTAAATGAATATCTTAGAAGTAGCAAGCTACCATTATTTATGTATAAACATAGCTAACCGTGAAAACGTACCTAGGGACGGACGCGAGCGAAGCGAGCGTGAGTCGCTAGTATTGTAATATACGTAAGACAAATATATTACTTCATGAATTATGCTTGATTTTCAACCACGCGGCGATCACCAATAAATGCAATTTTACGAGCGACATACACTAGATGGGTGACAGTTTTGTAGCAAAATAACTGAGCCTAGTTTAGATGGCATGTAAAGCATATTGCCAAATGTATCTTTTGATAAAAAAAAAATAGTTCGTAAATTCAAAATCTAAAGATTTTGAGCCTACTTTCCTCCAACTCTTCCTCTCAAACACCTCCAACTTCACATCTCCGCCTGTTACTAAGACTCACTAAACAGAAAGTCTAAAATATTAAATTTGGCCCGAACCGGGACTCAAACCCAGGACCTCTGGATGTGCAGCCGTATATAGCCACCACACTACCGAGGATGTTGCTAAATAATATACATATTCGTATGTTTATTATGAATTCTGAACTTAACCAATAAAATAGACCTTTTTTTCTAAGGATATGAAATGATAAGAATAAAAAAATTGTCATTCTTTTTTGTATTTACTCTATACTGTATTTTTGAGGCAATCCGTCTTACACTTAACTGAATTTTAACAAAAATAGTTAAAAACATTATTAGAAAACAAATAATTTCTTCATAAACTCTTAGAAAAGGTATAAAATATGATTTATTATAAAAATGCCTATAGGTAAAGGTACTTTACACACCGCGACACCACGAACGAAATTGCGAGGGTACGATAAGAGAAATTTGCATTGAAATGAGTGGAAAATAATTTCAGTATATTTATCAAAGAATGTTGTTTCGGTCGAAATTTTTAATATTTCATGTTTTATTAATACGTTAACGCGTGTCAGGTTGTGTTTGAAACGCTTGACATTGATGTTTACATCATAAATTGTTCGTGTTTTCGTCAATGCTTTTCCTTATTTTTTCCATTTTTAAAAATATATAAAACTTACAGTAACTTTTTTACTTAGAAATTAAAAAAAAATATATATTTAGAAAGCCATGCCAGGTCAGCCAAAGTGTCAATCTAGTATAGTTGAAGAATAGAAATTTAAAAATAATATATTTCAGATTTAATTAAAACAGTTAAATCTCCTATTTACACAATTAAAATAGATTATTAAACATAGGAAAAACATACAACCCTCTTTTTGAACTTCACTGCAGTCGGGTAAATAGAAACAATGACTACGATTTTATTTTCAGCCTTGTCTATGCCATACAATCTAGACGTCGTCATTTTCGTTAAGGTTATAGGTTTAAATTGGTTTTTAATATTTCTTTTAATATTGTTTATATGTAATGCCTTTATTGATGGAAAAAATGACAATACTTACAAAAATTCTTCAAACAAGAATCGATTCTGCAGCCTTTAGTAGAAGACGAAGTTAGTATAAAATATTCCACTAAACGTTAACTGTTGTGTTATTTATATTAAGCCCATTTATTTTGAAAACTTGAGTAACACAAAAGAATGTCTAAAAAATAATACTTTTTAGATTTACGCGAATATTTGACATTTCAAAATAAAACTATCTTTTGGATTATTTCGCGAATTTATTATGATTTTTGGTTCCCGACGTTTCGATTGCTTTACAGCAATCATGGTCACGGGAGAGACTAAGGTGTTAGATGTCTCAATGGCATTATACAGTTGTTCTAAAATAGTAGGTAGCCTAAAATAGTACTAAAATAGTAGGTAGGTCTGTAAAGAATGTCTAAAAAATAATTAAACAAAACATTCAAGACTAATTAAGCTTTAGATAGAAGTAAAAGATAAAAGTTGCAATAAGTAGCTCACGTAGAAGCCAAGCCAAAAGCATTTAATGCGGTGTTTACTGAAAATAACTGGGTAATTAAGAAATAAACGACTTAAATATGCATCTTTTAAATTAAAATTACTGCATTTTGTCGAACTAGAAGGTAAACATGATATAACAACCATTATTTTTTACTTTAAAAAAGAAGTATTCGGGTTGATTAAGAAAACTAGTGAAATCGTATTTAGTTTTCCGGTGTTTTTGGTAAAAAATCGATAAGATCGATAAAAAATGTAGGTACATACAAAAAAATAGTGAGAAAATATGTTTTTTTTTTAAAATAAACTACATGCAAATTAATTCACTTTATGTAAATATATAGTATTACATTATATAATATGGTAAATGATAAACCATCCTACTAATATCATAAATGTGAAAGTATGTGAGGATGTCTGGATGTATAGATAGATGTATGGACGTTTGTTACTCTTTCATGCAAAAACTATTGAATGGATTTTAATAAAACTTTACAATAATATAGCTCATACATCAGAATATCACATATGTTCCGTTTTATCTCGGAAAAATGTACGGTTCCGGTAGGATAGATTTGTTTTTGTTTTCGTTTTTCTAGAGGCGAACGCGAGCGAAGCAAGGGCGAGGCGTTAGTATGTAATAATATTTTCATTGCATAAAAGATTCTTCCTTCATATACCTATCATAAGCTACATTTTTCGAAAAGTAGGCATGACAATTTTTCATTTAGTGTTTGCGAACTACCCATTAAATTATGTTAGCCATAATTACCCTAAAACATATCCACTAGTTTTAAATAAACAAAGAGATAAGCGAAATATAACATTTTCCATATACGGGTAGAACCGTATCAAACAATTGGACAGTCGGGTTAGCACAGAGACATGTAAATGGAATTTTCAAGTAGCCTCAACGAAGATTAGTGTAGTAATCTACAGATGGTAGCCGTATATTTTAATGGGTGTACATTGTACATGATTAGTTTCGGACTTTCAAAAAGGAGGAAGTTCTATGTTTATCCACCATGCTGGCCAAATGCGGGATGGCGGACTTCACATGTCTTTCGAAAACTTGCCAAGTTCTCTCAGACATGCAAGTTTCCTCGCGATGTTTTCCTTCACCGTAAGACAAGTGGTAATCATGTTGGAAATAACACATGAAAATATCAGAGGTGCGAGACCAGGAATTTGAACTCGCATACCACTGCCTATATAGTAAGTATTAGCTATTATTAAGCACTAACTATGAAACAAAACTCCCGAACCTAACATTATGAATTATTTATAATAAAATAAAGTAAATTGAGAGAGTTGTGTTATGGTAATATGTTGGCCTTCTGGTTATAATTTCATTTTACGAATTTTCGTTCCTACTGAGCTCCAGATAAGGGGGTAACGGTTGGAAGGAAATTAAACGTACGTCGTTGTTTACTTTTATTACGGCAAGGTCGGATTTGGATGAAAGATATTTAAATGGTTTTGTACCAATATTAAAATTAATTTCCTAAAATAGACTTTATATCTATGACTATATAATGTATTTTATGAAAATTGAGAGATTTGGTTTTTTTTCCTAACCTAGATAATGATTTTTTTTTTCGTAATATGTCTGTCTTGTCCTAAATTGCTGCGGGTACTTAAATATAGTTTACTCTTTTTAGATCTGACTATAAGGAGGAAGAAGGTGAATATTTTCTGTGGCTATAATGACATAGGTCTTTCAAATTTCTTTCTTCATACCCCAAGGGACCGAATTTTATAAAATATTTACCAAGTGGTTTATTAAAGTTTCAGTCCTTTATATCAAAGACAAGCAAGTTAATCCCATTAGTAATATTATAAATACGAAAGTTTGGATGGATGTTTGTTACTCAATCACGCCAGTACTGCTAAACTTATCTGGATGAAATTTGGCACAGAGATAGATTTTAGTCTGGAATAGCATATAGATTACTTTTTAGCCCGGAAAAACGTATGGTTTTTGAGGGATAGGTTTGTTTTCGTTTTTTACTAGGGACGAACCCGAGCAAAGCAATAGAGAGTAACTAGTATATTATATAGAATACAAATATACAAAATTCGACGTCAATTAAGAAAGGCACCACAAATAAGTACTACATACTTATTTGTAGGTACTGTTAACAATATTTAATAATAAAAAGGATTTCATACCATGTATGTAGATATTTGTAAAAAAAATCAGGTCGAAGACGAAGAGATTTTTGTTTATGGTTCTACATTAAAGTTAACAATTACTATAGTTTACTTTATAGAAAAAATATAAAAAATAAATAAACAATTACCTACAGACTGCGCTTCAAATCCAGTCACAGATGGACAAGTATTTAATAGGCTCTAGAAGTAAACTTTTCGGTTTAGAACTTACTTAAACTTAATATTATAGTAAACTCAAACAATTTTGATCTGAACATCTCCAACTCCAACTCCACCGAAACGGCTCGACCGATTTTAATGATTTTTTTTATATGTTTGGTAGGTATGAGAATAGGTTGTAAAGTATTTTTCACCCTCCTACCCCTACCTCCCCATTTTCTAATCGCGATTTTAGTATTTTTGTATAAACAATATCCAAATAAATTATTAAATATTATAATATTAATACCCGAGCAAAGCGAGGGTGAGTCGCTGTATAACATAAAGCAAAAGAGTTGTCTTTCTTAGATTGAACACGGGCGAAGTCGCAGGTTCAGCTAGTATACTATAGATATTTAGACTATAGTAAAAAAAAAAGCAGCAAAAGCAATGGAAAAAGAAAATACTGTTATAAACTGTTTATGACGTAAACATTTTCGGTATCTAAGAACCCATGTTATCGAAGCACGACAACCCTTACAAATGTATGTGCATATATTACTGTATGATATGAATACCGCCTATAAAGATCAATAATAATTTTATATACACATTTTATTACTCGAGTGAATCAGTGATAGTTATTGTTTGCTCTTTGGTTTGTGTGTGAAGATGTAGTAAATGAAATACTTTGAGTATGAATGTAAGCAAAAAGTCTTTGGGTTTTCTAGACTCTAATATGGTAAAATGAGCTTCTATTACGTCCTTTATGTATAAATATGTTTAAAATATATAATACGCAACTCTCGTATTGTTACAATTTTATTACGTAACAGATCTTGCTAGTGTATCGAAGCATGGTTAGTCATATAGATTATTACATATATAAACTTACTCCCGCTTCGTTAAGGCCTAATATAGTCAAATTAAATATAGACATAAGGGCTAAATATAGTACCTATGTGTTACTCCAGCTCATACTCTACCTATGTACTAAATTTTATCAAAAACATCTCTGGTTCAGCAGAGTGGACTGTGGAGCAGCCTCATTGGTTTGGTGGCCGTCAGGCCTACCGCCGGGGCGTCGCGGTATCTATGCGTAAGCGATCCCGCGGCGTCCCACTAAGGCGGAGGGGATGATGATGAAATATAGTCAGTAATTCTTGTTAATTCTAGTGTTGTCATCAATAAGCACCTCACTTAGTAACGCGGGAAGGAGCTTATATGATAAATTCATGCATATGCTACTTATATTTTGATCGCTTGTCGCCTACACTTAAGGTCGTTACTAACAGGCGTTTTTAAATTGAAATTTAATTATACCTACTACCTTTGGCTCGCGTATTCAATTCTAAGGCTTAAAGCATGATAATAGATAACCTTTAACTTTCCTTAGTAAATAGGGTATAACATATTTTAAAGGCGTGTGAGTTTAAATAAACAAATATAGCGGCAATAGAAATACCTACATACTATGTGAAAATTTCAACTGTCTACCTAGTACGGTTTATGAGATACCGCACTCTGACAGACGAACGGACGGACAGCGGAGGCTTAGTAATAGGGTTTCATTGGAACCCTTCGGGTACGAAACCCTAAGACGAAGAATTTTTTATTTCATAATATCGGTATAGATATTCATGCATATAGGATCTACTTTTCAAATATCCATCTAAATAGTTATTCTATTTGATTTGCGATTTTTCTAACACCTGTGAAGTTACATAGAAATATTAGTGTATTGAAAAAAGTAACTCTTGTCAAAAAACTTAAAAATTATCAATAAATGGAAATAATGAAGCATCAGGTGTCGCAGACTGGAGACACTGAGACTAGCCATCTGCACAATAGATAATACAATGCACCAGTGTATGCACAAAAACTAGTGCACTCTCTATTTCTTTTACTATATAAACTCCGGTGGGACGATAACTCGACACGACTGGTGAAGGACTAGGTGCAGGCTTTATATCTATCTAATCTATCTAATAAATTTAAACAAGCAATTCTTGTACATTTATATATTTATTTATTTATTTATACCGGCGATCTCGAAAACGGCTCTAACGATTTGGCTGAAATTTGGTATATGGGGATTTTTAGGGGCCAAAAGTCGATCTAGATTAGTCTTATGTCTGGGAAAACGCGTGTTTTCGAGTGTTCATGCGGTTTTCTTTCGCATTATTCCACGCAGAATATGGTCGATAATTTCTTACTATCAGGCATAAGTATTGTAGTGAAGCGACTAAGGTGCAAGATTAATAGTCTCAGATGTCCGAGTTTGAATCTCGATCGGATACAAAGTTTTTACTTTTGTATTTTTTTATTTATTCAAGTTTTTAGTTTCTTTTATCAAAAAAATACGATATAACAAAAAAGAACTTCGAAAGAAGCTCGGTCACCCAGGTACTAATTCTTATGAGAATAACACAATAATTACATTCGGTATTACCTGGAACTCGAACTCAGAAACTCCGGGTCAGCAGCCGTACAAGATAGCTGCTAGACCAACTGGAATAATATAAAGTGAATGAATGATCAACAACCCATGTAAGTCATAATTTATTTAATCTAAAAAATAAACCGAAACATAATGCTGAACAAAACACGATAAATCTACAGCGACCTTTGAAAAAACGTTTTTATTGTCAGTTGGACAAACAATGGACGGTAAATTAATTGCGGTGTCCATAATTCAAAGGAAAAACCTCTGAAAAAAAGTATTTTCGTTCAGTAAACGATAAACAATCAAGGCAATTATTAAATTTGTTATGCGCCAGCTAATTTTTGGAGAGAATAAATTGAGGGTACAATGGGAATTAGATAAAATGTGTTTTTCCAATTAATTTTGATGAATAAATGAGTTTGTTTGTTGAAGATTGGTATATGCTTCTAGGGATGTAAAATGTATTATTTGTCCACGTTTAATCCACTGGTTAAAGCTGATTTTAATCATCAGATAAAAATATTAGCATAGCACTTTAAATAAAATACCCAATTATTACTTTCGTTAATTGATGTATTTAAATAATATAAAATATCACACTGGAACGTTGTGTCACATATTTTTTTTTAATATTAAAAAAAAAATAATGTTGCCATCAACTATGTTGTATTTATATCAAATAAATAATTTTATTTAACAAATTATTGATGCCTCTTTAATTCATTTATTTTAATTCATTATAATAAATACAGATATTTTAAATAAAAAAAGTAAAAATTATGATGTCTATGTTAACAAAAATATATTGCAACACGTATATATCAACACCACCTCCAATACAAATAAATATGTATAATTCTACAATTTATATTACTATCATATATTCTTTTATCTGGAAGAGTGATGTCAACTGAAATATTTTGATAAAATACTGAAACTAACCTAAAACCTTATAATATTTTTATTATTAGCATAACAGGGTAACGCCGTTCTTCAATTACCAAATATTTATATACATATAAAACCTCAATGTGGATGTATTCGTTTTTATTCTCCTCCGGCTTTACCGATTTTGATGTTTTTTTTTAAAATACTTTTTTTTTTACTTTACAGGGTTCACCTGGATGATATTCAATCATATTTAACCCGGTAGTTGGCGCTGATGTAGAAATCCAGATTTTTTTCCGACCAAATAATATTTGTAGAATAAAACCTCGAGTTTACTAGTTTTATATAAAAATAATAGTTCAAGTGCCTGAACAGGATAACTTGATTTGCCTATAATTATTTCGTTTCTAATTATAGAGCGAAAAGCAAGCAGTTATAATATGCACACTATACTCAATTATATACTGCACGTAGGTAATAGTTACTGCTAATGACGCCAGCAATAGGTACTGAACAGGTTAATGTTCTAATTGAACATACATTTTTTTATGAAGATATAATGTGAAGGTAGGATTATAAGTGCAATGCCTTAAAAACGGAGAATGAAAAAAAAAACGTGTATGTGTACGCACATAAGAAGTTGTACTTCTTTGGCGTAGCAGAACAAAAATAGATAAAGATTTCATCCCATATGTCACAACTCTCTGTTTGTAAAAGGAATGCAGCTATCTTCATCATGTCGCTTTCAGATAACTTCATTATGTCGCTTTTTGGCTGTCGGTGTGCGCGCACATCGTTAATAATTTTATTCTCATATTTTTTTCCAAATGCACCAAAAGAAGTGTAACTTCAAAAATACGGTTTTCTTAGTTAGCGATGTTAGATATGGTCTTTAACATATACTGGTAATAGTTAAATGATGAGATTAATTAAATAAATTTTAGTATATTGTAAAAACATTGTATTATGCGCTCTTAAATATATACTTCTATTAAAAATTCCTCAATCGATACTCGAGCTAACGGCATCAATCTAATAAGTGCAAAAACGCATTTCCAGTACGGATTAAGTTTTGCCTGTTCCGGGCGTAAGATATTTATGGAAGTGAAGGGTAGAACGTTAGCTACTTTTTATACTTCACGACCAGTAAACGACCGATTAAAATAACATTTGATAAACTAATAGAAAGGTTAGTAGAGAAGTGTGATTTTTCTGAACGGTTTTAGATTGGAATGCAAAATCGTACGCTGTAAAAAGCCTTTGGTTGGACTGAAGCCAACGCTGAACTGAGAAAAAGCTGATAGATTAACATGTGCTACAAATTTACTGTAATGATTTTACATTCAATGCTATAAAACTTAGGAGAAAATTGGATTGAAAATGAAAGAACACTTGGAAACAAAAAAAGGCATTATAGAGAAGGAGCACAATTTTCTTCATCTTCTTTTCTTTTCTTTTTCTATCTTTGGGTACAATCTGGGTGATACCAGATCGTCTTAAAGAGAACATAATATAGATGATACAATGGCTGAATCAATTTAGTTACTTTAGTTTATATTCCAAATCTTACTTGTTTGAATAATTTGTTGAGTAAATTCTGTGATATGACAATGAAAATCTCAAGCTATGCTACCATTTTTATGATGTAAAAATTCTAATGTTATATACAGAAGAAACTACATATAAATATGAATACTATATATTTATGCTATGTATATAACTGGATTTGTTTTGTGTTTGTTTAATTATGCAAATTTCATATAATATTTAATTGCAGGAATTATTTTTACATTTTATAGTCTTTTTGTTAGGAAAGTAATTATAGATTATCTAAGATTATGCTGTGATAGTCTATTATTTTCCATGAACCTCATTCGTAACGAAGCCTGGGGCTTAATTTAGTAAAGTGCAGTTGGATTTTATGTCAAACTTAATATTTTAAGAAGTTACTTTTATCATTTAAATTAAAAAAAAGTACATATTACACACTGTAATATATAGTTTCATGGTAAGCGACGGGGCTTGCATATAAGCATTAAGCACCCATGTCTGGAGTACGAACAATCGTGCTCATCACACAAATGAATGCCCCCACCGGGACTCGAACCCGCGACCGCTACGTAGCAAGTAGGCACTATAAACTGAGCCTCAAGTACCATAAAATTATTATGTATCGACACATAACAATAGTAATTAGCCTCAGATATTCTCATCTTTATAACGTAACTACTTCGTGTGAATATTTGAGCGCCATTAGAGGCGGAATTTGTTGTAAATTTAAGTGAAGTTGCTAAAAGCCGCTAATTTAACAAAAGTAGTTTCAGAGTTGGGTTGCGCTATGTCAAAAAGTTGAGTTAAATCCTGCAGTCGCAATGGATATTTTATATATTTATATATCAGATTACTATTTTCTGTTCTAAATCTATTGTTTTTTTATATGACTACTATTGCTCCGCCCGGGTTTGTCCCTAGTTAAGTTTTAAGGTTTAGTATAGCTAATATAGTTCTCAGAGATGAGATATTTTCCCGCAGTAAAAAGTATCCTATACGTTGACCCGGATAACCAGCTATCATCATACTAAATTTTATCAAAATCTATCCAGTGGTTTTTTTCGTGATGCGTTTCCAGAAAGACAGACAGACAGATAAAAACACTAAAAAACTAATTGAAAAATTCTTTTATTAATAAATCATTTTTCATTTTTCGCTAAAAAAACTATAGATTCGGCCTCTGTTTCGATAATAATGGCTATTGGAATAGGATTTCCGAAAAATATTTAATGTACAGATTCGACTCAGAATTTTATTATATGTATAGATAATAAATACCACGGACGATTTGTGATTACTTTTTATGGATTTATTTATTTGTCACATGATTTTAGTATTTTTTAATAGGTTAAGCTTGACCGTTTGAAAAAAAAGACTAAGTATTATCATTCAGTAGATAGTTGTTTTGTGGCCTTTTTGTGACGCAACTCATGTGAGTTTGGTACAGGATTTTACTTCGAATGACTAGTAAGTGTGAGATAGATCGATGATTTAGGATGCATACAATTTGTGAATTCTCATTATTTTGAGACCGTTTAATTATATTTATATATGGAATGGAAGAAAATTGATGCTTAAAAATACAAAAAAAGTATCCCGAGTTCGTCCCATAAAATTTTCATTGATTCGTAATGAAAATTTCATTTTCATATCTTAAATTTCTGTTAGTTAACAGCGTTTTCAAAAATATCTGATTAGGTGTCTATAGTAAATGAAAATCCCTGTTCAGATTTTGTTTACTTTTTAGAGCCAGTCTGATGTCATCTTTCTAAACTTTTTAATTTTAAAAATTGCACACACAAAATACTACCTAATTCGTCAATTCTTTTTAAATTTTCTACATAAGAAAGAAACGACAGCCTTAAAGTATTAAAGAAAACCAACGACCAACGATTTTGTGTCGCAGAAATGTTGAGGATAAGTGTCTATTTCTAAAGCATTATCCTAAAAACAAAAGGGTCCCGGAAGAGTACTTAAGCATCGCCTCCGTATCAAATAGAGAGGTATATCAGCTACCGCATACTTGTATGATATATTCTCTATTTAACGATATATCTATATATATATATATTTGTCGACACGTTTGGCTCAGTGTGTAGTGACTTACTTGCGGTGCCAGCGGTCGCGGGTTCGAGTCCCGCTGGGGCATTCATTTATGTGATGAGCACGAATATTTGTACTCTATTGTATGTTGTTTGTGTATGGTGTTAATATTATAATATGTATGTATTTAAAGTTATATATGTGTAGTGTATCTACTATCTGGTATCCATAAGGCAAGCCTCGTAGCTTACCATGGAACTAGATCGTGCTGTGTGTTAATATCCCAACATATTTATTTATTAGCATATCTGACCCTATGTAAAAGATGTAAAACATTTTTGTTTATAAGTAAATAATTTTTGAAAGACAAGAAGTCTTCCAACCTGCACTTGGAGAGCGTGATGGACTATGGCCTGATCCCCCTGGTAATAAAAGAAGGCCCGTGCCCAACAGTGGGACGTTAAAAAGGGCTGAATACGATACGAGATTTAGTAAATAAGCAAAGAACTAATCAAGTGATTCTAATTAATATAATTAATTATATATTATGTTGTTATAAAGAACATTGTAAAAGGTTGTCCCACCGGAGTTACATAATTGTTTCTTATTAATTTAAGTAAATATGTATAATTTTCAATTAACTTACGCTATTTTATCTGATATTTTTTTTATTTATAGAATTGATGGCAATTTTTTTGATTGCTTTGACCCTTTGATATTGTTAATAAATAATATATTAAGGATTTTATGAAATTTTTGGAAAGCAAACGCTGAAAAGTTATATTCTACGTTGTTATTGCTACACTAATTTGTTAATAGATTTAGTACTTATAGTTAGTTAAATTAGCAAGTGCATTTGTATACACTTTAGTCGTAAATTTCACAAAGTTTAGGCACATGCTTAGTTCAGAGCATTATATTCTGATATGGTCAGGTAAAGTTGTGTAGTTACGTGGGAAAACTTAACTTTTGTAATTAAATTGTATGTATTACATTAGGAATATATATTTATATTATATACTTATGCACTATCCCTTAAGGGGTGATAGTAGCTTACAATTCTGTTTATTCATATACTATTTTAACTAACAATAAGTATTATTGTCATTAAGTATTTGTTAAAAGTTCTTTTTTCGTTCTTAAGCTAGATTCTGTATATTCTGATCATCAAGTTAAAATATTTATATGAATAATACAAAAAAAATCTTTAAATTCGGAATATCCACTGCAATGGAAAGTGACATATACATAATACAACTAACTGTATCAATTATATAGTATTACTAGCTACTCACTCCTTGCTTCACTCGGGTTCGTTTTAATATTTTTTTTAGAAAATTGCTGTAGAGCATTCAAAATATCGGGAATCAAAATTCGAAATGAATTCACGAAGAAATCCGAAAGGATATTTATTTCTATTTAAAAAATTTATACTCCATACTTGAATGTTTAACTCCCATAAAACCTTCTACTCCCTCTTCCACCCTCTTAAAAACTATCCTTTTTCCTTCACAGGGTCTCAAACTATCTCCATACCAAACTTTATCTAAATCGGTTCAACGTACTACGCGTGTAAGGTAACAGACAGGCAAACAGACGGACAGACAAACAGACAGACAGAATTACTTTTGCATTTATAATATTACTATGGATTATTAATATCATAAAATATTTGCCTCAAGATATTATCAGAATTTTGGGACCAAACCCCTGCAAATGAGCATTTAACCAGATTTTTATTCAACCCTAAATATCAGTAATTATATCTCTCGTCCCATCTCCGCCAATTTGCCAGAAAACGGCAATCGTGCAGGAACTATTTCAACAAAATGGCTCAGATCCTATCGCCTTGCCCTCTCATCATTAATTCAGACAGTATCACAATATTCCTCTTTTACTGAGAGGATATGCAATTGGATTATACATAGCTCATTATCTATACTAATATTACTAAAGTGAATAATGTGTTTTTTGTTATATATTTTTTTGGTTTGCTTAAACTAGTTAATTTTTGGAACTACCAGTCGGATTTGGATAATTCTTTTTTGTTTTATAGCCTACTAGCGATTCACTCTCGCTTCACTTGGGTTCATCCCTAGGTAGATTTTAGTTAGTATAGAATAAATAAAAAAAGTGAAAAACAAAAACAAATCTACCCCACAGAAACCGTACGTTTTTCCGGGATAACCTATGTGCTATTCCAGACTATAA
This sequence comes from Argynnis bischoffii washingtonia, assembly GCA_033884665.1. Taxonomy (NCBI): domain Eukaryota; kingdom Metazoa; phylum Arthropoda; class Insecta; order Lepidoptera; family Nymphalidae; genus Argynnis; species Argynnis bischoffii. The sequence continues at coordinate 4,523,818 of JAEMGE010000029.1, forward strand.
TCTAGCTCTGTGTCATATTTAATCCAGATCAGTTGAACCGTTCTGACCTGATTGAGTAACAAACATCCATCCATTTATACTTTCGCATTTATGATAGTAGTAGGTTTTTTTTTTAATTTATGTATGCACCTTTTTTTAACGTTGGGAAATTCATTTAGGTACGAAGTGTAGGATTCACCAGCAAAGCTAGTACTACCCACCAAAACCCAATGAAACCCATCTTAATAGGGTGTAGCAGGATCGCTTACGCATTCAACCACGACGCCGGGTCTGCCGAAGCAGACCACAACAACCATGGGGTACTTCCACAGTCCACTCTGCTGTCAGAGAAGTACTAGAAGCATAGGCTACGTATATACCTACTTAACATCACACAACGGCCATTTGGAGCGATAAAATTGTGAAATTATACATACAAACATAAATACATGACAATTAAATTTGAGTGAAGATGCGGGCAAAAGCCAGTTAACATTATAAATGCAAGAGTATGTTTGTTGAAATTCCCTTATTTCATGTACTGTTTCGGTATAGAAGGGCAGGTAAAGCCGTCAGTCCTACGCCTTAACTCTCACTAGTCGTGTCGAAGTTTCGTCCCATCGGAGTATAAGAGTGACAGAAATAGAGAGTGCACTTAATAAAACATTAAGCTACTAATTATGCCTCAAAAATTCAAGTTACGGAGCCTTAAAAGGCCTCTAAAATATAGGTGATTGCGTGTTTATTTTATATTACGCTACAGAGTTTATATTTAAAACTATAACTAAAAACTTAATTATTTAATAAGTAAGAGTTATGCTTCCCATAATATTCTGACTACGTCGATTTGGCACCAGGACACTAATAATTTTGGGCGTTAAAAGGTGTCCAATATTTCACATCCTAAATATTATGTAATTTTGATGAAAATTATTAAAAAACTATTGACTCACCCTCGCTTCGATGGAGTACATCCCTGGATACCTAACAGTAGTCAATGTACGAGTATCTCGCGGTCATAGTCTATTTGTATATTAAACTAGCGACTCACACTCGCTCCGCTCGGGTTTGTCCCTACTCACGTTTTAACATTAAGTATAGATTTCTCAGAGATGAGATATTTTCCCGCAGTAAAAAGTATCCTATATGTTGACTCGGATAACCAGCTATCATCATACGAAATTTCATCAAAATCTGTTCAGTGATTTTCTCGTGATGTGGTCACAGACAGACAGACAGATAGACAGACAGACAGACAGATAGACAGACAGACAGACAAAAAATCTAAAAACTTTAGATTCGGCCTCTGTATCCTCTGTATCGATAATAATCACTATTTCAGTAAGATTTTCCAAAAAAATATTTAATGTACAGATTCGATTCAAAATTTTAGTATACGTTTAGATTATTCTCAATGCGTCCAGCGGTCTTAGCGTAAAGATATATACATACACTCGCTCAAATATCATAGTAAGATAAGTAAAAGAGGTTGGCTAAACTCTCAAAATATTCGTCTAAATTTTTTTATTCGGTGCGCCGGGAAAATAAAAGATAAACTAATAAACTTTTATTACCGCCTCCATACTAATTTGATAAAAAATATGTAATTTTTGAAGCTACGAGGGTATAAAAAAGTTTTATTGTGATTGTAATTTGTGTTTCCTTTGTTTCTTAAAATTTTTCTTATCCGCTTTTTCTATCCTCTATCATTTTCTCACCAGATTTTACTATATCTTCCTTATGGTATTTAAAGTATAAGGTATAAATATTGACAGATGGACAGCAGATGTTCAATATCTACATATTCTTTTGTTGTTATTACTCTTAACATACCTCTTTTTAAGCTTCTTGTATTTAACTAAACAATTTCATAAGTTCGTTTTATTTGAATATTAGATACATATATCTTCAGGAAACCAAATGAAGCGGGTTCAAATCCCGGACCTCGCATCACGAATCATTTTAAACATTTCATGCAATATACATGTTGAGAGTACTTAATTTTTGTAGTATTGAAGTTTTTGAAAGACGCGTGAAGTTCGCCAACCTACACTTGACTTGCGTGGTACTGCCATGGCGGTAGACTATGTGCATGAGTGCTCAGCAGTGGAAAGTTAAAAAGGGCTGAATAATAAGAACAGCAGTATAAAAAAATAGACACCGAGGAAAATGCGCAGACAGACGTTTAGGGTGTATATAATGCAATTATAACAATATCTTTTGGCTACAGAGCCCTAAAAAGTCAACTTTTCAATAATATAAACTAAAAAGCAATCCATAACCTAAATATTCATGCAAAAAACACATCAATCCATACTAATACAAGAGTAATAGAATCAATTGAGATGAAAATTTGTATGGAGATAGTTTGAGACCATGGGAAGGACATAGGATTATTTGTACCCCGGAAATCATCCCTTAAGGGAGTGAAGTTTGTATGGAAAATCAATCATTTTTCAAGTAAGGGATATAAAACTCATCATACCTATGCATATATAGTATATCCATTCCATACTAACCATGAAAACGTTATAAAAGTTACATACAAAAAGAAAAATATGTACATAAAAAAGGACAAATAAACAAACACAGTATTATTTAACAGAACAGCCATAACACACGTATCAAATCGTTTGAATTAATTCACAATTCATTTCATTTTACATATCTTGTTTAGACCCTCGTTTAATTTCAAAATTCAACAGAACGAATGCATGCGATAGGATTTTTTTGTTCGTAACATCAGCGTACTTTAATTTCCTGTGGAGGAGAACATAATAAATAGCTATTATCTTAGCATCGAACCACCCGTTGCCATATGTTCGGCTTTTTTGCAATGGAGACAGAAATTGGGTTTAGATACAACCTTATTGATTTACGTTTTTTTGACCGATTCAAAAAGGATGTGCTTTGTGATTTTTTGTCTACATTGTGTAAATTTTACTTTACTTGTGCATGGATTTTCATATTTGTCACGAATACTTGGTCTTATATTTATTTCAAAAATAAACTGGGTTCTACGGTTACATATCTGAAAATTCAGGTTGAAGCCTTTTGCTAAACAAAACTGTCTCCGCCTGTGATTTTTTTATAATTTTATCCAGTTTCATATTAATTCGGGGTTGCAATAGAATGTGTATTATAACGAAAAATAATAAAAAAAACTATCAAAAGTAGCAAAAGAACGGGAGAGCTTTAATGTAGGATTCTATTTTTGCTCAATCGTTAAAATGATACATAAAATTATACGCTACAAGCGTCTTCGACGTTACTATATTGTAAGCTCTAAAGTAAAACGACTAAAACTTAAATCTGACGGGTGATTCGAGTCATATTTTTTTCAGTACTAGCGACTCACCCTCACTCCACTCGTTTTCGTCCACGTAGGGAACGTATCGTATACGTTTTAACAGTTAGTATTGATTTCTTAGAGATGAGATATTCTCCCGTAGTAAAAAAATATCTAATATGTTGAACTGTTATCATATGCTAGATAACCAGCTATCATCACACCAAATTTCATCAAAATTTGTCCAGTGGTTTTCTCGTAATGCATTCCCAGATAGATAGGAAGGCAAAAAGACAAATAGATAAACAGACAGTCAAAAATTCTAAAAACAGATTCGGTCTCTGTATCGATAATAATGACTATTTCAATAAGATTTTCCAAAAAATATTTAATGTACAAATTCGACTCGGTTAGAATTTTATTATAAGTATAGACTAGCGTCTACCCGCGGCTCTTTTAAACACGATCATGCACGAACACGCGGATTTTTTAACACGATTTATCAAAAACTGCTTGACCCATGAAAGTGAAATTTAACAAGTAGGTCGTTTATAGATAGTACCAACCAACATAGTAGTGAAAAAGAGCTATTTTTTATGAAAGTCTAATATTTAAATAACTAGCAAATCACCCTTGCTTCGCTCGGGTTTATCCCTAGGTTGATTCCCCATACAAACTTTCATCCAGATTTTCACTCCCTTAAGGGATGATTTCTGGAACAAAAATATCCTATATCATTTCAGGAGTTTCAAACTATCTTTTTACCAAATTTCACCTAAATCGGTTCAGTATTTCCAGGTATTACTTCCTACAAACAAACTTACAAACTTACAAGCTTTACCACTTTATAATAATTTTACTATGATAGACATAGAGGTGAATTGTTATGGTTAAATGGAGAAATAAATTTTTAAATTTGACTTTTAGTTTAAGAGATTAAAGCGATCAAAACAATCTAACAACCTCTACTATTATAATAACATATTTTTTTATTCCGGACATAAATGTAGGTATATATTTTATTAGTCTGAAGCACCCATTAAAGCCAGCGACAAACTTAACAATTTACAACGAAAAAGGCATTCAAAGAAAACTTTGCTCAACGTATTTGAATGATAAATGGCATCTCAATCTAAAGTTTGTGACTTGCCGATTGCCCCATTTATCCTTTTCTAACAAGTTTTCTACAATTGCCATGGTGATGGGTTTTCATATAAATTGCATGCGATTTCTCTTGTTCTATGTAATATGCAGATGTAGTCACAAAACTTCTATGTACGAATCGATTTCTTCTATCTTTATACTGGCGACTCACCCTCGCTTCACTCGTGTTCATATTTAGGTACTTTTTAACGGTTAGTATAGAAAAGATACATTATATATTATGTAATATATAGTTTATAGCCTTCCTCAATAAACGAGCTGTCTAATTCAAAAAGAATTTTTCAAATCGGATTATTAGTTCCTGAGATTAGCGCGTTCAAACAAATAAACAAACTCTGCCTCTTTATAATACTAGTATAGATTATAATATTAGTATAGATGGCTTCTGAGAACTTGATATTTTGATTGAGATTTTTCAAGAAACAAATGAACGAAAAAATTTCTTGGTCGACCGATAAAACTTTTTGTCCAACCGTTTAATATTGAAATAGTCCAAAAATTTGTATTGTATTTCTATTGTAAAGAACGTTATCGACTTTCCCCAAAGAAAAATACTAATAATATTTACATCGAAAGATAACAGAGCGGCTTAAACCCAACATTCTTCTTTAGTAGTCGTTCCTCAAATTGACATCACTTAAATTGACATAAAATAGCGCTCTTAAAAACAGTTAACCTGTCGAGAGTCGCGGGCACACCGGTGTGCCAGTTTAACCAGGAGGTGATAATATTGTTAATAGCAAGCGTAATATGTATTTAAAAAAATAATACTTCAATTAATAATATAAGAGTAGTTTGACCTCTCTCTATTCAACCCTTTTTAACGTCCCACTGCTGGGCACGGGCTCCCATTCAATTTCAATTCAAACAAGGGGGATTTGGTCATAGTCCACCACAATGACCAAGTCTTTCAAAAACTTATTAGGTTCTCTAAGACATGCAGGTTTACTCACGATGTTTTCTTTCACCGTAAGGCAAGTGGTAAACATGTTAGAAATGATTCGCACATGAAAATATCAGAGGTGCGAGACCCGGGATTTGAACCCGCTTCACTCGGTTTCCCAAACTACTACTGGGCTACCATTGCCTATACCTAGTTTGTTCTACTGCTCTCAATATCTGCTGTGAATATCACTACACCAAAGGTCGTCGATTCGAGTCTTGTGGGCGACAAATATTTAAACTAGCCGTATATCCGCCATATATAATTTGTGCTTTTAGGCCTTGGATCCTTAAACCTCGGTAAAATAAGACTCAGTAAAAAAAAGTACTAAAAAAACTAGGAAATTAATTGTGAGTAAAATATTATTCTATTTTTACCATTTTTTGTAAAATAAAATATATTCCACGATTTAAATTGAACGTTATATTTTGTGTATGTTGTTTGTTTTTACGTTTTTACGTTTAAATGAATAGATTTGAACGAAACTTCACTATTTCAGTGTTTCAATACAAATTAGCTATCTTTCATCCCTATCCCAATTATCATGCAAGCAAAACTGCTGGAAAAAATAATACATAAATATATGAAGTAAACTAATATCTAACTACTAAAAACAAAAATCTTGTGATCATGAATAAGAATTTTCTTTGCAGCATAGAGGTTGTAGACAAAAGACAAAGTAGTATCACTTGAGGCCACTTTGCGGATGCGGGCTTTGAGACGACTTGAAAAATGTCACCATAATTTTGAAATTTAGCAAACTAGTCTTTGTTACGTTAACGTCAGTAAGTAACGTAGGTAGAGAAGTGTACTTCAACATGTAAAGTTTAAATTAAAATGATTTAAGTAAACACCTTATTTAACAAACATTTGTCTGTAATAAACAATTTCTCAGTCTATATTCTTTTACAAAATATAAAAATAATATTTAAATAAGTTACGTTTTAATTTATATGTACATGAAACATAATTATATTTACTTACTATCGACTTACCCTCGCTTCGCTTATTATACGTTTTAATTTTTTTGAGTGGAATCCTAATTCTTTTTCTAAATGTAGCCTAAGTTACTCCTTATAACATCATTATATATCTGTCAGTGAAAGTCCTGTCAAAATCAGTCCAGCCGTTTCGGAGATTAACTGGAACAAACAGACAAACAGATAAAAATGTTTAAAATTGTGTTTTTCTTATAAGTACCGTATATAATATGCATTTAGTAAAAAGCTGTTATTTTGACATTACAAACAGACGCTTCAATTTTTTTATCTGTATAGATAATATAAAAATCGATGTATGGTACGTAGACTCCTAAACAAAAAATAAAAAATTTAAAAATAAAATTTTAGGCATTTTTCAGATTAGCCCAGAGGGTGATCCTGTGAAATTTAGTAACGATTGGAAGTTTGAACGCGGGCGAAACCGCGCGTACTGCTAGTTTATTATAAAGCCTTCTTTTTATTGTAGACCCTTCTTGTTATTAAAAAGGTCGGCATTTTGGAATTTTGCTTGTTACTTTAATATTTGTATGGAATGATCTTTAAAGCTGAAAAAAATATTATAACATATAATTTCTTAGAAATATTTATTAGGTACCATTTTTTAAGAATGTCTTTATATAATTTTCTACGTTTTTCTCTTTGAAAATTATAATTTATTATTTATAATATATACACAATTACATACTTTTTTCTTCATTCTGTCATCATTATTATTGATGTAGATCAATCACTTGAAAATAATTAATAGTCTATTATATCATTCTAAGCGTATGGTATCTCTACTTAGGTTAGACTTGAAGCACTCTCTACGCCTTATTTACGGTATATTGTAGGGAGTAAATACCGCGAGTATTCTCACTAAACGTGTGAACATACAAATGTACAATTTACTATATATTAAAGTAAAATTGATGTTTTAACCATTTTTTTGTTTTAATCTATACTTTTCACGCTTAACTCACTGAACAGATTTCCATAAAATTTGGCAAGGACATAAATTGCATTATCGGGACGGATATAGGCTACCTTTGATCCCCCCCCCCCCCCCCTCCCTCCCCCGCTTATCGCGCAAAGTGAGAGAAATCGCGGGCAAAAAGTATTATAACAATATTAAATAATACTGTCCTTTTGGATTTATTCGCGGATTCATTTTGATTTCTGATTCCCGACGCGGTTTCGAATACTTTACAGCAATCATAGTCACGGTAGAGACATTCGAAATGTCGTGAAACAAAAATCAAAATAAATCTGCAAAAAATCTGAATAGATAATTTTATTTTAAAACTAGCGACTCACCCTTGTTCCGCTCGGGTTCGTCAGATTTCTCAGAGATAAGATATTTTCCAGCAGTAAAAAGTATCCTATATGTTTAACCGGATAACCAGCTATCATCATACCAAATTCATCAAAATCCCTCCAGTAGTTTTTCCGTGTTGCGGTCACAGACAGATAGACATTCTAAAAACTATAGATTCAGCCTCTGTATCGATAATAATGTTTATTTCAATAAGTTTTTCCAAAAAATATTTAATTTTAATTCGACCCAGAGTTTTATTACATGTATAGGTATTAGTTATTACACAGAATAATAGCAATTGAAGAGTTTCATTATCTAATAACTACTTACTTCATCAGACCAACAAAATGGTATATCTAATAAATAATTGTATTGTTGATCAAATTTCACATGCTTAAAAAATTTCAAATCTATATTAAAATCTGTAACCAAAGTTTAAAATCGATACAACATCAGATTAAAAAAGCTTAATGGACAGAATAAAATTCAATTTGGGGTTATGTCGCGTTTGTGTGTGTTATCAAAGCTTCGCTGTTAACCTATTTTCATGATAATTTTTATTATTTCATATTATAAGTAAATATTATTATTTTTATGGTTCCATACCCAAAGGGTAAAACCTATTACTAAGACTTCGCTGTCCGTCCGTCTATCTGTCTCTCTGTTTGTCCGTCTGTCACCAGGTTGTATCTAATGAACCGTAATAGTTAGACAGTTGAAATTTTCACAGATGATGTATTTCTGTTGCCGCCATAACAACAATTACTAAAAAACTGAATAAAATAAATATTTAAGGGGACTCCCATACTACTAATCCCATACTACTAATCCCATACTACAACTAACCTGATTTTTTTGCTCGTTTTTGCTCGATATTGATAACGGCAACAGATAGACGCTTGAAATATTCACAGAATATTTAATTATATATTCACTTTAAAAATAAATAATTAAAATAAAATAAAACAAATATTTAAGTAGGGCTCCCATGCAACAGACAAGATTTTTTTGCCATTTTTATAGATAATGATACGGAACCCTTCGTGCGCGAGTCCGATTCGCACTTGGCCGGTTTGCTTATATTTTTTTATGAGCTAACGGATGGTATATATAAAATTCAAGAAAATATTATATAATTTAGGGTGAATCTTGACATTTAAAGTGATTTTGGGCTTGTTGTTCTTGTTATGTTAATATATTTATTATATCTTATACATTACATATGCCATAATATAACACAATTCATTCAACGAATCTAAGGCGGTATGTTTGTAGGTAAAAAGTTAAAATTTAGAAAAATAAATCTAAAACATAGCTTACAGTAAATACAGATGCGTAGAATTAAGAAAATATACTGCACATTCATTTTAATTTTTTATCAGTTAATGGCTTTAAAACGTGCCAGTTAAGCACATTACATAACTTAGCTCATATAAAATTTACTATGGTAGCATTTACAAAAACTTTAAGAGTACATTTGTAGAAAATTTAATTTACTATACTACAAATAAATCTTTGTTCTTATCTTCCAATACATCTCGAATCTAGTAAGATTTAAAATCACTTAAACAACAAAATAAAGCTTCGAAGGTATAAATCTTTTAATTCGAAAATAAATAATGTCCGTCTTAGAAACAATTACTTACGTTTGCCGCAAACAAAACCTGAAGTAAATAAATTAAATGCTGCAAATCCAAGATATTTTCTTTTCTAAGATACTAGAAATTACAAACAGAAGATATCTATGACGACACGTTTGGCTCAGTTTGTCAGTGACCATACTTGCTGTGCCAGCGGTCGCGGGTTCGAGTCCCGATAGAGGCATTCATTTGTGTGATGAGCACGAATGTTTGTTCTCCAGTTGTGGGTGTTTAGATATATAATATGTATGTGTTTAAAGTTATATATGGGTAGTGTATCAACTATTTGGAATCCACAGATAGAACATGGAACTAGATGATGCTGTGGTTTAATGTCCCAACATATTTATTTATTTATTTTACCTTTTATTTGAGATCATAATTGTAAAACTATGTGTATGTGTTGTTTTAAATAAAATAAACAAGGCTTATACATTTTTTCTTTATACCATATCCATATTTTATACATTAAAGCATACATATATTATCATCGTGATGATTGATCGCTAAGTAATAAAGGTAAAGTGTTATATGTTGTCAAAGAATTGTATAAAGATAGATGTATAAAATTAAAAGTATTAGGCGTATTTATACTAATATTATAAAGAGGAAAAAAATGTTTTTTTGTTTGTAATAGAAAAATCCACTAAATCGATTTAGATGAAATCGATATGAAGATAGTTTGAGACCCTGGAAAGGATATAGAATAGTTCTTATCCCGGAAGTCATCCCTTAAAGGAGTGAAAAGAGAGATGACATTTAGTATGGGGGATCAATCATTGTTCAAGTGTAGGATATAAACTCATCATATTTATCTATATAAATATACTAATATATAGTCTGTCTATTCCATATTAACCGTTAAAGCGTACCTAGAATGAGTCACTCGTAATAAAATAAATCTATTCAGTAAAGCTATATATCTAACCCAAGAAAATATTCTGTTCCTTGTTAGTGTTTATGAAAAATAGGACCACAACTGTATAAAGTTCCTTTTGACAAGCTCATAGCGAATTGTCAGTAGATTTTTATACCTTAACTAGCTCAACCTCACTGGTCGGTTTCGTTCCTACGTTTTAAGGTTAGTATAGATTTCTCAAGGATGAGATATTTTCCCGCAGTAAAAAGTATTCTAAATATTAACTCGGATAACCAGTTATCATCATACTAAATTTCGTCAAAATCTGTCCAGTAATCTTCTCGTGATGCTTTCCTAGACAGACAGACAGACAAAGATTCTAAAAACCATAGATTCGGCATCTGTATCGATAGTAATAACTATTTCAAGTTTTTCTAATTTTGGATTATTATTTATTTCTCCTTCAGACAGATACGGCTGGGCCGATTTAGATGAAATTGAGTACAGCAATCGACTATGACCTTAATGTAACGTATAAGCTACCGCTAGTTATTACTATTTGGTGTGCTATTTTACTAAAGTGATGCTAACTGTATACAATTTTATAAATATAAAAAGCGCACCCAAGTAAGAGTAAGTCACAAAAGTAAAGTACAGACCATACTAGTCAGGTAAAATAGAAAAGAATACCATATGCATTCAGATTTATTTAACGTACCACTGCTGAGCACAAGCCTCCCCTAAATGTGAGGCGATCGGGCCATAGTCCACTATGCTGGCCAAATACAGATTGATGAATTTCACATATCTTTCAAAAACTTGATAGGCTGTATCAGACATTTTTTCATTTTTTTCACCAGTGGTAGGACTCTGTCAAGCCTGTGGTGAATGCGCAAGCGATCCCGCAGCGCCCCATTGCACTGCGGCGACGGATTCCGCTGTGGGTTTTAGTGAGTAAGAGTCTCACAGTACCTTACCCATTGACGGCCGGTAAGGTCCCCATGATGGGTTTCCCCAGCGATAACAAAAAAAAAAAAGGACTCTGTCAAGCCTGAGGAGTCCGACTGGATGGGTACCACCTCCTTATCTATTTCTGCCACCAAGCAATAATGATTGCATTGTTGAGTTCCGGTATGAAGGATAAGGTAGCCAGCACAATTACAGGCAAGAGGCATATCATCTTAGTCCTCACAGTGACAACGCACCTGTGGTTCTGCATTTTTGTTACTTAAAACCTAAATGCATGAACCGTAGGTGTTATGGGCGACAGGTACTGCTTTCCATCAGGTGGTCTGTCTGCTCGTTTGTCACTGAATCGCATAAAAAAAAAAAAGAAATTTCCTCACCATGTTTTCCTTCACCGAAAGTATCAGAGGTGAGAGACCCGGATTCGAATCCACTTCATCTGATTTTCAACAGCACACTACCTACTACTGTGCGACACTAAAAAAAACAAAAATAATTAAAATTTATATAATATTTGTTGGTGGGTCTGCGTGCTTGTGTGTATGATGTAGGTGGTGCATGTGTGGTACATTTAGATATGACCTCTAACAAAACATCAATAATAATTACAATTTTTTTTTCTTATTTTTTTTTTATATTAACGTTTTTTTGTATCGCTTATAACATAGTTTTCTATTTCTTATAACTTAAACCGACCTCCTTATGTGGGTGTCGTATCAATCATTCTAGCAGGTGACAATACCGACAAAGGACCCACATAGGCTCTGAAATTGTCAATTGCGGTAGATTGTCATTTTCGTAAGAATTTTTTCCTATATAATCAATTACGTCGAACATCTTATTAGATTTTGTCATCAACTTATGATGTATGCGATGGGATGCTGTGCTCGTAATTTGTTCATTTTATTGCATTTTTATATCGATTAGTTGTATTACGAAATCTAAGTAATAAAATAAAAAATATAATCTATATATATGATAAAACTGTAGAGATCGAATGTACATAGAAAAAATATGCTAAAGACCGAGTTAGAGGGATGTAAGAAGAGAAATAGAACAAATCCAGTTTTTTTTCAATTTTTTTTTCTCTGTCTGTTTGTTTATCTTTTTGTTTGTTTGTACAGGCTAATCTCTGAAACTGTCGGACCGCTTTAAATGAAATTTTGCATGGTGGTACCTTATATCCCCGGTCAACATATTAGATACATTTCATCCCGGAAAATTAAAGAGTTCCCGTAGGTTACTTAAAAAATTATAGTAACTTAAAATAAACGAAAAATGTACAGTTCCCGTGGGATAGATTTGTTTTGTTTGTCTAGAGGCAGACCCGAGTGAAGCGGGGCTGAACTGCTAGTTGAATAATAAGATACTTTAAGATATTTTTGACAACTTATGGAGCATATTAGAGCTTAAGAGCTATTTGATAGGTCCAAAATGGTTTCTCAGGTGATCTAGAAGCTAGCTTATCCATACATTGGCCCTGATTTGTATTCCAGGATTGCATAAAAAGAAAAATAGATTTTTTTTTTAATTGAATTCTGGAATTGTATGTATACATTTATGATTGGAAAGTATTTTAGCTAGAAACGTTAGCACTAACTATCCACAGAAAAACGAGTCTTAATGGCTCCATTACATGGGAGACATCCCAAACTTAACCATGACGCCACAACGGCTGTCCAAGGCATATTTCCTAACTAGGGGGTTGCTCCCATGGTCCACTTTGCTATTAGAGAGGTACCAGAAGCAACTCATGTGGTCCTATTCCCGAGGCCCACCGAGGTAGGTGAGTTTTAGTAACCTATACTAATATTATAAAGAGGTTAAGTTTGTAAGTTTGTGAGGTTGTATGTGGCAATCTCTGGATCTACTGAACCGATTTAGATGAAATTCTTTAAGTAGATAGTTTTAGACCCTGGAAAAGATATTTTATCCCGGATATCATACCTTAAGTGGGTGAAAATGGGGATGAAAGTTTGTATGGGGAATCAACCTAGGGAAGAGCGAAGCGAGGGTGAGTCGCTAGTTATGAAATAAAAAGAAATAAGATGCAACTAAACTTTATTTAATGAGAATTATACAAGCACTTTTGAATCGTCAATTTAGTTTAATCTCTTTAATCAGTGTAATAAGTCCGTGAGCTAATACCGGCATGACTTTTAACATTTTATACAAATAAGAATAAAATCCTACTAATATTATAAATGCGAAAGTTTGCGAGTATGTATGTATGTCTGGGTATTTGTTACTTTTTTACACAAAAATTACTGAATGGATTTTAATGAAACTTTACAATAATTAAACTCATACATACATCAATACATATGTTAGGAAAAAATTTACGGTTCCCGTGGGATAGATTTTTGTTTTTCTACCGAGCGAAGCGAGGTTTAGCCGCTAGGCAATCATAACTGGAAATATTATGACCAAGAAACACTTACATAAGTTCGTACAATATAACAGCATGTGAATTTAGGCATATTTATTGCAAACATCCTCCTTTCAAAGAATAAAAACCTATTATTTCATTTTGACAATCTGCACCTATCGTTCACATGTAAATTTGATGAAATGTAAATCTTACATATAAAAATCATTAAAAATGTACAAAAATAACATATTTTATGTAGAAAATTAATGAGACGCGGCAATGGGGTTGACGGGTAGCAAGGAGATAATCGCTCGTCGGAAAATCGATGAAGCAACAAGTAATTCAAGGTATATGTATATTTTATAATGAAGATATTTATATTTTTAATAAAGTAATGAAAAAAGGAATAAAACTTGCTTTATGATTTGTCGATATATATTTCTGGAAGTAGAATGAAAACCAGACTAAGAATTTTGTGCTTGTCAATTTCTGTTTATGGTTCGGTGTGAAGTAAGCGCGTCGCTTTTCATTTTAATCAGTTCATTAAAAATAAATTGGTTTTCTGTAATACACGATGTAAAGCGGGGGTCATGTTTCGTAAATAATTATGATTACATATTATATTGCTTACATATTAATGTACGTACAAGTAAAAGTTAGGAATTCATGTGTTCATAATTAATATAATTCGGGCTTTTATCTCCTACTGCTGAGTTCAGGCCTCGCTTCAATGCGAGGAGGATCAGATCATAGTCCAAATAGACAAAAACAAAACAGTTCAGTACCTTTTTCTTCTCTGTTTCTCGTTCTGCGTGGAATAATGCGAAAGAAAACCGCATGAAAACTCAAAAACCCGCATGTTCCCAGACACAAGACTAATCTAGATCGATTGTTCGCCCCCGAAAATCCCCACATACTAAATTTCTGCGAAATCGTTAGAGCTATTTCCGAGATCACCGGTATAAATTAATAAATAAATGTATAAATAAATATAGGTATAAATAAGTATACAAGAATTGCTCGTTTATATATGAGATAATGTAGCTATTGTACCATTTCTATTTTCGAGATTAAGTGGTTAATTTTTGAGTGATATTTCGCTTTTATATTTTTTTTTATGGGACTAAAGGGGCAAACGAGCAGGAGGCTCACCTGATGAAAAGTGATCACGGCCGCCCATGGACATCTGCAACACCGCAAGGCTTGTAAATAAATCGCTTTTATATAATAGATTATTGTTTTTTCAGTTTATCCAACCTGCGATACGTCATCAACGCTGATAAGTCCAAATGGAAGATATTCAGAAAGAGGGAGTAAGTTACTTTCATGCATAATATGTTATATGTTAACATACAATGCAACGCCGAATGCCATTCGGTCAGTTGACGTACGAGGCATTTTTTAGATTCTCAGTTCTATCACCATTATTTATATTAATATACGAGTATTATGAGTGTGTACGTGTGTATATTGACTTCTTTCGTCGTTTGATCAGGAAAACAAGCTATCATCGTAACAAATTTCATCAAAATCCCTCCAGTGGTTTTTCCGTGATGCTGGTAACAGACAGACAAAAAAAAATCTAAAAACTATAATCGGCCTCTGTATCGATAATAAAGTCTATTTCAATAAGATTTTCCAAAAAATATTTAATGTACAGATTTGCCTTAATTATAATATTATTATATTATGTTTAGACTATAGGTATAACAAAACAAATAAATACCTATTATTATCATGCCTCTTGATGCTCTTCTATTATATTTTCGATACTAAAATACTGTACATTGTATATCTTTTACTAACGTACTAGAAATTCCATACAAAATGACAACTTCGACGAATAGTGCAAAAACTGTTATGAGATCGAGAGACAGATGTATTTTACGAGCCCTAAAACAAAGTTATCTCTAATAAGAGACGACATATTGCATGTACCCAAGTTAAGTCTAGCAGAATATCCTGTAGTAATTGTTGGTATTTTCTGTGAATATTGTTAAGCATTGGCATACGTCGAGAGCAATTTGATGTTTGTATTTAGCTTTTGCCTGTGGCTTCGCTTGTGTGGTATGTATGTATGTATGTACATAACACGTGCATCGTTAGTAAATAAGTTATGTTTTTGTCCAAGATTTTAGCTGTCTATACTTCGAATTTTACTCAAATCTAGTGAGCCATTATAGCGTAAAGAAGTAACAGATAAAAAGAAAAGAAAATTTTATGTAATTGTATAATAAAATTATTTTTTTTTTTTTGGATATAATATGCAGGCAATATTCTATAAAATTACTAAGCTGATTCTAAAAATACTTTTATTTATAGAAACCTACACTATTCCTGAGTAAGTTAAGTATACGAGCTAACATGAGACTATATCTTAGGGTAAAAACTTGTGATTCATCATCATAAACAAACCAAATTAGTGAAAATTAGATGGCTCGAACTTGTCTAGCTTGTAGTTGTAGTAGCATTTACACTCTTAGTTTTTTTTTTCTTAATAATATTTTTTTTAATATGCTGGGACAAATAAAAAAATACAAATATACTTTATTACACACCAAAATATACATGACGATATATAATACGTAAAAGAAGGTATAGCACAACAGGCGGCCTTATCGCTAAGTCAACGATCTCTTCCAGGCAACCTTTGAACATTAACACAAAACACTATTGATTCACTATACATAATATATAACTTTAAATACATACATATTATAAATATAAACACCCATGACTGAAGTACAAACGTTCGTGCTAATCAAACAAATGAATGCCCCCAGCGGGACTCGAACCCGCGACCGCTGGCACAGCAAGTATAGTCACTACAAACTGAGCCAAACGTGTCGTCAACGTTTAGCTCATATACCTTTTCTAAGTATTTCAAAGTAAGTTTTCTGCTATTTATATTTCACAATCCTTCATAGCTTACAAAATCAAATATGGCAATGATAGTATAAAATGTGCAGTAAAGTTCTCGTAAGAGTTCTCATACGAGCCACGAAATTGGGTGCGACAGGTAATGCAGATATAAGTCCGCATGCTTATAAAAATATTGCAGATACATTTTAAGGATTCTGTAGGTTTATTTATAAATCTGAATTTGTTTTGTTGCTTTCTTCGTTTGACGGCACGTTTGTCTCAGTTTGTAGTGACCCTACTTTCTGCGCCAGTGGTCGCGGGTTCGAGTCCCGCTGGGGGCATTCATTTGTGTGATGAGCACGAATGTTTGTACTCTAGTCATGTGTGTTTATATTTATGTATATATTTAAAGTTATATATATGTGTAGTGTATCAACTATCTAGTATCCATAACACAGGCCTCGTAGCTTATAATGGAACTAGATGGTGCTGCGTGTTAATGTCCCAACATATTTATTTATTATTATTATTATTATTATTTCTCCTTTTCTTATGTGCTATCGACGATTATAGAATTGTAATCGACGTACTTATTTCTTAGTTCATTCCAACTAAATAAAACTTTGAAGATAAGCCTTAAGTCGTTATGTTTTAATATATAAGAGAAAATGTTCTTAATCTAAGTAAAAATCCTCAAATCAACACATTTTTATATATCGGTCTCACGATATCCCAGAAAGTAATGAACCGAATCTGCTGACTGGTATCGTTTCGAAAGAGCATATTTTCAGTGCGATCCCTTATAAATTTTACGTAACATGTAATGATATTTTTGTTCACAAAGCTTGTGAATATGATGGGAAAGATTAGATTTTGCTTTCATTTTTATTGTATTTATTGCATTGTATAGACAACATTGGTCACAATATTTTTTTTACAACGTTATTTTTTTTGGTTTAATAAAAAATGCTGGTCTCTGCGACCATGGTGTGGTCGTTTAGTATGTGTCTGCTCTTAGACTTTTCTTGAAATGTAGCCTATATTGTTTTTATCATTCTAGATATCCCAGTTAAAATAGATCTACGTGTAGAATAAAGTAAATAGTAAAAAAATGAATTTACCAAATTATTAGCAGGGTCTTAGGAAAAACTCTAAAGTTGGTAAATGTATATCTATCTATATATAGGCAAAGATGAAATAGTTCAGAACCTCTTTCTCCTCTGTCAACCGGTTTCCTTTTTTGTTTTGTTTGGTTACGAGCTATTGTTATCAATAAAAAGATTGTTTTTTATATACATAGGTAAATTCTATACATCTATCCTATATAATATTAAAAGGCTGAAAAGTTTGTTTGTTTGTTTGTTTGGTTGAACGCGCTAATCTTAATATCTAATCTGATTTGAAAAATTCTTTTTGCATTAGATAGCCCGTTAACTGAGGAAGGCTATAGACTTTACATCATCCCGGAAAATTCATTATTACACGGTTCCCGTGAGATAAATTTGTTTTTGTCTACTGACGAACCCGAAGCGAAGCGAGGGAGAGTCGCTAGTGCTAACATAATTTGTTAAAAGAAATCAAATGTTATATATTATCTCTTAATTATAAAACATTATGAAGGAAATTCACTTGTAGCATAATTATTTAAGAGTTTGTAGGTTTATCCTTTTTAACCGATTTCCAAAAAGGAGGAAGTTTTATGTTATCTTCGATGGCATCACCATTTTTTTTTATTAATAGGTATACACTCTAATGATGATCTATATTTAGTAAACTAAAATTCCTCCTTTGAGGGTGTAAAATTTTTGAAATGATTTTTGAATCCGGAAACTGGTAGTACGGTGAGAGAAAAAAAACACGAGAAAACCTGCATGTTTGAGATAACCTAGCAAGTTTAAGATTATGGGGTCCGCCAACCCGCACTTGGCCAGCGTGGTGGATTATGGCCTGACGCCCCTTGTATTGAAGGGAGACTAATGCCCAACAGTGAGGCGATAAAAAGAGATGAATATATCATACATACATAGTTTTTTTTTAATTCTGATTATGTTATACTTAAGCGATATCAAGCAGTTCTGAAGGGGCGCGTCGGTATGGTTTTTAATATAAATGACAAAATTTCCAGAGTCGCCCCTATACCCGCCTACCCCGCGTATCTAAAGCCTATGAAAGGATGCCCGTGCGGTAACAACGGACCGTGTAAACAAAAAGTCACTCCCAGAGGAGTGACGATACATTATCCACAAAAGTTTGTATCACGTAAAATATTTTTTTTTTGTTTTTATCATAAAAATTGCTTAGAATTTTGTATGTGTTGGTAGCAATAAATATTTCTACATCATTGTATTTGATTTTGTATTAATAAAAATTATAATTCATAGAATAAAAAGCTTATTCTATAAAGCTTTATTATTATCTAAAGTTTTAAACTCATTTAAACTTCAATAATTGTATGTATGGAAACTCTAATGTACTAATTTATGGTCCATCAATAGACACCTATCCAAAAATTGCTACTGGATATGTTTTTTGATTTAAATAATTCGATCATAGACCAAATTTTATATTATATATACTTGTTTTTTTAATAGAAAAAGCAGATTTAGTAAATTTGGTGCAAGCAGAGGTTATCTACCCCCTAAGAAAGAAACCGTTTATCGCGCCAGGTAAGTGAATGTATTAGAAACTAAACTATAGTAATACTAACTGATTATAATACTGACTGACTTTATGCACGACCCAATACTGTTTCTCAAAAATTGAAACACTTTAAATTTTCTTATTTTAAAAATAAAAAGATCTAAATAATTGAATATTAAAACATACATATTTGCATTAATATTTATTGAAAACCAAATTGTATTCTCCACACATACTATAATGCTTTAAACTTTTATAGTCACTGACATTACGATGTATGTATGTATTTAACATGATTTCATCTTTCTTTTTTGACTTTCCGCTATTTCATCAAACTTAACAAATAAAAGAAAAATCAGGAACTCATAAAATAAACTATAGGTTTTATTTTTGATTTCCTCCTCCTTTGAGGCGTCACAAACTCTAGTTTCTCCCGTAACCATGTTTACTATAAATGATTCTAAACGTCTGGAATAAAAAATCAAAATGAAACCCTGAAAAATATTTATATTTAAAATGTCAAATATAAATCTATGAAAGTAAATAGCGTAAATCTAAGAAGATGTTAAGAAATCATCTCTTTTAGTTAAACTAGAAATAACTGTAAGTCGATTACGGCCCAATTTGCGAAGGAAACTTGTAAAGCAATACTTCACGCTACTATCACGTCTAAACTAATTCCCGTATTCCAGTCCGAAAGTCAAGGTGATACGACAAAGGAAGTTCCCCTGGAGATAGGCAGCATCTGAAACCGTACAAGTTGGAACTTTGCTTCTGATAGTTTATTAGGTAAGACTAGTTTTATATATGGTTGAGAAAATTATTAGGTATTATTAATTACTAGTGGCTCACCCTCGCTTCGCTTGGGTTCATCGCTAAGTACGTTTTACATAGATATTTAAAATAGTTATTTGCCAGCGTTAACCATATTATAAATTTTTACATTTTTTTTTTTAATTTTTCTGATGTTTTAATACTTATTATACTATCCCAAATATCATAAAAATTGGTCCAGCCCTTCTTGAGTTATAAATGGTGTAACTAACACGGCTTTGTTTTATATATATATATATATATATATATATATATATATATATATATAGATTTATGTCATCGTACTACCGTTGTAAATGCGAAGGTTCGTATATATGTATGTTTGTTAGTTCTTAATACTAAAACGGATGGATCGATTTGGATGAAATTTAGTTTAGATAGACTATAACTTGGAGTAACATACAGATATTTTGAAACGCACCCGAGTAAAGTGAGGTGCTACTAGGTACTCTGTTTTATATAATTATAAGTATAATAAAAGTGTAACTAATCGCTGTCTGTACATGGAAGATATTTGAGAAAAACTATTATTGGGGGTCTTTATTAACATAATAGAACCCAAAACAATGGTTTTTAGATTTTTTATTTATTTGTCTGATTGTCTGTGCGTTTGTGCGCGCTAATCTCAAAAAAGGCTCAACCGATTTGAATGCAGTTTTCACTAATGTATTGTGGTAAGCTTCACTTAACATTTAGTATTTGTTTTATTTCAATTAATCCATATAAATAAATAAAAATATGTCTATTTAAAGAGTCACCTAGGGACAAACCCGAGCGAAGCAAGGGCGAGTCGCTAGTTCTTAATAAAATTGAAGAGTTAACTTTTCATTTTGTACTATAAATTAGTGAAAACAGATACGTTATAATTTTATCTTGTTCATCTATCTATATGTAACAAGTATTATACTTGAAGCTAACCT
This sequence comes from Argynnis bischoffii washingtonia, assembly GCA_033884665.1. Classification (NCBI taxonomy): domain Eukaryota; kingdom Metazoa; phylum Arthropoda; class Insecta; order Lepidoptera; family Nymphalidae; genus Argynnis; species Argynnis bischoffii. Next base: position 4,544,583 of record JAEMGE010000029.1, read on the forward strand.
ATTGGCACTATATAGCTGAAATACAAATATCTTAGAACTTATGTTCTAAGAATTGCTGTAGTATATTGTTGCAGTTAAAGCAGGAAAAATAAAAAAAAATAAAGATATCAAATAACGTTAAAATCCCTATGGGAATCGAACCTGTGGCCAAAAAATTTTATGATTCAATATACATATTATGCTCCTTTCAAAACAAACCCTCATTTTCTTTTCAGAACAAACCAGCAAGTAGCTCACCAGAGATTAGACGAAGCTTCTATACTTCACTTTGTAACTCTCTGTGATTATAAAGGTGAAACTGTGCTTTGTGAACTTCCTGTGAATTACAAAGTTATTAAGAAAGTTTATATTAAAAATATAATATATTATTCAAAATTGCTTTTATTGTAAACGTAATCTATAAGGTCTTATCTAGGGTTGGAATAAATGCCCGCTCAAGATAGGCAAAATAATTGAAGTAAAACTCATATGAAAAAATATCTTTCATATTTTTTTTAATTTCGGTTTCATATATTTGACGACACGTTTGGCTCAGTACGTAGTGAAGACTTGCTGTACTAGCGGTCGCGGGTTCGAGTCCCGCTGGGGGCACTCATTTGCGTGAGGAGCACGAATGTTTGTACTACAGTCATGGGTGTTTATATTTATAATATGTATGTATATAAATTTATATATTTATGGTGTATTAACTATCTAGTATCCATAACACAGGCGTCGTTGTTTACCATGAAACGAGTGGTGCTCTGTGTTAATGTCACAACATATTTATTTATATTATATGTAAAAACGGATGCCTTATAGGGTCATATATTATGTGTTCTACGTATTGACCTACGTATTGACCTACCTATATACTACAGACTATTTTATCTGCAAGTATTAAACACATAGAGATAATTATATATACTTGGAGCCATCTTTTGACCCAACATTTGGACTTCGTTACTTTCTCATATTCAGAAAAAGGTCACCAGCTTTTTTGTCACCAATTTACGATATCAAATTTTATTTGTATTCAGCCCTTTTTAACGTCCCACTGCTGGGCACGGGCCTCCCTTCAATACGAGGGGAATCAGGCCATAGTCCACCACGCTGGTCAAGTGCGTATTGGCGGACTTCACATGTCTTTCGAAAACTTGCTAGGTTCTCTCAGACATGCAGGTTTCCTCACGATGTTTTCCTTCACCGTAAGGCAAGTGGTAATCAAGTTAGAAAATAATTCACACATGAAAATATCAGAGGTGCGAGACCCGGGATTTGAACCCGTTTCACTCGGTTTCCCAAGCGAGCGCGTTACCACTGGACTACCACTGCCTATAAATTTTATTTGCCATGCGTTTAAGCCTGATTCGATTGTTTTCGCAGGAAGCTCATGTCCTTTTGACTACACTCCCACATGAGAATGCCAGGACGGCAAGCTTTCGAAAGACATGGTTGACCTCCATGGTACACCATATTGTTAGCTACAGATTCGCTTTTCACGTATCGGTATGGTATTGTAGGATAATCGAGCTTTCTTCGATTTACGAGCGTATATGACCGTTAACAATAGTCATACACTTTCGTCGTAGGGCATGCTATTGGTTTGTAGAAAGTCTGGAGGTGAATTAAGTGGAATGACAATTTTCCACTTATGTCTAACGATTAAACCTTCTGAAATACAGAATTTGATTAATGTTGATGTATGAAAATATTATACTTAAGTGGAAGCTGGTTGAGGTAGAATATTTTTTTACACGTTTGATCTTTTTTGAGGGCTTTTTGAAATAATATACTAAAATTTTTAATTTGTTTGTTTTGTAAGATCTGAAACTGTTTTCAAATTGGCTTTTTCTTGGCTATGATTTTTGGTGCCAGAACCCCCCGAAATTTGACATAAGTTTACTAAAAATAAACACATTTCCAAACAAATTCTATACTTAAATGTGATATATTATTTTAGTTATTAGATGTTGGATTAGTATAATATTGAATTGAAATTAAATGTAGACACGACATTGTTGTTCATGTTTTCAGCATAATAACGCCTTTCATAATAATATGAAATATGTGTGGGTAGATGTGTATTTGAATTGTATATTAGGCATCGGATATCTTAAGGATCCTTTTCAAGTTAAGGTGTGAAATGTGACGAATACATGGTGAAAGTGTTTGAAAGTTGTTAAAATATCATATTATATTCTATCTCAATAGAAAACTGTAAAAAAAAAGAATTTTTATTCATATAATATTTTACTTTTATTGAGCATATTATATAATGATGCTCAATGGTAGCGCGCTTGATTGAAAAAGCCTGTGAAACAGGTTCAACCTCTTACCTCTATTGTATTCATGTGTAAATTATTTTCGGAATGATTCAGATACCCCAGAATTAATGGTAGCCCCATATACCTGATGGATATTTTATAAATTATATTGAATGACACAAAACACCTGTTATATCTCATGACATCTCATAACATGTCATTTTTTATTATTTCTCTATCCTTCAGCGATTTTTAATATCATCTTGTCTAAGTCCCCTAATATAAAAATCAAACCTACTACCATTACCTCAGTGTTATTATTTCGCCAAACGAGCAAGCCAAATATTTTCATCCGTAATGTAATAAATTAAATAGTAAACATGTTGTGTTTTGGTCCTTACATCATTATTTTACTATAAAAATTATAGTGTTATCGAATAATGACATCACTATATAATTGGAAATTTAATATCTTGTTTATCACATAAATATGTGTTATATTTTTCCTAGCGAAAGGAAAACAAGTGAAGCGGGTTTAAGCCTCGAGTCTGAGACTTCTAAGACTTTCACGTGCGAGTAATTTTTTCATATTAAAGCGACTCGTAAATCCTTATTAATATTATTAATTTAAAAGTAAATCTGTCTGTTCTCTTTTCACGCTAAAACCATGAAAATATTTCGATTAAATTAGCCAAGGATATAGATTGCATCCTGGGGATGAACATAGGCTACCTTATAGCACTACTATGCGAGTGAAGCCGCAGGCAAAAATTAGTACGTTCATAAAACATCATGAGATAATCACAGTATCATAATTAACCTAAGTGGTTTTAAATAAAAGACGTATAAAGTGCAGTGGACTGTGCCCATTTGTCCAGCACTCATAAGAATCTAAATTAGAAAAGGAAGGTTTAAGATAAGCTCTATACAAAATGTTGTGTAAAACAGTGAAACACTTTTCCTGTCTTAATCGTTATATTGTCAGTAGTTAATAAAATTTATACACACAACAGAAAATCATATGTCCCTCCCAAACGTCAAATATATACTTCGTAATACTTTTCCTGCCTGCCTGGCACCTGAGTAGACAAACCCCCAAGAGGTTGTTCGAACTTCGAAGGCGCTTAATGTCTTTGACTGAACTAGCGGCACGTAACAATTGGTTTAATTGAAATCTATACATATAATAAAATTCTATTTAAGTCGAATCTGTGGAAAATCTTATTGAAATAGTCGTTATTCTCGATACAGAGGTTGAATCTATAGTTTTTAGAATTTTTGTCTATCTGGCTGTCTGTCTATCTGGGAACGCACCACGAGAAATTCATTGGACAGATTTTGATGACATTTGGTATGATAGGTTATCCGGTTCAACATGTAGGATAATTTTACTGCGGGAAAATATCTCATCTCTAAGAAATCTATACTAAATGGTAAAACGTAACTAGGAAGGAACCCGAGCGGAGCGAGAGCGAGTCGCTAGTTTAAAATAAACTAGCAGGCGAAGTCAGACATAGAGGCAAGTAATCTGATATTTGAAATTTAATAAAAGGAAATACGCACAAATGAAATTTTGGTAAGATTCTATGGCTTCCCTTGCTCTGTAAACATGTTATGTCGCTACTTAAAGAAGGAAACTATATAAATATACATATATATATATATTCCATCTATCTAGTCTATATATCTAGTCTATGTATTCCATACTAACCGCCATAAGGGCTAGTCTACAGACTATTTGTAGACAGTAAAAAAGAAAATGTTAATTTAACAGAGATTATTTTGTCGTTACACATATTTTTCTTTCATGTAGCAATGGATTAAGTCTGACATGATTCTTTTGATAGAGGTAGTTTATGAGCCAGATGATATTAGTATAGCTTTTAATCTCGCTACATTAAATAATTTCTTTGGAACATTTTAATTAGAAGAAAATTAATATTTTAATAAAATTGAATAAAATTGTAACTAAGCCGAATCTGTATATTAAATATTTTTTGGAAAATCTTATTGAAATAGATATATACAGAGGTTGAATCCATAGTTTTTAGAATTTTTGTCTGTCTGTTTGTCTACCTGTCTGTCTATGTGTCTGTGACCGCATTACGGAAAAACCACTATAGGGATTTTAATGAAATTTGATATGATGATAGCTGGTTATCCAGGTCAATATATAAGATACTTTTTACTGCGGGATAATATCTCATCTGTGAGAAATCTATACTAAACGTTAAAACTTAAGTAGGGAAGAACGCGAGCGGAGCGAGGGTGAGTTCCTAGTAATATTACAAAGATAGTCCTGACTTATGTTATAAATAAAGTAAAAATAGTCATATTTACATTCAATCATACATGAAAATATTACGAAAAAAGGTTATACCAAAAACTTTTATGAATCATACTAAAACTTAGCCATCATGTTTGCTAAATGTAGGCTCAGAGGGCTCTTAGGGCTATAATTCGAGAAGGGTTTGTCCACAATGCCAGAGGGACGCTTTTTAAGGCACGTACTTGTGTTTTATAACGGTTGTTCAGTGTTAGATGACACTAACTTGCGTAATGTATGGAAAAGTTTTTTTTTTTTTATATTAAAGTTTTTATCTACCGAAAAACATATTTATGAATATCTTGTGGAGATTTGTATTGAATGTAAATTGATAGTAAAATTGTTGAAGTGTATTGTAAACTGTCTGTGTGTAGTGTGCTATACATTTTTCATGGGCAATGTTTTATCTAGCAACAAAATTTCTTTTTTTAAGTGATTAAAATTCAACCACAAGTATTATTGAACTATTGAAAATTTGAAGAAAACATAATATATTTATACATTTTTTATTGGTTACACTAGAGTTCGTCTATAGCTATTAAACAAAAAAAAAAAAGAAAATCGGTTGACAAACAGAGGAAAAAAAGACACTGAACTGTTTTGTCTTTGCCTGTTTATATATATTTAGCAGTGGTTTTTTTTCTATTACATGGGACGATTCTTGTATTTAAAGTAACAGTATTTAATAATATGAGAATAAATTTATAATTCATGAACAGATCACATTAAATACACACAAGTCACTCCAATACGATACCAAAAAAAGAGTATATGTATGTACATATTAGTAATTTGTTGGTACTATTTACTTTTTTACAAAGATTTGCTTTATATTTATTACTAGCGACTCACCCTCGCTCCACTCGGGTTCGTCCCTATTTACGTTTTAACGTTTAGTATAGATTTCTCAGAGAAGAGATATTTTCCCGCAGTAAAAAGTATCCTATATTGACCCGGTAACCAGCTATTATCATACCACATTAAAATCCCTCTAGTAGTTTTTCCGTGATGCGGTAACAGACAGACAGACAGATAAAAATTCTAAAACTATTCGGCCTCTGTATCAATAATAATGTTTGTATTCAGCCCTTTTTAACGTCCCATTGCTGGGCACGGGCCTCCCTCCAATACGAGGGGAATCAGGCCATAGTCCACCACGCTGGCCAAGTGCGTGTTGGCGGACTTCATATGTCTTTCGAAAACTTGCTAGGTTCTCTCAGACATGCAGGTTTCCTCACGATGTTTTCCTTCACCGTAAGGCAGGTGGTAATCAAGTTAAAAATGATTCGCACATGAAAATATCAGAGGTGCGAGACTCGGGATTTGAACCCGCTTCACTCGGTTTCCCAAGCGAACGCGTTACCACTGGGCTACCACTGCCTTTTTAATAATAATGTCTATTTTAATAAGATTTTCCAAAAATTATTTAATGTACAGATTCGGCTTAGTTACAATTTTATTATATGTGTAGATTATTAATAAAATAAAAGTGTTAAGATAATTTTATTAAGTAGTTTTTGATTTTTATCGGTAAAAAAATCATAATAAAAAAGTTATACCCGAATAATTTTCTTTTTACCGCAACTAGAACTTGAAATTATTATATATATGTAATAAAGGATTTCGTTCCTATCTGGTGTCCTACAACACCACACATTTTTCATGTATTTTATATATTATCTATACTAATATTATAACGCTGAAGAGTTTGTTTGTTTGTTTGTTTTTTTGTTTGTTTGTTTTTTTGTTTGTTTGTTTGTTTATTTGTTTGGTTGAACGCGCTAATCTCGGGAAATACTAAACCGATTTGAAAAATTCTTTTTGTATTAGATAGCCCGTTAACTGAGGAAGGCTATAGAATATATATTATCCCGGAAAATTGTACAGTTCCCGTGGGATAAATTTATTTTTGCCTAGGGACGAACCCGAAGCGAAGCGAGGGTGAGTCACTAGTATAATATATTAATGTAAACATGTATTGTAGATTAGTTTCAACGCACTATGTTCTTATTAAAACGACTGCTTCGTGTTTCCTACTACAACAATCCCCAGAGACGAAACGTTTGTCACTGTCGCTATCATAACATATTATATGTTATGATTTCATATATTTCTCGAATAGATTTATATTTTCATGTGGTATGCTTTTTCATTTTGTAATAATTCAGACCAAAAAATGTTTAGTATATTATTTTTGATATAATATAACTTAATTTAGAAATACCACAAAATGAATGCAAACTCGATGGATATTCTAGGAATTATTCAACTGAAATTTTTAATTAGATAGATTCTAGTTAACAACAAAATTTATAATTATTTCACCTTTATAGGTAGAAAGCAACAACCATATGTATATACATAAACAAAACTGTTTACAGATACTTTGTTTTGACGACACGTATGTCTCAGTTTGTAGTGGCCCTACTTGCTGTGCCAGCGCTCGCGGGTTCGAGTCCCACTGCGGGCATCCATTTGTATGATAAGCACTAACGTCTGTACTCCAGTCATGGGTATTTATATCTATAATATGTATGTATTTAAAGTTACATATGTGTAGTGTATCAACTATCTGGTATCCATAACACAACTAGCATGTACGGCTGCACATCAAATACATGGTAGGACTCTGTCAAGCCTGAGGAGTCCGACTGGATGGGTACCACCCCCTTATCTATTTCTGCCGCCAAGCAACAATGATTGCATTGTTGTGTTCCGGTTTGAAGGATAAGGTAGCCAGCGCAATTACAGGCAAGAGGCATATCATCTTAGTCCTCACAGTGACAACGCACCGGCGGTTCTGTATTTTTGTTACCTTAAACCTAAGTGCATGAACTGTAGGTGTTATGGGCGACAGGTACTACTTTCCATCAGGTGGTCTGTCTGCTAGTTTGTCACTGAATTACATAAAAAAAAAAAAAACCATCCTGAGGTCCTGGGTTCGAGTCCTGGGTCGGGCCAAATTTAGTTATTGAGTCTTTCTGTATAGTAAGCCTCAGTAACAGCCCGGAGTTGGGAAGTTGGCGGTGTTTCACCCCCGTGCCTCGGAGAGCACGTAAAGCCGTCGGTCCTGCGCCTTAACTCTCACCGGTCGTGTCGAGTAGTCGTCCCACTGAAGTATGAGAGTGACAGGAATAGAGAGTGCACTTGTGTCTGCGCGTACACTTGTGCACTATAATATCTCCTGCGCAGTTGGCTAGTCTTAATGAGATTGGCCGCCGTGGCCGGAATCGGTCAGGGGGACATTATTATTATCCATAACACAAGCCTCGTAGCTTAGCATGAAACTAGATGGAGCTGTGTGTTAATATCCCAACATATTCATACTTTCCAACGTATATTAAAATTTCGTAGTGGGGAGTTTCAGTAGTGTCTAGCAATCTTGCTGGAAGTCTTGATACTAGAGTAGGTCGTAATAGCAATTCCTAGATGTTAGTTTCTACCTAAGCAGACTAACCGTCAGGATATCTTGGTTGAGGGCGTAAGTTATTCTGCGATACCTTATTACCCTGTAGAAGGTTCCATTTGCATTGAGTGGGTAGTATTGGTTTTTCTAACCGGTAAGCTTCCAAATAACCATCTGTATGTAAGTAGATGGTATGCGTAAATGAATTGCTTTAATGTTCTTTATATATTGGTTGTGTTATATTTAAGGTAATATATTTTATTTATTTATTCGCCATAAATCGTGTGGCCATTTTACAACTAAAATCCTGTTGGAAGTTCAGAAATCCTGTACATGAATGGAATCCCTGTACGGGAATGAATAGTACATAGCGTATAAACTGAAAAACTTACCTGATAATTTTAATAAAGAGATACACATTAATACAATGTGAAGGAATACAGGTAATAAATTTTAAGTTTTTATCCCATTTATATTTCCACAGAGCATTCGTGAGCTATCTATCGCCACGCTATAAGACCTTTAAGCTAGTTATTTATCAACCAAAAGGCATGGCCCTGGATTTCCATGGTCCAATCGATCGGAAACCACTTAACCCCATGCATCAATTTGATGGGAAAATGCTCAAAAATAAATTGAATCTTATCATCCATATATCTTCTAAAATAATGTTGGGGACATACGTTACATTTCCTGATACGACTGTCTTATCAGTGATTTTGGTACAGCACAAATTTTATTTTATTTTAATTCGTCTAGCAAATTTAGTCTGAAGGACGTTAAATTTGTAATCAAAAAAGTATAAACCTAAATTAAGCATTTATTCATAACTAGCGTTTTCCCCTGGCTCTGCACGTGTACTTTAATTATGTTTTACTGTATATTTAAAAATGATAGCCTTATGGGTTCCTCTGGTATATAAGCTATAAAGTTTCATCAAAATCCGTTCAATAGTTTTTGCGTAAAAGAGTAACAAACATCCATGCATCCTCACAAACTTTCGCATTTATAATGTTTTATAATTATAATATGAACTATTTATCAATTACCAAATATTTCTAGGAGGAAACGATTGCTAAGTCGGTGGAAATCGTCGATCGTGTGTACCCACTCTAATGCGTTGGGTTAACTAACTAAGCTCAAATATATTATGGCCTTACGGAAGGTTTGGCAAATGCCTGGACCATAAAATTCATGGGTTTTTAATAGCAATCGAATAAATCGTTTCATATAAATCGGTATATTTCTAGAGGCTTTATTTGTGTACGTTTTGTTGCACACTGTCGACCAACTGCGTGTTTAAATATTTGCATTGCATATATTTTTTTCTTTATTGAAACGATTTGATATAGACCTTATATTGAAATGTTTTACATGTAGGAATTTATTTTACAGTTTATCTTACAGTATTATAAGGCAGTAAATAGATATTTTATTTCCTTCCTGTATGTATATATCATTTGTGTGTAGTAAGTACCCTACCATTTCATATAATTTCTCCTACGACCTAAGGCCTGAAAGAGATCGTTTAAAGCAATAAGGCCGCATCCTCTGCATCGTTTATTGTTTATATCTTCTTTTTTGTTTATTTCTTTGTGGTGTACAATAAAGTATCTATCTATATATCTATCTTATTTAAACGTAGATAAGTTATCTCTTGAATATTTTTTTAGCGATTATACAAATCAATATTAATTAAAAAATCATTATTAATTAAAAATCATATATCATATGAGTAATATATGTGTTTTACATTTGTCTTGTAATGATTTAGAATCGAAATAGAATTGAATCGAATTATAAATAGATATACATATATAATATTGTGTTTACATTTTGATTGCTATAAAGTAAGCTTGTGCTGGTTAGGGTTGCATTCAGATTAGGATAAATAGAATATTTTTTATAATACTTTCACACTGACTGAGATTACGTAAATACATAAAATCTAATATATAAAATTTTTGTGTCAGAGTGTTTATAACAAAACTCCTCCAAAACGGCTTGACCGATTCTTATAAAATTTTGTGTGTATATTCAGTAGGTCTGAAAATAGGACGTAAACTATTTTTCATACCCCTAACTGAAAAGCCACTCTTTTTCCACCCTAGGGACGAACCCGAGCGGAGCGAGAGTGAGTCGCTGGCATTCTATAATTTTGGAATTTTACACAAAAGCTCCTTATAAAAGACAGCAAACACTAACGAAAATATTTCCTAACATTTTTTTTCGAAAGGAAAGCTTTTCGAAAGCTTTTTGCATACCCTAAAAATAAGGGATGAAAGTTTAAATGGGTATGGTGTTCATATTTTATGAACTTTTATGAATCGTCGCAGTTTGTACAAATCTCATGTGACACAAGGCTAGTTAATACTCAATCGACTTGTGATACGCAATCGATTCACAAATCTCTAGTGAATTTTTATAATATATTCATACCTCGAGGGAGTTACATGATGTATGTATGTATGTACCTATATACTTACATAGAAAAAACTACACCTTTATCCAAAATTCATATCAAACTGATGTAGCAACAATTCTTGGAGCTTATTTATCTCTCTATTATAATCTCATATATTTATATGTATTCAGCCCTTTTTAACTTCCCACTGCTGGGCACGGGCCTCCCTTCAAGACTAGGGGAATCAGGCCATAGTCCACCACGCTGGCCAAGTGCTAATTGGCGGACTTCACATGTCTTTCGAAAACTTGCTAGGTTCTCTCAGACATGCAGGTTTCCTCACGATGTTTTCCTTCACCGTAAGGCAAGTGGTAATCAAGTTAGAAAATGATTTGCACATGAAAATATCAGAGGTGCGAGACCCGGGATTTGAACCCGCTTCACTCGTTTTCCTAAGCGAGCGCGTTACCACTGGGCTACCACTGCATATATTATATATATATCTCGCTATATCGTAGACCTTATCTATGCCTTCAAGCTAAGACGAGGGTCAAGAGTATATAGTGCCTATCTTTACTAATATTATAAATGTTAAAGTTTGTGAGTATGGATGTATGGGTGTTTGTTATTCTTTTACACCAGAACGGCTGAACGGATCTGAATGAAATTTGGCACAGAGATAGATTATAGTCTGGAATAGTAGTAGTAGGCTACTTTTTATTCCTAATAAAAAATGGTCGGATTGTTGGATTTAAACAAAAATATAGTACTTTTTCTTTCAAAAAACGAGAGAAAACGCTTATAATTTAAAAAAAAGCTGTAGTTTGTTTAAAAAGTCAAAACACATAATGAAAAAGATGCTTAGTTTTGCACTAAAGCTTTTAAAAAATCTTTACTTTGTCATAACGATAAATATAATTTAACTTGAATCAAGTGTGGGTGTTTGATGTCATCATCATTTTTGGCGCATACTTCCAACGGCCTGTGCTGCATTAAAGTCTAAACTCCAGTAAATTTTATAAGAATTTCCATTTTGATACTTTTATAAAAATTTTATAATGTAAAGATGTACTTCTTAGGTAAAAATGATCGTGAGTTAAAAATCCTTTTTATTAAAATAAGCCATGTATGTATGATGGGGATATGATGTAAGCTCGATATAGAAATATTTTTTTAAATATCAAATAAGGTTTTTAAAAAGCTTTTTTTAAAGCTTTCAAAACAATTCACTTTCCAAATGTAGCTTGCGTTTGAAAAGTCAATTGTTTTGAATTTATTTTTAATGTACTCGGCAACGCAAATTTTAAAAAATATAATTTTGTTACATTGATGTAGTCAATGCCCCATTTTTATGTTCTTGTATAAAACATTAATAAGATAACCAAAAATATCGCATTCTGTATGCAGTGTGAATCATCCCAAGGCAAACGCCCCCGCACATACCATAATATTTGACTCATATTCAAGTTTTATTGAATGTGTATGGGATTTTGCGACTGTTATTTATAGCGGAACTACTAACAAAACCCGATTTTTCCCTTTTAATAGAAAACAGTTACATACAAGGCAATTTAAAAAAATATATATATCGAAATTGTGTATTAGGTATGACAGTATGATTATTCTAATATAATCAATTTCAATACGAATAGTTTTCATATCAAATCAATCAAATCAAAATGTATTTTATCCAAATAGATTTTAGCAAACAGTTTTGAATTGTCACTTCTTTTAAATTAAACGTCACGTAGGAAAGTCCGTGAGGAATCTACCATTGGCTCGGAAGGCAGTTCTGCTGAGAAGAACTAGCGAAAAACTCAACAGTTGCTCTTTTAAAATAATATTTGCTTATAATTATAGCAATACAATATTTATCTGCTTATCCTACGTGAGATACAACTTCAAATTAAAAGTTTAGATGTTTAGCCGTGAAAGTTAATCAAACGTTTCAATACACGTTTCCATATCATTATTATTTTTTTGTTTTTAGTATGTCTTGCGATATCTTTCAATTGTAAAATAATTTTAGGGGCTGTTTAGGGGTTCTGTAACCAAACGACTTTAATGGGATCCTTATAATTTCTTTATGTACGTCTGTTCTTATATTCGTCTGTACGTCTGTCCGTATGTTATTGACTTTTTGTTCAAGTTGCAGAGTTAAATGCTTCTAAATTCGCAAACATTGTGTATCTCCACGTTCCACAAAAGCAACCAAATTCCGCCTGTTATCGCATAGAATAAATAAATATGTTGTTACATTAACACACAGCACCATCTAGTTTGATGGTACGCAACGAAGCCTGTGTTATAGATACCAGATAGTTGATATACTATACATATATAAATTTATATACATACATATTATAAAAATATAAACACCCCCAAATATTATCACACAAATTAATGCCTCCAGCGGGACTCGAAGCCGCGACCGCTGGCACAGAAAGTAGGGTCACTACAAACTGAGCCAAACATTTCGTCACGAAATGTAGAAAATGTTCAAAGTTATAATTTATATTTAAAGCTTTATATATTGAAAGCTATAGTTTATAGTCTATATATATATATATATATATATATATATATATATATATATATATATATATATATATATATATATATATATTAAAGAAAGCACAAAATTATTACTCCAATACTTTATCTTATTACCTAAGTAAAATTTTATTTTACTCAAGTAAAGGAAATACCCTTGAGAGAGCAAAGCATCTAAGCATTAAACGACATTAAATATTTGCGCTGGTCCGCAACATTGTTTCAAATTTGTGTTTTTGACAAAAATTCTTATGAATATCATCGGTGCAAGCAAATAAAGAAACATGTATGTTTTAGTATGCTAAAATAAATAATTAAAATTTATCTATACATTAAATAAAGTTGTAACTAAGTCGAATCCTGTACATTAAATATTTTTGTTGTCGTTGTTTGTCGACTTAGTTATAATTTTATTATATGTATCTACATATAACCTTCCTATCTATAAAATGTATTTAGATTGGTAGCTCCACAGATTCTTGAGTTTAGTAATAAATTTGTTTATATACATATAATACATAGTAGCTTAAATATGCGATATGTAGTAGCTTATTTTACTAACTTATATAACTTATTTTACTTACTTAAGAAATAAACAGGTTTTTTAGAATTACTCTTTATAAAACAGCAAAAGATTTGTGTCAAATCCAACGGGATTTTCAGGTTTAAGCTTAAAATTAATTATAATGCCTATGTCCGTTCTATACTTGAATATGCTTCTTCCGTTTGGAATCCACAGTACATTAAATATATAAATAGAATTGAAAATATCCAAGTTAAATTTAGTAAGCATTTATTATATAGATCAAAAATCAATAATCAGGAATTTCCTAATGTAGTGTCCCTATTGGATCGCCGACGCCAAAGGGATGAAATTCTCCTATTTAAAATCATTAGAAATCATGTGAATTCACCATTTCTTTTAAGTAATATTTATTTAAGATGTCCTCGTCCGCAATCACGTAATTTGTCATTATTTTATCTACCTAGAAGAACAACTAATTATGCACGTAATAGCTTTTTATACCGTTCCTGCAAATTGCATAATGAAATATTTAATGACATGGATTTATTTTCCCTTTCTTTAAATAAGTTCAAAACTTTAACTAAAAGTGTCTGTTCGTGATCGTTTCCCTGTTCTTGTTATATACTTTAATTTTTAATAAGCTAACATGTATTTTATCTACCTTAAGAATTTTGTAAACTGTGAAGACTTAATTGGTGTATGTAAATGTTTATATTTCTTTTGTTTTATATGTAACTAAATACTGTTTGTCTTCCAAATAAATAAATAAATAAATAAACTAATTCCAGCATCCTTTTCCTGGAAAAATAAGAATTCTTTATAATCTGTTTTCTGAAGTTTCAAAAGCAATAGTTATTAAGATATTTCATACTAAAAATATAGTAAAAGGCGTTAACAATTAAGACTAGGGAATCATTAAATATTGTAGCCTTTGTAGTTTGTACTACAATTATCGTTATCTATAATAGAAAACAAAATATATATACGCTTACATTTATAATTTCCAAACATTTTCTTAGTTTTCTATTCCATCGAATCTATCTCTATTGAGGTCTATACACTCTTGAGTTTTAAACCGACAAAAAAAGGTGCAGGTTCTCTATGTTTGACCATGCATAACTTTTCACAGTGTGGTTTGATTTAGACGATTCTTTTTTTATTGGATAGGGTTTACCTCAAACTTGGTCCCATTTTAATTTGAAAAAAAAATCACCCCTAAGTGTAGAAAATAGGGGTGATTGATTTTATTTTACCTACTGATTTTAAAAAATACTTTCTTCTTACTTTGCTACTGCACTATAAATGAGAAAATAAAAACATAAAAAAATAATAAAAATAAAACCGACATCAAAAAAGTTGGTGCCAAATAAAACGAAGCATGCCGACTTCTAAAATATCTGATTAGGTATCTATAGTAAATAAAAACAACCAATCAGTTATTTTATTACTTTTTAGTGTTTTTTAAGTCGGTTTCATTTATTTTTTAAAAGTTTTTATTATTGTCTCTTTATACTATTAGATATCGATTACAACTCAAGTCACAACAAATAACAGTTAGTTATTGGAGTATCGATAAACACGTTTTATCTATTATCTTTATAATCTCAAAACGATTACGTTTATCTGTCTTTGATTACTATCATTTTAATGTTGAACATCTGTTAAAAGCTATTGTTTTGTCTAGAAATTTGATCTCGCTTACACAAACCATTAGTTAACTCTTAAACCATAAACATTTGTAAATTAACGATTTATTGTGATCTCAATACCTATACAGTATACCCTTGTATTCAGCCCTTTTTAACGTCCCACTGCTGGACACGGGCCTCCCTTCAATACAAGGGGGGTCAGGCCATAGTCCACCACGCTGGCCAAGTGCGGGTTGGCGGACTTCACATGTCTTTCGAAAACGATGTATGTATATCATATACTATTAGTACCTTATAAAGGTATACTGATTAATACCTAGTCACATTATTAGCAAGTATTATAAATTTAAATAAATAAATACTTATTTAAAAAAATAGTTTTAAATATTCTCAATCGACGATTGTAAAACGAACTTAAAATATAAACATCTGAATGTCTTAACATAATTAACCTTTATTTCAATACTTTCTTTCCCATTCTCACCCCCCTTAAGGGATGATTTCCGAGATAAAACCATTTTACTCACTTACTTTTCATACCATGAGATTTAAAAAACTTATTTTATTAAAAAAAAATCTTTTAATTTTCTTCTATACAATGTCTTGTTCTGACAATATCAAACACAAAAAAAAAAAGAATTATCCAATTTGGTGCAGCCAATCGGAAGTTATGCGCGTACATACATTTCGGTGATTCATTTTTATTTATATAGATGTTAAATCTATACATATTGTAAAATTGTAACTAAGCTGAATCTGTACATTAAATATTTTTTGGAGAATCTTATTGAAATAGACATTA
Organism: Argynnis bischoffii washingtonia; assembly: GCA_033884665.1. NCBI lineage: Eukaryota > Metazoa > Arthropoda > Insecta > Lepidoptera > Nymphalidae > Argynnis > Argynnis bischoffii. The sequence goes on from JAEMGE010000029.1 coordinate 4,560,495, forward strand.
TTATCGATACGGAGGCAAAATCTATAGGTTTTAGAATCTTCATCTGTCTCTCTGTCTGTCTGTCTGTCAGTCTGTCTGTCTGTTACCACATCACGGAAAACCACTGGAGGGATTTTGATGAAACTTGCTATGATGAGAGGTGGTTATCCGGGTCAACTATAGGATACTTTTTATTGCGGGAAAATATGTCATCTCTGAGAAATCTATACTAAACGTTAAAACGTAAGTAGGGACGAACCCGAGCGGAGCGAGGGTGAGTCGCTAGTATTTGCATAAATCTAAGAAAGTTCTTTATATAAGGGTCTGTTAGTTATAAAAGTAAAAAGGCAGCCCTAATAATATTACACATACAAATGGCATTTAGGGACCAGAGCGAAGCGAAAGACACTAGTAAATTATAAAAAGATTAACAAAATGTAAGCACTATCTGATTTTTTAAATGCAAAATTTAGTCCTCATTCAAGAAGAGCGAGCTGAAATATTCTCACCCAACACTCAACTACTATTTTCCAGACTTTGCGAAGGCTAAATCTACGTTTAAACCTTTTCTGCCAACTTGACCCACTTTTCATGTGGTCTGATTTAGGAGCGATGAGTTTCTTTACGAGAACTTTTAACTATGTTAACTTTTGAACTGTAATATTTAAACTTGAGCTGTATTTGGTAATAGCTGTTAAAATACTTCTTTTAAATGCGAAACTACTATTTTTACTCGCGGTTTCTCTCGCAAAGGATATGAGACTATTTTATGCTGAAACAACTAGATAGTTTTGGATAAAATTCAGTGCACAGGTAGACTTATAATAGAATTATACATTAGCTATTGATAGGAATACAAGCAAATAAGGATAAGCCATAATATGTCAATAAAAAGAAGTCAAAAGTGTTACTTCATATACTGTACTTATAAGTTATTTTATCAGTTTTACTAACATCTGTTTAGCCGTAGCAGCGTAAAGAAGTAATAAACATACTAAATACTCACTCACAAAATTTTTATTTTCAAATAAAAATTATTAGTATGGTAAGATACAAAAAAAGTAATTAAATTATCATATTTAAAAACTAAAAACCGGCCGAGTACCTACGCGGCCCGACACGCAACCTTGACTAACAAAAATTAGCAATTTAATGCTTAATATTTCACAAACGGGTCATTTAATCGAAAAATTGTTTTCACAACCCCGGAATATTTTGAATGACCTATCCAACAACACACCATGGGGGAGATGACAAAAAAAACATCCCCACTTTACATGTAGAGGAGGTACCCTAAAAAAATTTTTTTTCAAAAGATTTTATTTAACTACTTTTGTCAGCGTGACTAATGAGAATGTCCATGGCAAATTACAGCTTTCTAGTACTAAAAGTCTCTGAGCTAAGCTCCGGACAGACCGACGGACAGACGGGCATGGCAAAACTATAAGGGTTCCCCGTTGACTATGGAATCCTAAAAATAACTATGTTATAAAAATCACTATGCAATATAAATTGTATAATTTAAAATGCTTATAATAAAAAAAAATTGTTAAAAACTGTCATCGCTTATAACTTAGTATTAAAGTGGCCACTTCAAAAAGTTTTAACGTTGACTCTAAATAACTTTGCTTTTACTTAAAATTTATTGGTAGGCCTTATTACTTTTAGATAGAATTGTCTACATACGAAAATGATATGAGGGTGGAATATTTATCTGTATAATAAAGTTCTAGGGGGGTTCAAGTTACTTATTATATATAACAAAATCAAGAACATGTATGTATGATATTTCGGGTGTAATAGATTATACATTTTTGATCGATTATTAAAAAAACAGTTTGTATGTATGTTACATGATATCTTCGGTAATTCTAAACCATTTTCGCTATAGTAGTGTTCGTCCAGTGGTGAAAATATGACCATAATCATTATTAATTTTGTTTAAATAATCATACTGAACTGTTTCCATTTTTTTTGTTGATAACAAACACTAAAAATTTAAAGTACCAAAAACTAGTATATATAGTTTATTAAATAAATAAGGTTTAAGATTCCATTAATATTCCAGAAAAAAATCCATCCAAAAAGTAGAACTTTATATAAAAATACATTCGAAATGAGACGATATTGTCGGTAATTAAACGAAATGGGAATATTCGTTTCCGTTTTGTTCGCATTTTCAATAGAATACTTACAATACCAGTAATCCATATTGCCAAAAATTCACTGTTATTTTTCAAAAATTAAAATATTGTGAAATTATTCTAATGTTAGAAAAGTTATTTAAAGGATCGAACGATTTATTTTTTATCCGTTTTACATTTTGTTATCGTTAGGAAATATATCTACGAAAAGCAACGCATATATACAGATGATTATATGGACATTATGATTATATGGACTCCAAGGTTTCTTGCGTTGTTACTTTCCCTTTCCGACTCATTTCCGAAGCGGTGGTGATTTGAAAAGTGTTCGAAGAAAATTTAGGTTGAAGAAACGAAATCATGTATTTCTTACATTCAATAAAATATTTTGACTTTGACTTTGACATTCACTGACTAGAAAAGTCAGTGTTACCCATTAAAACCCATCGGAACCGGCCCGTCATAATGGGGTGTCGCAGGATCAATTACGCACTCTACCATGACGCGCTAACTTACCACGGCAGACTAAATCAACCATGAGGTTGCTGTTACAGTGCGGTCAGAGTTTCAAGACGTTGGGCGTAACCTGGGATCTCAGGAACTCAAAATGTAGCCGTATAGGCAAGCCACTCAGATATATTTTTGTTAGAAAAAAACTTTATTGAATAGTATTGTAAGAAACTATTTTATAAAGTGAAATAGAATTTATTGAAATATTTTATTAGATCATGTCTGGCGACAATCAATATGTACTGGCAGGCGTGCGCCTGTCATACAAATAAGAATGCATTTACAATGGAAAGAAAACTGTACCATCACTACTTTGTGACCGTTACTTTACTTAATATATGATAGCAACTAAACTATATAAATAAATAAAATTGAAGTATCTGTTTGTAATGTCAAAATAACAACTTTTTACTTAATTTATGTATATGAAAGTGTATATGCTACTTATAAGAAAAAATAATAATTTTTAAAATTTTATCTATTTCTCTGTCTGTTTTTTTTGTTCCAGCTACTGGCATCACCTGCCATATATATTACACACATATTTTTATATATTTTATTAAATCACGATAAAAACAAACAATTTTATATGTTTAACATATATATCTGTGGTATCGTAGTTACTCAACTCCTTGATAGATTTGATATCAATACTAATATTATAAACGCCAGAACGGTTTAACGGATCTAGATGAAATTTGGCACAGAGATAGATTTTAGTGTGGAATAATACATAGGCTACGCTTTATCCCAGAAAAAAATACGGTTCCCGTGGAATAGGTTTGTTTTTGTTTTCCTAGTACTCTATGAGTATATAGGCAGTTTCAATAGATCTTAATTAGTAGTTGGCGATGACGACATATCTTACATTAAGTTAATACCTACCTATAAGTTATATATTTAAGTTATAGTATTAATATTACAATTGAAAATAGTCAAACGATACTATTAATAACATAAAATATTGTTTTTTATTTAAACTTTATTTTGGTAAGAATCAAATATCTATACAGATAAATAAAATTAGAGTGTCTGTTTGTAATATTAAAATAACCGCTTTTTACTAAATGCATATGGGTGTACATACGGTACATATACCAAAACAACATTTTTTACAATTTTTTGTCTGTCTGTCTGTCTGTCTGTTTGTTCCGGCTAATCTCCGAAACGGCCGGACTGATTTTAAAGGGACTTTCAGTGGCAGATAGCTGCTGTTATAAGGAGTAACTTAGACTACTTTCGTTTTAGAAAAAGAATCAGGGTTCCGCGAAAAAAAAATTAAAACCCATGAAATTGTGAACAAAATCCGTGTACGGCGTACACGTTCGAGCGAAGCGAGAGTAAATCGCTATATAATTTAATTAAATGAAGATCTTAGAAGTAGCAAGCTACTATTTATATATGTATAAACATAGTTCACCGTGAAAACGACCTAGGGACGAACGCGAGCGAAGCGAGCGTGAGTCGCTAGTTTGATATATAAAGTATAAACATGGTATTTTCAATATATAAACTGTATTACATGCTGTAGAGTTAATATAAAACTCTAAGAACCTTTTCATATTTTTCATATTTTATTTCAAACGTATTATAAAATATCAAAAAATATTAACCACGATGAACACATCCGAGCTTTAAGTCGACTTCGAAGCAGATAACTCTTGACAACCGTCCGACTTCCGAGGGTTTAGCTTTGCTGAGAGAATGTCTTTGTTTATTGTATTTCAAATTATATTTCAGTATTAGAAATAACGTTTCAAAGAGAATATTACTTTTGTGATATAATAAATGTTAATTGTACGGAACGGTGTTATTATTTTTTAATGAGTTAATAACTTAATGAAATTTTAACTGATTAGCTTAACTTACATAAATCTATATATGTGATTACTTTTTAATTGGGAAGAGTTTATAACTTTATGTTCACTCACATATTTCAAAAGTTTTTTCACCCTTAGGGGAAGACTTTTTTTTAATTTTAAGGTGTCACCTTTGAGTATGTTGAGGATATTGTACTACGTAAAAAAAACATATATTTCAATTAATTACACCCTCTTTTTTGTAGTCGGTCATTAAATAAGTTATTTGCTGTACAGAATTGCAAACAAATTTTACATTTACATATATGTGGTGGCCGGAGCTTAGCGGAAATGTAGAGTATGAAAATCTACTTATAAAAGTAAATATTTCTACTTCTAATAAACTTTTGGTCCTAAAACTTTAACGAAAAAGATTATTTTCATATAATAACAAAAATTATTGTATAATATTGTAATAATGATATTATAATTATTGACAAATAATTATTTTGTCATAGTAATGTATAATTAATAATTCTAATGAAACATACAAAACTATAGAGTCTTCACAAGCAAATATAAACTTGAGAGACTAGTTTAACATTTTGACCAAAGGAATTGATTGAGACCAATGCCTAGTATGTTTCAACACGTACTTGTACTGTAATAATATATCTCGGACTCTACGTACGTGAATAGTCCGAACGGGTTTTGACCTAAAATCGTAGGAAATGTTCTATTCTCATAAATACTCTATTACTTACATATGCGAATATCGTGTTTTAAGCAAATTATATTTTATGTTTGAGATATAAATTATAATTTAGTTTTATTTATAATGGGTGTATTCTTAGTAATTCTAATTCATGTTATTCACTCATCATAACAGTCTTCAATCAACTTCTGATTCATCCCTAGACAAAAAAAAACTATCCTACGGGATCCGTACATCTTCTCAGGATGACATATAGCCTATAGCCTATATCAATAAACGGACTGTATAATGCAATGCAAAAAAGATTTTTTTAAATCGGATTATTAGTTCCTGAGATTAGTGCATTCAAACAAACAAACAAATAAGCAAACAAACTCGGTCTCTTTATAATAATATAATTATAAGATAAGATAGAGGAAGATATGCCGTCACGTATAGTAACAAGTACGTAAACAAATATGATGCGACGACAATTTGATATACCAATGAAAAATAAGTCGCATGACCGAAGGCGTTACGTGCTCTCCGAAGCACGAGGGTATAACAGCACCAACTTCCTGGAATTGGGAAATTGGTACTGTTATTTGGAATTTTGCTGAAAATTCCTTGACAAAATACTATACGATTGGCATGACCCGTGAATCGAAGTTAGGAACCTCCGGATCTATACACGTCTATGTTAACAATTAGATTCACGAGACCTTATATATAAAATGTACATACATATACATATGTATATGTGTGCTATGACTAGAATTCGTCATATCCGTCTTACATTATTAATCAGACTTTTACTTCAAGCTTATGAAATTTATGTATAAATTTTATGTTATACCCTAGGATGTTATTGCGGCTTACTAAAAACTTCTACGTAATATGTATGAAGTGAATATAGTTAGAAGCCAACGATATAATGTTTAGAAATAATAAATCATCTTGCGTTCTTATATCTCAAACGAATATTGTTAGGACTCTGAATTCTAATCGTTGAGGATAAAGTTCATTTTTGAATGTGTAACCGTTGGCAGGTTTTAAATTAATCAGCTGATCAATTTGCAAGTTTGCATAATAACGAAGAAATTCATACTCTGTACGTGGAATGGCTTTTATTAAATTATTGTGTCGTGTTAAAGCTTTTTTGCATATTTTTTTTTTGAGTGCTATTTGATGTTGAGTTTAATTTATAGTTTCATGTTATTTAGCTTAAACAAATATATTTTTTTATATTATAAAGGTTGTAAACAAGTGTACGGCCTGCCTGATGTTAAGTAAAACTCGTTTGAAAAGTAACGCAGTTAAATTAAAACGAATTAATAATTAGATATGGCATATTAGGCATATTACAATCATATATTTATAGAATATCATATACGGAAAGAATATAATATTATATATCATTTGTCAGATAATAACAACGGTTACCATGGCAACAAATAGTCGTAATAGCTTTTATTTAATTTATACACATTCATCCCACATTAATAAATATTCATTTTTATAATTAATAATTATTATAATATTATTAATAACAAATACATATTTTTATAAATAATAATTATTATAAAAATATAAATATATATTTTTAAATTAATAATAAATTTGACTCTCACTTTCACAACACTCATTTTGTGATCTACCCCTTAGTAACACCTAAAGAAGTTTTACTTCCAAAAAATGTATGCCATGCTAAAATGTCTATAAAATTTACTGTAATCGACTCAGAGCTCTCAATACTTGTAGTCCTGTAACTGATTTCGATTACGGCGGCAAATCCCTGTAAGAGAAATGTCGAAGATGGTTAAGTCTGTTAGCAAATACAGTTGCACTGTCTATACTGGCACTCTCATTGTCTGATACGATGGAAATCCGACATGAACTGAGAGAAATCAGGCACAGCATCTTGGCTTTACGTGTTCGCAGAGGTACAGCTCTTAGCAATATACAACATAGCAACTACGCTGTTATACATTTTATGCTTGAAAGAAGTAAAACGATAGTCCTGACATCAGAATTAAAAGAATCAATTTTTTTTTTATTTATTTATTATATACATACATGTTTTCTTAAAACATAGTATTTAATTCTATAAATTGTAGAAAAATATTTTCTAAGTAGTCACTCATCCTTGCTTTGCTCGTGTTAGATACATTTTGATGGTTAGTATGGAATACATAGACTATATAGGTATGGTATATGTAGTATATAGGTGTGTTGGGTTGTTGTGAGTTATATTATAACGTGTTTTCCCGTGGGATTGAGATAATGTTCCGCGATAAAAAATAGCTTATGTCACTCTCCAGCCCTCAAACTATCTCCGCACAAAAGATCACGCCAGTCCTTCACTTTGTTTCGATGTGAATGAAGGACAAACAAACAAACAAACTCAAATCAAAATATACTTTTATTCAAATAGACCTTTACAAGCACTTTTAAATCGTTAATTTTAGATATTTAATTTAAATTGAATTAAATATCAGTGTAGTCAGTTCTTGAGGAATCTACCACAGTTCTGATGAGAGGAACCGGCTAGAAACTCAACAGTGCTCTTTCACATTTGTAATATTAGTATGCATGTATTCAGCCCTTTTTAGCGTCCCACTGCTAGGCACAGGCCTCCCTTCAATATGAGGGGTTCAGGCCATAGTCCAACACGCTGGCCAAGTGTGGGTTGGCGAACTTCACATGTCTTTCAAAAATTTGCTAGGTCCTATCAGACATGCAGGTTTCCTCACGATGTTTTCCTTCACCGTAAGGCAAGTCGTAATGTTAGAAATGATTCGCACTTAAAATATTAGAAGTGCGAGACCCGGGATTTGGATCCGATTCATTCGGTTTCCCAAGAGAGTGCGTTACTGAGCTACTGCCGTCTGTTATTAGTATTTATACTATTATTATGCATAGAAGTGATAAAATCACACTTTATCTATACATATAATCTATACATATTATTATAAAATTCTAACTAAGTCGAATTTGTACCTTAAATATTTTTTGGAAAATCTTATTGAAATATACATTATTATCGATACAGAGCCCAAATCTATAGTTTTTAGAATTTTTGTCTGTCTGTCTGTCTGTCTGTCTGTCTGTTACCGCGTTACAGAAAAACCACTGGAGGGATTTTGATGAAATTTGGTATGATGATAGCTGGATATTCAGGTCAACATATAGGATACTTTTTACCGTGGGAGATTATCTCATTCCCACGGGAATACACATTATAACACAATCCAAAAAATATTTTTGATCAGATTTCTTGAAACTTGGTATTAATGCTCTTCAATATAATTAAATAAATACGTGTTTTAGTGTTTTTTCAAATTCATCCCATAAGGAGATAAAATAACGGATAAAAATTTGTATGAAACCTTCCTTTTTAAAGTTTTTTTGTTGTAGTTTTAGCGCAAGCGAAGCCGCGGGTTTTACTAGTAAAATAATAGAATTGTTACTAAGCCGAATCTGTACATTAAATATTTTTTGGAAAATCTTACTGAAATAGACATTACTATCGATACAGAGGCCGAATCTATAGTTTTTAGAATTTTTGTCTGTTTATCTGTTACCGCATCACGGAAAAAGTACTAGAGAGATTTTGATGAAATTCGGTATGTTAATAGCTGATTATCCGGGTCAACATATAGGATACTTTTTACCGTGGTAAAATATCTCACTTCTGAGATATTTTACCAAACGTTAAAACGTAAGTAGGGACGAACTCGAGCGAAGCGACGGTGAGTCGCTAGTTGTATATAAAAATAATTTGCTTTTTTTTTGTAATTCCACTAGTAATAATCTATGAGAAAAGCTTTACATAAATGAACAATATCTTCACTACCCCAAGACATATTTTCTGACTCGGTAGCGTGACACGGAATCTGGCAAGGTTTTGAAACACTGACAATATTGAGAGCACCCTTGGGTTTTTCGTTGCCTAGAGTTTTCTTGTGGCTGACATCTTATTTAATACTTTGACATATATAAATTTTAAAACAGCGAGTGCTAAACAAAACAAACTAATCAACAAAATTAGCAACAAATATCTGAGTTTGTACAATTTATATAAAAATATTGAATATGTGTAGGTATACAACCAATTTTTAATAATTTTTCCTGTTAGTGTCGAAGAGATACGAGTACTTACTATGCATATTATTCTTTATGGCCCTTAACAAACTTTAGAGAAATTACAAATCAAATTAGATAGACAAAAATGAACTTCAGATAAAAAAATATTTCTTACAGTCAATGCGACAATACGCGTTATGCGAGAATAAGTATTGCGTATGTACATACATATATACGAATAAATAAAATCTATATTATAATACTATAAAGAGGAAAGATTTTGTTTGCTTGTACCAAATAAGCTCCGAAATTGCTGAACCAAATTAGATGAAATTTGGTAAGAAGATAGTTTGGGACCCTGAGAAGAATATACAATAGTTTTTATCCCGGAAATTATCCTTTAAGGGAGTGAAAATAGGGATGAAAATTTGTATAGGGAAGCAACCCAGGGAAGAACCCGAGCAAAGCGAGGATAAGTCGCAGGTCGCTAGTACACAATAAGTTAGATCAAGTAAACATTATACTTTTGCAAGGAAATGCTCTCTTATTATTTTAATCTTTATTAGTATTAATTTAATAAATAAATATTTATTGGATCAATTACTCTTGCCTTTCTTAGAATATCTCTAGGGCTGTTATGTAAGGTATTGACATGTGACGACAAATGTAGTTACATTTGTCAGCAGCGACTGTTACAAGTTACTTCAAAGGGAAAGATCTCAAATGTATACATTTTATGCTCTGTTATAAATTTTTGTAACATTTCAATATTATTGCTTTCTTGCAAATATTTTATGGAAATTCTTAAAATGTTTTCTTTTAAATGTTAAAAATATTTTTTTTATCCATTATATTATATCAATGGGAATATTGCCTTTTATATTCAAATCATTTCATGTATACATATAATAAAATTCCGAATATAAAAATAATAATAAAAATCCGAATCTGTACATTAAATATTTCTTGAAAGAGGGCCATGCCAGGGCCGAATCTATAATTTCTAGAATTTTCGTCTGTCCATCTGTCTGTATGTCTAGGAACGTATCACGAGAATGCCACTGAGCAGTTTTTGATAAAATTTGTTATAATGATAGCTGGTTATCCGGATCAACACATAGGATACTTTTAACTGCGGGAAAATATCTCATCTCTGAGAAATCTATACTAACCATTAAAACGTACCTAAAGACGGACCCGAGCGGAGCAAGCGTAAGTTGCTAGTATATTATAAAAACCAATTACCTACCCCGTATCACAGTTGTAAGTTATAGATGGTGTGAGATTACAGGATTATAATATTTTTTTATTTTGCCTACCATAGTATTTATCCTGAAAAATAATTTCTAACTTTTCTCTTCTCAATGACCTTGAAATAATTTTAAAAAGGAATAATGCAAATCGGTTCAAACTCAGAAAACCTAAATCTGATTAGAGTACTTCTTTTTGAAGTTAGCTAGAAATAGAAAGCAATACGCACGTCACATATAAAAAAAATCTTACACCTAAAAATAAGTATAAAAATTATTTGTACACCATATTAAAAAGCGTCACACTAAATTTTTAGCATTATAGTGAACAAACGTAGGTAGTAAAAATGTATAATGTATATAATTAGAATGTAAAACCCAACAGACGGCCGTGACACTTGATAGATCGATATTTGTCGTGCCCTTCGCACCGACAAGGGTTGGGATCTGAAAATATAAGGGATGATATTGTTTTTAGGAACGCTCTACACATATGTACTTTAATACTAAAATTATAAATATAAAACTAACTACCTCTCTATTTGCAGAATCTATTACTATGAAATTTGGCAAAGATATAGAGAGTATTATTGGCACAGTTAGACTAATTTGTTTTCCCGCAGGCCTACTAAGGGAGCGGAAACGCAAATTAAAAATACTGTAGAATATTTACTGTATATACATATGTATATAAAGTTACCCTAGATTTTTAAGAAACCCAATAAATATTAATTGAAGATTAGAAACTTATTTGGCCTATTATTTATAATTTTTTGTGTAAACTAGAACCAGTATTTCCGATTTTCTTTCTATATATTTTAACTATTTTTCTATTTTAAGGTTTTTGTCAAAACTACTAGCATTTTGTTTTATCAAATTTTCTATTACTACTATTATAATAGTAATCTACGGTTACTATAGAGTGACCTAGCACTGAGGTTCTCAACTTTTTTTGGCCATGGAACCCTAACTGATTATATTTTTTTAACGGATCCCCATTTCGATAATAACTAAATTGATTGTGTTGTAGTTAGAATACTTTCTTGTTTCAGTTGAAAGAACAAATCATAAATGAAAAATATTAATACTTATAATAGTAGTTATTGTGCCAAAAATATAACTGTTTAATTTGATAAATGAAATTTTTTCACTTTTTTATTTATAATAGCACTAAAATTGGGCTTCATATCTAACAACGTTTTATTTAGATTTCGGGTGGAACTCAGAACCCCTGTAACCCTTCCACGGAACCTAAGGGTTTCGCGGATCAATATTTGAAAACCGCTGACCTAGCATATCCTATATCTTAAGCTTACGACATTTCTTACAATTGTGATAATATATTATGAAATCAACAAGCAAAATATTTTTTCGTATGTTTTCACTGACATGCAAATGAGAGGTCGAATATAAACTTGTAATATTAAATAATTGTTTCCTTAAGATGTGTCAACGTTGACTCTAATTGAATACAAAGTTCTGAATTATTTATTTCATTATCATTTATAATGATGCAAACAACAAATGGTCTAACACCATTATATTACTTGCAATATTAGATAGAAAACTAGTTACTTATTCTCTGTTTTATGTGTTATTCCAGTTCATGATCTATATATATGATAAATTTCATTAAAATCTGTCTAGCTATTTCAGCATGAAAGAGTAACAAATATACACATAAATTTTCTTCCTTTTTTATATACATATATAACAGCTGTCCGATTAGTTTGATAAATAATTTAGAATAAATTGATAAAGTATTTTTTATCTTTATTTAAGTGGCTTGTTCACAAAAAGTAAATTCTTATTAATATTATAAATATTCTGATCCGCCAGATGTTTCTGTTCAAATTTTAATTTTATTTGAAAGTCTTTGATCAAAATTTTAAGAAAAATCACTTTCACTACATTACCTTACTTTGCGAATTTTTTAAAACCTTTTCTTCCTAAAAACCTTATTCGTACAATTAAATGTGTGTTTAAAAATATTAATCAAATCTAGTAGTCTTAAATGATGCGCTTACGAATGAACAATATTTCATATTTATTCACAGATTTGGATAAAGATGATAATTGATAAAGATGGATATAGGTAGCTATGCCTGCTCTCATAATGCAATCTACCTTTGCTAAAATTTATCTAAATTTGTTTAGCAATTTAATCGTGAAAAAGTTAAAAATGGACGGACCTACTTTCACATTTATAATATCAGCATGGATCGTTAATTTCGGTTCATCCACCTTTTACCCAAAAAAGACTATAAAAATATCATAACTATTAGCATAAAGATAGTATATGGTCCGGAGAATGACATAGGTTTCTACTTCTCCCGGTACGGGAAATGGTCCTCATGGGACATTTAATATTCCTGAAGGTCCAGATTTAGTTAGGGTCTGACCGAAAAAAACAAGGTTAAATAAACAGATTACTATGTAAATGTATAAAAAATATATATACATTAAATTAGGCTATCTATACTTGTAATGTCCTTTGTTTTAGAGGAGCTGTTATGATTGTCTACTTTTGATAGTTACATATACAAGAAATGTTAGTATCTATATAATGATTTTCTTTTACTTTTACCTATTTGTTTACATGTTCTTACTAAATATCACTTTCTACTAATTGTTTATACTATTATACATATATTCACCATACATTTTTCAATGTTTTGGAACTTATTTAGGCAAATTGCACGGTAAATTATTTATTCTGAATAGAAACTTTACTGTTCTTACATAGAAATGCTAATCTCAAACATTAAAAACTACTGTTAACTTTTTTCTAGAATATTATAATTAGATTACAGAAAGTTGGCAAACGTTAGAACTTATTACCAGTATAAAAAATACATACTACTTTTTTGTCTTTACTACGTCTTGTTACTTACTGTGAAGCTAAGTACCACAATACGGTAATTACTCAAGCGATAAAGTAAAATTAAACCTTGAGGGTTCCAAATAGCTTTTTTGTAAATATTTCTAATGTTAGGAAAACATACATATATGAAACAGAAAAAACTCGTCAATTTACTGATCCTAACATATAATTCACTCTTACAACTAAAATTTCTAAGCTATAAAAAATTTGTTAGAAATGCGAATAAAAAAAAAATAGTGCATGTATGTGTGTACACGCGCAAGAAGTAAAACTTCTGTAGGTTATCGGTACTCTTTATGAAATTTAATTTATGTTTCAAATAATTAGGATAGGTGAGATATTAAAAATAACGCACATTAGGCATATTACAATCATATATTTATAGAATATCATTTGAGGAAAGAATATAATAATATATATCATTTGTCAGACATAACAACGGTTACCATGGCAACAAACGTGCGTACATTTTTTTCTTAACGCACCCCCAAGTCAAGCGTGCGTAAAGAAGTTTTACTTCAAAAATTAATTGAATATACAGTATCCGTATATATTAATTATGAGTTTTGTGACACAATTCTAATTTGCCTGTAAGATTAATTAATTAAACAGGAAACTCTTAAAATAACATTATAACTTTGTTTCTTGGAACTTTTTACAGCGAGACCCTAAAAAGTTGGGTAACTTAATGACTTTAGCACGGCTCTTTTTTCTATTTCAATGTCGCGAACAACGATTCGGCTCGTGTCGGGGGATTAATTATGGTTTTTTGTCAGTTACGAACTGAGTCAATTATCTTAGTGAGAGTAGATACGTATATAAGATGATTTGTTATCTTTTATTATGACTTTTGTGACGCAATTCTGTGTATATTCAAAAAAATATATAAAACAGAATAGTGGAAAAAAAATTGAATTTTTTGTTTGTATTGAGGCTAAAAATATTTAAAGGATAAAACACAATTGACCCGTACTTACTAATAAAAGACAAAACTAATACATTAAGTTCAGTTCTCTTATTTTACCTTGATATAATAACGATAACGCCAAAATATTTTTAATAAAAATATCTAACTACAATTATAGGATATAATCATTTGTCCTTAACTTGCGAAATGATTTCTTTCCAATACAAACTTTCAACTCCTATTTCACCCCTTTCATTTTTGCAACATAAAGTATCCTATGTCCTTCTCCAAGATCCTATCTAAGATTGTTTCAGCGGTTTAGGCGTGAAAACGTGACAGGCAGACAGACAGACAGACAGACAGAGTTACTTTCACATTCATAATATTAATATGGATTATAAGAAAGGATTTATGAACAACCCACAGTAGCCAATCTCAATGTCAAAGTACACAAGAAAATGCGTAGGCACAAATGCACTCTCTAATCCTTTTCAACCGACTTCTTTAAAAAGGAGGAGTTTCTCAATTTGGCTGTATATTTTTTTTTTATGTTTGTTACCTGTTAAAAATTTTTGAAGTGCCCGCCGATACAAATAAAAGCAGGCCGACTTCGAAAATATCTTATTAGGTAAATGAAAACTACCAATCAGTCATTTTTTACTTTTTAGTATTTTTGTTTTGAAGTTGGTTTTTATTTTTTTATTTTAAGTTTTTATATTCTCAAAAGTTCGGCGGGTCGACAATTCAACTGTGATAGACAAGCCGCAGGTTCGACCTAACATTCTCTCCAAAGCACGGAGGTAAAACACCGACAACTTTCCTTTCCTCGGCTGCTACTGTGAATTTTTAATAGAACATACACCTAATAATTACACTGGTCTTAAACGGGACTCGAACCCAGGGCCTAAAAATGTGCAGTACATGATACCCACTTAAACAACGACCACTTTTTATTCTATTTGTTAGAAATAACCGTTGATAAGGTTCGATGAAACTCTTCTACGTTCGACCATAACAGCTTCGTTATTTAGAGAATAAAAAAGCTTCGGAAAATACCGTTTTACCTCGTATCAACTCTGAAAGAGCAAAGTTAAGTTCATGTTCTTTAACGCCGAACCATAATACTCTTTATATGGATTTTCTTACTAATGATTGATTAACACTAATAATATTAGTACCTATATTATAGGATATAAAGTATAATAATCTATATACTAGCTAGCGGCTTAGCCTCGCTTCGCTCGGGTTCGCCTCTACACAAACAAAAACAAATCTATCCCACGGGAACCGTACATTTTTCCAAGATAAAAAGTAACCTATTTGTTAATCTGATGTATGAACTATATTAATGTAAAGTTTCATTAAAATCCAATCAGTAGTTTTTGAGTACTAAGCTGTATAAGTTATAGTTTTTTTAAAACAGAGATTAGAACGTACAAACAGACAAACAGAAAAACAAAAAAATTGAAAAAAACTGGATTTGTTCTATTTCTCTTCTTCCCCCTGACTTGGTTTTTAGCATTTTTTTTTCTATGTACAGACATTCGACCACAACAGTTTTATTATATGTATAGATATAGTGCGTAGTATATAAAGAGTTTATAATAATAATAATGTCTAATTCTACTGACCCGATTTTGAGAATCATTTCACTAATAGGTAGCTTTATTATCGCCGAATGCAATAGATTTTTCATTCCAATAAAGATCGTTCGATCGAAGTGTTTACTGTCAGAAATCATAACAACTTTAAATGAAGTAGAAAAAAAAACTGGCCATTGCGTTGCTTTTTTGGTATAATCTGCCTATTTGAAACAAGCATTAAAATGTTTGGTAAAAAAACACCAAAAGAAGCAAGCACTTAAGCAAAGCGAGGCTAAGTCATTAATTAGACAACTTTTGTGAACAGCTTACATAAAAACTAGCGACTCACCCTCGCTTCGCTTCGGGTTCGTCCCCTAGGCAAAAATAAATTTATCCTACGGGAGCTGTACATTTTTCCGGGATGATATATAGACTATAGCCTTCCTCAGTTAACGTGCTATCCAATGCAAAAAAAAATTTTCAAATCGGATCAGTAGTTCCTGAGATTAGCGCGTTCAACCAAACAAACAAACAAACAAATAAACAAACAAACTCTTCAGCTTTATAATATTAAGTATAGATCATTTTTATCGCTGGTAAGGAAAACTACAGGTAGATTGATTATTGGAAATGTTTTGAAACAGTGTCTTGTTTAATTTTACGGCGTACAGCATAGTCTAATTTATTACAAAATTGCTTAAATATTAAATATAACAAATATCCAAACTAATGTTTACAATGGAATCAGTGAAAGTAAATCGGGAAATCCGATACAGTCTATTTGTGAAGTAATTAAAACTTCCTCATTAGGACCAAGAAATGCTCGAACTTATTTGTTTTCGATCAACCAAAGTGTTTCAAGTTAAATTACTTTAAGCTTTATATTAGATTGTTTTCTTGTTTCGTAACAGTTAATAGATCTTTTAATAGCGTCGCATGAATTCATAGACCTGTTTAATTAATTTTTGGACAGATACTATGGATATGTACCAGAAATATTATCTACCTATCTAATCTAATATATTTACTCGTAAACGAGTAATTCTTGTATTTTTTTTTTATTAGGTTAAGAACAACCCATTATTTTATTTTATAATATTAAATGAGTAATGCTTGTATAAAAATAAATTTACTTTATGTATCTCGGAGACGAATCTAACGATGTGGATCAAATATATAATATATATTATTTATATAAGGTTTTACTGCCTTAGTTTATCTATATAGGTGTCTGTTCTGAAAAAACTCGGTCGCCCAGGTATTTTTTTTTAGTAATAGTTTGCTCTTAACAACAAATAATTATTATTACATATAATATAAGATTTTAAACCACCCGGCACACTTACATTTATTAAGATTTAGAATTAGCACTAAATATTCAACTTTCCCCAAATACAAAAAGTCAACTCACATGTTTTTTAGAAATAAAGAAATAATAATATATAAATATCGAAAAAAATAATAATACAAAACTACATTTACACTCGCAAGCACATCCATTGGCGGAAACTAGTGAAAAAGAAAACTAATCAACCGTGTAGTTTAACATTCCTTGAATTGATTTCTCAAACTGCAGAACATAAACGATGTAGTGACATGTGACAGGGTGATGTAACTCTGTTTGTCTCCTTTTCACGCTTAATCCGCTGAACCGATTTAGACGAAATTTAGTATGGAGATAGTTTGAGACCCTGGGAAAGACATAGGACAGTTTTTACCCCGGAAATCATCCCTTAAGAGAATGAAAACTGGAGTGGAACTTTGTATGGGGAATCAATCATTTCTCAAGTAAGGGATATAAAACTCATCATACCTATGTATATATATATATATATATATATATATATATATATAGTTTATGTATTCTATACTAATCGCCATACGGCATCTAGGGACGAACCCGAGCGAAGCGAGGGTGAGTCGCTAGTAGACTATAACTTTTACTTTTTTTAATAGAAATAATAACTATTTATAGATAGTATATAAAATGAATGCTGGCGACATTTGCAAGTGAATATGACAACATTTTACAACTCTGCGACGTGTAATAAAGGGACGTAATAGTTTGTTCTTCTCATAGAAAACTTTTTGATAGCGAGTTAATTCACAACTTTACAAATTTCACCAGCATGTATTATATTTATATTAGTTTATTACCTCTATACTTCTGAATTAATACAATGTAATGTATAATGAATTGACTTTGTTTTTACTGTAGAAACAAGTATCTTTGATGAACTTTTGATGACACGTTTGGCTCAGTTTTTTGTGACTCTACTTGCTGTGCCAGCGGTCGCGGATTCGAGTCTCGCTGGGGGCATTCATTTATGTGATGAGCACGAATGTAATAAAATATAATTAAAATAAATGTAAAAATATAATTTCAGTCATGGGTATTTTTTATATTTATAATATGTATGTATTTAAAAGATATGTATATATCAACTATCTGGTATCCACAACACAAGCCTTGTAGCTTACTATGGAACTAGTTGGTGCTGTGTGTCAATGTTCGAAAAAAAATATCTTTTTTTGTAAGTCATACTAAAGGGAAATGTTAAGCTTTTATTGAATTATGTAGCTTATTAAGATTGTCTGTTTATTTAAATAAGTATTGAATAGAAATTTGATATAACTTCTAACAATGGTTTGTTTACGTTTCATTATGTTCTAAATAAAAGATAATGAATGGGTTTCTCTTTAAAGTACTAAATAAGTCTAGTGAAATAATTTCTTTAAGACAATCTTACGAAACGGCTTTGAAACTTAGAATTTACGACTCACCCTTGCTCTACTCGGGTTGGTCCCTAGGTATGTTTTAACCGCTAGTATAGATTTCTTAGAGATAAGATACTTTTCCACAATAAAACGTTGACCTAAATAACCAGCTATCATTATAGCAAATTTCATCAAAATTTTTCGAGTGGTTTTCTCGTGATGCATTCCCAGATAGAATTTTAAAAACTATAGATTATAACTATAGATAGAAAAAAATTCTAAAAACTATAGATTTGGTTTTCGTATCGATAATAATGACTATTTCAATAAGATTTTCCAAAAAATATTTAATGCACAGATTCGACTACGTTTGAATTTTATTATATGTAAAGATTATATGTAAGAGTCATAAGAAACATAAAACTATAAGGTGTGACAAAGAAGTCGTATCACTTGTTCAATAAATCATTTTCTATTGGACTCTACATTGACCCTTGTCAAAATCAGATTTAATATGTGAGTTTTATCTTAAAAGATTATGTGGCAAATTGTTTTGTACTCGAACATATCAAATGCTATATAAAAACTGATTTTTTTTCTAACTTTCCCAGCAAATATTATCGGAAATCGTCAAATACAAAAGATAATATCTTTTTAGATTACGTCACCAGAATGCTTATATAAGTTGAAATCTATAAATCACTATAGCTAACTATAATATGTATAAAAATGGCAAGCATTATGTCACTTAAACACAACATGTAACTCCCATACATTATTTATTTTCTATTAGTGATTTTAGTAGATGTTCCGCAGTAATGTCGTTCATCCATCCCATTTCCGATTGCAAGGTATTTTGTTTTAAGCATATTACAGTTACATATACTTATTTGATTTAAATAAAATATACAGATAAGTCAACATATGGACAAAACTGGCAAAAGAAAGCAATTCATCATCTATTTTTGGTACATTTTGCTAAGTGTACGTTCGATGTTTTTTTTACGTTCGAAAATGTACCTATATTATGCATAATGTACATATGCAGGTGTTTATGTAGGACTTACCAACCAGAAAAGCCATTAATACCCACAAAAACTCAACAGAACCTAATGTTATAATGGGGCATCGTAGGATCACTCACGCATTCAACCACGACGCCCAGATGGTTGCCGTGGAAAAGCCAACCGAAATAACCATCGGGTTGATCTCACGGTCCACACTAATATCAGAGAAGTACCAAGACCAACTCACATGGTCCACTATCCATCAAGGTGGGCCACTTCCCAAGTATGTTTCCTTGCTTCACGCCCGGCTGGATTGCAGAAAGCTGATGAGCTCTCCCAACACCACAAATATAACACATTGGGGATCATTTTTTTGTCCTAAACTAACCGTAAAAAGTATGCCTTTCAATTCTAAATAAATTACTACTATTTAGTTAAAAAAGTTAACCAACTTCTAATTAACTTTAAAGTTAAAGTAATTATTTCTCCATAATATGGATTTACTTGGTCTTTATTTGAGACCACGTTTGAATTATTAACATTAAAATCAATACACAATTTTTTACTGTCGAAGACATCGCGTGACACGCCAAAACATCCCTCCTTTTTCAAACTGTCATGTACAGGACCATGATTAGTTTTAGCCTGATATTGCGATAGAAATTATGTGAGATGATTAGGCATCGAACCCGCGAGTTCCGTCGTACAAAACAGCAGTGATACAAACGTCCCACGAAACCACATTTCATTATGCAGTCACTTTTATTAATGTTTCTATTTCGGAAGCAAAAATTTAAAAATTAAACCATATTTTTATTTTTACTTCGCATTGCATTGTTTAAATGTTTGGTTGCACAAATTTATGCGCATTCATTACGTATGGGAAGCGTGAAATTGTGAGTACAAGTAGAACTATGGCGATATTGTTTTATTGTTTTGCAGACAACGGAAATTCAAGAAAAAAACAATTAATATTATTAATATAGTAAATTAATGTTTCTTTATTTACACATTATGTACTAGTAGCATAACCAATATGTACATATATACACATACTCACACACACACCCAAAGTCAATATTTCAACTCAAAGTGATTAAACGTACGTAAAATGAAATATACTCACTAATTATGACTTTATAAGTAGACTCCTTAAAATTAATTACTCGGCTAAATCTATGATACGACTAATATTTAAAGGTAACGTCAACAATATTCTCATATACGTTCGTTCTTTTACATCCTAAAATACAGAGTTCAATTGTGTCGATATTATTGAAAGGATTTCTGATTTTCTGTGTGACGAGAGATATTATGATATACTAGCGACAAAAACAAATTTATCCCACGGGAACCGTACATTTTGCCGGGATGATATATAGCCTATAGCCTTCCTCAGTTAACGGGCTATGCAAAAAGAACTTTTCAAATCGGATTAGTCGTTCCTAATATTAGCGCGTTCAACCAAACAAACAAACAAACAAACTCTTCAGCTTTATAATATTAGTATAGATAGTATAGATTCCACGTAATAGGTAGTAATGTTCTCCTGACCAATTTAAGCCACGACATTCTATCTCACTTAGACTAGTCATGCAAGTATGTGCAGTAAATATATAATACATAAAAATAAGCGCAAACACAAGTATATTTTCTGTTACTTTCATTTTTAAACTCCCGCAGGACAACAATTTGACTAGATCCGTGGGAGATCAGATGCAGGACTTCAACTTCCTAAATCCGGAATGCTATTCAGATTTACTTGATAGAAAAATCTAATAATTAATTATACTTGACCAACCCGGGCCTCTAACCTAGGCCTCCGGGTATGCAATCGCACATGCTAGCCACTAAACCAATGAAGCAGTTAATATATGTATATATATATATATCTTCCATAATATATATCGAACAAGTCCTATAGAATTAATTAAAAGCGTGTTGATTTTAGTTCTTTTAAGCTTTAAGTATTTATTGTGGTAAAAAAATAAGCACAACCAAGAACATCAGCTAGTTCCTAATATTAGAAATGATAAATAAATAAATAAATAAAAATAAATATTTTGGGACATTAACACACAGTACCATCTAGTTCCATGGTAAGCTACGAAGCTTGTGTTATGGACACCAGATAGTTGATATACTACACATATATAACTTTAAATACATGCATATTATGAATATAAATACCCATGACTGGAGTATAAACATTAGTGCTCATGACACAAATGCATGCCCCCTGCGGGACTCGAACCCTCGACCGCTGGCACAGGAAGGAGGGGCACTACAAACTGAGCCAAACGTGTCGTTAAGATTATTTGTGAGAATACCGCATCCAGTTGATAAAAGACAACGTTCTTCAGTTAAATCAAAATATTAATGAAAATTCACCCAAAATAACACCACTTGGTACAAAAATATTCAAATAGATACAATAAAAAAGCCATTTATGTTTTTCACATTCAAATGTAATTTCCTTTCTACGTTGCATCTAAGTTATTTTTCCTCTCTGGAAGGTTCTACAAATAAATTATCGGGAAATAGTCTCACGTACTAAAGCATTTAAGCTATCCGTGCACTTTGCAACTATCCTACATGCTGTATGACTGGTATTCAACGGGTTGGAAGATAAAAGGGTAATACATAGTGTATGCTAAGTATGAAAATATCGATACTGCGTAAATAACCCGGCATCAACTCGATTTATAACAGTGCATATCGATTGTAACTTTCATTTCATAAAGTTTAATGGGTTTGTTTGTCAATTTCGTCTCTACTCAGGAGGTCAGGGGTTCAAACTTCGTTTGGGGCAAATGCATATATTTTATATAAATATGGATGTATTTATGAAAATTACCCGCTTAATGTGAATTTTCTGTAAGGTACCTGTAAGATAAACAATTGAAGAGAATTCTTTGTTATATTTTATAATACCTTGATATGGTTTTCATTACTTTGTATTAGTGCTAGTAGTTATAGTCTGGCCAATATTATAAATGCGAAGGTTTAAATGTGTATGTGTGTTTGTTACTTCTTAACTCTGAAACGGCTGGATGGATTTGGATGAGTACGTATATAGACTACTAGCGACTCACCCTCGTTCGTCTCTAGCCTGATTCCTCATACATAATTTCATCCCCATTTTTACCCTCTTAAGGGATGATTTCCGTGATAAAAAGTATCCTATGTCTTTCCCAGGGCCTCAAGCTATCTTCTTACTAAATTTCATCTAAATCGGTTCTGTAGATTCAGAGATTACCCCTTACAACGTCACAAACAAACACACAAACTTTAACTCTTTATAGTTTTAGTATAGAAGTATAGATATTCTGGAGTAGCACTTATTGTGATTTACCTAGGAAACGTAACTCCCGTACGTACTTCCATGTAAAGTGGGGTTCTTGCACTAAGTAGTACCAGCTTATGCTGCCATAGATAGTATATAAATATTAGAACAAAATGGTCATTTTATTTCCTCTTAAATTTGTTTTACTATCGAGAAATACTTTTGATATTAATCTATATAACTTTAAAGAAGATGAAATTGTAGAAATATATTATTATTTGACTACGAATTGGCCGAATACATACAGTAACATTTCGCCCACGGCATGCAAAGTTGCCGACCAAAGGCGAAGTTTGGCAATCGCTGGAAAATTACCAAGTGATCTAAGAGAGAGTTTATACTGTAATGTTCAGTAAAACATATGTATAGATGATCAATGAAGGAATTACGTTAGTTTTCAACGGCGACAGAAAAACTATCTATCATAAATCCAAAAACGAACTCCTTGTTTGTCAAAAGTTTTAATCGCTGGATTGGAACAATATAATTCGAATGACGTTATTTGCTATCTCGACAGAAATACGTATATAATTATAGTTACCTAATTATTAAGATTAGAATTAATAAGAAGCTCCTGTGTGAGCAAACGTTCTAACCATCTACATTATACACCATGGCCAAAAGAGCAATAGGGTATTTTGATACTGTAAAGACTACTTCTGTCTTCCTAAATGTAGACGAATAAGATTAGAATAGGATTCAATTACGAGTAGGTCTGAGTTAGAAAAGACATTTTAGAGTCTTAATATATTCTGTCGTAAATAAAACCTGATGCAACTAGAATAAATCGACGTTTTTATTTTTTTGGGGCATTAACACGCAGCACCATCTAGTTCCATGGTAAGCTACGAGGCTTGTGTTATGGATACCAGATAGTTGATACACTACACATATATAACTTTAAATACATACATATTATAAATATAAACACTCATGACTGGAGTACAAACATTCGCGCTCATCACACAAATGAATGCCCCCAGCGGGACTCGAACCCGCGACCGCTGACACAGAAAATAGGGACAATACAAACTGAGCCAAACGTGCCGTCTAACGAATTAAAGTCACCATTTTAAAAACAAAAATCCTTTTATAATTCTAAGTGAATCATGTTTATAACAAATATTTTCATACATTTCTGTATAAAGATACGTAATAATCAAGATGAGTTGAGTTCTAAGAAACTCAAGCTTAATACAACAATTCGTCTACGTTAGGACGACGAAAAGTGCTGCATACTCAAATGAATAATTGATCACAAAGGATAAATTTGGCTTTGATTTCCCATTATAATATTGAGATGTTGACATAACGACAAATTTCTGTTTACATAAAATGTAGTATATGTTTATATAACAAATATTATTTTTGGTACTCACACCCCATTTTATTTTGTGTCTAGGTCACGATATGGCCTGAAGAAACAACATGTTGGAACCAAGATAATGAAGTATAAATATGATATAAGTACCTAAATTGCAGTAGGCAGTGGTAGCCCAATGGTAACACGCTCGCTTGGGTAACCGAGTGAAGCGGGTTCAAATCCCGGGTCTCGCATCTCTGATATTTTCATATGCGAATCATTTCTAACAAGATTACCACTTGCCTTACGGTGAAGGAAAACATCGTGAGGAAATCTGCATGTCTGAGAGAACCTAACAAGTTTTCAAAAGACATGTGAAGTCCGCCAACCCGCACACTTGGCCAGCGTGGTGGACTACGACCTGATCCCCTCGTATTGAAGGGAGGCCCGTGCGCAGCAGTGGGACGTTAAAAAAGGAATACAATACAATACCTAAATTATGGATATGATATCATATCTATATAAAATTTGAACATAAATAATGACTATGTAAACCTGAGTTAATTGTTAACACGGATATGTTTACTTCGATATAGTAACACGAATACGTTAGCCTAGATATATTAGGCTGCATATTATGTTCACCCGGATATGTAAGCATGGATAAGTTAGCCCGGATAACATAACACGGCTACGTTAAACCGGATATATTGGCCTGGATATGTTAGCGTGGATATGTTAGTCCGAATTTTAAAGCCCGGATATGATAGCCCGGATATGTAAGGAAACTACCATAAAACTACAAATATTTTTTTAAACCGTCATCACGAACATTTCATCAGTTAATATGACAGTAAATTATGTTGTGACCGCTACGTAGTACATGTTGTACCTATATAATATATACCTAATACATTATATATTTTTGCATTTCAACTACTATTAAAAATATTTATTTGCCCCTTTTTTCTTGCTCTATTTATGACATTATCACAATTAAAACGCATATGCTGAGATGTCATAATTTGTTGAAATTAATCAAGCCTAAGTATACGGGCAAAAGATATACATACATACCAACATACAAACAAATTTAAATTATAGAAATAGTAGTTTAAAAGTTTTAATAGATATAAACATTGTTAATTTCATTCAAATACTATTTTACAATGAAACATTCCAATAAGAATGCTAATTTGAAATCCTTAACCCAACACACCTTATAAATCAGTGTAATAAATACCGTGTCTTTTTATAAAATGACTCGCCGTTTTGCCAAAACGCCTCGCATTACCCTTAACGGAACAATCATTATGGTAAAGACGCTTATTTTTTGCTACATACTCGTACATTTTGTGGGGAATGTAAACGATTAAGCACTAAATATTACGGATATTTTTATGATATTACAAATTTTCGCAACGAATTGACATAATTCAATATTTGGTAATTTTTTGATATGATACATGTACGTTACATGCAAATCAATTTTGTATGTATAAATATTTACAGAGTATTGTGTGTTTATATGTCTGATGGCCTACTATGAAGGTAATAGTTTCGATTCCTGCGTAAAATATTTTAGTGACAATAAAAAAAAATACACTCAGTATCTAGTCGTATTTTAATAGTATCGTTAGTAGTAGGCTACAAAGGGTGAAGGACCACTAGTACATAATAAAGCAAGATTAAAATTAACTAATTTATTTTATTTATTTATTAAGGGATAACCAATAAAAGCATTAATACAGTATGATACTCATATGTTAACAATTAGATAAATGTTTTTTTATTTATAGGTTATCACAACATTCAATATCACGTCAGTAACATTAGTGAATATTAAAATAATTTAATTACAAAGATTAATTAAATAAAAATATATAAAATTGAAATTAAACAATAAATTGAATTTATAAATAAGTAATAGTATGTAGTATATATTGTATAGTATTATATGTAATATTTAATTGGCTATTTATTTTTAAGTATCTATATATTATTTGTATGACCACAACTGCACGACTTTAGCCTGCTTTATAACACTATTTCTCACTACCATAGGTTGGCTGGAAGAGATCTCTTCTAGAGATAAGTCCACCTTTGCAAACAAAAATTGTATTTAAATCATTGTATTTACTTTTAAGTGCAATAAAGAATATAATAATAATACATACATATATGTACATATAAAATTTCTCTTATTCTTTAAAGAAAATAAACAATGTGTATGATAAAATCTTAGTAACTTAAACAACAAATCACGCTTCCATTTTTGTAGTAAAATAATATTTTTACAACCATTTTCTTTTTACTATAGGAGAATATCGTAAGAAGCTGTCGATATTTTATCGTCCACTAAGAAACTAACATATTACTGCAAAGATACACAAAGATATAAATCAATTTCCCTGCACGTGCCAGCAACTTGAAAGGGAAGACATCGTACAATTTATCTTTAAAAAAATATTACAATTTATTTGCTACCTTATTACTAAGCATTAAAGTTCATTTTGTAATGACAAATTTAATCCAAAATTTTCAAAGGCTGTAACACTGATACTCCACAAAACCCTTGTGATGAGGTACAAAAGTGTTCGAGGTTCTAATTTACAGAGAAGCGATAGAAAATATTATATGTGGGGTAGTTTACACCCCCGCGGCTTGTTCGATTGTTATATGAGAAAGATAGTCGCCCCTTTCTATAAAATATTGCTGACTTTTGAAACTGTTTGAAGTTAAATTTTACCTTTTATTTATTTTACTTTCTGTTACCGGTTGTTTGTCACACACACACAATGTTTGATTTTTGGTCTAGTTTGTGTTCATTTTATTGCCATTGATAGATGATAGGTTAAGTTCCTACTACTATATTAAAGATATCCTTCGGAATACACTAAATATATACAATATTTTCAGAAAGGATAATATAATGGAAATTCTCGTAGTGCAATGTATAATCAAAACAAGTTGTTATTAGTACACAAGTATTGAGTGATCTGCAGACACAGAGTCTGCAGAGTTCACCTAGTTTTATTTTTCTAATATCTTCTGCATAATGAGAACGCGTAGAGGAAGCTATTAATCTAATCGAGCAATCGAAGTCTAATAAACTTGCTTTTGTATTAGGAATTCAAACTTATTGTCTAACTATGTAAAAGACAAAGTGAAATAAATCCTTTTAAATGACTCGAATCTAAAAACGTAAAGATTGTCATACATTTTAGTGACTTCGACCATTTTATTTTTATCCTAATAAATAATATTAAGGTATCCAGTAGTTCGAGCAAAACCGAGATCAGAGCTTAAAGTACCACCTGTAGAATATGGATAAGCCTTCTGAGTATAGTGTAGGAGATAACAGCAAAATATAGTAAGTTTATGGAAAATACACAATTGTATAGATTTTTTGCTTATCTAAAGATATGCAGGCAATGACAAAAATTGCAAATTATAGAATATCTACTTTTTGGGACTAATTCAAAATAGTTTAAATTCTTAAAAAAGTAGTTGTATGCCTTAAATAAAATCACTGAAGTCTTTGAAAATAATGTGCTATTTTATTGATTATACAATTTGAAAATAATGTAATTTTTGTTCCCTACATAAATAATATAAAAAAATTGAAAATACTCGTAGATTATGCAATTTTTGTAATAAATTGGCAAACATACGCTGAAGAAGCTCAGAGCTGAGCTGATAATTAAATGCAATTTCATTCAAATGAAAGCTTTGTTCGTTTTCGATAAAATCTAGATTTTATATTCAAACTCTCCTGAATTTGAATAGTTTCTACGTTGATCTAGATTTTATACTTGAAAATCGAACTTAAGGCTAATTTAATAACATGAAAATCGTCCAATTTCTACTGTCACCCCCTGCTCTATTTACCTGGATTACAGCCGGACAAACTCGTACAAATTCAGTCGGCTGAATTCTCTGTATAAAGCCAACGCAAGAGTTCCGAGGATGGGATTTAGAATGTTATGTTAGTAGCACTTTAGGGTACAGCGTTTTGTTTTGTTTCGCTTTAACTGTTAAAGGATATGAGTTAATACTAACGTTTTAATTATATACGACCAATTTAATATATTTTTACATATTTGTGTTTTTCTTCTATTTTTCAATTTCCTTAACCCTCATGGGCCAAACGTAGATTCCATTCCATTCGATATTACTCAATTCCCCTCCAAATTACTATCATCATTGAGACTTATTGTCATTATAAATGCGAGAGTGTTTTTGATCCTTCTTTCTTGTAGTAGCCGTAGCCCTAGATAAGCTACTTTTACTGAATAAGTTCAATACATGTACAACAATTGCTAAATGCGAAAAAAAACCGCGCAAGAAGAAGAAGAAGAAACTACTCTTATATTCTTCAACTTATTTAATTACTTTTGGTTAGTATCTTTTTATTACGATAATCAACTTTAATATTACGTAAAAGACAGTAGTAAAAGAACTAATTAAAATTGAATAGATAGACATGGAATTGACGTTATTCCGATACTTGCTTTGATAAGATGACGTTTCGTCGTTGACGCTAATAGAAATCAAAACATGTTACTTACTCGTAACAAATGACGTACAATTAATGATTAAAGCACTACATCACGTGGTCATTTGCATATAAACTTTAGTTTTTTTCAAACGATATTTATGAGCTTTCACCGGTGGTAGGACTCTGTCAAGCCTGAGGAATCCGACTGGATGGGTACCACCCCCTTATCTGTTTCTGCCGCCATGCAACAATGATTGCATTGTTGTGTTCCGGTTTCAAAGATAAGGTAGCCAGCGCAATTACAGGCAAGAGGCATAACATCTTAGTCCTCACAGTGATAACGTACCGGCGGTTCTGCATTTTTGTTCCATAAAACTTAAGTGCATGAACCGTAGGTGTTATGGGCGACAGGTATCGCTTTCCATCAGGTGGACTGTCTGCTCATTTATCACTGGGTACCATAAAAAAAAAAAATTGCTCAAAGGTCAAATTGTATGAGTACTATTCTCATACACAATTCGAATAACCATCGATACACTACATTTTTTCCTACTTATTACTAATACTACCTTCACTAGATTTAAATTTTGACGTCACGTTTGGCGCGGTTTGTAGTTGTACTTACTGTGCCAGCGGTCGCGGAATCGAATCCCGCTGGTGGCATTCATTTGTGTGATGAGCGCGAATGTTTGTACTCCAGTCATGGGTGTTTAAATTTATGATATGTACACAGGCTTCGTTGCGTACCATGGAACTAGATGGTGCTGTGTGTTAATGTGCCAACATATTTATTTATTTCTAAGAATAACATATTTTATTCAAATGTCATTAAACATAACTAAATCTTAACTTAGTTACAAAATACATAGATAAATCGTGGATGGAATAAATAAAATAAGTTCAAAAGAGTTCAACGCATTGTTCAACATGTGGTTGAACCCAAACAAACACAGATCAGAACCGTCCTAAAAGAGCAAAACAAAGTTACATTTTAAACTGTGGGCTAGCTTTGTCCAGTAAATTACGTCGGTTAGCATATTACCGTCGTATTTAAAAGATTTTGACTTTAGGATTGTTAATTGATAATTAGGTCGATTTTTAATTAAATTTTTAAAATACTCTACAATGGTAATACGGTGTTTACAAACAAACCACAAAAAAGCGTTGGGTTTTTTATATAGACTAGCAACTCACCCTCGCTCTGCTCGGGTTCGTCACTAGTTACGTTTTAACGCTTAGCTCAGAGATGAGATATTTTTTCGCAGTAATACCGAATTTCATCAAAATCTATCCAGTGGTTTTCCCGTAATGCGGTAACAGACAGACAGACAGACAAAAATTGTAAAAACTGTAGGTTTAGCTTCTGTATCGATAATAAAGTTTATTTAACGTACAGATTCGGCTTAGTTACGATTTTATTATATGTATAGATTATAATTAAATATTGTGTTTGGATATTTACAGAGTTAAAATATGCCGAATATAATAATTAGGACTGAAAATACATTTTTGATAACACCCCCCCCCCCCCCCCCCCCTTATATAAATACATTACAGCACTCTAGCATAACTTTAATACTCCCTTTTTGTTGTATTTTTAATGCATATCATACTTTGGCGTTTTATAATTAAAAGAAGTTGTTTTTAGTAGCAACTTTAAATAAGTCATTATTTATAATGAAACTAGCAGAATATTAGATGTTCTTGACTTGACGATCTTGATGGCTGGAAAAAGTCATAAAAGGCATCAAAACTTAGCCAAGATTAATTTCAATCTGTTGACTCTATATACAAATCAATAGTAAGTATAGAATATATGTATACACTAGCAAAACCGGGACGGGACTTTCACTGGCAGATAGCTGCTGTTGTAAGGAGTAACTTAGGCTACTTTTATTTTAGAAAAAGAATCAGGGTTCCGCGAAAAAAATTAAAACCCATGAAATTGTAAATAAAATCCGCGTACGGCGTACGCAATAACGTACGTACGTAACGTAAATCGTTATATAATTTAAATGAATATCTTAGAAGTAGCAAGCTACTATTTATGTATAAACTATAAAGCTAATAAATAGCTAGTCGTGAAAACGTACCGTAACGTAACGTTTAATATATGGAATGGAGTATCCCTAGTCCTAAGTAGTAAAAACTTCAACTTTTAATGATGGAATTACTTTAAAGATATCTTTGAAGGATATAGTTTTTTTTTTATTAATGTGGTTATAAATTATACTAATATAATAAGTATACAAATGAATTTATATCATTATAATGTACTTACTTATGTTATAGAGTATTTCATCCTACTTAGCACGTTATATTATTGTAGATTGACTGCATTGACTTATCTAGTCATAAATCTATTACTTCCTCCAACTCTGATTTTCCCAATTAGGTACCATAATTTCGAAAAACCAGAGGAATTAAGTATAACAACAAAAACCAAAATTACGTAAACAAGATATCGATTCGCCTTCAAAAGGGAGCAAATAATGGCACCCTAATAACAAATCATTCGATAATCGTAATCCGAAAAACGCTTCCATCAGTACAGTCAACAGAAAGTGCTTATCTAATTCCCTGAATCAACAATCCATCCAATTGGGGCTACATCCGGATGAAATTGGAAAATACGACAAACATCAAAATTGTAGCATTCGCCTATACCAATTTCCATAATAGCACCCTCTTCATAACGTCGAGAAAAACATTGACTATAAAGGAGTTTTGTTGATATATTCTTGTGGCCTACAAATGAAGCGAATGATGAGATTTTTAATAGTCCTCCATCTTTTATTGATATTTCTGATGCTACAGAAATTAAATTTAAATATTGTGATTTTAATCAAAATTTTTACCTCTATATATTGATTTGGGAAACCAAATAAGACGGCGTAAAATATCATTTTTATTTGATAACCGCTTGTTTCATTTCCATTTCCAACATAATTACCACTTATGTTACGGTGAATGAAAATATCGTGAGGAAACCTGTATGTCTGAGAGAACTTAGAAAGTTTTCGAAAGACATGTGAAGTCCACTAATCCGCACTTGGCCAGCGTGGTTGATTATAGCCTGATCTCCCCTCACATTGAAGGGAGGCCCGTATCCTGGAGTGGGAGTTTAAAAAGGGCTGAATACACAAACAATGCAGCAAAAGAAAATAATATTGAAAAATCTGAATTTTTAGGATAATCTAAAAGGTTTTCGAAAGTGTGAGATTCCTAAGTCGCGTTTAGGTATCGTTGTGGAATATGGCAAATATCCCTCGTATTGAAAGAAGGCTCATGTCAAAAGTAGTACATTAAAAGAGCTAATAAATTGAATATTTAAGTTTTTCTTATGCAGGATCGTCTTTTTCCAGAAGAATCTTTGTATTGGTCATACAGAACTTTGTTTTAGTTTGGTTAAGACAAAGTAAATGTGTGGTTTCTTAAAGCTACAGTAACTTTGACGAATTAAGTACATAAGGCAACAAATATCCAATATTCTTAAATAAATAATAAAGTATATGGTAAAAAATAAAATTAATGAAAGTATGCATCTGATTATATCATACAACACAGTCCATATTTTAGACTGAGAAATGGCAAATCTGACTCAGCTCTATAATATTTAGAATGTACTAAATCAGTTTGTTAGACATTTCGCGAGATCAGCAAGTGAATTTCAAACTGCCGACATTCCGCTCGTGATTCTGACAAAATTGGACTCATTACTGTATCTGACTTGTGTCAGGATCATTTGATTAGAATTCTGACTTAACATTTTAGAAAATTAATAAAAATTAATAATACTTTATATTTCAACAAAGATTTTCTAGAAATTACCATTTATCTAAGTTTTCGTTATTAGGATTTTAGATAATTGCTAATTATTTCAATAAAATAAGTAATTAAGAGTTTCACTTAACAGAATATAAATATACTTCAATTTTGATTTTCATAAAACAATTTTTGTTGAGGTAAAAATTAAGATGTAAGAAAAACGATGGGCTGTAGTCGTCTAAGGAGTTTATTACCTTAATTTATGGTACCTAGTGAACTTTAATATAACAAGTATTGAATTTTTAATTGAATCATCATTAATTCAATTCAATTTTGAACCAACTTCTTCAAAAGGGAGGTTGGACTGAACCGAAACGAGGTTCTCAATTCGGCTGTATGTTTTTTTATGTTTGTTACCTCAGAACTCCGTCATTTATTAACCGATTTTGACAATTTTTGTTTTGTTTTTTTTTTTTAATGTAGTGAGTATTGATTTTTTATTTATTATTGCTAAGTAAAATCTAACATTTAGTCAGTAAAAGCTAGAAGTTAGCTTTTAGGTTAATGCAATATTAAAGAACTATTGAGCTTTTTTGATAATATTTAAAAAAAACCTTGATATTTTTGTCATTTATTGTATAATACAAACATGACTAACTGTCAGATATACAAATAAATACTAATGTTATCGCTATAGAATATTAAATGTACAGTAACAAACCCATTAGAGCTAGTAAGACTTCTTTTTGTGTCATTAGTAAGGACTTGAGTAGACGTCCTTAGCAGAGAACCTAATACGCTCTCAATTTGAAGTATCATATAAAATAGACTAGCTTTTGTACCGTCGTTACGTGTTATATTTTAGAGCACGTATTTTCATCTAGGACTTATATTTATATACTAGATATAACTTTCGTCTTTGCTCGTGCTTAATTTATTTTATTACTTAAACAAAATAACTACTTTTTTTTTAATTATTCAAAAAAGTATAATATTAGACAAGTAATTTAAACTATATCGATAGATAATAATTATAAATCTACTTTATTTTTATGTTTGACACACACACGCGCATATACACACGCGCACACACACACATAAACAAGCACGCACATACGTACACACACACGTATACGCACATACGCATACATACACACAATGTTAGTTTTTTTTTTAATTGAACTAGTTTAATAAGGTATGATAGGTTAGGGAATCTTTTTTATTAATGTTAGGTTTGCATTTACGCATACCACCTGTATACATAACAGGTAGTTATGTGGGACTCACCGGCCAAAAAAAGCCAGTACTACCCACTTAAACCCAACAAAACCACCCTCGTCTTAATAGGACTTATCAAGATCACTTACTGACTCAACCACAACGCCCATACGGCAGGTCCGCCGAAGCAGACCACAACAGCCATGTGGTAACTCCAACGGTCCACTCTGTTATCAGAGAAGTACCACGAGCAACGCGCATGACACACCGCCCACCGAGGCAGGCCGCCTCCCAGTGCGTTTCTTGGCTTCGCTCTTGGCTGAATTGCCGGATACTAATGAGTACCTACACCGAAAAGGTGAACGCACTTTGGATGAAAAGCTAGGAACCCGAGAAAAGCGAGGACAAGTCACTAGTTACTTCTGTATAATCTGTATAAATATTATAAATGTGAAAGTTTGTGAGTATGGATGTTTGTTACTCTTTCACGCCAGAACGCCTAAATGAATCTGGTTGAAATTTAGCACAGAGATAGATTATGGTCTGGCTTATAGATAGATGGACTCTGGACTTGGATAACACAAAGGCTACTTTTTATCCCGGAAAAATGTACGGTTCCCGTGAGATAGGTTTTTTTTGGTTTCCTAGAGGCAAACCTAAGCAAAGCAAGGGTGAGCCGCTAGTATGATATGTTGTAATTACATAATAAATAATACTATTTATAACCCTATTCAGATATGCTATGATTATTTCACAATACTTTTTTTCTTCTTATTGCTTGTATTGTAGCCAAGAATAATATTATAAAACAGATAATTATTATAATAATATTTCCAGCTTCAATAACTATTTATTATGCGCTTTTACTTATGCTCTTCATGAATACAACAAATAAAACAGATTTTACTAATTATTTAGCTGTTATAATGTAATTCAGTTAGATAACTTAGCCAAATGCAGTACTAAACAAACAATGGAAATGTTTATTTTTGTCTGATGGTATGTATCACAAACAAAGGATACGGAGAGTTTCCTTTGTGCACCACACTGTGATTTAGCTGTAAATTAAACATTAGAAATATTAATTCCATTCGTAAAGTTCTTTTTAACATGCTTTTATGTCACTGCCTTTGCTCAAGGCAGTGGTATTTCAATCTGTATAAATAATAATAAAGTTTATTCGTATGATTGTACTCTTTGAGTTTCTAAAACTTATATTCTTTATTGTACTAAATAAGTAATAAAATAAAACAATACATATAAAAAAACGTGGACAAAGGTGGACTTATCTCTATATTGTGATGTAATTTTAATAATCGTCTACTTAAATCGAATATTGTCAATAACAAGCAGTTCCAAAATAAATTACTAGTTAATTACAGAATTTTCCTCACCATTTCTCCTTAAATGGACGAAAAGCAAATTTCAATTTAAATGGAAATGATTTTGTACGCGTGAAAACCATTTTTACATAAAAATACTTTCAATTAGCGGCTTTGTCGTAAAAGCGAATTGTTTTCGTTTTGTTGTAAAAATAGGTTCTGGGTAGTATGTGGACTGGTCTTGAGTTTTCGATATTTGTATATGTTACAAATATATTTATATCCAATATAAAAAAATATATATTTTGGCAGAAATTGATATTATTGAATAAAGCTATTTAATGTCTGACTGAGATTAGCTATGTGCGTAGGAGACATTATAGTGCACAAGTATGCATTCAAAAAAAAAAAAAAGTGCGTGTACGAATGTGTACACGCGCAAGAAGTAAAACTTCTGTAAGTTATTGGTACTCTTTATGAAATTCAATTTATGTTTTAAATAATTAGGATAGGTGAGATACTAAAAATAATGCATCTCAGGCATATTACAATCATATATTTACAGAATATAATTTAAGGAAAGAATATAATATTATATATCATCTGTCAGACAGTAACAACGGTTACCATGGCAACAAACGTACGTACATGTTTTCGTAACGCATTCACTAGCTAACCCCCCAAGTCAAGCGTGCGTAAAGAAATTTTCTTCAATAGTGCACTGTTTATAGAGTACTTTTCAAACTGCGGTTAGTTAGACGACTCTTCGACTCAACCGGCGAGAGATCAGACGCAGGACCGACGGCTTTACGTGCTCCCCGAGGCAGAGAGTGTTACACGTATAAGACTGTCACCTACTTAATCAAGACTATATACTATAACTGGGAATTTCTTAATAGAAAAATCCAGTAACTATGCCTGAGGACATATTTAGACATTTTATTTCGATTACTTAACTATATTATTTACTGACATACATTTCTGGTTCCTTATACATTTTAAACATAGTTTAGCGAGAAAATAACCTTCATAGATTTTATTTTGACAATATTGATTTTATTATATTTATATATATAAAAACTAGTGACTCACCCTCGCTCCACTCGAGTTCGTCCTTACATGAGATATTTTACC
The DNA here is from genome assembly GCA_033884665.1 of Argynnis bischoffii washingtonia. Lineage (NCBI taxonomy): Eukaryota > Metazoa > Arthropoda > Insecta > Lepidoptera > Nymphalidae > Argynnis > Argynnis bischoffii. The sequence continues at coordinate 4,596,648 of JAEMGE010000029.1, forward strand.
GCAGTAAAAAGTATCTTATCTGTTGACCCGGATTACCAGCTATCATCATAGTAAATTTCATTCAAATCCCTCCAGTGATTTTTTCATGATGTGGTCACAGACAGACAGACAGAGAAATATTCTTAAAACTATAGATTCTGCCTGTCTATCGATAATAATGTTTTCCAAGGTTTACTTACAATTTTATTATATGCATAGAATTAATATAAATACAAAAGCTTTTTAATTTGTATATTTGTTTCTTTTTCAAACGTAAACCGTAAAACAAAAAGTGCAACTTGGCTCATACATAGATTATGGCTTGGTATGATAATATACTCTTTATAGTGCATGTGAAGATGAGGGCAGTGTCTAGTTATTGGAATTAAGTTCCGTATGGGATGATGCGGAGGGGTACTCTAGCCAGCAAAAAACGTCCGTAACATCCGTAACGAAGATACGTCCGTAACGTACATAAGTTGATATGTGTTCGCTGTACAGCGTCTAATATAAAGTCTACGTGATGACTATTATTATTATTATTACTATATATTTTTATGAATCCCTGTGAATAAAATAAAAATGTTAAGAAAATTTTGTTACGTAGTTTTTGATTTTTATCGATTAAAACATCATAATAATTTTTTTTTCTCCGAATAATAATTTTCTTTTTACCTCGACTAGAACTTGAAATTAATATTTATGTAATAAGGAACTTCGTTCCTATCTGGTGTCTCACGACACCACAAGTTTTTCATGTAAAAATCTGTGCCTCCTCAAAGTATAATTATAAGGATCTTTACATGTTTATAATTGAAGTATATCTAAATAAAAATAAAATACGCCGTTCGTCATATTATGTACCCATTCGAGAGTACACTTGAGACGAGAGCTTTCCTTTCGTCATGAGTTGAAGTATCATCAAATTGTGCCTTGAGCTGTTATTTAAGTTGGGTATGTATTCAATTTTCAAGTTTTCGTTAGTGCATTATCTATATAAATATTATATTTTTATTTACACTAGTGTTCGTTTAGTAGTCAAAATTCGAGTATAATTATTACTGAAAAGTTGAAGAAAAGCTAAAAAAATAGAATTTACCTATTTATATAAAAAAACTATTTCCAAATTTTTTATATTGATAACACTAAAGCTCGTCAATAGCTGCTAAACAAAAAACCGAAAATCGTTTGACAAACAAAGGAGAAAAAGATACTGAACTGTTTTTGCTTATCTATGCCTACTAATGTTATAAATGTGAAAGTTTGTGAGTATGGATGTTTGTTACTCTTTCACGCCAGAACGGCTGAACGGATCTGAATGAAATTTAACACAGAGATACATTATAGTTTGAAATAACACATAAGCTACTATTTATCCCGTAAAAATGTACGGTTCCCGTGGGAAAGGTTTATTTTTGTTTTCCTAGAGGCAAACCCGAGCGAAGTGAGGGTGAGCCGCTAGTTTACATATATGTATATAGATTTACATAAATAAAAATTTAACAAACACATATTATATATTGAAATGTTGGAAAAAGAACGAAAAAAGGAAATAGCTCATTACTCTGTAAAAATAAATTATATTTTAATATACACGCCAGGTAAATCCCGTTACGAATTATTACTATTTATGATTCTTAATCACGAAAGCTAATACTTTTTTTTAAACATACTTAAATTTTTACACTAATTGTAAAGTAAGCATGTTTTTATTGCTAATTTCTGGGTAGCATTCATCATTTAGTCTTTAAGAGTCCCACCGCTGGGCCCTCCTTATATTAGGCCATGATCGGGACATAGACCATCTCCGGCGGATTTTCATATACTTTGAACATTAATTATGTTTCATCAGGAAGGAAGTTTTCCAAAAAAATTTTCACCGTATTGTAGGTAGTAAGTACCTAATAAAATCAATTAAAAAATTATTCACATATGAAAATATCAGATATGTGAGACCCGGGATGCAACTCGCTTCATTTGGTTTTCCAAGCCATTAAATAACCACTGGGCTACCGCAGTCACAATGCTTAAAATAGCTTCTTTTAATATTATGTCACCATAGTAACAAGAATAGGCCTGAAAAACTCTAGCTCTATTAAGTACCAGAAATTCCTTGAAAAATATAATAAGAAATGAATAGAAACAGACAGAAAAACAAAAAAACAAATAAAATAATAGCTTTTTAAAATTATTATAATATAATAAAATTTTATTGAAAAACATAGAATAAAAAATATAACATTTATACAAGTAAAAGTACCGTCTAATTTTCATTGAAGAGTTAAAACGTACGTTGGGGTAAGACAATCGCAAAACAAGCTTTTGCAAAAGAATTCTTTTTTGGAACGTCTTGAGAGATAAAGGGAATTTATAGCCGAGATTAAAGCAGGCTCCGATTGTTTGGAAGAGTGTCAATCTGGGTTGAGAAAACGCGGGGAATGTCGCCCGATGTAGTATTAGCTGAAAACATACGGTCAGATACTCGTATTTTATTTATTAGTAGTGTCATTTTTGTATCTATATATTTTATTTGTATATTTTTTAACATGATCACTGTTAATTCTCTTGTATTTTTTTTCTTTGTGACCTTTTTCTCCAACTTATTGGGGTGCTCTATCATTTGTTACTTCCTATTATACTTCTTATTGTTACTTCTCAGTAATCCTATTATTATTGTTATTTCCCAGTAATAACAACATTAGTATGGACATGAAAATTATTGTTACATAATATATGGCATGTTATTAAAATCCGAACAGTCGAAGTATTTCGAACTAAGTTGAGAAAATATACTTTATTGGTCTTGACTTTTGAGGCAATTTTCACATCTTAATCAAAGTAGTTATTATTGTAAGTGCACGAGGAAAGTCCGTAAATAATAAAACACGAATTTTAACTCTCCAGGATAATTTCTAAGAAATCCGTGCGAATTTTCGAGAATTCAATTATTATCGTACGCCGGCGTGTATGCGGTCCTCGAGGGGTTAAATTTAAAAAATATGGAATCATTTTTTTTTATTTAGACGGCCGACGGCTAGATACACAATATATATCCGTATGTATCGTAACTTAGGGCTATGTTTCACCGCTTTGAAATAGCACGACGGTGGTTATTCCCAGTCTGCCTTTCGTGCATTTTTCTCAGCGAATTTAATTTGCTATTGAACCATTTTAGTGGTGGAAATATTGTGAAGGTAAATTCTTATAATAGCTTTAGTTCAAATAATTTTAACGTTAACTTGAAAAACTATGACATTCACAATTTTCTCAAAATAATTAGACTTAATTTCGGAAAAATTACGCTTCCGGTCTTATTTTTAGAAACTTGTTTTAATATCAACAAATAAGAATATATTTTTATTTATTAAAATACGCACGCAATCACAACGCTCTGACTGAAGGCCTGCAAAAGCAGACCAAAACAACCATGGGGTTGCTTCCACGGTCCACTCTGCTATCATAGAAGTGTCAGGAGCAATTGGCATGGTACACAGCCAAAGTGTGCTTCTTGGCTTCACTATGACGCTAATGAGCCCCCCACCACGATCAGATGAACATATCATGGGAAGAAGACTGAATTTACCTTGCTTCAACCTAAGAGTATAATTTATGCTCGTATACTTATATACTTATAAATAAATAAATAAATAAATATGTTGGGACTTTAACACACAGTGCAATCAAGTTCCTTAGCAAGCTACGAGGCTTGTGTTGTGGACTTTATATATAACTTTAAATACATACATATTATATAAATATAATATTATATAAAAACCCATGACTGAAGTACAGACATTCGTGCTAATTACACAAATGAATGCTCCCAGCGGGACTCGAACCAGCAGCCGATGGCACTGCAAGTAGGGTCACTACAAACTGAGCCACATGTGTCATCGATATTTATAATCAACTTCTCTATTATAATTCAGCCATTTCATTATCGTAGTACTTCAAAGGACCCTTTCAAGGGCCCTCATAGGCCAAATGCGGGCGGAATTCACACGTCTTTTGAAAACTACTAAGGTAGATTAGATACTCTGGATATGCTGTTTTTTTCGCCAAAATTTATTTAATTGGTGTTTATATTGAGCTCTGAGTTGCACGATCCAGGATATGGACCTACTTCACTTTGTTTTTCCAAAAAGTGTTAGTAATACCAAACCACTGGTACACCTATTAAAAAAAAAATTGTATGAAATAATATTCAATCCTGCAAGTAGGTCTACAAAAAATGTTCACATTTTCCAAAATAAGTTACTTTAAAATTAAAACTAGACCCTGGGTTCATTTATAATACATAGTATTACCCTCCATGTAATAATCAAGTCTTTTAGTAAATTAAATTATTTTTACTACCGAACTGTATCTGATTAAAGCAGATTTTTACAAATTTAATAAAGAAATGGAAAATTATATACTTTCTTATTTAATTAAGGACATTTAAAAAATTGTCTTCAATGAATATAAGACTAAAGTCGAGATGCAACGTCAGACCACATCGCAGTTAGATGTATTTTTGCCTACGCCTTGTTTACGTGAGCGGCATATATATAAAACCTGGTCCGTATTAGGAGACTTGAGTTTATCGTTTTAAATCTAATTTTAACTTCTATTTAACTTATACATTAAAATTTTAACCTTCAAATGGTGTAATATAACTATAAATATAATAAAGCCTGTTAACTAATATTACAAATTCAAAAGTTTATTTCTTAAAGTGTTAAAAAAGCGAAGCAGAAGCCACGGGCAGTAACTAGATTGATAATATAAATTAAATATTAGCGTACAGCAAGAACTAGTATACATAGTATGATATTATGCTGTTTGGGCTTAAGCTTGCCATATAGAAAGTGAATGTTAGTATTAGCAAGCTACGATTTTATGAACCACGAAGAGTGAGTAAAATACATAGTGATATAAACTGAAGGTAGAAAAAAAATAAGATATTTATTGATATATCATCAGATTCTCCTTTATTTGGTAAGAAAGTGAGATTATAATCCTGTTAATATTATAAATGTCTTAGTTTGTGAGGATGGTTGGATGGATGGATGGATGTTTGTTGCACTTTCACGCCTGAGCGGCTGAACGGATATGGATGAGCATAGACTATAATCTATTTAATTATAGCCTGGAATAGCACACAGGTTACTTTTTATCCCAAAAAAATGTACAGTTCCCGTGGGATAGATTTGTTTTTGTCTAGGGCTGAATCCGAAGCGAAGCGAGAGCGAGAGCGTAGTGATTATTATATGGCTTCTCTCACGTGATACGTCAATAGCTATCTATATTGTGTTAATGTACAATTTAAGCTATTATATTCCGAATTTACTCAAAATTATACATTCCGAATATACTCGAAAATTCCCGTAATACACAAATTTTCGCCTTTATAATATTTCTGGTATTAAAATTTCATAGTTTTATTTAAACAAAATTAAATGAAATTTCAAGAGTCGCACAGTTTAAACACGATTGTATGAGAAGCGTAGTTGATAACGTTTCCGTACGCCAAATTACAAGTCACGTGGCCAGAATTACAGTCGAAAAGATATTTCCTTGCCTTCTCTATGTGAAAACATCTTGAAGATTGTAGACATGCTAAAATTCTTATACGACGTGAAATAAACGGGTTTATGCTTAAGGTGGAAAAGACAGTATGATAGCTTCAAAGCTTTTTGAAGATATATTTGTTATATTGAACGTAAAACGCTTTAGAGTACTTATTATTTTTGATTGAAATAAATATTGAAGAAAATATTCGTATATATGAAATGTTATGATTTTATTTATTCTTTGTTATATTTTGAACGTTACATTATATTATACGTATGTATGTATATTAAAATTGTTTTTTTTTTAATTAATCTCCTGTAGTATACGCCAAAATAAATATATCATAGACTTTCATATAAAGCTTACATCTTAGAGCTTCAATCATTTTATTTTTATTTTTTATTCATCTTACAAGCTTACTTACATCTTTGTCTCGAAATTAAGATATTTAGAAGTTTTAATTTCCTAAAGCGTCTTTCTGTAAAATTATGTTGATTTTCAAACATTTTCGTGCGCGTGTGTGTGTTCGAATGTGGGTGCGTGCGTGTGTGTGTAACATATACACACATACTGTAAAGTCGCTAGTGAATAATAATTAAACTTTTATTTTTTCAATATTTTAACAGATATAATATTAACTGTTACACGATGATTGGATAATAAATCCTCAGCACCCTCATATTATAGTAACGAAATTTAGACACGACAATATCGGTCATCTATAGTCATTAGTTATTGTGATGAAAACAATGGCAGTAGATAGAGTTAACAAAATAGTTAGGCAATTTTTTTGTTTTTGTTGGGACACTAACACACAGCACCATCTAGTTCCATAGTAAGCTACGAGGCCTGTGCTGTGTTATAGATACCAGATAGTTAAAACACTACAAATATATAACTTTAAATACATACATATTATAAATATAAACACCCATGACTGGAGTACAAACATTCGTATTCATCACACAAGTAAGTGCCCCCCAGCGGGATTCGAACCCGCGACCGCTGGCACAGCAAGTAAGGTCACTATAAACTGAACCGTACGTGTCGTCAAGTAGACGTTTACGTGTAGTCAGGAAACATAATAGTTAGTACTAGCGGATTGCTATCTAGCTATGACATTTTTCTTTGTTTGAGTTTTAGCGATCCATTGATTAAATATTTGGCATCTAAAGATAACAAAATAACCATTTGGATTAAGAAATAAAAGAGATAATATTACTTTATTTACCAATACTATAATCTGTATATAGGTTTATATAAATAAATTGGCAAAGACAAAACCGTTCAGTACCTTTTTCTCCTATAATTTTCTCTTTTTTATTTATTTAATAGCTTTTGAAGAGGTTTAGTATCAATAAAAAAAAAGGTCTCTTTTAACCTCCGACGCAAAAAGGAGGTGTTATAATTTTGACTACTATGTGTGTTTGTACGTGTGTTTGTCTGTGGCACCGTAGCTCTTAAACGAGTGAACCGATTTGGATGCGGTTTTTTTATATGTATATATGTATAATGACTGTGGTTGAATTTCAACCACTGGGCGAACACTAGTGTATATAAAAGGGAAATAAAATTTACTCTCAACTTACTAATTCCTGTATTCACACAGCCGCTGCTTGCTTAATGCTAATTTATTTAAGAATTCACAAAAATTATTACAAAGAAAGTGCAAAGCACGAAATTTGGTCAGTTAAAAGTTTATGTAATGTAATAATGTATACAATTTTCATGTTATTCATATAATAAATACTATAATTGTTAATAATTAGGTAAAATCGATTTTATAAGTTATTTTAAAAGTGGTATTTATTTCTCATGGCAATATTTATATGAGGAGAAAAGAAAGCAGTGGTAGCCCAGTGGTAACGCGCTCGCTTGGGAAACCGAGTAAAGCGGGTTCAAATCCTGGATCTCGCAGCTCTGATATTTTTATGTGCGAATTATTTCTAACATGATTACCACTTGCCTTACGGTAAAAGAAAACATTGTGAGGAAACCTGCATGTCTGAGAAAACCTAGCAAGTTTTCGAAAGACATGTGAAGTCCGCCAATCCGCACTTGGCCAGCGTGGTGGACTATGGCCTGATTACTCTCGTATTGAAGGGAAGCCCGTGCCCAGCAGTGGGACGTTAAAAAGGGCTAAATACAATAGAAAGATTCCCGCTCAATACTAAGAATTTCATGTCACTATGGGATCTGAATGGTGCGTAATACTGTACAAAAGAAAATAACATTTATACGTCACAGATAGGTAATATTATATTGTAATGAATTAAAACCACTGCAATATATTATTCTGTGACTTACCGTACAAAACGTCCATAAATTGTCTGAAATCATCCCTTGTTTATTTCTATGCAAATTCAACCTTTGTTATCAGAAGTGGACAATGATTTTGTGTATAGAATTGAAATTGTACCTTAAAAATAGAGGATAAAGTTTATTTTTCAATACATTTTTTGTTAGTGTATACAAATTTTTTCATTCATAGTTTTATTTAACATGTTTTTACTAAGCTTCGTATCGCGAGTAAATCTTTTTTTTGTATTTATTTTAAATTACACTTGTATTTTGTGACTGCAGATTTTGCTTGACTTAAAATTCTATTATACAATGAAATCTTTTAAATAAATAAATAATCTTTTCAAGTCTCCACAGCAACAATATCAAAGCCATTATAAATTATGGCTAAGAACATTCCATCATAAGAACTCGATCATGTCAAGTTTCAAATAAGAAAACGCTTCGAAATCGGTCTATTTGTTTAGGAGCTACGATGCCACAGACAGACACACAGATACACATACACAAAAACACGTTAAACTTATAACATCCCTCTTTTTGCGGGGGTTAAAAACTAACGGCACTAATTAAGTTACGTAATATAAAAAAAAGTTATCTGATGAATTTGATCCGAGTAAGGGGTACCGTTAAGATAAATTCATGAATTGTTAATTTTATAGTTAAATATAATATCCAGCTATCTAAGTTTTAAATAAATATTGATAGTTCCTGAAAGTCAACATTCCAATGCTGCATTAAATATAATGTTTATGTGATGTTAGGATCTGTTTTAGATAAGAAATATATTAGCTTCAATAACAGATTGCGGATATTGGAAACTAGCAGAACCCACGGCTTTGCTTGCGATCAAACTACGAAAATACAAACTTTCATGTAAATAGTTTCATACAAACTTTTATCCCCTATATCACCCCCTTAGAGGTTGAATTTTGAAAAATTCTATGCCTTTGTCATATGAGAAATACGTGTGCGAAATTTCAATTTTCTAGTCTTAAGAGTTTGGTCTGTGCGTTGATATATCAGTCAATCACTTTTGCCTTTTATATGTATAGTTATATATATGCAATATTTTAAAGTCCTTAAAGCTCAGAAAGTAATAAACTAACTGAATTTTTTAAAAAATAAATAAAAAATAGGTTTTTACTAACTTTTATCTATCGGACTCGTAACGAATCGATTGAGTCCAAAGTCGAAGCTTTTACTAGAAGCCATTGAAAAGTTCATCTTCTGGTCTCATTGTCGAATTGTTCGATGATATATTATCCTTTACAAATCGATATCAATACTTGATTATCACAAAAATATTTATTTATTTTAAACTAATAATATATTAACGACACCTTTGGCTCAATTTGTAGTGACCATTCTTGCTGTGCCAGAGGTCGCGGGCTCGAGTTCCGCTGGAGGCATTCAAATGTGTGATGAGCACGAATGTTTGTACTCCAGTTATGGGTGTTTATATTTATAATATGTATGTATTTAAAAGCTATACTCATAACACAAGCCTCGTAGATTACCTTGGAACTAGATGTCGCAGCGTGTTAACGTCCCACCATATTTATTAATTTATCATTAAGTTCTTAAAGTACAACTGTGTAGATTGGCTTTGTAATAAAACTTCTATCTTAGTCAGTAGTAGCCTAAAAGACTGATAACTGTCCCCATTAAAAATTTAATTAAGTCTCATTTCAAAGTATTCAGTAAACGCTATTTGAATAATTATATTTGGAATTTGAGGCTTCTAATAATTAAAAGTGAAAAAATCCATAGAATATGGAAAGATGCGACTTGTAAACAAGAATTGTGTGGAGAATTTCCTTACTTCATTAATTTTAGGCAGCATTAATTAACGTTAATGGACATTCAATACCGTTGAAGCGTTAAAAAAAACAGTTTCCGTTTTACATAAAAAGCCTTAGATCAAAAGAATAACAACCTTAATTTATTAAGGTAGTGTTTTTGTAGGATTTCTGTTCTATTGAATAAAGCTGGAGTTAGAAATTAATTTTGAATAATAATTAAGTATTTTGACAGAGATAATGAGTACGAGTATTTCAAAAGATAAGATGATTATACTATCTATACCTACTATTTTTTTTGTTATTTGACTTAAGTATTGTCTAGTGATTTATTATGTATATGAAAAGAACGTATGGAAAGACTTATCTTCTAAATTTCAACAACATAGCTCCAAGTGAAATAACTGTGATATTTGGACAAAATATTATGATTTTTGCTTTATGGTTACAGGTTCCTATAAAGCCCAAAATTGATCAGAAAATATCAGCTTTCACCAAAACAAACCCATATAATCCCTTACTTAAGAAATGATTCCCCATACAAACTTTCATCGCTCTTTTCACCCCTTTAAGAGATGATTTCCGGAATAAAAACTATCCTATGTCCTTCTCAGGGTCTCAAACTATCTTGAATATCAAATATCATCTAAATCAGTTCAGCGGATTAAGCATGAAAAGGTAAAACAGACAGACAGACAGTGTTACTTTCACATTTATTATATTGGTATGGATAGTCCCATGTATCATTAATGGAAAGTGCGATGTCTTTCAATCAGACATGCTATATTTATACATAGAATATGATCAAAAACATTTTCCATATGTGTCCATATACGTCATAAACTCTAAGTAACCGTCTTTCCTTAACTCAAATTTACGACGCTAACTTAGCAGAGCCGAGAGAATTCGCCTTTATGTGAACTTTCGTAGCGCGTTAGTTTGATAACTAAAATCTAATGAACATTGTAGATTGTACTTTTTAATTACGTTATTGATTTTCTAAAAATTACATTGACTTGATTTATATATTATTTATATTTTTAATGTTTCGGACGTGTAATAAATATAATGTAAAATTCACTAATATTGATTTTCATACTTGCTAAATATTAGAAAATATTAGAGAAAAATTAGAGATAATAAAATATTTGAGAAAACTTGTAATTATAATTTCATGTAGTTCAATAATTAGTATTCTTTTTTTGTAAGGTTTTGCAAGTTTTTTGCTCCTTCTTTCCTCTTTTTGGACTGCTCATCAGCGTGATATATCAATTAGTGGAAATTTTATTGGTATGTGTACTAAGTTTTGTGTATTTTCTGTAAATGTTTTAAATACTGTTTGTTTCCCAAATATATAAAAATAAATATTAAATTCATACGATAACATTCATTATAATCAATTAACGTTTATTTACTTACATTTGTAATAGTGCGCATCACTAATTTTAACATTAATCTAAGTCATTGCGTAATTTAGACGCATATGCAGACTCAAACGCACACAGACACGGACATGCACACGCACACTCACACGCTAACGTACACGCACACGCATCGCACACGCTAACGCACACGCACACGCACACGCATACGCACACGCGCACGCACACATATACATACAAAAACACAAATAATTCATAGTAAATCACATAAGGAATTTGTAGAGTGGTCAAATCTGTTTGTTTCATTTACAGTTCATATTACATTAAATTACCGTATATTACCTAATAAAGTGATACATCACAAAAGAAATATTACTACATTTTTTTTTCATTACAAAAACCAGTATATAATAAAATTAAAGAGGATAAAATTGTTACAGAAATAATTTTCACGAGAACTAATTAAGGTATATTTTAACCCTTGATCCTCCTTGAAAATTAATTCATCTAAATCCTAAGGGAGTTGATCTAGAAGTCACTTGGATTACCAAATGGCTTTCTTTTATCATAATTTGTGTTAAAATCATTTGTTCTACGGATATACAAACCTTTGCTTTGGGTTTGTTGTATTTATAATATAACGTGGTTATTATTATTCTTATTATGTTACCTGTAGAGTAAATAAAGAAAGGACTTATGTACTTAGAACAATAAAGAAAGTGAAAAAAGAAAAAGAATAAAATAAAAGAAAGAGAGATAGATAATTATCTACATTACAATATATGTATCCTATATACATATATGACACTTTTCATTTTCTCTTTCAGTGAGTTTCGGTTCGATATGTGATTTTTTTATGCGTACGCGCGGCCCAATGGTATTCTGTATTGTCTGTCTTCTAAAGTAATTAAGATCTCGTTTTATTTTTTCTTGTGAATTACGTAGATTCTTAACCCTTTAATTTGTATTAAAAAGTATGCTGATATTTTAATTTGAAATCTTCTCTTTCGGTTTTCTAAACATAAAAAAATCTAATTTATTTTTAATTTTATATTGAAATTTTTAAGATTAAAAAATTGATTAGAACAAGCTTTATAATACATGACGCATAACTTTTAAGATTTTTTTATACATAACTCGGCAATTAAGCATCAAACAAAAAAAATATATTTGTTCACATCCTACTAGATCTACCTACTGACCGGAATATGAACAAATTTCATATTTTGAAATGCCCTGTTTCTAATAATATTATTACGGATATTGTATAGAACGAATTATCTAATACTCCTCTTGATAATAAATCCGAACTGAAAAAATATACTTATTTAAAAAAAAAAAACGTTGAATCTTCTTTCGCGGAAAGAAATTAGAAAAAATGTCTTAAAAGTAAAAGCAGGGCTTATGTGGGCAACATGCTTATAAGTTCTGAACTTAATGAATAATATAAATGTGCAAAAGGTGAAGCTTGAGTAAATCAAAAATAATTAAACTTTGCTATTTCTAATACTATTAGAATTAACATATGTATGTTAGTTCTAACGGCAATCTGCTCCACGTTCCCAATAATTTGTAAGTGGCATCGGCCGTGGGTAAATTCCATTAAAAGATTAGCAGGGCCTCTAAGAATGGTTCAAATAAGGAGCTTGAGCGAAAATTGTAGGAAAGATGTACAGTCAAAAGTGTTTCATACATTACAAAAGTAATTTGTGAAGTCCGATAATAAATATATATAACTAAATTATGAACAACCCGTCTTTGCAAGACTTTAGCTATTATTTTTTTCATACTAGTCAACTATTACATGTTTAATTCTTTTTTTTTTTAAATGAAAGATTAAAAATTTCTACAAGTCATTTCAGTTTACATTTTACTATTATATCAAAATCTTACGCTATTAGGTGAGGTGGCAACTTTAACAAAATAATATTATTTAATGAGTTGGGTTAAGAAGTAGCCTATATCGCTCTCTCCCTGTAAAATATTTGTGTATTTTTGGATCTTGTGATATTGGCTAGATAAATATTAATTCAATACATTGAATAGAAAGCTTTAATTAAAAGTCTTCATACGACATCATTGTCTTTGCGATTTAAATGAGAATATTAGCTAGAAATAAAATAAACAGGATGGTAAATCAAACAGGGCATTAAGAAACGTGTCAGGCATCTCTGATATCTTCATGCGCGAATCTCGATAAAGTCTTAATAGCCGAAGTAGTACGAAGTGGTTAAGCCATGCGACTTAAAGGTATTCTGGTTAACCGGCTAGCATATGCTATCCTAGTCGGTTAGCCAGGTCGATTTTTGTCTAGTTTTTCCATTTAAGGAGAGACCCCTGCCCTTTAGTGGGGTGTTAAGAAGTTAAAATTATAATACTACTCTAAATACATTTTACATATACATATATTATATTTAATACATTTTTAATGTTCACTCGTGCACATGAAAACAAGCTCATTAATACGAGAACTAGCTATTCACCCTCGCTCCGCTTGAATTCGCCCCTAGTTACTTAAAAAACGGGGGGTGTGGGGGTAAAAATACTTTACGGCCTATTCTCATACCTATTAAATCTACAAGAAAAGTTCATTAAAATCGGTCGAGCCGTTTCGGAGGAATGCAACCACAAACACCGTGACACGAAACATTTTTATATTAGATATATTATGTACATACATACAGCCATATTGTCAACAAATAAACAGAAAGGGAAGCTCGGTTTTATAAACTTATAGGATTAAACCAAAGTATAATAATGACCCGATTTTTCCTCATTAGACCTCCGGTAAGAACATGGAATTAATATATTTGAATGTGGCCTTTATCTATACATATAATAAAATTCTAACTAAGCCAGATCTGTACATTAAATAATTTCAAGAAAATCATATTGAAATAGTCATTATTATCGATATAAAGGCTGAATCTATAGTTTTTAGATTTTTAGCCTGTCCGTCTGTCAGGAAATGCATTACGAAAAAACTACTAGATGGATTTTATATGAAGATAGCTAGGTATTTGGGTTGACATTTAGGATATTTTTTACTGCAGGAAAATATCTCATATCTGATAAATTCTATACTAAACGTTCTTAGTTACGTTTTAACGTTTAGTATAGAAGTGAGTCGCTAGTTTTATATATTTATAAGTATCTTTTACTGTCTTATTTATTTCGTACCAATTATGTATAGTTAAAGATTTTGAGGTATTGGGTTCGAGCGTTGAAATGGGCTAGTAAAATAACTGGGTGACTTCTCTGTAACTTGGATAGCACGTAGTGATTTCGTTGCGACGCTGTCTCTCTTACATTGCATTATCGTTGCACTGAAGTTTGAGAGTGAAAAGAATAGAAAGTGCATTTGTATTTTTGAACATACTAGTTATGCTTTAATATCATCTGGGCAGATGGTTAATTCCAATTACAAGGCTTACTGTAGTCAAACTCAGGATAACTTAGGACATTAACACACAGTACCATCTAGTTACATCGTAAGCTATGAGGCTTGTGTTATGGACCAGATAGTTGATACACTACACATATATAACTTTAAATACATAGAATATATTGTAAATATAAATACCCATAACTAGAGTACAAGCATTAGTGCCTCATCATACAAAATATGAATGCCCCCAGCGGGACTCGGACCCGCGACCGCTGGCATAGCAAGCACTAAGACTAAACTGAACCAAACGTGTCGACCAAATAAAAAAGTAAAATATAATATATAAATACTATTTATTTCATCAGAATATGTTAAAAATATATTAGTTTGAGTCACAATCCGGCAAAATTTTTAACCGGATCATAGTTTTTACCGTAATTTGGGTGTATGTCAATACATATGTATTGAGTTACACTTAACGTTAACAAAAAATCAGGGACCATCATATATTACTAACGATATACCTTCTCTTCACTCGGGTGCGTCTCTAGATGCATTATATATAGCTAAAAATAGTTATTGTGAGCGTAACTTAGGAGATAGACGTATGCTATTAGGGACATTTTTGTAGATTTTTTTGAGACCTACAATTTTCTTATACATTGTTTTAATTTTAATATAAAGGTTTAGCCAGCTGCAGCTATGTAATCGTACGAAAGCAATTGTTTTATTAAAACATCGTCTATGCTCAACTTTTTTACCAAATATTTACAAATGATACACCCAAACTTTCCTCGTTTATTACTCTTTCTATCAGTGAAAACCATATTAAAATCTGTTGAGTGGTTTAGAAGAAGTAAACGGAGAAACAGACAGAGGCAGACAGTGACTTTGTTTTATATTATGTATAGATGTAGTGTTATTTTTATTTGAAGTAAATCCTTAATCGCAATTTGTTCTTCATCTTCGACTAGGCTAGGCATTAGGTATAAAAAATAGATTCGACAAATGCCCTAATGTAGGCTTTAAAACAAATTTTCAAATATAATTATGACGTTCCTATAATTCATTTTATTTCGTAAACACATTTAAATTTTAAGATAAATATTTTAATTACATTAAATATTTTTAACGTATCAACATAAATTTTGATAACTGATAAAAAGATAAAAATACTTTTATGCAAACCAATATTCTTTTTTAATACCGCCCTTCGCGGAGGGTTGAAGCGGGATCTTATATATCGTAAGTTATGGTTTGGAGGGTGAACTAATTTGTTTATATTCCC
Source organism: Argynnis bischoffii washingtonia (assembly GCA_033884665.1). Classification (NCBI taxonomy): domain Eukaryota; kingdom Metazoa; phylum Arthropoda; class Insecta; order Lepidoptera; family Nymphalidae; genus Argynnis; species Argynnis bischoffii. The sequence continues at coordinate 4,612,344 of JAEMGE010000029.1, forward strand.
AAAGGCGTTACCACATGGTATCTTGAGCTTTATGTTTGGGGTAGAACGATTTCCTAAAATAAGAAAGGAACAGGAATAAGAATAAAATGGAGGATAATTCCTTGGTCTTAGTAAATGCTTTCTTAGATTTATGCGAATATTTGACATTTTATATAACACTATCTTATCGATTTTGATCATCTGTTCCGTGATTATGATTGCTGTAAAGCATTCGAAACGTTGCGAACCAAATATCAAAATAAATTCGCAAAAAAATCTATAAAGGTGGTTATATTTCAGTTTTTAGATATTATCTCCTGGTGACATTGAGTTGACCTTCGCTATGATCGGGGGCATTATTAGATAACCTAACAATAGCCTATGTGCTACTCCAGGTCATAGTGTATCTGTGTACTAAATTTCATCCAAATCTGTTCAGCCGTTTTAGCGTGAAAGAGTAACAAACATACACAAATACAAATTTTCACATTTATGATAGTAGTCCACATCAGTTTTTTTTTAAATTATTGTTTTATATTTTATATCTTTGGAATTAGTTTATTTTATAATATTTATTAGTGGCATCTTTAACTCATTACAAAATACTGCTAATGTTTCTTAATTTTCTTAATTTTTTTTCCCTATGGCTAAGACGATATAGGGTCGTGGTCGAATGCGCAAGCGATCCCGTGGCCCTGTCTTTTGCAATAGGGATCACAGTGGTGGTTTTAGTGGGTAGTTTGTCGTGCTTCTCGCGGCAGGACTCCCAAATACCCCGCGCGCCCCCGCACGCGGGCACCCGTAAATAATGGGTTTCCCCACGAATTAAAAAAAAAAGGCTAAGAGATTATGGTACTCGAAAATCACTTAAGAATCTAAAAAAGTACCTATATGGAAAGGACGTATTATAATTATCTCACATAACGCTTTAATACGTCATTTCAATACAATTTTTAACATTTCTTCTCGGACGCGATTGTAGATCGTAGAATTATATCTTCTTTTTATACGGCAAAAGCTGCTATTTTTTGAACAGAGTAAATTTATGACAGGAAGGATGTCATAAGTTGCTTGTTTCTGGGAGCATCGAGTTCCATGGGTAATTAGTATAATATAAAATAAGCCATCAGTGATAATAGTCCATACAAATAGATAAAATTGAAGTATCTGTCTGTAATGTCAAAATAACAGCATTTTATTAACACACAATACATGAAATTATATACGGTAATTGTAAGAAAAAACAATTTTTATCATTTTAGTCTGTCTATCTGCTTGTCCCGGCTCATCCCAGAAATAGCTGGACTGATTTTAATGGGACTTTCAAACTACTTACTACTTTTATTTAAGGAAAAGAATAAGGGTTCCGCGCAAAAATTTAAACACATGAAATTTTTAACAAAATCCGCGTAACTAGAGGCGCACCCGAGCGAAGCTATCTAGTATTCTATGAATCTACATCAAAATAGATATTCTTAGTGGATGAATACAAACATTATAATTTGAAAACGTAGTACGCTCGATAAAGAAAATATTGCCTTGCAAGCTTAGAGCGTCTTCATTTGTCAGTGTCACTACGTCGAAGTAATATTAGTGGCGACAAATGGCGATCGCTATCTATTGATTTGTTTGTAAGACGGAGATATGTTTATTGTGTTGGGAAAGATTTTTTGCAATCACATCATAAATTAAGATATTTAGTTATAATGTATACACATATATGTAACCCTTAAAACGACATTATCTGGTGTAAAATTATAGGGCACGTATTTTTTTAAGTCTGTTTAAAAAGTTCTTGGCAAAAAAACTAGCGCTCTTTGCATTACTCAAAATTAAAAAGTATAATTAATTTTTAAATCATTGTACTTTAGTCAAACTAACTCGGGCTTTAACTATAATGGGAATACTTGTTAAATACATTTTAAAATACTAGTGACCTGCCTTCACTTACATACATTTAGGGTTCTGTAAGAGAAAAGAAAAACGTAATCCGTATATTAGTAATTGAGGGTTTGTCTGTCCGTCTGTCACATGCTATATTTTACTTATCTATAAGGCAAAGAATAAATAATTCTTTGATATAAGATAAAGAGAAAGAGGATCCACATAAAAGTGGTTCAGAGGTTCAATTAGTAGAGTATGTACTAAAAAATTAAAAATAGATTTTAATATGAGCATTACGTATCATATATTAAATTTGAGATTTCATTATGAAGAATAAAAGTATGTTCTTTTATAATATGACGTATGTGGCCAGACAAATTATCCTATCAACATTTAAATTGTAAACACACGTACAAAAAAAACTATCACAAAGGTTTTACTAAGAGCTAAGATCATAATTTCGTTTCCACCCCATGGTATTTGCTAAAATATTGCTGTCGTATTTGGGGTGTAATTTCGAAATACGCATGCAATTGTATTGTGCATTCACGTTGATAAAGCCTCTCGGAGGGATCGTTTTGTTGAACAAATTCGTGAGCAAAGTTTGTCGCGCAAATCATACTAGAGCAATTTTACTATGCACACATTTCAGTAAGAGAAAACAGAAACAAAAATATATCCTATAAACATGTGTTTTTGTAAACTAAAATAGATTTTATACTTTATATAGTTTTGACCCAAAATTTTTGTCAAAAACCTTTTGTTATATTAATTTTTGAAGACTGTATCTAGTGAAAGGTAATAGGTAGCTAGTATATTAAGTAAGATACCTATAAAACAAAATGAATACCTACATCATAGATTTATTTATTTATGTACAAAAAATACATATAAAATAGAAAACAGATACCACAAAGGATGTCTTATCTCTTTAAGAGTTAAGATTTATAGTATAATAATAATGAGGTGCGGTGTAGGTACAAACTACAAACGTCATTTATTATATAAATATAAACATATGTCATATACATACATACATACGTACATAAATATGTACATAGATACTTACAAACAAACATACATACACAATACACATACTTCAAGAAATATATTATATAATAAGAAAATTATGTGGAGTGACAAAAAAAGAAAATAGGTTTATTGTCCATCAAAGCAAAACAATAAATAATATAAACAGTATCTTACATAAGTTAAGATAAATACGTGATTGTGTAAAGGTATAGAACGTTTGAAGCCTGAGTTTAGTGCTTTAGCACGCACTTGGCCATTTTGTTAATATATTTGTAAGCTTTAAATGTATTTATATTAAATTGTTTTTTTTTTAATATAAAATAGAGGGTTTATTATTATTTGTCAAATTATAGTACCGTATGTTTTCATGTCGATAGCATAAAGTAGAGTCAGCAACAACTTCGTCGTATTACAGGGAAATTTAAATTACTAAAATAAGAAAGAAAATTCTCATTTCATAACGGCAAAAAATCTTTACGTTTTCTTTTTACCTGATACTATTAAGGATTATTAAAATTTTCCTCAGGAAAATGTTAATGTTATGTCATCATCATTTTTCACAAAAACAGATCTAGTCAAATAAAATGGAATATCCATTAAACCCCTTTATAATAAATAGAATATAATATAGAAATTAATGTTTATGTTTGTGTATTAAGCCTCAGAAACAGAGATGCACTCGAAGCGCGGGTAAGTCACTAGTTTATTATACGTAAAGTTGCTTTTATTGACTGTTTTATCAAAGTTCAAATTAGAGTACTTTAACTGAAGGGTTAAGTTTTGACAGTATATTCCCATAATGTCATAAGTAACCCCCAAAACAACAGTTTTTAAAATCAAACCCCAAAGCGTGAGATGTATGAGAAGTGTATGTGTAAAATATTTTGGCTGTCAAATAAAAAAAACCAGTTTGGCCAAAACAGCCCGCTAGTATTTTATATAGGTTATTTTTAAAATAAGTAATATTTGTAATAAATATACGGACGGAATCATGCAATGAATATATTTGCAGTAAAGCATTTTCAGTATTGCTTTTATAACGTTGATTAATGAACGTGTTTGATTTACTGTTGACTATCAAAATGAGGCAATTATTTGTTTGGAATATTACACTATTATATAATACTTTGGCTGTATACTTTACGCTGTTCGCAAAATATCGACACATGTATGGAAAAACATTAACTCAGTGTGTAGTTTGAATTTATTAATTAATTATACGAGAAATTAATATTAAATTATGTTTTTTTTGTGAGTATGTGTAATCATCGTAATTTAAATGCCTCGGAGGTCTAGTAGATAGCATGTATAGTTCAAGATTCGGAGAGCTTGGGTTCTAATTTGATGTGTGGCATTTGTTGAGAAATTCCCAATAACAGCCCGGAGTTGGGAATTTGGCGGTACCAACCCCGTGCCTCGAAGAACACAGAGTATATTTAGAAACATAGAAACAATGCACTTAAATATTTACGAGTATAATGAAATAAATATACACACAAACAAATTTCAATTTTTTAATTGTTATTTATTATTATGTAGATTATGGTCGAATTTTGAACATTCGTACAAAACTTAATGTGAATTTGTTACAAAAAGCACTTAATTACTGCCCAAAAAAATTCGTACATAGAATGGCTGTTAGAAATCTTGCTTTTCCTCGCTAAATAAGGATGCTTACTTTTTGCGTGAAAACGAGGCAGCTCTTCGCACTAGCAGATTTGAAAAGATGAGGTGTGAATTTTTTCTAGCAATGCCCCTTGACCAAGGGTTTTAACTATAAAAGGGCCAAACTCTAAAGTCATATATTAGAAGCGGTTTCGATAACATCTTAATTAAGGTATCTTTATAGGTCACATAAGCATAACGACTTTGTCAGTGGCGTGTAGCTTGATAGATAACCGTTTACGTATAAATCAATTTGTTGATCATCATTAAATAAAATCACTTTATCTGAGTCACTAATAACATATTTCTTAACGTATGTGCATATGTATGTATGTTCGTATATTTATATATTATATACTAGCAAAACCCGCGGCTTCGCTCGCGCTAAAACTACAACAAAAAACTTAAAAAAGGTAGGTTTCATACAAAATTTCATCCCTCATTTTATCTCCTTATGGGATGAATTTCAAAAAACGCTAAAACACGTATTTATTTAATTGTATTGAAGAGCATTAATACCAAGTTTCAAGAAATTCTGATCATAAATATTTTTTGGGTTGTGTTATAACGTGTATTCCCATGGGAATGAGATAATCTCCCACGGTAAAAACTATCCTATATATTGACCCGGATATCCAGCTATCATCATACCAAATTTCATCAAAATCCCTCCAGTGGTTTTTCTGTGATGCGATAAAATACAGACAGACAGACAGACAGACGGACAAAAATTCTAAAAACTATAGATTCAGTCTCTGTATCCATAATAAAGTCTATTTCAATAAGATTTTCCAAAATATTCAAGGTACAGATTCGACTCAGTTAGAATTTTATTATATGTATGCACATGGATTGTTGTTTGTAGTTTGTACCTACACAGCCAGCATTATTGACTTTTTCTCGCACTCAAGGGTTTCTGGTAGACAGATACGTCATCTTTTGTACACAAGGTATCTGTTATTTATTTTTATATGTATTATATGCTACATAAATAAATAAAATAAAATAAATGATTAAGCAATTAAGCTAGCACAAGCTTCTGTGCTGTTTTATTTTATATAACAAGTCACTTTTCGATGAGCTAAAAATAACATTTTTGCAAAAAAAATATGGTAAGAAGGATAAACTCAAAAGGAATATCGGAATTTTTATTATAAATAATGAATAGGATAATAATATTACATTAAAAAATATTGACAACATATATCTATACATATAACAAAACTGTAGAGGTCGAATGTCTGTACATAGAAAAAAATGCTAAAAACCGAGCCAGGGTGTTGTAAGAAGGGAAATAGAACAATTCCAGATTTTTTTCAATTTTTTTGTTTCTCTATCTGTTTGTCTATTTGTACAGGCTAATCTCCGAAACTGTCGGATCGATTTGAAAAAAATTTTGCATGGTGGTACCTTATATCCCCTGTCAATATTTTAAATTTTTTTCATCCCGCAAAATTAAAGAGTTCCCGTGGGATAGTTAAAAATCTATAGTAACTTATACAGCTTAGTACACAAAAACTACTGTTTTAATTGTAATGAAACTTTACAATAGTATATCTAATATATCAGAATAACAGATATGCTACTTTTATCCCGGAAAAATGTACGGTTCCCGTGGGATAGATTTGTTTTTGTTTAGAGGCGAACCCGAACGAAGCGAGGGTGAGCCCCTAGCCTATACAATATAACAATAATATTCAGCTCTTTTAACTCATTGATAGGTACAGATCTCTCTTGAATTCAAAATCCACGTTAGTTATAGTTTGTGCCATCCATGAAGTCGCGCCCTTCTTTTTATTGACAGTTGAAATCGCGCGCCTTCATAGATGGCACTATCTATAAATGTGGATTGGCGGATTTTATGTGTTTCAAAAACTAGTAAGATTTTAGTGTTTCATATCAATAAATAGAGATCATAATAAAAACTATTTCAGACACATTCGCGTATAATTTTTGTGTCATATACGATTTAACTAATTTACTTGTCTATACTAATATTATGAGGAGAAAAGATTTTTTTGTTTGTTTGTTTGCTTCTACCGAATGAGCTCCGAAACTACTAAACCAATTTAGATGAAATTTAATAAGAAGATAGTTTAAGATCCTGGGAAGGACATAGGATAGTTTTTATCCCGGAAATCATCCTTTAAGGGGGTGAAAGTAGGGATGAAAATTTGTATAGGTAAGCAACCTAGAAACGAACCCGAGCGAAGTAAGGGTGAGTTGCTTGTTTTTTATAGAATGGTAAACATTTAGGAATCACAAGATTGTTCCATTTAAAATGTCAGATATTCGCATAAATGTAAGAAAGTATTAATACGACCCTTTTCTAAATGGTTATTTTCTTTTTACGCGGTCCTTCAAACTTCAATAAAAGAAAAAAATATCACAAGTAAAATAACTCTACTTTAATCAACGTTTAAAGCAATAAAATAAAATATAATGGTATCTTAAACGTAAGACTTGCGACATTATGTCACATATTGTAGTCTCCAAAAACTTTGTTATGAGGTCAACAGCCTAATAATAGTTGGGCCGGTTTCAAAATATATAGTAATAGATTCATAATAAGTAGAAAGAACTTCACAAAACTATCTTTATATTTACATTAATTTGTAATATATATTACAGTAATCTATGATATGGTTTTAAAAGAAAAATAAATGTTTTTCTTCTTAAGAAGCTGATATTTTTTATATAAATTTTTATAAAACGATAAAAAATGTTTGACGGAAATAATAGTTTTTTAGTTCTTGAAAAGAATCTAGAAATCTATATTAATATTATAAAAAGGCAGAGGTTTTTTTGTTTTGTTTGGTTGGTTGTTGTTTGTTTCATTGTTTGTTTGTTTGTTGTAGAAAATTTTAGGTCTTAAAAACGCCTAAACAAAGTCCGCAGTATCATATGTGTATCTCCTAAGTTACACTTATTATAGTTATTACAGTAGTTACTATTATCTAAACAAAACGTCCATAGGATATACCCGAGGGAAATGATGGTACGTCACCTAAACTAATATTATAAAATGTTAAAGTTTGTGAATTTGTGACGTTGTAGGGGGTAATCTCTGGATCTAATGAACCGATTTACATGAGATTTGCTAAGAAGATAGTTTGGGACCCTGGGAAAGACATAGGATACTTTTATCCTGGAAATCATCTCATAAGATGGTTAAAATGGGGATGAAAGTTTGTATGGGGAATCAAGCTAGGGACGAACCCGAGCGAAGCGAGGGTGAGTCGCTAGTCTATACAGATAAATAAAATTGGAGTGTCTGTTTGTAATATTAAAATAATCGCTTTTTACTAAATGCATATGGATGTATACACGGTACACATACCAAAACAACATTTTTTTACAATTTTTGTCTGTCTGTCTGTTTGTTCCGGCTAATCTCCGAAACGGCTGGACCGATTTTTACGGGAATTTCACTGGCAGATAGCTACTTTTATAGGAAGTAACTAAGGCTACTTTCATTTTAGAAAAAGAATCAGGGTTCCGCGAAAAAAATTTAAAACCCATAAAATTGTAAACAACATTCGCGTACGGCGAGCGAAGCGAGGGTAAATCGCTATATAATTTAAATGAATATCTTAGGAGTAACAAGCTACTATTTGTATAAACATAAACATAGCTAACCGTGAAAACGTACCTAGGCACGAACGCGAGCGAAGCGAGCGAAAGTCGCTAGTTTATAATAAAGTTATGTACTAAAAGAAACTCAAAGTACGAGTAAAATTAATAAAAATATAGTTTTTTAGTACCTGTGACATATGTGAAGAATTAAATTTTCATTACGCACCCTATCAAAGAATATTTTGTTACAGCGTTATTATGGGTGATGCAAACATAATGCGCGATTAGTCACATTATACTAAATAATTAAACGCAAACGCACATCTTTATGGAGTAACGCGTTAAAAACACGCTGACTTTATCCCTTGATGTATGTACAGATATGGACTATGGTATATACGAAAAAAAAGCAAGAGTTTAAAAAAAACCCATGGGTTTTTTATCTATCATACCTAAAAAGCTATAGTTGTTTAAATTTACTTTAGTAATGAATATTTGAAAAATGAAACTATACATATAGGTATATTACGTGTAGATCGCGTCGATACAAATAATTTTAAAATAAAATCAAAAGTTGAAAAAATTGCATATAATTTTACGTTTTTAATCTTTTAACTTTAATTTAACCTCTCCAGGCTCTCTTAGTAATTGGTAAATAATATGCTGGGTTCGAGTTCTAAGACGTACTAAGTATATTTGGTTATTTTTTCAAAAAAACTTAGCTTGCAATTGCAAACTTTAATTGGTATAAACAGCAAGACAATATGTACCTAAATTTTCATATTATTTGAATGCTTCGTTTTATAAGCAGTATAATTTTTCTACGTGACATTAGCGAAGTAATCTGTGCTCAGCTGGCATACTTTGAAGCCTTTAAAAGAGAATTGAACTGAATTTTATGATATTAATGTGATTGTGTGACGACATGTTTGGCTCAGTTTGTAGTGACCCTCCTTGCTATACCAGCGGTCGCGGGTTCGAGTCCCGCTGGGGGCATTCATTTGTGTGATGAGCACGAATGTATGTACTTTAGTCATGGGTGTTTATATTTATAATATGTATGTATTTAAAGTTATATATGTGTAGTATATCAACTATCTAGTATCCATAACACAGGCCTCGTAGCTTACCATGGAACTAGATGGTGCTGTGTGTTAATGTCCCAATACATTTATTTTAAATAATAAATAAAAAGGTTAACGAATGAGTTTGCTTTTTTTTTCTTTTTTTTTTATGAGATTCAGTGACAAACGAGCAGACAGACCACCTGATGGAAAGCAGTACCTGTCGCCCATAACACCTACGGTTCATGCAATGCAGAACCACAGGTGCGTTGTCACTGTGAGGACTAAGATGATATGCCTCTTGCCTGTAATTGCGCTGGCTACCTTATCCTTCAAACCGGAACACAACAATGCAATCATTGTTGCTTGGCGGTAGAAATAGATAAGGGGGTGGTACCCATCCAGTCGGACTCCTCAGGCTTGACAGAGTCCTACCACCGGTATTATAATTCTATTTAGTTTTTTTTTTTCGTGTACACGTTAACTGATATCTATACTAATATTTAACAATCATTTTTGGTTTCAACGTGATATCTGTACCTATTTTATAGCTAACATCACGCTATGTGTTTTAGGATGAAGATTGATACATTAATATGCGAATGGAGTCACAGGCCAAAAACTAGTTTAGTATTTGTATCATCTTTTCTTAATTGTTTATAATATATTTAGTTTTTGAGGCATACATTCTTAAGTTATAACATTAAATTTCAAATTAGTAAGCCAAATACGTACACGTAGTACGGAACTCCCTAAAATAATAGCGAAAAATGCGACTTCGCAGGCGACACGGCGGACGTAATTAGGCGGGTAGGGAGAGTGAAATTCCTTTTTTTAAATTTTCCACGAGTTTTTATTATAGTGCCCAAAGGACTTTTAGCGGAATGAGTCTTTTGATGCCATGTGAATTATAAAATACTCGAATACACTCTATTTCCTATTACATAAGGTCGATTATGCCTCTTATTATGTAGGATATAAGCGACATATTTCATTCATTATATTTCAAGATTTGCTTTACGTTTTTCATCTTGTTTTCATTTTTAAGTTCATTTAAAGGAGGTCCTTTATTGTTGATTTTTGAAATTTGATTTTTCATGTCTCTCAAAAGGCTGATCTTATACTGCGAGTATGTTCATTTGATAAAAAAATAATGACTTCAGTTTAAGTTTCCATATGCAAGGTAATTCTTACTTTTTATTTCTAATACAACGTAGCATAACATTTGCTCTATATCAACCTGATCTTCAAGGGAGCTAGCTCTGTTTAAATCGGTTTGTTCGTCTATCAATTAATCAAGATCTAGAAAAATAATAAAAAATTAAATTAATTACGTGTAAAAATCTCATTTTGCCTTTTTTATTTTCATTCTTTACTACAAACAAATCAATCCCATGGTTCCCGTGGGATAGATTTGTTTTTGTTTGTCTAGAGGTGAACCCGAGCGAAGCGAGTGAGCTGCTAGTATAAAATAAAATCGCGACAAAATCGCAAAGTAGTTTCATTTAAAACGTTCACGTAAATCTAAAAAAGTATTACTTTATATTTTTATAAACAATTGGGTGGATACAAAATTTAACAAATTTCAAAATATCCATATAAATTGTACTCAAAGAAAACTTTTATATCATATAAAAGCAAACTATAATTTCTATACCCGTGTCAACTCGCATTCCACTTTCAGAAAGGCAATTTTTCTAAGAATCCAATACAAGTCTCAAGTGCAAAGTTTTCTTTCTACGCAGTTTCAATAAATTATATTAGCGAGTTTTTTATTTATGTGTTCTTGGTGACCATTTTGTTCATAGCTGAAATGTATGTCTGTACTGAAATTTTCGTGAAAAAGTAGCTGAAACTATTTGAAATAGAATAAATACAAAATGATTTAATTTTTTTGTCTGATACACAAACACATCACAGACAATATGTCCCACATGGGCTGTCTTCAATACGAGGGGGATTAGGCCATAGTCTACCACGTTGGCTAAGTCTGGTTGACAAACTCTGCATGTCTTTTGAAAACTAGTTGAGTTTCCCTATACATGCAGGTTTCCTCACGATATTTCCCTTTACAATATTAACAACAGATAATCATGTTGAAAATAATTCGTATATGAAAATGTCAAAGTTTGAACCCATTTCACTTGGTTTTCCATCCGAGCAAGTTACTATCATAATAATGTATTGAATAATAAATCTCTAAGTAGAATATACACATATCTGTAAACCGTATTTTCCTTATACGCTTATATATAATTAAATACATACGTGATAAATTGGCACTCATCTGTTTGTTTGTGAAAAAAACATCTGTGGTTTACACGATTAAAAAAATTATTTCTATAATAATGTTATTAGGTTATTCCAACTTCGCTACGTCGTTTATTATACGTGCGGCTAAGGATTGGAACAACCTGCCTGCGTCGGTGTTTCCGTCCGATTACAATATGGGTGTCTTCAAGGCAAGAGTGAATAGGTGGCTACTGAATTAGTGCGACTTACCATCTGCGACTGCGTTACCACTTACCATCAGGTGGAACGTAGTCAAGCACTAATTCAGAATAGTATAAAAAAAAAAAACTCCACCACCCCCTCCCAAGGGTAGATTATTCTATTTTATAAGACAACCTTGTGTTATTATAACCTATTGAAATAAGAATTATGGTTTTTTTTTTCACAAATAATATCGAGAAGCATGCACAAATATATAACGTAAGCCCGACTTGAGGACTTCCTAGCTCGCTAGATCAAAAAAAATCCTACAGAGTTTACCAAAACACTTCCATCCTGAAATTAAAAGCTATGCCGCTTTAATCAATGTAGATTCGACCATAATATTGTATTATGTACTAGTGTTCGTCCGTTGGTCGAAATAATTAGTGAAAATTTGAGGAAATCATAAATGAATTTTCACATTTTTTTTTTATTGATAGCACTAAAGCTTCGTAGATAGCTACAAAATAAATAAGAAAATCGGTTGATAAACAGAGAAGAAAAAGGTATTGTCGATTTAGGTCTTAGTAAATGGTTATGTCTTAGTAGTTTGCCTCAGTTTGTAGTGACCCTACTTGTACTTGCTGTACCAGTGATCGCGGGTTCGAGTTCTGCTGGGGGCTGTGTTTTAATGTCCTTACATATTTATTTATTTATATATGATATAGTCATTAAGTTCTCCATACTGAGCAAATGCTATAAATACTAGAAGACATGAAATAAGTATCATAAAAGTTTTGCTTCTGTTTAAATGTAACATTTTAATTTATGTGTATTTGTAGGCATTTTCTCTAATTCCGAAGAAGGCACTTATTTTGTCTTACAAAAGTCGTGGTTTATTCCGAGCTTAGCGAGTTTAATTGAATATTATAATCCTTGTCATATTTCTTCATTGTGAAAAACATCTTGGGGTTTTTCTATATATTTAAATTATTTACGACTGCGTTATAATGGTTTTAACATCGATGGATATTTAGGAGAAAAATTGTATGTATATATGTACAAAAATGCGCTAATATGAAAATTCTAATTTAACTTTAAAGTTAAACTTCAGATAATTGAAGTTGAGGATAACAATATGACAATATTAGCCAAAAATATTAAAATAAAAATAATGAAGAAGAATCTTCTTATGACGCTATTACAATGTACGATTTAAATATACGTGACAGTTATTATCAGAAACGTCCATTGAATAGATATTTTACAAGATATGTCTGGTTGGTACAAACATCTATACATATATTAAAATTCTAACTGAGTGTAATCTGTACATTAAATATTTTTGGAAAATCTTATTCAAATAGTCATTATTATCGATACATAGGTCGAATCTATAGTTTCTAGATTTTTTGTCTGTCTCTCTGTCTGTCTGTTATCGCATCACAGAACAACCACTGGAGGGATTTTAATAGAATTTAGTATGATGATAGCTGGTTATCAGGGTCAACATATAGGATACTTTTTACTGCAGGAAAATATTTCATCTGTGAGAAATCTATACTGTACGTTAAAACGTAAGCAGAGACGAAACCGAGCGGAGCGAGGGTGAGTCACTAGTATATTATAATAACGTAATATACGTGTTCGTTACTCCATTACACTACGGCTGAACGAATGTGGATGAGATTTAGATTTGTGTATGACTTGGAGTAGAATATAGGCTGTTTGATATTTAGAGTCGCACTCGAGCCAAAGGGGGTAAGTTGCTGGTATTAAATATTGAAAAAGGCTCGTATCCATGAATTATATTTTTTATATGCATAAGGACTGAAAGCTTACACATACAATAAGATTTATGTACTATCATTCAATACACCTTTTCATCCGAAATAAGCTAAAAGCTTCTGTGATAAAAAAATAAAGCTACTTGATAAATTTAAAGTTACATAAGTTACTCTACATTTAATGAATCTAATGTAAACAAAACTGAACAGAGTCATTATGTTAATGATCTCGGATCCTAATTTTTCTCAGATTAGCATTATCAATCGTCAATGCACTCTGATAGCCTCTGTAGGTGTAAACATATAGACGCCACATGTTGCGGTACGTGTAGGATCAGTACGTTTTTTGTTTAAATAGAGACAGTATTGAAATGAACATTAATTTAATATTCACTCCAGCTTTGATACAGTTATTATAAACCTTATGCCCCCCGTCCCCTGTGTCATGTGCTCTCCGTCAATCAGTCCATAGTCCACCATGCTGGCCAAGAGCGGGTAGGCGGTATACACCTGTCTTTTGAAAATTTGCTATATTCTCTCAGACATGATGACGATGTTTTCCTTCACCGTTAAGATAAGTGGTATCATGTCAGAAATTACTCGTACATGAAAATATTAGGAGTGCGAGACCCAGGATTTGAACCCGATTCACTCGGTTTCTCAAGTGAACGCATTACCACTAATCTACCACTACCTTGTTTTATGATAATTTTATTTCACAGAGTTAAATTAATGATTATTTCATGATTATTTTTTTATAAATAAGTCAATTTTAGTGTCACATAAATTCCAAGAAAAAAAAGACTGTTAAAAAAAAACAATCACAACGTTTTCAACGACTCAATATGACCTTTTACAAAAAATATATATTTATATAATACTAGCAAAACCCGCGGCTTCGCTCGCGCTAAAACTATTTACAACAAAAAACTTTAAAAAGGTAGGTTTCACACAAATTTTCATCTATTATTTTATCTCCTTATGGGATCAATTTCAAAGCATGTATTTATTTAATTGTATTGAAGAGCATTAATACCAAATTTCAAGAAATTCTGATCATAAATATTTTTTGGGTTGTGTTAAAACGTGTACTCCCGTGGGAATGAGATAATCTCCCGCGGTAAAAAGTATCCTTTATGTTGGTTACCTGGATATCCAGCTATCATTATACCAAATTTCATTAAAATCCCTCCAGTGGTTTTTCTGTGTGCGGTAACAGACAGACAGACAGACAGATAGACAAAAAATCTAAAAACTATAGATTCGGCCTCTGCATCGATAATAATATCTATTTCAATAAGATTTTCCAAAAAATATTTAAGGTACAGATTCGACTTAGTTAGAATTTTATTATATGTATAGATAAAGTATTCAATCCGTATAAATATTATAAAATGTTAAAGTATGGTAACCATAGCACTATATATCGGGTGTATGCATCAGTGCTGATTAGTCTCTGTCAAGACGATTTCCGTCTAATGAACTGTTACAGATAACAGTTATATTTTATTTTAAAGCGCAGGATATTTTAAAGCGGGATGTACATTGTACGTTGACACTTGTAATATCTTACGCTAGGCTGACCACGTAGGTTGTATGTTAAATTATGAAGTGAACCAAGAAAGAAATATTTTGGTACTTTTGTTTTATAATTTTAATGTACTTAAGTGTATCTAAGACACTTAGACGACATAAGAACAACAATACTTTTTTGCTTTCTACAAATATCATATTCATATTGAGCATCTAAAAGCAATTGTCTAAGTTATAAAAACGTGGATTTGCTATAATATAGATAAACTTATCAAAATGTTAATATAGATCTTAGCGAAATTTAAAAAAAAATGAAATAGCCAGAAATAGTATTGAACCCCGAATAAAATCTAGGCCAAATTTTTATTTCACCAGCTTTTAGTGTTTCACTGGGTGTGTAAATTCAAAACCCGCGAACATCAAAACTTCGCGACCGAATTCGAGCGATGCGTTAGCGGCCATTTTGATTTTAAGGAGGAATCACTATTCCTTAATATCTAGGCCATTTTCATCTTTTCGAGAAAAATCATAAGGACTAAAGTTGTTCATTATTCAATTTTATACATTTTATTAGTTAGGTACACATTTTTTTGTGGGATTGATACTTTTCAAGTTAAGGGGGTAAAACGGGAGGAAATGTGGTTATTGAATTATCTGATTTATTATTGACTTTATAACCTAAATGTATAGAAATAAGGTTATGTTGAATTAAAAATCCTATAATTTTAATCTGTACCATTTTTTCAACAACCTGATTGAGCTAAAACTTTAAGAAATATAATAACTATTATTAGTAAGTAGGATAAAGTTAACTAAGCACAAGTAGTCATATAAAACCGTACATAATCATCGGAAATAACATATATTATGTGTGGGAACCGCTTCTGTTAAAGTGTAAACTACTCTTAATAACCAAACTCAGAACATTCAAGCCTTTTATCAATCAGATTATTTTAATTAAATCAGTCACTACATTACCAATGGATATTTAATGAAGGCACATATTTAAACGTAATACAGTAACTTTGTTTCCGACATCTATATGAACCGGTTCCTGCTTATGTATCTATTAAAGACACCGACTTTTATCTTTTACGGCTTAGTAAATAATTAGTTTCGGTAGTAAACAGATATACACTACTGGCTATTAAACTTTATTACACGAACTACTTTGATTTTGACACCTTGAATAAACTTCCGTTTTAAGATCTTTTTATAGTTAGATAGATTTTTTTTTGTATTAAATATACAATATAATAATCTATACTAATATTATAAAGCTGAAGAGTTTGTTTGTTTGTTTGGTTGAACGTGCTAATGTTAGAAACTACAGATCCGATTTGAAAATTTTTTTTTGTATTTGATAGCCCGTTAACTGAGGAAGACTATAGGCCATATATATCATCTCGGAAAAGTGTACGGGTCCCGTGGGATAGTTGTTTTTGTCTAGGGACGATCCCGAAGCGAAGCGAGGGTGAGCCGCTAGTTTAAAATAAATGCCGGTACAGCGTATTCTAAGGCATATCTTTATGGTACTCAATAATATTTCGGAAGTCTCCAGTTCGATTCCGTTTTCCGTTCGTTTTCCGTTCGATGTCATAAAAATAACTATTTAGGTTTTAATATTATTGTTGTCAGATTCTAATATTACGCTGTCTCGTAACATATTGTCACTTTCAGATAAGCCTTTGGAGATTTTACGTAAGATTAAGTCATAAATAAAACACGAGATAATGTTTTTAAAAAGTCAACACTAAATTCTTAATATACTACGAATATCAAATCACCCTTAAGAGGAAAGCTCCTATTAAAGTAACAGGTTTGATTCCTACTAGCACAGCAAAAATTTATATTAAATGATGATTTTTTAAATTGACATAACTTTTTTATTTATGAACCGATTGAAATAAAACAAATACTAAATATTAAGTGAAGCTTACTCAATACACTACAAAAAACCGCATTCAAATCGGCTGAGCCGTTTCTGAGATTAGTGCGCATAAACGCACAAACAGACAAAAAGTCTAAAAATCATTGTTTTGAGTTTTTAATAATAATAGTTTTTCTCAAATATCTTCTATGTATAGACAGCGATCAGTTACACTTTTATTATATGCATAGATTGTTTTAAACACAATAGTTTAAGCTTTCCATCATGTTTCAAGCTTTCATATTCCAAGTTCTTTTCTAATATTTATTTCATTTTCCCACGAAATAAAGTAAAACGCGGAAGCAAGTTTTGACCATACATAAAATATTATACGGTAATAATTCATTAAAGAACATTATATTCTATGTAAATTTATTACTATTTCATTCTATTATAAATGATCTTAAAATAAAATTAAGTTGAAGTACTTCGGTGTTTATTAAAATAACATATGCATACCAGAGACGTCTTAAACTACTGTACTTTCTATAGTTAATATACAGGTAGTTTTAAAAAATTATAGTTTGAATAAATATTTTTTTTATGTAACAAGTCCGAAGCTTAACTAAGTTTATTTTGACATGCTCTAAAAATTTTATGAAATATAAAATAAAATATCTAAGTCGGGACATGTAGTTTCTAAAAAATATTTCGGTTTTATGTATAACGGTTCCTATTTGTCTATATTTGTATGAGGAATAGATAATAATATAACTAAAATGTATGAATAAATCTATAGTTTGTCTTATTCTATACATACTCGTATAATAAAATTCTAACTTAGCCGAATCTGTACATTAAATATTTTTTTTTAATTTTTATTGAAATAGTAATTATTATCGATACAGAGGCCGAATCTACAATTTTTAGATTTTTTGTATGTCTGTCTGTCTGTCTGTCTGTGACAACATCACTAGAAAATCACTGGACAGACTTTGATGAAATTTGGTATGATCATAGCTGGTTATCCAGGATACTTTTTACTGCAGGAAAATATCTCATCTCTGAAAAATTTATACTAAACGTTAATACGTAAGTAGGGATGAAACCGAGCGGAGAGAGGATGAATTAAAAATATCTTGACTGAATCTGATTTCCTACATGTAATAGGAACAAAGGTTGCTAGTGTTTTAATATAGTGCAAGTAACTTTATAGGTAGGACAGTTGGGGTTTGTTTACATTTGACCTATTTTTTTTTTTTTTTTAAACTTATGTAATATGAATTAGATTTTTTTTAATGTTCGCAATAGTATGAGAAAAAAAGATAGTATCAAAAAAGTGCTTCTTTTCTATTACATTTTTATAGACTTAAATAAAAATAAAATTTGGAAAGGGTAATAAAATTCCTGTTGGGTCAGCTATTTAGTAGGTAATAAAATCGAAACTCATCAAACAAAATTTATTAAAACGTGTAAAAAAATTAATTAATACTATTATCTCAGTTATTGTTAATAATGTATATTTAACTATTTTATATACATTATGTATTTAAAATTAGTATGAAAAGGATAAAATACAGTAATTAGGTTAACTCACAATTTCTCAGTTAAGATTAAGTCAGAATCTTCCAATTCAACAATTCTAGCGCGTAAAACGGAAAATGTTACGAGTATAATATTTTATATTAAGTTAGTAAGTTTATCTCGAAAATTTTACCTTAGTCAACGTCTTGCTGTAATAAATAAGGTCTTATCCGTAGCTAAGTATGAAAATAATGTTCTACCTCCTGCAATTATAACTTGCAAACAAATAGGGAATCGTCAAGCGACTTTATTACAGACTTTGTTTGTAAAACTTGTTTTATTTTTAATATGCATTTTTTTATCTCTTATTTCTTATTCCATAGGTCACTGGTTCGATTTTTGTGTATGAGAAATGAAATTAAATAAAAAATCTGGAAAGAAATTAAACATTAGTTAAGTGCGTGTCTTTTTTTCTAATCCATACTAATTCTTAATTATTTACTTTTAGTATTACTTGTTAGGCCGTATACTAATTTAATACAATATGTTCTATGGTTTAAACGAGATACCTGTGACGATGGAAAAAGTATAAATATTTAAACATACGGATGAACGGGTGGTCCACGAAGGCGTCCCAACTACCTGCAGGGTTCTACTTGGATATTTTATAGAAACAGTTTTTTAGGCACAAACTCAAGGAAAATAGTGAATAATTAACAAATTCACACATTCTATGTAAAAGTATAAAAACAAACAGTACAAATTACATTTCTGCTCATAATAAATAGCGTTCCGCTTTAATATATACTAGACCCATTAAACGTAGATTTAGTTATAATCCTAGGGTATAAATCACAAAACCCTAAACTAGTTCAGCTTACCGAATAACTCACGTAATCGAGTGTAGCGGTATAAAAAATATTTTCGAACCGCCTGTATCAGCTGATTTATTAGGTGGCGCACCTGCACGCCGCGACCAATAGCGCGCCCTTGAGATTGTATTAGATTTGTTTTATTGGATTTTGGACTTTATATTTATTAGAATTCGTAAAAATATTTGTATACGTGAGTACTTATATACATATTATAGAACTTTCTGACTGAGCTTTATATTAATGGAGCCTGGGTTCGAATCCCGGGTCGGACTTAAATAGTTACTGGGTTTTTTCTATCATAAAATACTCAGTATCCGCCTGGAATCAAAAGGTTGGTAATGTTTACATCCTCAAGATTCGGAGAGAATGATAAACGTTAGTCTTGCGCCTTTTCTCTCAACTGTCGTGTCGAGGGTCAGAGAGATTGGTCGCCGTAACCATAATCGGTCAGGAAACGTTATTTTTATTTGATTAATAAATAACCACTATAACATAACCCCTGCACTTAAAAATAAAGAAAATAAAAGAAGGTAGAAAATAATATGTACATTTGATTTTAATATTACATTCCAAATAACCTTTCATAATATTTTAATAAATATTTTATGGATGATAGATTTTGAAGAATTTTTATTAAATTGAATTTTATTTTAAAATATCACGAATCGTTCATTTTTTATTATTCCGTTTTATAAAAATTTCATAGTCAAAACGTAAAAACCCGTATAATATAGCCATGTCCTTCTGTCTGTGCGTATGTATGTCTTTTACGTATCGTACATTTAAGTACGCTTTACCTACTTTCTTTCCATGCATAATTGCGAAGAGCATATAAAAATATATACACAGACAAACATTAAATTTTTATTTATAATTTTTTTTTGTCTGTGTCTCGCTTCGCTTCGGATCTGTCCCTAGACAAAAATAAATCTATCCCACGGGAACCATACATTTTTCCGGTATGATATATAGCCTTGCTCATTATACGGGCTATCCAATGCAAAGAGAAATTTTTAAAATTGGATTAGTGGTTCCTGAGATTAGCGCGTTCAAACAAACAAACAAACAATGTATTTTTATAATATTAGTATAGATTACAACCAATACAAAATTATCACATTGGAATACAGTATATAATATATATATATACTATTACTATAATTAAAATACTTAGCAACAGAAATTCCCAGTCACAGTACATCTTATAGATATTCAAACTCTACCTGTAGCGTTATTATTGCGTCTAGTCGTCTCGTGTTTGCACGCCGAGCTCAATATAGTCTATCTGTTTATGTGCGCTTTGCAATCTACAGGGTGTGGGGAATGGACTACGTAATAGACGACAGTCTTCAAATCTTCACTTAATAAATACATTTAATTAAAATAAATAACAGTGGTAGCCCAGTGGTTAACACACTCGATTAAGAAGCAGAGTAAAGCGTATTCAAATCCCGGGTCTCGCACCTCTGATATTTTCATGTGTGAATCATTTTCAACATTATTACCACTTGTCTTATGATGAAGGAAAACATTGTGAGGAAACTGATGTCGGAGAGAACTTAGTAAGTTTTACAAAGACACAAAGTCCGCCAACCCGCACTTGGCCAGAGTGGTAGTCTATGACTTGATTGCCCTTGTACAAAAAGATTACCTATGCCCAGTAATGGAAGGGTTGAATACAAATTAAAAAAAAAAATATTACTGATTAAAACTTATTCCTGTGTTCAGAGTTTCTTTTTGATAGAGATGTGTAAACCACACACATCTCTATCAAAAAGTAACTCAATTTTTAATAAAAATAGCAACTGTTCTTCTCATCAGCTCTTCTCAGCAGAACAACCTTCCGAATCGGTTGTAGACTGTATCTAATTGAAAAGAACGATTTTCGTTCTTTCAATTTCAATACATTTATGTTATACTAATATATTAACTAAATTATTTATCTATGGGAAATTGAAAGTGAAGGCCCGTAGCTCAAAGTACATGTCAAGCCATCAGTCCTGCCCTAATATCTCACTGTGTTAATGAGTAAATATGTACACACTACTATAAAAAGATAACAATTATTTAATTGTTTATATATAATTATCTCCAAAAATTTTGAAATCGTTTCTGTTTATTCTAGTACTAAAAATTTATGGTATTTTATATTAAATATCTATTCATAAATAAATAGTAAAAGCTATTCCATATAGAAAAGTATTACTTAGTAAGACTTTATTGGTATACTAAGAGCTAGACAAGCGGAAGAACTCTAGCTTTTAATAAGTTTCATTCCAAATTGTCGTCTTAGAGCTTATTTGTTCAAACTGCCAAAACTTGTTGTAATTAACGGTATAGAGAGGTGTTTTTCTATTTTAAATACAAAGCTTTATTTCCAAGATTTAGTATATACATATGTAGATAAAATAAATAAATAAATATGTTGGGGCATTAATACACAGCACCATCTAGTCCATAGTAAGCTATGGGCCTGTGTTATGTAACTTATTTTTAAATACAATTTTTAAATACATACATATTATAAATATAAACATTCATGATTGGTGTACAAACATTCGTGCTCATCACACAAATAATTGCCCTCAGCGGGACTCAAACCCGCGACCGCTGGTACAGCAAGTGGGGTCACTACAAACTGAGCCAAACGTGTCCATAAATACATCTTTTCAGCTGTTTTAAAGTAAAATATGTATTTCATAGCAATATAATTGACAGTAAAAGTCAATAATCGTATTCAAAACTCTTTGGGTAAATTGGTTCGCTTGGACAAATAAGCACCGAGACGGCGAAATGTTAAGGAAAAAGTGAGGTTGAAACGTAAATAAGATTATATCGGAATATAAAGAATTACTACGATTGAACAGATCTGGTTGATCTCAGAAAAGACAATGGAACTCTTTAGTTGCTTGTACTAGTTTGATTAAATATGTTGGGGCATTAACATATAGCAGCTTCTAAACACCCATGACTGGAGTACAAACGTTCGTTCTCATCACACAAATGCGTCTGCTAGAAGACTCGGACTCGGACCCGCGACCGCTGGCACAGCCAGTAGAACCACTATGAACTGAGCCAAAAGTGTCGCCAAAACTCGTTATCTTGACAAGCCCCACACACAATTTGCGAAGCGTTTTTTATACTTTTTTTTAAACTTAACCTACTACTTTATCTACATAGAGAAGCGAGTGAAATGATATATAAAAACTATATTTTTACTAAACCAAATAAAAGATATATAGCCAAAATGTCATGCTTTGTACCACAGATGCTTAACGCAGTAGAACTGTTGCAAGTCAACCTTATAACTGCCCACACGGGTTTCGCCATGCGGGTACTAAAATTTGAATTTTACTATGCACCGTACAAATTGTAATGCACTACTGTTTGAGTCATCTATATTAATAGATTGACTTTCTGACTTATTGAAAAGTATCGATGGCAAAATAAATTTTACGTTTTGACGTTTGGTATAGATTGCTCAGAAATGAGATATTTTCCAGCAGTAAAAAGTATTCTATATGTTGACCCAGATGACCAGCTATCATCATATCAAATTTCATTAAAATCTGTCGAGTAGTTTTTTCGTGATGCGGTCACAGATAGGCACACATACATACTAAAAACTAAAGATTCGGCCCCTTTATCGATAATAACTATTTCAATAAGATTTTATAAAAAAATATTTAATGTACAGATTCGACTCAATTTAAATTTTATTATATGTATAGATATCTTTGAGAATGATATTGTTAAGGGTTTATTGATTACTAGATATAGTTCGTGGTTTCGTTTGTCATGAAAATAACAAATATCCAGTTATATATTGTTTTTGTGTTGATGTATGATTTTAATACCAAAAACATATATTCCCTAATGAATGTCCGCATAAAATCGGTTAGGAATGGGTTTGAACTGACAGACAAACAAACCACTATTGATTGTTGTTCGGAACATTTATAGTTTTATTTTCGACTAATAATTTAGAAATTAAGTTTTAATTACGATTAATAATTATCAACTATGAATTGGAATCTTCATTTTTTACATATAAGCACAAGCAATAAGACTTATACATATAAAGCTCTTTATATAAATTAAAATGATGAAATACTTAATGCGCGAACTAAATTCAAGCGAAGCAAGGGTATGTTTTCTATTGTTAATAAAAATATCACAGAATAACTTATACTATGATATATCTATTGGAATACTGTAGGAACCCCCTTATTTAACTCAATAGCCTCAATAAACTGTAGAACCTACGACCGCTGTTATAGATTATCAGATACTTCGCCACTGAACTATAAGAAAAAAAAAGAAATGGAAAACCTTATTTATTATATTTTATCTACATTATATTTAAACAACATATAAAAAATAACTTCTATATAAAAGATCAAGTCGATTATTCTGTTATAAAATAACTTGGAATAAACGAATACAAGATCATAGCCAACTTAGCATTTATATTAAAAACAGTGAAGACATTTCTTTGAGAAAATGCAGTACAAGGTTCCTTATTAGAATAGTGTTGCTTATAATAATCTTCCGCTTTGAATATTTATATATGTATACTAAGACAGCTCATTTGTTCTGCACAGCACGGTTTTTGTCTAATATTTTTTCATGACTGTGTATGTATAATTTATTTTGCGATTAATAATCTCATAAAAGATTAATATCTTATTTAACTTAAGTTGAATATAATATCTATAAAGATAAATAAAATGAAGGTCATCAAGGAAGTTGTGATGTCAAAATAACAGCTTTTTATTAAGTACATACGAAATTATATACGTTAATTATAAGAAAAACATTTGTCTCTTTGTTCCCGCTAATCTCTGAAATGGCTGGACTGATTTCGACAGGTTTTTCACTGACAGATAGCTGATGTTATAAGGAGTAACTTAGGCTAATTTTATTTTAGAAAAAGAATTCTATTATATTGACAAAAAATATTTAATCCTTTTAACATCCCACTGCTGGGCTCTGGGCTTCCATCCATTAAAAGGGATGAGGCTATAGTCTAATGTGGGTTGCTGGACTTCACGTACATATAAAAAAAAATTTTTGTAATAACTTAAGTAATAAAAAATATTTATATTATTTTTTAATAATAAGTAATTTTAAAAATTAGTTATATTCTCTAGTTAAGCAAGTTTGTTCATGATATTTTCCTAAATTGTATTTAGCAAATAGTAGTAAATGAAGATGGGAATGAGATCTGCATATAAAGATCTCCAATATGTGAATCCGCTTGACTCTATTTTCTAAGCGGGATACTCGTACATTTTACAGCTCTCATTAAATCATTGAAGTACAAAAACAAAAGCAAAAGTAGCAATAGTTTTAGAAAATAACGCTTAGAAATATCTAAAACCTGCGATATTCTTTTTTTCTATTGATTTTGGTATAGATTTTCAAAAAAAATATATACTTGACGGAATCTATAAAAATACGCAATAATAATTTGAATAATTTATTAGACCTTTGCCGTTTCTGATTCCTTTTAAACTCCCGCATTTCTTTTAGTAAACAAAAAACAGAAACCAAACAAGTATTAAGAATTTAGTACGTTTTTCTTCCCTTGAGAAATCTTCGTGTATCCAAGGCAACGTACAATCGTGAGATTCAACGGTTAGCCTAAATAATTGATAACAACACTCTGGTCACAATTCTTAATAAAAACGTTTGTTGAAAATTTTCAACGCTACCTTCTTACAAAATATATGGGATGATAACGTATGATATTGTGCTAGTAATATTTGTTGCAAGTTTAAGTTCCGGTCTTGCACCTTTGATATTTGTATGCGTGAATCATTTTCAACATGATCACTTATGTCGAGAAATGCATTAACACATACCACCCAGATTCAAACAAGTGGTTATGTGGAACTCACCAGCTAGAGAAACCAGTACTACCCACTAAAACCCAATAATACCTCCCCCGTCTTAATGTGGCGTCACAAGGTCACTTACGCACTCAACCACGACACCCTGACGATATATCTGCCGAAGCAGACCACAACAACCATGGGGTTGTTCCAACAGTCCACTCTGCTATCAGAGGAGCACCAGGAGCAACTTGCATAACATACCGTCTACCGAGATGGGCCGCCTTCCAGTGCGTTTCTTGGCTTCGCGCACAGCCAAATTGCTCAATGCTCACCACGACTTAACGTGACATATGAAGTCCGCCAACACGCACTTGGTCAGCGTGTTTAGCGTATGACCTGATCTTCCTCTCGAAGAAAGGCCTATGCTCAGCAGTAGTAATATAAAAAGAGCTTAAAAAAAATTTACTCGTTTTAAGACTTACATACTTTCTAGTATCTCGTAATTATAACTTATTTTTTTAATCCTAGATTAGATTGAATCATTTATTAAGAAGTTTCAAAATAGAACTAAGTTCACATGGCATTTTTGCACTTTTTTTGTATTATACATTTCATCGAATAAATAGTGAGTATATCTAGAAATAGAACTGTACACACATCTTTTTTTAGAAAAAAAAACGTACACCACTAAATATGTAGGTACGTTTAAAGTTAAGCAAACCAAATATTATTTTCTACTCCTCGATTTTGGGATAGCTTAGCTCGATTTGATGGATCAAACACTAAAAATATTTAAAAGGATACTTTAGTTTTTTAATACACAAGTGACTCACCCTCGCTTCGTTGGGGTTCATCCCTAGGTTGATTTCCCATAAAAATGTTCACCCCTATTTTAACCCCTTTAAGGGATGATTTCCGGAATAAAAAGTATCCTATGTCCTTGTTCGGTTCTGGAACTATCTTTTTACCAAATTTCATCTAAATCGGATTAGCAAATCCAGAGATTACTCCCTACAACCTCACAAACTCACTAACTTTACCTCTTTAAAATATTATTATAGATTATAAATTGTATGGCACAATTTTGGTAGATATATTTTGTACAACAAATAACGTTCAGTAAGAATCTCACATAACACTTCCAAGAAAAATTGTTTATAGTTAAAAGAAAATCCCATTATTATTTGTCAAAGGAACCCTAAAATCTTGTTGAGTACAGAACACTGTTTACTCAAGGCACGGTACGCCGCACCCTGCGTTTGAAGCAACCATTACATATACTCGCTTCTTTCTATTTTGCACTCTTTACAGCTGTTTGAAATTGCAATCATTTGTGTGGTATTACATCGCCCGTCTTATCTTTTAAATATGGTGAAAATGACGCTCTAAAAAAGTCTTTCGTTCCAACTTGTTCTTTGTTTTTAAAATAGTTTTTGTTAGAAAACCTACTATTTTAACTATATTCGTACTCATAATAAAAATAAGTAACTTTTGCCCTTGGGCTTATTTTTTTATCTTTGATATAAAAAAAATGATTTGAAAAAAAAGAATGAATTTTTTTATGAGATAATAAAAAAATCGACTTCAAGACATTTAAAAGTAAATATCTGAATGGGTGTTTTCTTTTACTATAGAGTATAGATATGTAATCAGATACTTTCGAAGTCGCCAGCCGACAACGCTTTAAGATATGAATATTTAATAGGTAAATATGTCTAAGTGTGAACTTTAACTTTGCTTTACATCGGCTGGCACCGACTTCGAAAATATTTGATCATAGGTCAGTCGCGAGAGAGATTTCTCCCGTGACCATGATTGCTGTAAAGCATTAGAAAAGTTGGGAACCAAAAATCTAAATAAATTCGCGAAAAAATCAGAATAGGTAGTTTTGTTGTGCCTCAAAGATTATATATATTATTTTCTGACAGTAAAAATTATCCTGTATATTTACACGGATAACCAGCTATCACCATACCAAATTTCATCAAAATCTGTCCAGTGGTTTTCTCGTGATGAGTACTCAGACAGACTGATAAAAATATAAAATTATATATTCGGCCTCTGTACCGATAATAATGACTATTTCAATAAGATTTTCAAAAAAATATTTAATGTGCAGATTCGACTCAGAATTATATATGTATGTAAAGATATCAAATATTAGGGTAAAATGACAACACGTTTGGCTCAGTTTGTAGTGAACCTACTTGCTGTGCTAGCCGTCGCGGGTTCGAGTCCTGCTATGGGCCTTCCTTTGTGTGATGAGTACGAATATTTGTACTCTAGTCATGGGTGTCTATATTTATAATATGTATGTATTTAAAGTTATATATTTGTAGTGTATCACCTATCTGGTATCCATAACACAAGCCTCGTAGCTTACCATGAAACTAGATGGTGTTGTGTGTTAATGTCCCAACATATTATTTATATTTATCTAAAAAAGTATTATAAAATATCTGTTTGTAATATTTTTAAATACATACGGCTACTTTATAATACATTTAGCGAAAAAAATGAGCATTTGAAGCTTTTTGCTTATCGTTTATACTTCAGTTCACTTTAAGTATGTAAAGCTTAACCATTAAAGTCTAATATTTGGATTAAATTACCTAAATTAACAAGGGTAAAGGTATCTGTAATCTATGAAAAGGCATATCGAAATTGTTGGCATAAGGTTACATTTGATAACAATCTGTTAAACAATACTCTTGTAATGGGTAGGTTTTAACGGTATTGTGGGTTGTAAAGCCTATTTTATATTTATTGTAAGCTTATTGAATATTTTTATGGGAAGAAAATACTTCGGAGCTTTCGTTAACGCTAATAAAAATAAATATTTAAACGTGGGCAAGTTTAAAATTACATAAAAAACAATGGATGATGTTTAAGTTTATATCTTATTTTGAACTAACTTCAAAAATGAAAAAGTAATATGTGCTTTTATATTTTTTATCTATTATCGATTTCATGAATAACTTGGCCGATCCGCTCAGTGTAATTTTAACTATTATTTTCATCTATACATTTAATAAAATTGTAACTAAGCCGAATCTGTATATTAATTATTTTTTGGAAAAATCTTATTAAAATAGTCAATATTATCGATACAGAAGCCGAATCTAGAGTTTTGAGAATGTTATCTATGTCTGGGACCGCATCACGGAAAATTTACTGGAACGATCGTGATGAAATTTGATATGATAATAGTTGGTTATCCGGGTCAATATATATAATACTTTTTACTGCGGTAAAATATCTCATCTTTGAGAAATCTATACTAAACGTTAAAACGTAAGTAGAGACGAACCCGAGCGGAGAGAGGGTGAGTCGCTAGTTGGCATATAAGTACAATTTACAATGAGAAAAAAATAATTAAATCATATATATGTATGCAAAACAAACCTAGCCAGTTAAAGTTAAATTTATTTTGATTATTGTTTTTCGAGTATTAACTTGAAACTACAAACTTTAAAATTAGTTAGACTTTTTTATTGTTTTAATAAAAAGAAGAAACTTCGGTCTCATTACTGTTTCTGTATGAGTTTTAAAATAATTTATACCAATACAATAAGCTACGCCTAATAAAATAACAAGTTCAATCAATTTTTAATTAACTGTATCGATTTGACATTTCCAAAATTAGTTTCTAACAAAAACAAACCTAGAAAAAGTAACAGTGCTATATTCCTTTAAACTAGGATCCTTAAACTCGTTTAAAATTCGCATCCTGACGGGATTTTATTTATTTTTTAATTAAGCAGCATCCATGCGAAGGAAGCGCCAATTCGGGTCACAGCAATTAAGGTGCTTGGTTTTTATTTTTGTGCCAGTGCCAAAATTAAAAAAAAAACTTGAATTGCCGCCAACGGCCCCTGTGTTAGATTAACTGATGTTAAAAGTTGGCAAACCCTGGCTTCGGGCCAGTTCGTTTAGACTGATTTATATAGTCGACGAAGGGTGGCGAGTAATTCCGGGGCATTTCCTGTGTCTTGTAAGTGAAATTGATATGTGATTTGGCAAGAGTGAAAGGATTAACGTATTTTTGGGGATTTATTACATGTTGTTAGTGTTGCTTTATGTATCTCTAGATATGAACCATTTTTTGGTTTAGTGGATATAATAGGCATGCAAATCATGAGGTGCGGAGTCTCGTGTTTATCAAAAAAAATATTGTACGATGTTTCGTCCTGTTAAAAATTCTCAGTGATCGCTAAGAGTAGAGAGGTCGGTGACTAGTAAATACATCTTATGCTTTCTTATATTTACGCGAATATTTGATATTTTAAATAAAACTATTTTTTCAAACTTACGAACGCCACCGGACTTCATAGGATCATATATTCACACTATGACCCTTAAGGGCTGAGTAATTATACATAAATAAGAAACGAGTGGGGTCATGGGGAAAAGCCACTTATATCTTAAAATTAATATACTTGTATTATCCTTATATCATATTTTTTCCGTAGCATTCGCATTATGCATAACATATGATGAGAAGTATACCATATTTATTAATATACCTTCTATGTAGTATATGTTAGCGCGATATTTTGATCAAAGCTATCATGTTCCCTTTAATTATGTTGCCTTTAAATACGGCTTAACTTAGTAATAGGCGATGTTATGGGAAAATGTACTAAAAATACAAGTTTGTTTGAAGCTATTTATAGTGTACAGTTGTGTTAAGTGTGTAAATTTTATTTGTACTTATTAAATACATAATTATATAGAAGTATGTTATTTGGTTTGTCCTTCTTGTGCAAGAGAGCAATTTATAGATTGTCGTTTTTTAATAGAAATAATATATAGGCTGGGGAGTACGCTTTACTTTATAGCTACCATTCTACACTATACATAAAATAGAACTCATTGTATTGTAAAAGTTACTACGGGCTCATTGAAATCATCGAGAATGGGATGTATTTTTACAAATATAAATTAGTTGGGACTCAGCACCATCAAGTTCCATGGTAAGCTACGAGGCTTGTGTTATGGATACCAGATAGTTGATACACTACACATATATAACTTTAAATGCATACATATTATTAATATAAATAAATACCCATGACTGGAGTACAAACACAAATGCCCCAAGCGGGACTTGAACCCACGACTGCTGGCACAGCAAGTATGGTCACGAAAAAATGAGCCAAGCGTATCGTCAAAAGTATATTAATATTATCTAGATTACAATTGTCCTAGGAATAGAAAAAGAAATACATATATTTAGAATGTAATTTATATAAAAAAAATAAATACTAAACATAAAGTATATAATACATAAAACAAATAAACATATACAAAAATATATATCTAGAACTTCTTATAAAATACGATAGAGAAACTTTAATAATTGTACCAACAGAAGAACATTAAGCGATCTGACAAAGTAATTGCACTCAATGCTACAATTTGAATCAGATCGGTGTAAAATAAAAAGACAGTAATGCTTACAAAAAACTTGGTCGGCTACCGTAATAATTACGTTTGATATTAAATTTTCGATGCGGTTGGTATGTGGCCTCGGGAAATGTGAGGGAACTAGGAAGTTTTATTTGAAAGTTTATTTAATCTATATCTATACTTATAATAAAATTGTAAATGATTGCTATCTGTACATGGTAGATATTTCAGAACAACTATTATTGGGGGTAACGCAATACAACCCAAAACAATGCTTTTTTTTATTTTTGTCTGTTTGTATGTGCGTTTTTGCGCACTAATCTCAAAAACGATTTAACCAATTTGGTTGCGATTTTCACTAATATATTGTGGCAAGCTTTATTTAACATTTAGTATTTATTTTAAATTTTGTAAAAAAGTTATGCCAATTTAAAGAATCACTTAGGGACGAACCAGTGCGTTGCGAGAACGAGTCGCTAGTAATAATAATATATAATATAAAAGTGTAACAGGGTTTATAAACCCATAATACATAAAGTTTAGTTATTTTTTTAAAATTTAAATTTGAGCTAGACAATAGTATATACAAAAAATAATATACTAATGTATAATACTTATTGTATATAATACTTGTAATTATATAATACTTTTTTCTTCCAAACAATGTATTAATTACATATAGTTTTTAAATAATGATATAAAAACCGTATATTTAAACACTTTATATGTTTGTCGAAGCATGGAGAGGAAATGCCGCCAACATTCTAATTCCGGGCTGTTATTAAGATTTTTTTGATAGAAAACCCTTATACTATAAACCCCACTAGACCACCAGATACAGACGTACATGCTAAATACTAGACCAAAAAAGGCAATCATATTTTTAATAAATATCTCAACGTGACATTGTTTTCTATAAACATTTAGTAATTTTAACTTCTTTGGATAGGGAAGGGCGAGGAAGTCGGCGAAGAGAATATAAAGTAGATGGATAGGCTTCCGGCGCTTTCGAACTCTCTAATAACTCAAAAGAGTTTCTAATAAAATAATTTAATTTTTTAATTAAGACTAAAATTTATATTCTTCATTAAAATGTTCTATATCGCACTATTAATTCAATAATAAGAGAATATGGCGACAGTGTTCACTGAAACTACCAACTGTTGCAAGTAGACGACAACAAAGCGTCATCAAAATTCGTTCACGAGCGTACTTGGGGAAGTTACGATTTTATTATGAAGTAACTCATGCAGCACTTTCATATTGAATTCCTTTGAAAGTTCTTAGACATCGTTTGACGTACTCGTAAGTTCTGATAGTCATAAGTTATATTTTTGCTTGAAATAATTATCAAGCTTTTTAAAGTTGGTCCGTGTGTATGTCTTATTAATATTTGCTATTTATACGTGTATGTATGTATTCAGTCCTTTTTAACGTCCCACTGCAGGACGTCCCACTCCTTTCCTTAAAAGGAGACCCATGCTCTCCTTTCAAGGAAACAGGGTTCAGGTCGCAGTCCAGCAAGTTGACCAAATAAATAGCATTCGAATTAGGCGTCTTATACTTCGTCAAAAAACAAATTGTTCTTAATTTTAAATATTATAATGCAATTGCATGCGTCATAATGGATATATATGACGTAAATTGTACCACACAATGAATCACATTTACTATGTAGGTACATTTTATTTCAATATATTCCAAAACTAGGAAAATGTTGCCTACGCAATATCTTATTATGCATTGTCTATAGGTTTTATGATATATATATATATATATATATATATATATATATATATATATATATATATATATATATATATATATATATATATATAGCTTCTGTGTAGTTAAACAGATATAATGGGACGGTGTAACGACCTAAATTATGCGAAAGCAGTACGTTACTGTTAGACTTCCATCGACACGAAACTTGCATTTAAATGTTCAAAATACATTAAATATAGAAACACTTTCCATACATGCGTCAGACCGCAACAGAGTTGTTCCATCAAAACAATTGAATTAAGGTGCCATCATTAAAAGCTAATGAAAACATCAACTTTGTCAGTTATAAATGCTTTATATGAAGGAATTTTAACGTAAACGTTAAGGAAGCCGCAGTCATATACATGGTGTTTATTTTTTAATATGCTCTAAGTTTTGATTTCGCGTTTTAATATTTAAAGGATTATACTATTAAATTCTCAGATTGTTTTCTTCATACGATACCCACCCTTTTATATATAGAGGTGTCTACGTTTTTGTCTATTACAAGGATAGGTGATGTAAGAAAAAATAATAATATAAAAAGTAAAATATTTTTTTTTTTATTTTATTGCCACTTCCGACCACTTTGGAAATTGCAGGTTCGATTTCTATATTATGCAAATTTTAGCACTGTATCAGGAACTATTTATTTAAACAACTGATATTTCCGATGTTAGTTGTTTTTTTAAAGATAGAAGAAAAATATATACATATAATAATATTATTTAAAATTTTCTATATTATAATTATAAGACTACACCATAAATAGATCATTATCTAAAGTTAAGTCTTTCTAAAGCACTTGCACATTAATCTGTAGTATACAGGTGAAGGCTAATATTTTTTTACCTGTACAGGAAATAATTGTCATATTAATCAAATTCATCAAGAAGTCACTATGTTCTATACCTAACAGCTATAGTTTCAATTCAATGATATTTCACTTTTTTAATTAGTAATACATTAAGTAATAAGAATTTTGTACTGTAATTTCCTGTATCGTTGGATACATCATTTTATCTTTTCTAGAATATTATCCACGTATTCCTAACAATAGCTTTTATTGCAATCGTTTTTATAGAAATGCGGGTTATGATGCGTATTTTAAGGTTATTCGAAGTAATAAAATGGTCCTGAAAGGCAAAACGGAATCAGGTCAACGTTACTACTATGATTTATACAGGGCAATATAACTAGTGTCAATATAATATGCCTACAAATAAAAAGGTCCTGGGTTCGAGTCACAGGTCGAGCTATAATAATTATTGAGTTTTAATTGTGGATATGTGTTTTGGATATTTAGGGCGATTTGCATTGTACTTGATTTGTTTCAATTCGTTTGTTACTTGATACTAAAATGTCTTCGTCGTTTAAGTATTTTAGTGTGATTAATCAGTGATCGAAATCTACTGACTGAAAAGACTCTGGCCAGAATCAATATATATTTATTTTCATGTGTAATATTTTTACTTATTTATGTATGTAGATGTAAAAGGATTTTTTTAATACTAGACATTATTATTTTTTAAAAACTACAATTTTTTATTTATTTATAATATTATTCTTATATATCCAATTTATTTTTTAAAATTACTGTAGTTTTTATTTATTTAATAAAACCTTTTGTCTTAACAACTGATGGTCTTAAAAAAATCTCCACTAGTAAAAGCTTTGATAACATCGATTCAGCATTCCGGAGATTAGTGAATACAAACAGACACCATATAAAGCGATCTATAAAATCAAATCATTTACATATCTACTTGTAATTTTACATTATAATTTCTCTTTTATGAAAAAATTTAAGCCCGAAATTTTATGAAATTATGCCAAGTACCATAAGCTACCTCATTATTCGTATGTGAGCCGGTACTGACACTTAAACGACTTAGCCCAAAGTATGTCGGCTTCTTAGCCTTTAATTGGACATTTTTGACCGAAATTTCGGATTTTGTATGCGACTTACTTATTAATCACATGAATACATATAATAAAATTCTGCATTGAATCTGTACATTAAATATTTATTTGGAAAATCATATTGAAATAGTCATTATTTCGATACAGAGACCGAATCTATAGTTTTTAGAATTTTCATTTATCTATTTGCTTGTCTGCCTATCTGTCTATCTGTTTGTCTACCTGTCTGTCTGTCTGTCTGTTTGTCTTACGTCTGTCTATCGGTCTGTCATGTAATAACAAATAAGGTATTTTATATTTGAACTAGCGGCTCAACCTCGCTTCGCTCTGGTTCGCCTCTAGATAAATAAAAACAAATCTATCCCACGGGAAACGTACATTTTTCCAGGATAAAAAGTAGCCTATTTGTTATTTTGATGTATAAACTATATTATTTTAAGGTTTCATTAAAATCTCATCAGTAGTTTTTGTGTACTAAGTTGTATAAATTACTATGGTTTTTTAACTATCCCACGGGAACTCTTTAATTTTACAGAATAAAAAGTATCTAAAATATTGACCAGAGATATAAGGTATCACTATGCAAAATTTTATTTAAATTGGTCTAACAGTTTCGGAGATTAGCTCGTACAAACAGACAAACAGACAAAGAAACAAAAAAATTGAAAAAAATCTGGATTTGTTCTATTTCTTTTCTTACATCCCCCTGACTCAGTTTTTAGCATTTTTTTCTATATACAGACATTCGACCTCTAAAGTTTATTATATGTATAGATAACTTTAAAAACTCTCCACATTTTGATACAATTTATCGGACACTTTCCAAAGACAAAGGAGTACTAAATAAACAGCAAAATCATATTTCGGTATTGCGTGATAGCCTTTGATGTGCTAATAGTGTTCCCTGAAACAATACTGGAATATTTTCTCCTTTCACATTGTTTATTTGGTTGTGAGATACGGCCGGTGTATTTTCATGTGGCAAAGAAAACAAGCTATAATTGTTTGGGTGATGTTGCATGATACGATGCTCGATATGATACTAATAATTTGCCCTTACTTCACTCAGGGGTACGCAAGATTGATTTTTTTATGTATTTGAATGTTTATGCTGGACAGATTTAGATGAAATTTAGTACAAAGATAGATAATGATCAGGAATAATACATAGACTACTACTTACTATAAGGCAACTAGGGACGCATCTGACCGAACGAGGGCAAGTCGATAGTCTTATTTTTTACTAGCGTCTCACCCTCGCTGCGCTCGGGTTCGTCCCTAGTTACGTTATAACGTTTAGTATAGATTTCTCAGAGACGAAATATTTTTCTGGAGTAAAAATTATCTTTCATGTCAAAATCTGTCCAGCGCTTTTCTCGTGATGTGTTCTCAGATGAACAGGCAGACAGACAGACAAAAATTCTAAAAACTATAGATTCGGCCTATGTCTCCCCTGTCCACCACAGCCAGTATCGGAATACTTGGCGTCGATATTTCGAGCAACGTCCAGTTTCGCGGTCAATTGGAAGGTAAGGCCAAATTGGCCTCAAAGAAGCTTGGTGTGCTCAGTAAGGCGAGACAGTACTTCACGTCGCGTCAGCGCCTTAATCTTTATAAGGCGCAAATTCGGCCCCACATGGAGTACTGTTCTCATCTCTGGGCGGGAGCTCCCCAGTACCAGCTGCTTCCATTTGACCGCATTCAACGTAGGGCAGCTCGAGTTATCGACGATCAAGCTTTTTCCGATCGGCTTGATCCTTTAGCTCTGCGTAGAGATGTTGGATCACTCTGCATCTTCTACCGCATTTATCATGGGGAATGTTCTGAGGAATTGTTCGGACTGATCCCGGCCGCTGAATTTCACCATCGGACATCGCGTCAAAATAGCAAATTCCATCCACACCATCTCGATGTCCAGCGTTCCACAACAGTGCGTTTTCGTAGACACTTTCTGCCCCGCACAACCACTCTGTGGAACCAGCTGTCGCCGGCGGTCTTTCCGAACCGTTACGACCTGGCAACCTTCAAGAAGAGAGCGTATTCATTTTTGAAAGGCCGGCAACGCATTTGCAAGCCTTGCGGTAATGCAGATGTCCATGGGCGGCGGTAATCGCTTTCCATCAGGTGAGCCTCCTGCTCGTTTGCCCCCTTGTTGACATAAAAAAAAAAAAAAATTCGGCCTATGTATCGATAATAATTAATTAAAATTTTCAATAAGATTTTCCAAAAAAATATTTAATGTACAGATTCAACTCAGAATTTTATTATATGTATAGATTATAAATAAACAATGAATACGATAGAAATTCATATTGGCAATATGGACCGTACACTTAAGCATCAATTTCCATATTTCTAACAAAACAAATGACGTACTTCCATATTAACATTCATTATATCTAATTAAGGCCTTTAGAAGAATTTTCAAAAAATTCTATCTTGTAATATAATATAGTATAATATATAATATATGTATAATATATAATATATGTATAATAGTTGTGTATGCAGAACATTATATGTTAGTCAATGGTAAGTAGTATTATTAAGTATATATATAGTCGGAGATAATATAGTGTACTAGCATACGCACTAATACAAGCGCAATCTCGATACCTTTCACTGTTAAATTCCAGTAGGACAATTTTTCGACTCGACAGGTGAAAGATCAAGCACAGGATCAACAGCTAAAGCTGTGTCGATCCTGTGCTCTTTAGGTATGGGATAAAATCCCGCTAACCTCTTAACTTTAGACAGTTACTGAGAATTTCTTATGAGAAAACCCGATAGCTGAACTCCTTCAAACCCGGTACTTGAACCTAGAACTTTCAGGTCTGTGACGTATATGCTAGCCAATACACTCATCATACAAATCTTGATCACAGTTTGATAAATAAGGAACCAAGATCAAGGATTCATGTATTCATTGCATATACCGCCAAATAAAAGTACCTACCGTTCAAAATAAACCTATATTATTACTAACGACTCATCCTTGTATCGCTCGGGTTCGTCTTAGTAACGTTTTAAGGTTTAGTGTAGATTTCTTAGAGATGACATATTTTCCCACAGTAAAAAGTATCCTATATGTTGACCCAGATAACCAGCTATCTTACCAAATTTCACCTCAATCTGCTCAGTGGTTTTCTCGTGAGGTGTTCTCAGACAAACAGATAAACAGACAGATAGACAAACATTCTAAAAACTATATATTCGGCCTCCTTATCGATAATAATGACAGTAAGATTTTCCAAAAAATACTTAGTGTACAGATTCGTCTCACAATTTTATTATATGTATAGATTATAATAACGAGACATCTAGTAGAAAACGATTTAATTCACCAAACAATAATTGTAATTTTCTATAAGCGAAAGAATCTATAAAATAAAAGTAATAGAAAAAAAAACTCAATCCGCCTAATGTGACAGAAGAAATCTCGAAACAAAATCAAACGTGTTGTCAATCGAGAAGAAAGTTTATGATAATATTTTCACTTTTGCTTTTCATTCTGCGAAAATATCTTCGTTCGGGAATAAGGGAAATAATAAAGTAAAGTGAGTGGAGGCAAGCGGAAAATAGAGTGTTATCCTCGGCCCGATGGGGCTATGGACAAAATCAATTATACGGTGTAAGGCGATACATCTAAGCAATATGTTCGTAAATAGCATTACATTCGTGAGGTATGCCTACAAAGTTAATTACTAATACTAATATCTTATTAAATTGCTATTAATATAATAATTTATGCAAGAGAGTATGTCTGTTTTTCCCATTTTAGTTAAGCATTGATCGTTATATATGAAAAGGCAAATACAAAACAGTTCAGTATCTTATTCTTCACTGTTAGTTAACGATTTTCTTTTTTTTTGTTTAGTAATTATTAACGAATTTTACTGACATCAATAACAAAAATTAAGGTATTTTCTATTCATATGTATAAGTTTTCCTCAAATTATGGATCTTTCTTTTTTTTTCTTTCCTTTCTGTACAGACTCTAGTTATATGAATTGGATCGCAATTAACATAGATGTTCTGGGCAACATTAAAAACTTACAACAGAATTAAGTACCACAACCTTTTTGAAATCAGTCAATAATATTAACTTCATGGCTAATAAGTCAGTAGTAAATATAATCTATACATATAATAAAATTGTAACTAAGCCGAATCTGTACATTAAATATTTTTTAAGAAAATGTTATTGAAATAGACATTATTATCGATGCAGAGGCCGAATCTATAGTTTTTAGAATTTTTGTATGTCTGTTTGTTACCGCATCACAGAAAAATCATGGGAGGGATTTTGATGAAATTTAGTATGGTGATAGCTAGATAACCGGATCAATATATAAGATACTTTTTACCACGGGAGATTATCTCATTCCCACGGGAGTACATGTTATAACACAACCCAAAAAATATTTATGATCAGAATTTCTTAAAACTTGGTATTAATGATCTTCAATACAATTAAATAAATACGTGTTTTGCGTGTTTTGAAATACATCCCATTAGGAGATAAAATAAGGGATGACAATTTGTATGAAAACTACTTTTTTTAAGTTTTTTTGTTGTAGTTTTAGCGCGAGCGAAGCCGGGGGTTTTGCTAGTAATAAAATAAGAATTTATTAACAGTTAATATTCAAAGATGACCGCTTTATTTTCATTAGCAACTTGTTAATTTTAACTTTTATAATAAGAAAGTATAATATAAAGAATTATTTCGTAAGAATTAATTCTTTTTTTTTAATAATATACTGTAATATTAGAATCTCTGGCATAATATAGGTCAGATTGTATATAAAAATAAAATATATTGATAGTTTATTTATTATCTATACCTTCTGTACTTTATCTAATAAAAAGCGCGCAAGAGGAGCTTCTGAATACGAACCAGAGATATATAGGGGGAAACTATATCCGACCCCCCCCCCCCCCACCTCCCCTCTCCCTTTTGGCTTGTCTTCATTGACAGTCCAGACAAAGCGCAAGACTTACTTTGGACTTAAAAGATGCTCTTAGGCTATTTGCTCCTCGAGACACCGTTCCATTAGAGTATAGTTTTCCAAACTTTTCTTTGACAGTGAATATTTTTTACGATTCCTTATGGGTTAGTCAGTGAACAATATAATATAAAAAAAAAATTAAGGACGTCTAATTTTTTGACAAATTGTCAGACAAAATGGCAAGCACACCTAACAACCGGGTAACTTCAAAATCTGAATTGTAAGAGAAACAATTGACATTAATTAAGCCCTTTTAACATCTTACTACTGAGCTGATCCCTTCAATGTAGATAGGACAGATAGAAAATATTTTCCTTTATAGTAAGGGGAGTGATAATCAAGTTGAAAATAATACGCACACAGAAGTTCGAGACACGTGATTTGAACTAACTTCACTAGGTTTTCTAAGTTTGTATTACCACTGGGCTACCACAGCCTTACCACCACTTATCAATAGCCACTACTACTCTTATTTATCTGTCTGCAGATAATGAATGCAAGAATGAAATAAGAGCAAAGAGGGTGTCAATCAGTGAGTACCGAGTGTTAAAGGCGATAGGTCCTTAGCAATAAAAAATAAAGGAATTCTGCTTTAATCAAGTTTTTTACAAACAGCTCCTTGACATTTTTGTAGGTTTATTAGAAATAAAAGCGATCTACCTCAGCTATTTTATTGACACTCCTTTCGATTAAGATTATTTTAGTTTCATTTTACGCCTTAATCTTCGCATCAGTATAAAATAACATATTAATTATATATGAACTAGTGACACCCTCGCTTCTCTCGGGTGTGTTCCTAGGTACGTGCATAATATAGTGTTCTTTTAAGATCTTTTTAAGAGGAATCATTCTGTAATACATTGTTTTCATACAATTTTATTGGTTCACGCGGCGCACGCCAATAAAGGTTCCAGTCGGCATGATTTT
Organism: Argynnis bischoffii washingtonia; assembly: GCA_033884665.1. NCBI lineage: Eukaryota > Metazoa > Arthropoda > Insecta > Lepidoptera > Nymphalidae > Argynnis > Argynnis bischoffii. The sequence continues at coordinate 4,652,444 of JAEMGE010000029.1, forward strand.
TTCTGACATCTTCAACAATCATTGTCATATGCCTTAATAAGTTATACACCTAAACCTTCCTCATGAATTACTCCATCTATTGGTGATAACCGTATGAAAAACTATTTGGTAGTTTTGAGTTTATCGCGTTCAAACAGACAGACAGACGCGGCGGGGGACAAAAACAAAAAAATGGGCAAAGAATCAAAAAACGATGTCAATGTTATATAGGTACATATCTTTAATGGTATAATATGACTTTATATTGTATTACAAATTTTTTTCAAAACCATTGTTATTTTAACTTAGTGTACGAATTTTCAATTGTTATAATTGTTCTTTTCTTAAACATACAAGAAGCTATATAGAAGCTAAATTATACCAAATTACATTTAAATCTAATCAAATACTAATAGAAACTTTGTACAAACTTCAATCTGTTCATCATTAACCCTTTGGTTCCTTGAGGTAAATGTTGGGTTAAATAATTATTTGACTAGTGAAGAATAATAGAGCCGACTTACGTTTAACTATCTCAAGTATTCATAATAACAGAATCTCATAAAACTTCTATTCTCTCTCCCAGGTAAAACAATGTTCCGGAATCATTAGTAAATATAGGTCCTCACAATATATCAATACTAGCGACTCACCCTCGCTTCCCTCGAGTTCGTCCCTAGGTACGTTTTAACGGTTAGCATGAAATACAAATCTTTGGATTTCTAGGCTTTTCTGTACTATAATATGCATGTATTATACATATAAACCTTCCTCTTGAATCACTCTATCTATTAAGAAACCACATCAAAATCCGTTGGGTAGTTTTAAAGATCTAAGCATACATAGGGACAGACAGACAGCGGAAAGTGACTTTGTCTTATACTATGTAGGATGTATGTAATATTTTACACAATTTTAATTATAATCGGTATAGTAGTCTTTAAATAAAAAAATAAATATTTTACATTAACATTGAGTAGTAATTATGATGATTATTAACAAAATTAGAAAAACAAAATTTTATATAAAACTTTTTTTTTCCTTTCATATCACTTTAAACCTTACTCTGTATAAAGAAGAAACTATAGACATAGAAATAATTCTACTATAACTATAGGCATAGAATAAAAGTTTATATTTATCGATGCTAAAACTGGCATGTTCTTAACAGAAAGACTCAATAAATAAACTTGACCCAACCCGGGAATCGAACCATCAATAAAACATAAAAATTGGTATAATATTGGTGTTGTATATTCTAAGTACGCATTTTTATATAGGATATGATTCTTCAAAAAAAAAAATCTAATCAAAATTACTAAATAGCTAAAAAATGTCGATATCAAACTATTTATAAGTAATTACTAAGTTACTTTGCTAAGAAAATATTTCAAATTGTTATTTTATTCTAAAACGACTTACTAGAATAAATATAAACATTATTCTTCAGTAAAAGCTTAATACCTATAGAAAGCTCGAAATGAAAGAAAATTCGGCATATTTCATGTTACATAGTAGATTATTGGGGCTACAGTTAAAACGTCCAATTAGGTACCAGAAAGTTTACAAACCGCTTTGGGCTGAGTCGCTCAAAAGTGTCACTTCTGAATTTCACACATGGTAAACGAGTAACGAGGCAACTTTAAGTGCTGAACTTAGAATCACTTAGCTACCACTTCCATTTTAGATCATAATAGGAAATGTTAGCTTTAGATTTCGATCAGGTCCTCTGGATGGTTGATGATTATAGTTCTAGTGCAGAAGTTTACAAAGCGTGCATATAAGCCAGCCTCCGCAAATCAAATTTCATTGATTTTAAGTTCAAATAGCTATAAAAAGCTTGTGTTGTAATAAAAAAGTATATATATATATAATGTAATTTGTACATATAATATATGTATGTCTATTGTATACTTATAGCTATGCCTTATTGCCTTAGCATTTTTCAATTACAACTCGAGCTATTATATCGATACGTATAATTTCTTTTTCTCAAGACTTTTTCATATACTAAGATAAGTACTAAGAAATAACTTGAAAACTTCCCAAAAGAAGTTTAATAGGGGATGAAAGTTTATATAGAAGATTATCATATTTGAAGTTATTAATATAAAAGTTGATGTTTGGATGTCTGTATAACTGTCGATATATTCCACAGTCAATTTTCTATTTTCGCTTTTGATCTCGCTAATGCTATTTTGTAGCAATAGTATTAATATTACTTATGAGGCATATTATGTTAGAAATAAAAATATAATTTTACTCTATACTAATATTATAAAAAAGGCAGAGCTTGTTTGTTTGAACGCGCTAATATCAGGAACTACTAATCGGATTTGAAAAATTCTTTTTGCATTACATAGCCCGTTTATTGAGGTAGGCTATGTAATATACAGCCTATCTATTTCATACTAATCGTTAAAACGTACCTAGGGACAACCTGAGCGAAGCGAGGGTGAATTGCTAGTTCTAATTAAAAGGGTAGATATTAAAAAGATGACTCGTAGACACCATTGGCTTTTAAATAAACCATTGGCTTACTAAACATCGACCATGCCGTAGTCTGATAATATTCTTATAGTCTCCGAAGTAAAGGTTTTGCTAGTATACATATTGAATAATATGTTATTTGTATTGTCAATAATACAATATTAAATAATAATTAAATATCAAAAAATGAAAAATCATAAAACATGGTCAAGGAATCCATAATATACTATCAATAATATAGTCACTTTTGTTTTATGATATATTAACTTTCTGTAGTGAGTCTTCACATATCACACCAAATTTATTCTGGAAAAAGCTACCTATCATTCCCATAATTGACCACTGAATACAGACCTGCAGAAGATGTACTGAGGCAGATGAAACGCCACTCCATCTTCTGGAGGAGGTTGTTTCATTATGGAAAACAACTTAAGGCCCAGATGAAATTAAAGAATGTAACTCTTAGTAAATTCTGCAGCTTATTACAATGGCAGGGCTTAGTGAGTTATTCTAATATGCCACGATCACAATAGACGAGAAATGGTTGTAGTGATACTTGATAGCCGCAATAAAGCATTAAAAAAACAAAATAGCTGACCACTGATCCAACCACGAGGACCTGAGATGACCACGTGATACAGTGCATAGGCATACCATTTTCATATTTTTTTGAATTTTCTAATAAGGATAGCAAGTGTAGAATATCATTTTTCCTAAGTCTGATAGATGTTATGTGAAGAAAATTCCATGCAGCGCTAGACCAAATATTATTCGTAAAATGAAGACTGATGATAATAAATCAGATAATATTAAAACTATATGAATATAGTGTATTTTTATAGGCATATAGCTAGATTATAAGTTTTATAAATAAATATGTTTAGACATTAACACACATCACCATTTAGTTCCATGGTAAGCTACGAAGCCTGTGTTATGGATACCAGATAGTTGATACACTACACATATATAACTTTAAATACATACATATTATAAATATAAACACCCATGACTGGAGTACAAACATTCGTGCTCATCACACAAATGAATGCCCCCAGCGGGACTCGAACCCGCGACCACTGGCGCAGAAAGTAGGGTCACTACAAACTGAGCCAAACGTGCCGTCAAAAGTTAAATGATGTGTTTTGATTACCACAAAATAATTTCTTAATATTGAGTTTTTACACTTATTACTTGGAAAAATACTTAATAGTAATGTTTGAAAACATTACATATATGGTATAACTAACATATATACAAAAAATCAGACAAATTGAGTTTCTCTTTCTTTTTAAAATCGGTTAAAAATATACTAGTATACTCACATGTGTGTGTGCATGCGTGCGTGATTGAGTGCGTGTGTATGTGAGTGTATGTATGTGTGCGCTGTTATAAACTTAATCCGTTTAAATGTTCCATAAAGCTGAAATAAACACTATATTAGTAAATATTTAAATTAGAAATAATTAAGCTAATATACATATATTATGTGGAATGTCTATATTATTTTTAGTATCAAATTTGAGCTTCAATCGTTTCAATCAGAGCTAAATGCAGGTAAAATAGGTCAGCCTGCAATATCGATCGATTATAAAATTAGTTCAGTCTAGACTGAAATTAGGATTTCTTGTATCTGCCGTTTAGAGAGAGAACTTGGGTAAAATTAAAACTTAGATTTTTTACTAGCACCATATGTCGAAGTTTGGTAAATTATAACAAAAAATAGCATCGATAATCATACTCATAATAAAAATGCGTTTTTTTTTTCTATGTGTGTCTGTTTCTTACTCATTTATTGGGTGTATTTGGATGAAATTTAGTTGAGAGGTACACTATGACCTGAAGTGATACATAAGCTACTATTAGGTACTTAGGTACAAGCGAAGCAAGATTAGGGTGCTTGTAAACCCGGGGGAGAGCCAACTCCTACCGGGCGCGTCCCCAGGTGGCGGATCGGGGAACGCCACCCGCTTGGACCCAGCGGGTGGTACCGGAGAAATCCGGCGCGGACTAAGGCATGACGGGGCCGCTCTCCATTGAGGCTTCGGCTTCTGGAGTTGCGGCCGCCGGGAGCGGGGCCGCTTCGGCGGTCTCGCGACCGGAGGGTGGGGACCGGTTGCGGGACTGTGAAAACAGGCTCGTAACCGGTAGAAGGCCGCGGTGGGAGAGGAGTGCCGGTATTTCGGTGCGCCGTTCTCCCTGCCCCCCGCGGCCTTGACGGGGCTGCCACCGTCTTAGATGGCAGACGCGGTGGGGCTGCAGGGGAGGAGGAGTGTCGGTGTGTCGTTGCCGCTCTCCCTGTCCTCTGCAACCGATTGAGGGGTGCCCACTTCGGTGGGCGGTGAGGTTTTGATGGGGCTGCTCCTGGTACTTCTCTGCTTCAGCAGAGTGGACTGTGGAGTAGCCTCATTGGTTTGGTGGCCGTCAGGCCTGCCGCCGGGGTGTCGTGGTAGTTATGCGTAAGCGATCCCGCGGCGCCCCACTAAGGCGGAGGAGAGGGGAAAGTTGGGGTTTAGTGGGTAGTACCGGCTCTTCTAGCCGGTGAGCCCCACATAACCACCTGGGGGTATAGGTGGTATGCGTAAATGCATTCCCCAACTATAAAAAAAAAAAAGGTGCTTGTAAACAAAAATTTTACAACATCTAAATTAATGAATGTGTCTCTTTAATGTTAGTTATCTAATACCTCATACGAGATTCTATGAAACAGTTTTTATTAAACCCTTTCTCTGTCGTTTTAATAATTTGCTTTAATTTACTATTTGGCTTTAATTTAATTTACTTCTACATCTTTCATTATATTTTCGTTATATCATGACTTCACATTTAAATTACATTTACAGTCATGTGACTTATTTCACGTATCGAAAAAATAATATAGCCTAAGAATCATTGAAAGATGTAAAAAAAAATAGAGTTTGTATTAATTTTGTTAGTAACTTTAACTTTGCAATTATGTACAACATTTGGATGAATATTAATAATTAGTAATTAAAATTTAGCTCCTTTAAAAAAGTGCAGTGGTGGCCCAGTGGTAACACATCTGCTTGGGAAACCAAGTGCAGTAGGTTCAGACTGGTTCTTAGACAAGTTTCTTCGACATAATTATTCCATCCAACACTTAACTAGGTACAGATATCTTTTTCGGAATATAATACTTATTAATTTTATTTTCGCGCTTCCAATCTATTGATTAAACACAACTAATTAAGATAAAGTAAAACCAATTTAAAATAAAAGGCATCAAAACTCAATGACCACAGTCTGAGATGTTATCAAAGCCATTTTACCATCCGATTTAGAGATATTTCTCATTTCTGAAGGTCGCTCAATAAAAAGGTGGAAAATTGAATTTACGTTCCGTTACGTTGAGGCAAATTCGCTTTTATCCATTTGCATAATAAAGTAGGCGTTGCGCTGATTCTAAAGGTGTATTTATATTGGCAGAATTTCTTATGAAAACATTGGGATATATTGTATGTTGTTTTAAGTTTTTTTTTGTATGTTTTTTTTTAATCTTTTTTTTTTTTGGGTTTCATTATGTATGTATTTGAAATTATTTATACTGAACACTATGGTGCTTCCCATAAATAATATCACATAGTAGATACAAACAAGACTAAATTATATTTTGTCTTTACTCAATTCTAAAATCGTAAAACTTAAATATTTTATGAGCGGGAGAAAGAGTTATTATGTTTTGTTCCCTTTGTAGTAAAGTCCTACTAATTTTATATGCGAGAATGTTTGTGAGGATGGATGGATGGACAGATGTTTGTTATTATTACGCAAAAATTACTAAACGAATTTTGATGATTGAAACGACACGTCATGTCACGTCTTGTCATGGTGAAATCAATAATGTTTTGAAAAGAAATATAATATATTAAACCCACTACTATCTATATAGATAAATAAAATTGAAGTGTCTGTTTGTAATGTCAAAATAGTAGCTTTTTACTAAATATATATTAAATTATATACAGTACATGAAAAAAAAATACATTTTTTTTTATTTTTTGTCTGTCCGTCTGTATGTCCGTTTATTCCAGGTAATCTCCGAAACGGCTGAACTGATTTTGGTGGGACTCTCACTGGTAGATAGCTGATGTTACGAGGAGTCGCTTAGGCTACTTTAATTTTATTAAAAAACCCGATCGAAACGAGGATAACTCGCTAGTAGTAAATATGAAAGTTTACTTGTGTGAGAGCGTGCAGGTTTATTACTCGGTCACGCTGTTGCACAGATTCAGATAGGATACACACACACGGACAGACACGGATAAACTATGACTTAGGGTAGTTAATAAGCTATACTTAGTAATAAAATTTGCCAAAAGGTGGCGCTGCCTATAAATATTTATTTATAAAAAAAAGTAAAGAAAAACCAGTTCAGCACCTTTTTCTCCTCTCTCTATCAATTGATGTTCTATTTCGAAATTAAGGACGCTGATAGCCATTGTGTCCTAAACCTAACATTACACAGATAATACGGTTGACTTATTACTCGTAGTAAAAGCTAATGTTAGGTCTCGGTTTTTTTCTTAAATCAATTCAAAGTAAGTAAGGACATTAAGTTTTTTTACAAAATATTATAAAGCTTTTTCTGTAATTTTTTAAGTATACACTAAAAAATCTTTTTATATTTTTGCGCATATATTGATGTCCTTCCGTTTCTCCCAGTGGCACTTGGTTTTGACTAAAATCACTAAACAGAAGATTTATACAGTAAATGTGTATGTTTTTTCCATATATATTCCACAATATCTTTATCAACTAACACTGTCTGATGAGACCTTATATTTATTACCTAACTAGACCGGTAATCAATGTCTTCTATACAAATTATTACTAATTTTAAATCACATCGGCTTATATCACTGAAACTAGCCATAAGTGGTAAAAATTATTATGCAAAAGTAGGTTTGTAAAATTATATATTATGTATTCTCTTTTATCTAATTAGAAAAGTCTGATGGGATGACAATGCCGAGAACTAAACTAGAAGGACGTAACGATGGACAATGGAACGTGTGTTAACAATGTGCAGGACTGGAATACTTTACGTGCTCTCCGAGGTATAAGGATGAGACACTATGACTTACTTTTAGAAAAAAAAATCTATACTAATATTGTAGATATGAAAGTAACTCTATTTGTTACCTTTTTACGCTTAAACCCCTGAACAGATTTTGATAAAATTTGACAAAGACATAAAATGCTCCCTTGAGACATAATATAACATAAGCTACCTTTTACCGCAGGAAAATAATTTATATTTGACCGTTCCCAAAGTCGTCCTTCGTCTTAACCACACCGGTACACGATTTGCTTCGCACGAGGATCGAATTCATGACTTCCTGTTTAAAAGGAAAGTAAGCATCAGTACTGCTTTACGTCCATGTTTTGTGATAAGGTAGTACTTCCTTAATCATGCTACCACATAAGGTTTTACCATACTTTTATTTGTTGTTTAGAAAATAATCCCACAAACTTTTATTGATTACAGTATCAAAGTGTGTAAGAAACAGTAAGTATTAACATAAAGTGTGAGAAGCATCAAATATTTTCTTTAGAAAGACAAACAAGAAGTTACAAAAGGACTTTTAGCGAACGAATTCCGATTTCCAAGTCAGTTGGTTTTTACTTAGCGAAATCGTGTGTAGACTGAAATTGTGTTTTCTTTACATAACTTGGTAACCACGAACTTGTTTGTTTGTAAAAATACTACGAGTAGAAGCCAAGTGGTTTTATAAATGCTAACTATGCTAAATAAGGAACATCGTACCTTCTTTCTTTGCTATATGGGATCAGTGAACAAATAATGTAATTTTGTACTGCTAAAAATAAGTGGGCCTAATAAAACCTTTTTTTATAAATTAAACATAAAATAAAAACATATAAATAAATATGAAAAATATAACAAAAAAAAAAATATATACGGTCGAATTGAGAACCTCCTCCTTTTTTTGGAAGTCGGTTTAAAACGTTCTTATTTATCTGGCGTCGACATGTTAGACAATGCACAATTCTTTAGCTATTTATTTCATAACTAGCGACTCACCTCGCTCCGCTCTTGCCCGTCCCTCGTATTGTTTTAACGTTTAGTATAGATTTCTCAGAGATGAGATATTTTCCCGCAGTAAAAAGTATATATTATGTTGAACCGGATAACCAGCTATTATCATACTAAATTTCATTAAAATCTGTCCAGTGGTTTTCTCGTAATCCCCGACAGATAGACAGACAAAAAGTCTACAAACTATAGATTCGGCCTTTATATCGATAATAATGAATATTTCAATAAGATTATCAAAAAAATATTTAATGTACAGATTTAACTGAATTAGAATTTTATTATATGTATAGAAGAGAAAATCATTTATCATCATTCAGACAGTTAAGAAGAATTTAATAATAGTTAGTTCTAGTTTTATAAGTTATCATTTTTTTATTACTATATTTAAAGTAAACAATTTCTCTGAGAACTCTATGTACCATTCTTATAGATACAAAACAAAGTACACCGACTACGAAAATATTTGATTAGGTATCTATAGTTAATGAAAACTATTGTACCCATCAGTTGTTTTTTGCTTTTAGTGCTTTTTTTTTGAAGTCAGTTTTTATTTATTTTTCTTAAAGTTTTTATTAATTTATCCATTACAAAAAAAAAAACAAATTTTCCACAAAAAAATACAAATACTTTATATCACTATATGTAGATAAACCAAGCAATGTGATACAATGTAAATATCAATCATACTAGCGGCTCACCCACGCTTCGTTCGGGTTCGCCTCTAGGAATACAAAAACAAATTTATCCCTCCGGAACCGTATATTTATTGGGGATAAAAAGTAGCCTATGTTATTTCAGACTATAATTTATCCTTGTGCCAAATTTCATCCAGATCCGTTCAGCCGTGCCTGGCGTGAAAGAGTAACAAAAATACATACTCACAAACTTTCAAATTTATAATATTAGTTGGTATAAATAAGCAAAGAAAAACAGATCAGTGCCTTTTTCTCCTTTGTTTGTCAAACGATTTTCGGTTTTTTGTTTAGTAGCTATTGACGAGCTTTACTGTTATCAATAAAAAAATATTATGGAAACAGTTTTCTTTAATATAAATAGGTAAATTTTATTTTTTTAAGCTTTTCTTTAAATATTCAGTAATAATTATGCTCGAATTTTGACCACTAAACGAACACTAGTCTACATAAAAATACTCACAAACGTTCACATTTATAATATTTATACAGATTATACAGATATAATATGTAATATTGTGTATGGTGTATATAATAAATAAAATCGAACCAGTAGTTTACTTAAGCTGATTGTATCCATATTATCTACTTTAATGCAATTTGTAAGTAAACACATTAATTAAATAACCTTTTTAATGTATAGATAGTGAAACGGTCTACATTACTCTAATTATCACCGACCTTTTTATCCGTAAAAGTTAATCTAAAGTAAAATTTCGAGAACTATTTACATAAATTTAAATTTTAAATAAAACTATCGGATGTTTTGATTTGACTACTGTCTGTAACAACTAAACCTTTGAGATGTCTAAAACCTTAGTCTCTCATGACCACGATTGCTAAAGAATTCGAAACGTCGGGAACCAAATATCAAAATAAATCCACAAAAAAGATAGTTACCAAAAATATAGTTTTATTTAATATGTCAAATATTCGCGTAGTTTAAGTAAATATTATAAATTTAAATTTTCAAACTTTAATAAATGCTTTAATCAATTCACCAAGAATAACATTAAAAAAGAGTGTCATCAGTCTGTCGCTGGTTCGGAGTAACCAGATGGTGAAGTAACGAATTTAAATGATTTTTCCTTTAGTTTTTGTCTTTCCTCATCTTAAAGGAAGATGTTTCATTATCCCAACACCTTTTATTATATTGGCATCCATCGTGCTGTTAATTAAGATCTCTTGTTTGAATCATTCGGTGCGAACATTCTCTTTGATGAAATACCGCTGTCTCATTTACATAAGAATGTAAAGGCGAGATAGAACAACTTATTAAGGCCTATCATTGGAAACGACGGTATGAACTTTATTCCAGAGCTAAGTAAACATGGATAAAGTGACTGGATGGTACCTTAAATATTTAATGTGTTGTAATGGCTTATATCTTTATTTTGCTATTTAATGGAAGTTGAGTTGTTTGAGTGAGTTCAAGTGTGACAGGTGACGTTATATTATTTCTATATTTAATGCTCTCTAAAAAAGCTGGAGATATTTGGATGAAATTTTATAAGATATGGACTTTGTTCTGGAGAAGCACATAGGCTATTAGGCATCTAAGGATGAACCCAAGCCATAAGAAGCCATTTTTTAATAAAATAAAAAAGAATATAGAGTTACAGAGTAGGTACTAGTAGTACACCCTCGTTTCACGCTAAGGAGCTCGCAACAAACAAAAATCAGCCTTATTTTATGGCTATTAAAAGCTTAATAGGTCATAACTAACCAACTTTAAATGAAACATACCTAAATTATCTATTTTTTTTTATGTTATGCGATACTTTTGCCAATTGTGAATCGATTTTCATATATTTTTAATATATAGGTTTAATACTTTAGAGGTGCCTAACATATAAATGTGCATAGGCATATTTAGAATAAATTAAAAATGCCTGTTTAATATAATTTCAAAAAAATCTATCCCTAATTATTGTTTATTATTGGTATTGGTAGCCCTTTTTTCATCGCATCGCATATGTAAGATGGTAAAATGACGTTATAGAATCTATACTAAAATCATAAATGCGAAAGTTTGTGAGCATGTATGGATGTCTGGATGTATAGATGTTTGTTACTCTTTCACGCAAAAACTACTGAATGAATTTTAATGAAACTTTTCAATAATATGGCTCATACATCAGTATAACACGTAGGCTACTTTTATTCCGGAAAAATGTACGGTTCCCGTGGGATAATTTGTTTTTATTTTAGTAATAAATAATTAATTATTATATTATACTCATTGACATAATGAATATACTGATGTTCTAAGTTTATAATTTTAAGACGTCACGTAAGAAAAAAATTGATTAAAATTTTGTTATAATTTAAAAAATAAACAATTAAAAGTCTTCATTGTTTTATTTAATTTCCTTTGTTTAAAATTTTCAAAAAATAAATAACAAAATTAAATCAATTACATCCTATGAATAAGCTCAGCTGTTCTATACAGTAAATGTTTTAGGCCAAAAAATCTACTACAAAGCAAGGCTTTTACTACTGTTTTAAACTGTATTTAAATTTTACGAGTTTCTCGTTTTTATTGATATTATCTAAAGTTGAATAGAAAACCGTTGAAAGCGCTTTTGTTTGAAATGTGTTTAAACTTAACCCGTTTAACTGGAAAAATGTTTTGTTGATGCCTTTTACCTTTTTTAGTCTTTATTCAATAATTATTCGACTGCAGCGAAACTTTAAGGAGTGTTATGTTTTTAACCTGTATGTATGCATGTTCGATCCTAGGTTCCCTTGTAATTAGACATAGGTACAAGAAGCAGACTCGCAGGAAGTATAAAATATAATATTTATTTATTAATATATATACATAATTATTTATTTTATACATTACTGATGTTTTAATACTTATCCTATTTCAGACTAAGAGAAATCCAAAAAATTAAATATCATAAAAATTGGTCTAGCCGTTCTTGAGTTACAAATGGTGTAACTAACACAACTTTTTTTTTATATATAGATTTTTTTAATATTATTATTCAACTGCCTTAGAAGGAAGGTAAAGTTTTTGTATGTACATAATGTCTACTGTTACAGGAGTCTATTGACTTCCTTGTACAGTCGCAGATCTAAAGATCCTGGGTTCGAGACTCGGGTCGGGCTACGTTTAATTTTTGAGTTTTTCTGTTAAAAAAATCTCACTAGTAGCATTGTAGCGAATCGTCCCATCGGTCTTTGAGAGTGACAAAAAATAGAGAGGGAACTTGCGAACACTTATGCAGCATAATATGCAGTCGATACAAATCAAAGCACACAGACTTCGAAAATATCTAATTAGGTATCTATTTATAGTAAATGCAAACTACCAGTCAGTTATTTTTTACTTTTCAGTCATTTTTATTGAAATCTCTTTTTGTATGGAGAAATCATGAGTGTATGATAGCATTTTAGCTCTCTTAACGATAAATATATATGTTTTACTATTTATGTACATCAACAGTAGAGTCACAAACAGTCATTCATATATACATATAGTCACAGATTATATAATACTATACTAGGTGTAGTTAATATATAGAATACAAACTTAAAGTGGAAATCCAGTGCTAGCGCGCTTACTTGGTAAACCAAGTGAAGCGGGTTCGAATCCTGGATCTCGCACCTCTGATATTTTATTGTGCAAATCATTTTCAACATGATTACCACTTGTCTTACGGTGGCAGAAAACATCGTGAGAAAATCTAAATATCTGAGAGATCCCAGCAAGTTTTCAAAAAACATGTGAGTTCCCCTAACCCGTACTTGGCCAACGTGGTGGACTACGGCCTGATCCCCCTCGCATTGAATGGAGGCGTACCCAGCAGTGGGACGTTAAAATGGTTGAAAACTTTTATACAATACATACATATTTGAAGTAAACATCTATAGAGTAATACTAGTTCAATATAAAATAAATAGTAACGAAAAAATAACCTAAACAAAATGCACATTTAGCAACACAATTCATTTAATTTCTTTCTATTAAGCTGCTGGAAGTTTTTAAGAGCTTTTTTTTGTTTTTATATAAGAAGCATTACAAACTTAACTTTGGGTAATTGTAGGAGTGTTGAAATTTTAGAGGTTTCTTTCTACTTGTTGAAAACTCAAGGAAAAAAAAATTCGTATAATAATATTTTAATATATTATTTAACGTTTAGTATAGATTTCTCAGAGATGAGATATTTTCCCGCAGTAAAAAGTAAACTATATTATGTTGACCCGGATAACCAGCTATCTCCAGCTCCTCTCCAGCTCCAGTGGTTTTACCGTGATGTAGTCACAGACAGACAGACAGGCAAACAGGCATACAGACAGACAAAAATTTTAAAATCTATAGATTCAGCCTCTTTATCGATAATAATGACTATTTCCATAATATTTTTCAAAAAACATTCAATATTCAGATTCGATTTACAATCTATTAGAATTTTATTAAGTAAATTATGTAAAGTTTTTGTGTTTTATTTTCCAATGAAATAATTTGGGGTGTAGTTTTTGTTTTATGTAAATATATTATATTGATAAGCTTCAGAAATAATCAGTATCTCATAGACTAACATTTGGCATGATATAACTTTACACAAAACTAATAAAAAAAAAACATAAGTACACATTACATATATAAATTTAGCACAAATTATTTAATTCATACGGTAACATTTTTTCTTCAAAATTTAATGGAAACGACCACCATTATAAAAAACATGCATGTATACCAATTTAATACAAAAAGAATAATAAAAATGATAAATATAACCTCACCTCTTTTAAGTCGGTCAAAGTCTTTACCCAAATATCTAAAAAAAACCTTCGTAATATAAACTCATACCGTCTATTTATCTGTCCGTCCATCATTACACACCCCAAAAATCTGCAATCATCTCCTTAACCCCTAATTTTAAATATGGCTATCTTTTAATTTTTACAAAACATCAGACAGCTGTTTAACGTTTCATTTCGGCCAAAATTCGTAGAGGCGTTGTCAAAAATATCACGTACTATCTTTACGAGAGCCGCGTTTGAGTATAAAAAGAAGTTTATACGATGCCGACATACGAAATGCAACATTAGAATATTTACCAAAATATTGTAAACATAGAAAATTAGCCCTAATCACATTAAAATAAAGGCGATATTCGCTTGAAATGTTTAGAGGTTTGTATGTTATGTTGAATGGAGGTACAAAACAAAAACCCAATTCTGTTTTGCTTGATGATTTTTTTTTCTTTATAGTAATATTTTCGCGGCACCCTTGATGGTGTTGTGAAATACCTTTGTAGTTATGGTGTTTTGTATAGTTTACGAAATATAAAGTTTATTTAATCTACTGTATTTTGCAGTAAATTAATTAAATACGTAATCTTTCGTGTCTAAGCATATAAAAGAATGTATGCAGCCGTTTTAATGTCCCACTGCTGGGCATGGGATCCTTCAATACGAGGGGGATCAGACCATAGTCCACTACGCTGGCCAATACATTTTAGCGATCTTGTCATGTCTTTCAAAAACTATATAATATTTAGTAAATATAAGAATATTAAGTATTAGTAAGAATTTACATGTTTTATACTTGTCGCGAGTCTTGTTATGTCTATGTCGCTGGCTGCATAAGGCTATGCTCCTTCTTTAACTTGTTCCCATGATTTAAGTTCACTTCCTGGCGCACTTTTTACTCAGTCAAGTTTTTCAAATAAATTGGATTTTTAAACAAATTTCGTCATAAGGACGAAATTCAATGTATTAACCAGCCATGTTTAATTTTTTTTAAAGTGCAAGGCCCAAGATTGTATTCTTTTTTTTAATAGCTTTTCACCTATATTAGGATTTCAATGAAAATATATTATCTTCAAATTGATGCATAAAGACATTAGATAGTTAAAGTAATTACTCATCCTGAACTAAAGAAATAAAAGAAACCCAAGACATGACCTTTAACGTTATAGCATATATACATATAGCGACCTACATTCACTTTATTGGAGTTCAAATGAGTCCCTTCTGATGCTTTAGTTAATTATTATAGTATACTAAAATCTTATAAAAACCAATAGATATAATGGAAAGAAAACTAGCCTAAGGCATTTAGGGATGTTCTTGTCATATCGATTCGATTGATAATTTTGTCTATATAAAATAACTAGCAACTTCTCCTAGTTTCGCTCGGGTACATCCCTAGAGGCTTGATAGTAACAAATTTAGTTCAGAAAATATTCGATCGTGTGCTCAATTCCATTTTAATCCAACCAGGTAATTCACGGTAAAGTATTAATAAACACATATGTACATATACATATAAATACATATAAACACATACACATATATACGTTTGGCTCAGTTTATAGTGACCCTACTTGCTGTGCCAGCGGTCGCGGTTTCGAGTCCCGCTGGGGACATTCATTCGGGTGAGGAGCACGACTGTTTGTACTCCAGTCATGGGTGTTTATATTTATAATATGAACCTATGTATTTAAAGTTATATATGTGTAGTGTATCAACTATCTGGTATAAAAAAAACAGGCCTCGTAGCTTACCATGAAACTAGACCGATTTTCAAAATTATTACCATTTTCAGAATTTACCACTTATGTTTAAACTCACAACATTCTCTTTATACATGTAAATATAACTTTGATTCCAACGTAATAGTATACCTGTGTATATATTTTAATTACTTATAAAGCGTGTTCGTTAAACAAAGCGGATATAATCTAATACATCATTATTTTCATCGAGGTTAATAGCGTTTACTTGTACTAGGTATATATGACATCCTTTCTACTGTAATACTGACTTCACACTTTCGTTTAGTCAGTTTGAGGTTTGATGTCAACAAATAGGTTAAATTCGTGCAGGAGTCAAACCTACTACCATCAGAGTAGTTGAGATTGCAAAAGCTATCTTGTAATGAAACGAAAAAATAATTTCTAGAAATACACCTTTAGCCCGCAGCGAAAATATTCTTATACATTCTTACGCCGAATCATCTGTATTTTGGCATTAACTTATTAGATTCTGTTAAAGCCTTTTGAGGAATTCGTGTTTTTCTCAGAACATATAACCTTCTATCTCTATTATTTATGTATTTATATAATATTGTTCTTACAAAAATAACTACTAAAAAATAGGGGGTAGGGGTAGGATGGTAAAATATACTTTACGACCTATTCTTATACTTACCAAATATGTAAAAAAAAAACATTTAAATTGGCCAAATTTCGGAAAAGTGCAACTACAAACATCGTGACATTTATATTTAGATAATGATAACACTTTTTTCTCAAAAAGTTTTACACTTGTGAATAAGCAATATATGTTATTTTAGTTTTGTATAAAAATATTTATTAGTAAGATGCCTTAAGTTTGGATAAAATCAGTTTACTCGTTTCAAAGGTTTTCTAAGAGTTGTTTGCTGATGTAAGGTAGATATTTCGAAATTTCAAAGAGAAATTTCAATTTTATTTATACGAGATAAAAGATATTATATGCCCTACGGTGTATATCATAAATGAATTCCAACGATCAAATAAGATTTACCATCGCCGTAAGATAGAAAAACACACATAGCATTTGAGAGAACCTAAAAAAACTCTGTCCAAAAATCAACAAGGCAAAAATATTTGGGATCCCGAAAATTCGAAGCTTGGGAAACCAAGTGGGGTATAAATTCGTGTCGTAGGTAATCCACGAGCAACAACATCTCGGCCCTAACATTATGTAAAAGACTGGAAACTTATATGAAATGGAACAGAAAGTATCAAAAGCTTTTAGGACAATACGAAAAATCCAAAGGAAATAGTATGTTAATTTTTAAATAGATGTATAAAAAAGTCACTGGCAAACGTTTGTTTGTACGTACGTATGTGTACGCTAATATCAAAAACTACTGAACTAATTTAGATGCGATTATTTTTGTCTTGTTTTCTCTAGAAAAATTTTTGTGCATTAAATATTAGCGTAGCACTTATAAGAACTGAGTATTGATGGTATTAGTGAGTCAACCCTTTTTTGTGTCAGCAAAAAAGGGCTGCTTGGTAGCTATACCGTCGTGCGTTGCATAAACGATTGCAAATAAATAACAACAATGTATAGAAAATATTTACACTTCTAACAGTTCTACAAAAACGTTTGCGATATCAGATATTAGAGAGAGAGCAACTGCTATTATGTTTTAAAAAAGTATTTTTTGACTAAGTATTGTTTTTTGAATAAACTGAGACTAAACTTAAAACTTCATAAAATAAATTATGTCATCAAAACAAGTAGGTACTTAATAGAGATAGAATGTGCCCTTTACATTATTTCATTTATTTATATAATTAGTTTTGCCTTTGGACGGAATCAAACCCGCGCTAATACTCTATTGTAAGACAACTATTACTTGGAAATTATACTTTATCAATTTTTTGATTTCTACATTTAATAAGAAAAAAAATTAAAACTACGAGCTTAGCATACGAAGCTTTAAGTTCACAGTAAAAAAATTTCAAATCGCATACACTTTTCTATTATTGTCAGAATGTTGAATAAAATCTGCTTATTTGTTTGTAAAATTGTTATAGAAATGGAATTGAAAAATCCTATTCAATGTAAGTGGTCTATTTTGAAACAGAAAGGTTCCAAACAACACTAAGCTCGCGATTTTTTAAATGGCACATT
This sequence comes from Argynnis bischoffii washingtonia, assembly GCA_033884665.1. NCBI lineage: Eukaryota > Metazoa > Arthropoda > Insecta > Lepidoptera > Nymphalidae > Argynnis > Argynnis bischoffii. The sequence goes on from JAEMGE010000029.1 coordinate 4,670,333, forward strand.
CGAGCAATTCGACATTGTTGAAATGTTTATAGATATTTTTTTCGATATTCCTCTCGATAATAATATTTTACTTAAAGCTTCATTTCATTTAGCTTAGTAGCTTACTGTGACGTTTTCTGCGACCTAATAATAAAAATGTCAGTTGTTTTTTCATGGATCATGGATTTTATTTATCATGGATTGACAAGATTTTAAGTAATAAACATAGTTTAAAGACCAGAGTGCGGGCTCTTAAGATTATTATAATAAGTTAAATATAACACTGAATTGAAAAGTACGAACTATAGACATAAAAAATAATTTACAAATATAAGATAAAAATATATTAATTTACATTCTACAAGTTATACTTTTTTGGCGTAACAGAACAAAAATAGCTAAAGATTTCATGCCGTATGTCACAACTCTCTGTTTGTAATAGGAATGCAGCTAACTTTATCATGTCGCTTTTTAGCTGTCGCTGTGCGCGCGCATCGTATAAACTTTACTCTCATAATTTTTTCCAAACCTAATAAAAGAAGTATAACTTCAAAAAATTCACTTAACATGTATACACACATACAGATATTTATATTTCAAAATCGGTCAAAAAGCTGAGATTGAGAAACTATGATTTTCTTAATAGTAGATAATACTCAAGTAGATTAAGTAATTTTGTTAACAGGTAATAAGGTTCAGAAATAAAAATAAGACGAATAAAGAAAAGGCGATATTCTATTATATTTTTTTGGTAGCCTTGTTATAATATAAAAAATAGTTGCGTAAGGTTTCGCTAATGTTATTGAACTCGTGGGCGTTAATGTGCCATTTGGAAATCAATTTCTTCTTACGTTGTGTTTTGAAATTTATGGAAATAGAAACGTTAAAGATATGTATATTTGTCATAATGACGAAAATATTTACATCTTAAGTATATCACATAATAATTAATTAAGATCAAATATCTAACGATAAATGTGTATGTAGGCGGTATAATAATACCGTCTTAGAGAAGATATGATCCGTACCGCCTTTTGACGCATACAGGCTTTAAAGGTGACTTAACTTTAATATATTTAATACTAGCTATTCACGTGGCTCCGCTCACGTAGATATTTATGTGTAACTGCCTCAGTGGTCTAGTGGCACGTGTACAGCTGTAGATTCGGAGGTCTTGGGTTTGAGTCCCGGGTTGGACCAAGTTTAATTACTGAGTTTTTCTGATTATTTAGATTAAATTTATTGATAGTTTTGTGTTAGTGTCCCGGAGTTGAGAAATTGGCGGATAAGCTGTCGGTCCTGCGCCTTAGCTTTCACCGGTCGTGTCGAAGTATCGTCCCATCGGACTTTGAGAGTATTTTTAATTATTTATTTATTTAGGATCACCAACATAACATACAGTAACTTAACAAAAAATACAAAATTGTACAAAGAAGGTCTACATCTAACTGTTATCATACTTTTAGATAACCACGACATGCATAAACAGTTACACGGAGCATTTACAAACTAAAAATTAACAGCACTATAAACTATAAAAAAAATCAGACACTATTATAATTAGTTACTTAAAGCAATAAAAAAAACAATACCTATTATGAATAAAAAACAATATAGTAATACAATAGATACAAGTTAAAAGCTATGACCATACATAAGTAACCCTTAAGCAGCTTAATATCAGATACTTAATTTATTCAAGTAAGACAGTAAAATGCAATAAAGAGCAGTCATTCCTGGACAGTTAGCTAGTCTCAGTAAGAAATCGATAAGGACGACATTATAGTATACATATATAATTACTAGCGACTCACCCTCGCTTCGCTTCGGGTTCGTCCCTACATAAAAACGAATCTATCCCACGGGAACCGTACATTTTTCCGGGATGATATATAGCCTATAGCCTTCCTGAGTTAACGGGTTATCTAAAGCAAAAATATTTTTTCAAATCGGATAAGTAGTTGCTGAGATTAATGCGTTCAACCAAACAAACAAACAAACAAACAAACTCCTTAGCTTTATAATATTAATATTATAGAATTATAGATAACTGTTTCAAACTTAAAAGTCATAGAGTGATGTAGGTAGCCTATAAACTTCATCAATTTCATACATACATACATACAATACATCCAGAGATTAGTGCGTCAAACAAAAATAAACTCTTAAAATTTATAAAATTATTATTAATTACTAACTGTGCAGTAATATGTTAGAATTAAGATAATTTATTATCGTCTAGATTTCCAACTATAAGTATGGGAATGGTTGACAATTTGATACCTTCGAGTGATTTATCGACTTCAACTTTATGTTGGAGTTATGAGGTAAATAGATTACTCTCCTTTGCTACTAGACTACTTTTAAAATGTTCATTTTGAGTTTGACATCTTGAATCAGTCTTATATCTATACAGATAAATAAAATTGGAGTGTCTGATTGTAATATTAAAATGACCGCTTTTTACTAAATGCATATGGATGTATACACGGTACATATACTAAAACAGCATTTTTTACAATTTCTGTCTGTCTGTCGTCTGTCGGTCTGTTTGTTGCGGCTAACTCCAAAACGGCTGGACCGATTTTGACGGGATTTTCACTGGCAGATAGCTGCTGTTATAAGGAGTAACTAAGGCTACTTTTATTTTAGAAAAAAAATCAGGGTTCCGCGATAAAACCCATAAAATTGTGAACAATATCCGCGTACGGCGTACGCTATAATGTACGTACGTAACGTAAATCGCTATATAATTTAAATGAATATCTTAGAAGTAGCAAGCTACTATTTATGTATAAACATAGTTAGCCGTGAAAACGTACGTAGAGATGAACGCGAGCGAATCAGCGTGAGTCGCTAGTATGAAATATAGTTCAAAGAGCCATCATTCACATGGTATGTGTATGGAAATAAATATTAAATGAATGGGTGAATCAGAGTGAAGGAAATACTCGTTCAGATTCTATTAAAAAATAAAATTCGTCAGTTTTAAAAGAGAAACAAATGCAACGTATTTAAGTAATGTAAGCAATAATACAGTTATCGATTCTTCGTGTAGTGATGTCGTTAGAGCCTTGTAACCGGGCAATAACCACAGCCGGGAGACAATGCGAATCGTACAATCTAATCAGGTGTAGAAGAACGCAAAAATGTTTTTTATACAATGTAGGTTTGTTATTGTTCATTTATTTTTTTAGAAAATTCGATTATATTAGATAGGTGGTGTAAAGTACGGAAGATGATAACTATTGATGATAATAATATAGAAGTTGATGTTTAAGCTTTTGTTTATATTGCCAAAGAAAAATCACACGCTGCTTGTAAAATAGCTGAATTAATCAGATTTTTTATCAGAACCTTATTTGCCTTTGCTTCCAGTACCCTGCATAACAAAGGAACACAATATTCATGTACTAACAGACCACAATGAACCACAATACAAGACTTAAAATTTACAAAAAATAAGTAGAATTTACGTTGATTATGAAAGAATAAAAAAAAAGATAAGCTTTAGAACAATGAAATATGGATCATAATATTTATTCATAGTAAACATTGTTTTAAACATACAATGTACAGAACAGATAGACTATTCTGAGTTATAAATTCCAATAAAACTTCGGAACTAGGCTGGTTTGAACAAAACGTTGAAATAAAGCAAGAACAACCAATAACTGAAGCGGAGCGTATTTTTACTCGCGACGTACATTCTGATATCATATTTGTGGCTATTAAAAACGCGAGTTTTATGGGTAATTGACTTTTTAATTTTTTTATTTATAATTATTTTATTGTTCTTAGGTCTAGTGTAACATTTTAATATTATGTGAAACAGTCTTTTAATTATTAGATTTACGAGAAACTTCTCAAATTTCAAGCGGATTCATATTGGTTTTTGTTCGCTAACCAACTTTCTTGTTTTTGTAACTGCAGTATGAGCATAAAATAGCAAAATGAGCAAATTAATCATGCTGATTTTTATTGTAACAACTAATTGGAAAAGTATAAAAATGATTATTTGTAGACAGACTTAAAATAATAATTATTAGATTTAATGATGAATAAATCGAATCGACGATGTAATACAATATTATGTAATTTCTTCTAACTGTAGAGTAGGTAATTAAAAGTAGAGATATTTCTACGAAATATGTCTAAATTACCTGAAATAAGGCAGAAAATTTTAAATTATTTAAATGAATAAACTGATTAAAAATATAAATATAATAGAAATACAGATGAAGAATAATTTTAAAGAATAACCATTTTCGTGGCCCCTTCGCACCGGATACGTATAAACATTATCCCGATACATTGATATACCGGACGAATAATAACTGTTTCATAACGACTTCATCTATATATTTTAAGTACAATTGAAGCGTATATCTACACCATATTGAACCCATAATATTATCTCTATTATTATATAAAGCTGAGTTGAGAGATAACTGCCTCGGTGGTGTAGTGGCTAGCATGTACGGCTGCACATCCTGAGGTCCTGGGTTCGAGTCCCGGGTCGGGCCAAGTTTAGTTATTGAGTCTTTCTGTATGCCTCAGTAACAGCCCGGAGTTGGGAAGTTGGCGGTGTTTCACCCCCGTGCCTCGGAGAGCACGTAAAGCCGTCGGTCCTGCGCCTTAACTCTTACCGGTCGTGTCGAGTAGTCGTCCCACTGGAGTATGAGAGTGACAGGAATAGAGAGTGCACTTGTGTCTGTGCGTACACTTGTGCACTATAATATCTCCTCCGCAGTTGGCTAGTCTCAATGAGATTGGCCGCCGTGGCCGGAATCGGTCAGGAGAACATCATCATCGTCATAAAGCTGAAGAGTTTGGTTGTCTGTTTGTACGCGCTTATGTCTGGTCCTATTTGAATTATTTATTATTTTGCGTTTTATAGCTTATTAAGGAAGATATACAGATAGATAAGATAGAAGAAGAAAGAAAGAAGAAAGAAAGAAAATATTCTTTATCTATCTGTCATCACACTTCAATCTAGGAGAGTAGAATAATTTTACAAAATAAAACGACTCGGGCGGTATGTGTACCTTAAACAAAAAAAAAATCATTAAGAAGCATGTATCTCAATTTTAAAGAGTACACTTATCTAACGGAAAATATCGTTAGAAAACCTGCATGTTTGAGAAAACCTACCAAGGCTTCGAAAGATATGTGAAGTCCGCCAACTCATACTTGGCCAGCGTGGTGGACTATGGCCTCGTATTGAAAGAAGGCCCGGCAGCGGGACGTTAAAAACATTTTTAACACGCTTCAATTACACAACATAACATATTGTACACAATTATCTAGCAGTTCATATGAGAAACCTACAAACCCAATTTAATCCATAAAAATAACCGTAGCTTCGTAGTCTCCAAGTGATATAGCTATAACATACAGACAGACGAACATGATAAATTTATTAGGGGTACGTTTTTGCCCTTAGGCCACGAAACCCTTAAACCACATATTTATTACTCAACATGCCAATAATATCACTTATAAGCATGGAATTTTAAAAACAAACAAAACAAACAGATGTTTCAGAAGCTTCGACCCATTGCTCAAGATGAGTTCTAATTAATGATTTATGCAAACACGTACACTAAATATAATTTCTGAAAATCATTTTGATATGCTGAAATCAATTTTGTAATAACTTAATGTAATAAAAAATACTAAAGCAATTGAAAAGCTTGATTAAAAAAAAACTCAGACGCTATTAAAGAGAAAGATAATTCAAAATTCCTTTAAAAAATATTAATAAAAGAAAGAAAAATGTATACAATGAAGCAAATGAAAACAACATTTCTAATACAAAAAGATTGAGTAAAATATTAAAATTGGCCTCGTTGGTCTAATTGCTAATATGTACGGGTACAGATTATGGGTTCTGTGTTTGAATTCTGGATCGAGTTAAGTTTTGTTACAGAGTTTTTCCGTTACGAAATTTTTGGAGTTTCACCCCCGTGCCTCAGAAAGCAAGTAAAGCCGTCGGTCATACGCCTGATCTTTGCCTGATCATGTCAAATTGTGGTTCCACAGGAGTATGAGAGGGACAGGAATACTGGCCGCCGAGGCCGAAATCGTTCAGGAGGACATTAATTATTTTTGTTTCACATTCACTTCATTAATATAGCTTATATATAAGATTACACTCGCTTCGCTCGGATGCGTCCTGGCTACCCGCATTTTGTTAACAATTTCCCGGGTTTTAACTTTTTTTCGCGGAATCCTAATTATTTTTCTAAAACAAAAGTAATTTAAGTTACTCTTTCTAATATCAGCTATCTGCCAGTGAAAGTCTCGTCAAAATCGGGCCAGTCATTTCGGTGATTAGCCAAAACAAACAAACCGATAGGCAAAAATTTTAAAAATTGTTTTTTTTTTCCTTACAAGTGCCACCTCCCATATTATGTACTTTCATATTTATTTAATAATTAGTAAAAATCTGTTATTTTATTGTATTGTAGCAAATGCATAAAAAGCGGCTTTATATACAGAAAAGAATCAATATATACGTACGAGCATATATCAAATACCAACAATATTAAAACATATTTCTTAACCCATACTATTTATTAATTTAACTATTTTTGCCATTAATATTGTACATTTAAAAGTGACTGTCTGCTATCTTTCAAACTTAAACCGCTGAAGAGATTTTGATTTAATTTATTAAGGACATAAATTGAATAATGGGGACAGATTCTAACTTTGATCCTCATCCCAGTGCGTAAACGTTAAGCCACAGGCAAAATAAGACACTAAATAGACTAAAATCCTTCACCTCACAAGCATGCTCGTAAAGAATGCTGACTCATATTTTTAACAAAATGAAACAGCTATGTGAAATTTGTAACGTTTGCCGCAACTTAACTAGGTATGCGATGTAGAGTTAAAATATTGACCTAGAAACTAACGTAGCGATATCCAGACAAAATAAATATAACTAGCTATACATAATTGTTTATACGAACGAAATGAGAATGCTCAAATTGGCGAGAGGTATAACCCGTGTAGATAAAGTGCGAAATAAATATATCAGACGATCATTTAAGGTAGCACCTATAGCTGAAAAGGTAAAAGAAAGCCGAATACGCTGGTACGGCCATATCCTCAGACGAAATAACCATATATAACGATAACGATACACAAAGTCCTAAATACCATTGACCGCCTGAGAGGAAGTGGACGACCACGTGGTAGAGAGAGAAGAGATCCAGAGAGGTAACCTGAGAACATAGACAAGCCAAAATAGAATTATCTGGTGCAATCATACAAGAAGACCGCACCCCGATGGGACCAAAAATGGGAAGAGGGTTGGACAAAGAAAGAAGAAGAAAAGATATTATTCTTTATACTCTTAATATTTCTTTCTCTTATTATTTCTTAAATTTACTATCTCTTTGTCGGGTGAAAAAGTTGTGTATCTTTCAACTTAGTTCAATTATCACGACTGTATACAGCGGAATCTTTTTTTATTGTCTCGCTTCGCTCTCTATTGTCAAATGTATTCTAAAGCTAGACTTAACTTAAACTAAACTCTTATAAGACCGGCGATTAGATTAGTTCCAGTAGTCTTTGTACCAATAGACAGACGAAACAAATATTTTTATTATAATATAAAAAAGGGAGCTATTTAAGTCACAGACAAACACTTCGATTTTATTTACAGATGGAGATGATTATACTGATGTTTATTGCAGTTTGATTAAAAGGAAAGATTATTTTTTGCTATTATTTTTGCTATTACAATGCTACTAGAATTCCAGTACTGTTAAGTCTTAATTAAAATAAAAAAGGCTAGTTTTCTTATTTAATAGAAACCAGTTGAAACTTATATGAAATTTTATATAAATGATCTTTAATTTTTTAAAGTATGAGGTAATTTGATAAAGTTATCAATGTATTCTAAAATAATGAAGTAGCTCTATGTAGTGTATTCAGCCCTTTATAAAGTCTCACAGCTGGGCACGGGCTTCCCTTCAATACGAGGGAGATCAGGCCATAGTCCACGCTGGCCTAGTGCGGGGCGGACTTCACATGTCTTTCGAAAACTTTCAATGTTCTTTCAAATATATCCTCCTTCACCGATGTTTTCCTTCACCGTAAAACAAGTAGTAATCATGTTGGAAAATGATTCGCACTTGAAAATATCAGAGGTACGAGACCCGGGATTTGAACCCGCTTCACTCGATTTTCCAAGCGCATTACCACTAGACTACCATTACCTAAATGTAATGTTATTTATTATAAATCTTTATAAGATTTATAAGATATTTAAAGCTTCAACCTATAAAAAAATGTATTATTTTCTCTTATAATAAGAATTTTTTGGCTGTTCCTAAATTACATGCCCTTTGATTCACGATCTCTGGGGAAATAAAACAGTGTATACATAGGCCAAAGTTTCATTTTATTTAGAAAAGTAATTTGTACAATTTCACTAACTTAAAGTTTCTTACGTTTCAACACTTCTCTTCTATCAATCCACAAAAAAAATGTATCCTATACACTATATTAGTTATCAAATTCAAAGCTTTACATTATATTTAATCAACATTACTGTATTTTACCACTATTTACAAAAGAAATCACACTTTAATCTATGTATCACAGAAAAAATAAATATACACTGTATATAAATATCATTTACAGCCATTTACGTATATAAAAAACTTATTAATTTAATCATAAATTAACATGATTATAAAATTATTATATTATACACTTGTAAATAGCGATAAATGATATCTATTACATTATAGTACTAGATTAGTAAGTGCTTATACGAAATATAGAGGTAAATCGTACGTTTTATAATTTTTTCACTATTCAATTGAAATAGAAAACAGTATGGTTACAGTTAAAAAATATATATTAGTTTGATAATAAAAAAAATGATGCCTTTCAAAAACTATCCTATACACTAACATTTCAACATTTTCTAATAAATTTAATAGCAAATGTATAAGCATTTTTATCTATTTATAATAAGTTATGACAGAAAATAAACTCAATTTTGTGACTTCTATATAATAAAATTCATTTAACTTACTCTCGTAAATGTAGTAATTTAACTATTACTTGATAAATTAATATATTAAAGGCCGATTTGTTTTTCTTCGTAAGAAATCACAAAACGTTTGAGTTTCACTTAAAATATAGAAAGACGGATGAGATGATTAATTTTTTTTTTTTTTCATAAATCGTATGAATATTAAATTCTAATTTTCTAAGACATTTTTTAAATTGAATTCAATGTGCTATTAAAATAATATTTTATAGAACATTAAAAAACCATAACTTAATACGCATTTAATTATATCATTTTAGCACAAAAATAAGTATAGTATGAAAAAAAAAATATTTATATATGCCATTCTGTTGTAATGATGTAGAATTGAAAACACTATCTTCTGTGAAAATTTAGTCCTATTTTTCTATATGAGAATGTTCCTTTATATTTTCAAGTTAAACTTTTTATATTTCAAATGTTAAAATATCTGTGTATTTAATTATATTGTATTGTAGTGTATTCAGCCCATTTTAACGTCCCACTGCTGGGTACGGACCGCCCTTCAATACGAAGGGGATCAGGCCATAGTCCACCACGCTGGCCAAGTGAGGGTTGGCGGACTGAACATGACTTTCGAAAACTCATAAAGTTCTCTCAGACATGCAGGTTTCCTCACAATGTTTTCCTTCACTGAAAGATTCCACTGCCAAAAAAGACACTGCTGTGCCAGCGGTCGCGGGTTCGAGTCCCGCTGGAATCCTTTGTGTGATGAGCACGAATGTTTTTACTCCAATCATGGGTGTTTATATTTATAATATGTATGTATTTAAAGTTATATATTATATCTAGCTTACCATGGAACTAGATAGTGCTGTGTTTTAATGTCCCAATATATTTATTTATTATTCTCCGTATATTTAATGTGAGGATTTAATTCAGTTTGATACTTAATGCTATAGTAATTTGTGGTGAGACTATGAAAGTTTAATGATTACACCGTAATTGTTCCGCGCCTAATTATCCGATATGGAGCCTAACATAAATTTTAACGACGTTCTTGATTGATAGACGATCGATATACTCGAGGCCAATCAACGAATCGAAAGTAAGATGTATATAAGTGTATTTATAATGGTGTTTAGTTAAACTTATAACGTTTTTAGTTTGCAAATGATATGTAAAAGAGCTTTTGAATGTGAACACTTTTAAATCATGAAGTCAATGTTATTAGGTAAACCGATTTTAAAATTGCGTTATAGTAGTAATTGTGTGAGTGGAATCACTCAGAAGGATGATTTTTCTTAAAATTTTTATATGGCTAATTGTATAAAATTTTATATATTGTAAATCGTTTAGCAAACCAAACATACATCCAAATTGAGGAGCACTCCCATTTTGAGGTCAGTCAAATTAGTAAATTACACCGTGTCATATAATTAAAATAAATTGCAGATTTTTCCTAACTTTTTAGTTATTAGTGTTCTTTTTCAGGTATAGATTTATCCAGAAATGTAAGTTCTATTCTTCTATTTTCAACTGGACCTGATCTAATGTTTAAGCTGTCAACATTATACAACAAGGTCGAACAAGCAATTACGATTTGTCGTCTCTGAAATCGAAATAGACTTCGGTGAGCTGTACAAGATTTTGACAAATGCTTTCCTAAAAAATTACAGTATTTATCAATTATTTGCAACTCTAATTGGTTATATTGTCATCTAGATAGATGCTATATGGGTCCGTCCATAGGTTGAATCCCCATACAAACTTTCATACCCATTTTCACCCTTTTAAGAAATGATTTCCGGAATAAAAAGTATCTTATGTCCTTCCCAGGGACTCAAACTATCCTTTTTTAAATTTCATCTAAATCGGTTCAGTAGATCCAAAAATTACCTCCTAAAACCTCACAAACTCATAAACTTTACCTCTTTATAATATTAGTATAGATGTTATTTTTGTAGCAATATACTATTGTTATAAAACAAACAAAAATTGAATTTAAACAAAGGATTACGATACTTATTAAGGATTAGGATACTTATGTAACCCAAACAAAAATCTTTTAGTAACTATTGAACGTTTTAAAATAAAGAAAAAAAATATATTTCAGGATATTTTCAGATTATGGCATTCATTTCATATGACGATATTTTATTTATATTCATTTTATGAACCTGACATTTCATTTATGAATATGATATTTATTCTGTATTCAATTCTATTTGATTTAAATATTATGATTTATAATCCTAAGCACTTCCATATTCCACTTTTGTTAGTATTAGCCATATAATAAAATATTTATTATCAAGAGACAAATTGATGTACAAGAGCTGGTTTCAATTCTACAGTAAACAATGTTCTGAAGGTAGAATTTAAAGAAAGTATGTAGTCTCATCAAACGGTCTATTAAATTTTGATTCAAGGGAAGTACGCTATCTAGCAAAATAAAGCTATACTACATAGACATAATGAAGGGGCTTGAACATTTTTCACTGAAAGCTGGCATTAGTCACCCGATGCAATTTTTTTTAGTGGCAGCATGTGGTGAAATGGTAGGTGGTGGTAGAATGGATTTTTAATTTATATCCTAAACATACATCAGTGTTATCGTTGAAAAAAATAAAAATGACGGCGTTCGGTAATACTACAAAGTATCTATTTATTTAAGATTGTGTTTTCAATTCAAAACATATTTTGTGTAAAATGTACAGAAAATTGACAAAATGATATTGTTTTACTGAATTTCAAACGAAATGTTCATTGGTTAGTCTAATCAGTCTTAGATCGAAATATTAAAAAAAAAAACAATTTTACTACATATTACGAGTAATTATTGAGCATTAGTGACAAGCTAGGATTTTTTAATTTATCTAAATGATTTTTTTAAAAACAGGATTTAAGTGTTACCGGATTCGTTAAAAATGTATATGTTGGTAACACCGTGTTACCACTTTTATTGTTGATGTTGGTAATACAGAAAAACTATGTTGGTAATTATTAAATATATTATTTTTGTAATAACCAACACAAGGTAGGTAATATTAAGATATTAAATTGAAAAGATTTTTACATGGAACCAAGATATTTTTACTCTATATTTACATCTTTAAGGAGACAATTAAATTTCACTCTTGCATATTAAATTAAAATGGAAGAACTAATCTGACTAAGAAGATTTTATTTATTATTCACTCGAACAAAAACAATACGTGAATAAAATTATTTAATAAAACTTTAAATTTTTGTGATTATCAATCAATATATTTTATAGATTATGTAATTTAGACAAAATAACTGATATATCAAGTAATGGCACAAATTATTTGATGAATTTAAAGCTTTCGTATTACAATTTTATAATTTTTAATAATTGGAAGTTTATTACAAAAGTATTGTAATAATAGGAATTAAGAAAAATTATAGAATAGTAATTAATTAATATTTTTTACATAATAAAAAGATATAATAATATGTTGAATTCAAGATATGTGTAGTATTATTCTAATGAAAATAAAATAAAAATGATTATTTTTATAAAAGATAACAAAAAAGTTAAACTAGTTGGAATAATAATAATTTGATGTTTTAGCACAGTTTAACAAGATAGTTTCTAGACAAAGAAAAAATAAGATTCTATCTCTTATATTTTTCAATCCAACATACTTTAATAAGCCTAGACTCAACGTGTTGTTTTAGAATAAATGTTTTATAAGAGGCACGGCTCATTGATTTGATATTTAAATTATACATATTTTTAAGTGACATATTTCCTTAGGTCTTGTACATTTTAAACACGCACAATTTTAAAATTTCATTATTTACAACCAAGTAAAGGCTAAACGTACTAACGCACGTGATACAAATTGGCTAATCAAAATACTCACCCATCCATTTCGCACTCGAAGTTTAAGTCGCTTCACCTCATAATTTTAAAATAAAGTAGAATTTACACATTATATCCTAAATAGTTAAATACATAGTAAATACCAGTCTCAATGGGGTGATTTGAAATTGACGATAATTCACAATCATGATATACAGGGCGATTAATTTAATATATTTAAATAATTTTTTTATGATGATGACAGAGTATATAAATTTAAAACATAATTTTGCTATTTAAATATTAGTAATATTTGACTATTATAAATCTTTACAAAACATATCTAGCTAAAGTAAATTATATTAATAGATTATGTAAATAAAATTGATTTTTATCTTGTTATGAAATGAAAATATTATATTTTTTATTGTATTTAAAACATAGGCCTTCAATTAAAACTCCTAGAAAGTTTATCATTAAAAATAATTAAACACGCATTATTACAAAAATTCTGACAAAACACATAACAATATTCACATTTAAATTGTAAAATATGATACATAATTATTTTAATTAACATTCCCAAAAGTCTTATAAGATTTTTTGTCCACTCTTCAAAATAATCCGCACATATCAAATATTCACTAATAATGTCTATATTGAAAAACACTATTTTACTAGTCTGTAGCACTGTTTGATTGTCACTATACAATGTTAGGAACGTTTATACGTGTGTCGCTAATGGTTGCTGTAGGCCATTACCTGCAAAAAAGTCTGAGATGAAATTTTATTTTTTTACTAGCAATTTATCCACGTTTTGTTTGCGTACATCCCTAGTTGCCCTTTGCACTTATAGTACCTATATTGTTCAGTTAAGTAGAACAAAGTAGTATTTATTTTAAAAAAAACGCCTGATGAAAAGGAAGAGCAACCACAATATCTCTGGTTTGTTACGGTTTAGCGAGTTCATTTCTTCTTTAATAGACTTCTTACATAGTTTTCTAATTATGATTTTATGATTTAATTTTCATTACTAGCGAAAAATAAAACAAAATCGGTCATGTGCAAGTCGGACTCACCCACGAAGGGTTTCGTACCATAATCGTTTTTTTTTAATTTGCATGGTCGCCATCTTCATTGCTTATTATTTGTTGTTTTAGCGACAATAGAAATACGGTTCATGAGATACAGCCCTCTGACAGACAAACGGACGGACAGCGGAAGCTTAGTAATTGGGTTCCGTTGGCACCCTTCGGGTACGGAACCCAAAAAAAGATGCCACCAGTCCATACAAAAGGTTGCATTGTCTTCTTATTACTAACGGTAACCTATATATTACTCCAGATCATAATCAATATGTGTGTTTCATTCAAATCCATCCAAAAGTTTCAGCGTAAACAAGTAACAAACATACATATACGTACATAATACAAGCTTTAACAAAGACAAAATTATAAAATGCAATTGGATCTTACCTTTCTTAGTAACAGTAGCGTTACTTAAAGATCGATTCGACGGCGCAAGTATATAGTGCGAGCTCGGCGACTGAGGAGTGGCAGAGGCGGTCACTCCCACCTAACAACAAAATATTAAAAACTTAATATACACATTATACTTTCTTAAATCTATGCGAATATATAACATTTTAAGTAAAACTATCTTTTCAAAATATTTCGCAGATTTATTTTGATTTTTGGTTCCCGACGTTTCAAATGCTTTACAGCAATCATTGTCACGGGATAGACTAAGGTTTTAGATATCTCAAAGCGAATTTAACAATAGCTTATTTACTTCTCTTCTGCCTTTTTTTCTGTGAAGGACAAACATACACACATAAAAACTGGCGCATATATAACAGTCTGACTACAAAAATTATACCCTATACTACAAACATTATAAAATACTGTTCTTGACCTATTTTTAAAAATGCCAAAGTTTCTACTTATTGAAGATTTATTATAAATGTTTAATCAAATATAGTTTGAAAACTATCGTTAATCAACATAAATAATAGAAAGGACGGTGCATAATTATTTAAGTGTAATATAGGTAATATTACAATTAAATAATAAGACATCTCATAATAAATTAATATATTTAAAAAAAAATATTGATTAAAATTTTTTACTTTCATTGCAATCAGTGAAATTCGCAACCAAAAAGTAGTAAAACGCTTAGGTTTCGAACTCTCAGATAATCCGGGAAAGACGGATATTGGGAAAAGTTCAGCCAATGTTTTCAAGACACTGCAATTTTATTTTAGTTTGCGACAAAAGTAGACTTTTCTAAAGGAATAATGATTTTTAATAAAATCAAGAAGTTTTTATGGTTTTATTTTTAATATAATATTATTATATATAATTTATAATACCATTTTAGAATCTTTACCAGTCTGCTTTCATCGTATATTATGGCTGAAGTATGTGGTTCAATTCTTTCGATATTTGTTTGTATGTTTGTAAAGTATGCGTTTTTATACTATGTCTATTAGTTAACTTTTTGGGATCAACTGTAGATCAATCTGTAGCTGACATAGTACCATCTACGTACGTTAGATGATCTATATTTTATTATGCAGCTTTACACATCAGCTATGATAATTCTATGGTAATCATAATATTATAAACTAAACAATATTCAGCCCTTTTTAACGTCCCTGGGCTCAGGCCTCCTTTCAATACGATGGAGTTCGGGCTATAGTCCACCATGCTGGCCAAGTGCTGGTTGACGGACTTGTGTCTTGTGAAGACATGTGTCTTTCGAAAACTTGCTAGATTCCCTCAGACATACAGGTTTCCTCGCGACGTTTTGCTTTCACCGCATGCCAAGTAGTAATCATGTTGAAAACGATTAGCAAATGAAAGTATCACAGGCACAATAACCGGGATTTGATCCCGCTCCACTCGGTTTTCCAAGCTCATTACCACTGGGCTATATTTTACCTATGCCATATTTTAGTGATAACCAACAATTACTTCTTTACACTTCAACCTTCTATAATATATAGCAAATAAATAAAACCCTCAGTTATTTTGTGCGAACTAAATTCCGCACTATCACAAACATGGAGATTGATGCTTAAGAGATTACTATCGGCTTTGAAGTAATCAGTCAGGCCGATGACGTTACATGAACTAATCTAGCTCTGCCTAATCTGTTCTAAGGTATGACCAAATCATTCTATTACATACTAGGTGCGACTTGCTGCTTTATATGTCACCTTCAAACTATCTATACTTGTTATACTTTAAAATGAATATTTTTTTCCTCTAATTTTTAAATTATAAGTTTTAAACAATTTTTTTTTCTAAGATTTATGTACATATATAGTTCAAATACATTTTTGGGGTTTTTAAAGTAAACTGTGTAATTTATTCCAAAGGAATTGACATTTAAATGTCAATAATTCTGTAATAAAAACTTTTTTGGTTTAGTCGTTTGGACAAATAAGCACTAAAGCGACATCACATGATGTACTACGAATATTAAAATAATCTAGTTTTATATGGGAATCTATATAATATAGAGCTCAATCTGTGACTACTGATTAACTCGACCGAATCACAATAATACTCGACTTATGTCAAATTTTCACTAATTATGTCCAATTGTCCTTGTATCGAACTTGGAGAGTCAAAGGAATAGTAAGTGCACTTATGTTTACTCACAAGTTCATGCACTAGATATAATATCTCATCTGCATATCTCATGGCTCGTATTGGTGAGATTAGACGTAGTGTATGATTGGTAACGAAGCCATTTCTTGATCAACTTGCATAAAGAAATGTCTATTTTATATATATTTTTAAGTAAGTTAGGTATATGTACTACGTAAAAGTTATTAATCTTAAAGATGTTATCGATCTTACGAAGTTCTACTATAGGATTGAAGATTTCACTGTTTTATGAGCCACTTCGCCGTATTTATGAAAATCTAACCCAATACGTCTAAATTAGTTTTTTTTTTTTTTTTATCTTTAAAGAGTTTTGGTTAAACAGTGATCATGCAACCCTTATAAGAATCACTAAACCTCATTAATACAACTTACAAATATTTAGCCTTACAAATAGCAAAACTCAATCATTTCCATATAGTAAATACACAATTGTAATGTAATAAAAATATTTGAAACGTCGGGAACGAAATCAGAACCAATACACGAAATAGTCCGATAAATTTTATTTTTCTTTTCAACTGTTTGTATCTACATATACTAATATCATATTATCATAATAACTCTTTATTTGCAAAGTCTATATTTAGCAAAAAAACTCTATATTTAGCAAAGTTTGTTTGCTTTGTTCGTTTGAACGCGCTAATCTCAGGTACTAATAATCCGATTTAAAAAAATATTTTTCCATTAGATAGCCCGTTTATTGAAGAAGGTTATAGGCTATATATTATTATCACCCAAGAGAGCGGAGCAGTAATCATAAATGTCAACAAATCGGGCAGACTTCCATACACCATTACTAATAGCCAAAGAGTTTTTTTTTTGTAGTTTTAGCGCGAGCTAAGCCGCGGGTTATGCTAGTAAATCTGAAGACGTAATTAATACAATAGACTTACCGTTGGCTGTGCACTATCAGTGGACATCGTTGAGTTTGTTATAGGGCTCGTGGCACACTGCGGTGACGCGAGGCTTGTTGGTGACGTGATAGAATGTGATGAAGTACCTGTTGTTAATAAGTAAATGATATCTTAGTAGCTTTATCACTACATATTAGTCGCCATGTTAATAAACATACAATGTCAGTTTTGTTTTTCATAAGTGCAATAAGAATCTATACTAATATTAAAAATGTGAAAGTTTGTGAGTATGGATGTAAGGATGTATGTTTGTTACTCTTTCACGCCAGAATGGCTGAACGGATCTAGATGAAATTTGGCACAGAGATAGATTATAGTCTGGAATAACACATAGACTATTTTTTATCCTGGAATAATGAACGTTTCCTGTGGAAGAGGTTTGTTTATGTTTTCCTAGAGGAAAAACCGAGCGAAGTGAGGGTGAGCCGCTAGTATTATATAATATCATAAATTAAAGTCCTACGTCGTGCTGAACGTGTGTTTGTTACATACATACATTCATACATATGTACATACCGTTTCGCCGCAGTCGGCTAAAAATAGATTATCTAGGAAAGTTATCTATCTATATACATACATATATAAATACATAGATACTAATATACACATATACATGTATAATATGTTCCATGTGAACATAAAAACGGCTATAACGATTTTGATTCAATTTTCAGGCAATATTCTGATTAACCCAGCGAATAATCCTGTGAAGTTTGGTAGCCATCGGAAATTTAAACGCGGGCAAAGCCGCGGGTCCAGCTAGTGAGCTATAGCTTGTAAATATTTTGCTAATAAAAACCACCGATGTGAACTAAAATTATAAATGCCATCAATATCTGATTCACAAGTTTCACTATATTTATAAGTTATATTATAAATAATGGTAGTACCTGATGGTAGAATAACAGAACTTCTAACTGATGAGTATGGAGGCGGGGCCGGCGTAGACGCAGGCTTGGCAGTGTGAACTGTACTTATGCCAGTCCTTAAATGGGGATTTCCATATGTTGCCGCGAATCTTACATCCACACCTTGTATTATACCGCCATTTGGTACTCTAGCGCCTAAAATTAAATAAAAATATTAGACTTTATTCAAATAGACTTACAAGCAATTTTGCATTGTTTACATTTTATAAAATTTAAATTAAATGTCAGTATGTAAGTCCGTGAGAAATCTACCAGTGGTTCGGAAGGCAGTTTGCTGAGAAAAGCCGGCGAGAAACGCAATTTCTTTTATTTTCTCTTAAGGTAATAAAAATATTTCTTTTCAATATTTATATTACATTATTTATGTATGTATGTATTATGTAATATAAAACAGAAAATTATAAGCCTGGAATATTATGTACATAATATGACGACTTATTTCTTCAAAGAGATCACTTCCAGCCCTTGATTACAAGAAAATATATTTATATTAACTTAGTAGTTAAGATCTTATTTAATTAGTTTACCATCAGAAAGTATGAAAAAAATATTTTATTATATATAGACAGTGATAGCCCAGTGGCAACCCGCTCGCTTGGGAAACCGACTGAAGTGAGTTCAAATCCCAAATCTCTTTCCTCTGATATTTTCATGATTCAATATGATTACCACTTGTCTTACGATGAAGGAAAATATCGTGAGGAAACCTGCATGTCTGAGAGAACCCAAGTTTTTGTAAGACGTGCCAAGTACGCCAACCCGCACTTGGCCAATTTGGTGGCCTGATGCCTCTCGTAATGAAGGGAGGCCCGTGCCCAGCAGTGGGACGTAAAAATGGGCTGAATACACAATTGGTCCAAAACGTTGTTGTAATTTACTATATTTTTTGTTTGTTTCCTGTTTAAGGACACTTTAACAAAATAAACTTCAATAAAACATAACCAACCTTCGTTCGCTAAATTATTCAAACCAGCGCTACCGTCTTGTCTTTTATTGGAGCGCTGTAAGGAATTGCTTTGTGATCCATTTCCATTGTATTGTGTTGAGGACGGCGTGTCAACACTCCTTGGTAAACTTCCATTGATAGATCTATAGAAAAATGAAATTTTGTTTATTATAACACTAGTATAATACCCCTACTTACAGAAATCTATACTAATAAAACTGTAACTAAAACGCTGTCTGTAAAACTATTATTGTCTGTGCATTTATGTTAGCTGATTTGAATGCAGTTTTCACTAAAGTGAGCTTCACTTAATATTTAGTATCAGTTTTATTTTAATCGGTTCACAAATAAAAAAGCTATGTCAATTTAACGAATCATCTAGGGACAAACCCGAGCGAATCGAGGGTGAATCGCTAGTATGTACATATATTTTTTGTTTGATTTGTTTGTTTATTTGAGCTCGCTAATATATTAAAAACGAAAAAAATAAACATAAATAAATATATTATATACGCAAGAAAAGCCACAGGCAAACGATAGTACAAATATAATGACGGATAACTGCTTTGGATTGACGTTACGTTACCCTTTTCCTCTAACATATATACTAAGACGTGTAGTAAGGTTGTATGAAAGGGACATGACAAATTGAAGGACGAAATGAAAGGAAAATTTCAAAATACTGACAAAATAAAAATTGTTTTGAATCAACATAAAATTTTAACCGACTTCCTCAAAAAGGAGGAGGTTTACAATTCAGAAAAGATTTGGATTTTTTTTTTGTTTTAAAGGGTATAATTCCCAAGTGGTCCCATTTAAATTTTATCGAAATCGCTCGAGCTGTTTTTAAAAAATCAAGAATAAATTATTTTTAAATAAATGGCTTAATCGAATATGTTATTAAAAAAACTTTCTTCTTACAAATTATTTGCTAATTACGTCTAAACTTAAAATGGAAAAATAAAAAACTTAAAAAAAAACCGACTTCCAGACACTAAAACTAGTAAGTAAAACAAACATACGCTTTTAATATTATTATTATCGAAAAGACAAAAAAATTAATCGACTGTAAAGCATTCTAAGCAAGGCCATCGTATCACAGGGTCATCGGTTATAAATTATTCACATATTAATAGATGCTTAGGACAATAAAAGGATAGACTCGAAACATTAAAAAAATGAGTTGAATTTTAATCTGTTGACATATTTTGTTGGTAAATGTAATAAATACTAACAACTTTCACCGGTTATGTTTGCTTTTTTTAATATATGTATTTAAAATTTATACATGATTAAATAACCCTACAAAGTGTGTGCTTTTTGTTGTGTGGTTTTGTCAACGGACAGCGTGTATGTAACTCATCGGAGAGTTGACACGGTTGTTTGAAGCTTCGTTTCTGTAGGAATACTTACTCATGTGATCTTGACAACATATTGTGACTTGAGAAAGTATGTTTTTTAAAATTATTACATAAGTAGAATTTAAATATAACAAGATTAAAAAAATTAATAAAAGAGATAAATACCTGTTTGGTGTTAGTTTGTCGCTGCCTAGAGTTGGTGAAGTCACTCGTAGAGATCCCGGAGTATAGTCGTGACCATAGTGCACATAGGTTTGATAACCATTAGCAAAACCATTGACCTGGGAGAAATACTATATATAAATACTAAATACTATATATAAATACCATAAGGAAAATAGTTGGGTGAATTCAAATATGGTTGTTATATTTTAACTCCATGTTATAGTTAACGACTGTAAAGCGTGTCGGTTGATTGGTAGATTCATTTAAAATTTATAGGAGGAATTAAGCATTAAAATCTGTCAAGCTCGCTTTTGAATCACACATCGCATTTCTATGAAAGTCAAATGGGACTGATAATATTTCATATCTAAAAAAGTACTGAGCATAACTTCTTTAATATAATTTCCATTTAAATGATTTTGAAAACTGTTATTCTATACTATGCTAATTAATTATTGGGTTGAACAATTAAAATTAAAGAGTGCGTGTGTGAATGTGTACACGTGCAAAAAGTAAAACTTCTGTAAGTTATCGGTACTCTTTATGAAATTCAATTTATGTTTAAATAATTAGGATAGGTGAGATACTAAAAATAACGTATATTAAGCATATCACAATCATATATTTATAAAATATTGTCAGACAATAACGACTGTTACCATAGCAACGAACGTACGTACATTTTTTCGTAACGCATTCACCAGCCTACCCCTCAAGTCAAGTGTGCGTAAAGAAGTTTTACTTCAAAAGTGTCTTAGAAATATCCATCTCTATTTTCTCAAGATCCATCCAGAGATATCCCATACACTTGAATGTCATATTTTAATTAATTAAATAACATTACGTAAGTATATTTATTTTTTTGGAAAATCTTATTGAAATAGACATTATTATCGATACAGAGGCCGATTCTATAGTTTTTTAAATTTTGTCTGACTGTCTGTATGTCTGTCTGTATGTCTGTCTGTTTGGGAACGCATCACAAGAAAATAATTGGACAGATTTTGATGTTTGTGATAATGATAGTTGGGTCCAGATCAAACATACTTTTTACTGCGGGAAAATATATTCTCATCTCTGAGAAATCTAATCTTCAATAAAAACTAATTAATAGTTAGTCACTAGACTAGATACAAAATGAATTGTTATAATACGACAAACTTTACTGCTATTATTTCCATTGTGTCCATTATACATGTAATAATATATAGACACTTGCAAGGAACAAAATTATAACTCAATTTTGTAACAATTTTGAACTTGGACTTTAAACAGGATACGAAAATTTAATTTCTATTTTTAAATTATCTCAACACTGTGTTACAATATTGTTCTTTGAAAGCGCAAATATGTATAAAATTGCCGTGAAAAAGCTCACTTAACCCTTGACATAGACAAAAGGCGCCAAAAGTTCGATAGACAGCCACGATAAAAAATAAATAAATATAAAATAATTACCTTATAACAGTCTGAGTATGCCGGGTCTGTGTAATCGTTGCTGTATCTATACGGCTGGTATGTACTTGTTTGATTTATTGATGACAATGGCACAGTGCCGGCTAAAGGAATACCGCTACCTAATTTAGCGTTCGAACATAAGGTACTATCTGAGCCCGTATTCGAATAGTCCTGTAAACAAAATCATTGTTAACTTGATTTCATAGAAAGCTTCAAAAAATGGAAATTATAATGTTTACCATCATCTCCCTGCCCATTTCCCAATCACTTATTACTATATAATATACATAATATAATATTATATATTATAAAGCTAAAGAATTTGTTTGTTTGTTTGGTTGAACGGGTTAATCTCCGGAAGTACTAAACCGATTTGAAAAATTCTTTTGCATTAAATAGCCCGTTAACTGAGGAAGATTATAGGCTATATATCATCCCGGGAAAATCTGCGGTTCCCGTAGGATAGATTTGTTTTTGTTTGTCTATATGAATATTTGAATCGCTAGTAGTCAAATATATTAGAAAGGACATTCAAAATTGAAACGCGACACGTGACAAAACATCTAGTGAAATACAAAATATAGACAGGCGAAATAGTGCATTAGTTATTTCTTCATACTTTGTTACGTATTTAAGTGAAATTCCTTAAAGAGATGGCCATTTGTATTACAACATAGCTAATACGCGTGTGAAACCACCAGCAAAAACGAATTGTATTATGTAACAAATTATCTGTTATTATAGAACAGAAAAGCTCCTGTACTTTAGATTTCCGGTAATTACGTTTTGCTTAGCCAATTTAATATTATATTAGCAAAGTAAGTAAAAAAAAGCAGAAAATTTGGTTTTTCTATATTCCAAAGTAATTCCCAAAATTTTACATTGTATAACAAAACTAGCGACTCTAGTTTGCTTCCCAATACAACCTTTCATCCCCATTTTCATCCCCTTAAGGGATGATTGCCGGGATAAATATCCTATCATCCATCCTATGTCCTTTCCAGGATCTCAAACTATCTTCTTACTAAATTTCATCTAAATTGACACAGTAGATTCAGAGATTACCCGCTACAATCTCACAAACTCACAAACTTTACCTCTTTATAATATTAGTATAGGTAAGTCGTGTTCAAAAAGACTGTATTAGTCAAAAAAGCATAAAATATTCATACAACATTAATATATTGACAGGATCGTCATCAAAAAAATAACAGGGCTATAATATGACGAAGGTTTTATTTGCGGAAGTAATTAATACAATTATATTTAATGTTTATACGACACTTATGTTTACACACTACGGTAATTTAACCTAGACCGCTAATTACAGACCGCTATTTTAATGGCACATTTTTTCATATCAATTATATTTATGAAAGAATTATAAGGGTTCCGTTTTAGCTATTTAGCTATGGGACCCTAAAACGTGAGTATAAACAGGTTAGAGCCATAAAAGATTTCTAAAAAACAGAGAAGATAAGTAAGAGCAAAAGTCAAAAAACCTTTGTACGACTACGAGTATGTATGAAGAGAGTCATATTTATTCCTTCTGGCTTCCACATTTGCTTCCTATTAAAAGTAGCCTAAGTTACTCCTTATAATATCAGTTATATACCAGTGAAAGTCCCGACGAAATCGGTCTAGCCGTTTCGAAGATTAGCCAGAACAAACAGGCAGACAAAAATTTAAAAAAATATTTTTTTATATAAGTACCGTATATAGTTTCATATGCATTTAGTAAAAAGTTATTATTTTGACATACAAATAAACAGTACAATTTTATTTATGTATATATAAATGAATGTATCATACATATATAGATTAATTGTATGATTCCTCTTCTTAATACAATTTTAAGTGTATGGTTATACATTAAAGTTGTCTAGTAACTAAACAAAAGCATGTAAGAAAATCAGTACTTACAATTTCACAACTGCCATTCGCATGTCTGAGCTCGAGTTTCAAGTCGCTTATGTTTGAATTTCTATCGTTTTCTTTAAAAAGTTCTTCCGCCGTAACAGTGACATCTGGTTTTTCAGTTATTTGGGCTTGCTTGTTTTTCCGCTGTTTTCTTTGACATAGTATCACCAACATTATAACAGCTGCTACCATTATTGTGCCTGATGTCACTCCGAATAGGATCAAGAGTAACGGGAAACTTTCTAAAAGGAGAAAAGTTGTATTATAAAAAATCGATTTTCAAAATTGTCAAAAAATTCACAATTCTGGACTTAAATTCTAATATTATAATGATATAATTAACACTTAGCATTTTAATATATTTAAAACTTGATTATTTTACATAATTATGTAAATAATTTAGTTAGTAAGGATATTATATATAATATCTAGATTAATCTTGACTCTAGCATATGCTATAACGATATATAGGTACCAGTCAATATAGAATACTCTGTATATACCCATGGATAAATACCCATATGTATTTACCCATTTTGAATTTCATAGAAATTTAATGTTCTGCATAACTTCATAAATATCCGAAACAAAATAAAGATTGACATGAAAAAAGGGTCTATTTAAAAAAAATATAAGCAAAAAGGGAAGTTTTTACCAAAAACGTGCCCTAAAATATTTTCAAGGCACATAGTGACAGATGGCAACTTTTATGTCCCGGGCGTAAAGTTAAAACGACGATACATTTACGATAATGTGTGGTCGTTGTGCTATAATGGGGTTTAGTCAATGTCTTCGGATAGGACTGGTGTCCCTACGTTTGAACTATTCCAAAAGATGTGTTTAGTTTTTACGACATCGGTCTAGAATATTAGGTTTTGGAGATTGTGATTATACAGAGGGACGAGAGTAATTTTAGTTATATGGAGCGTGTTTAGACGTTTAGTGTTTTTGTTTTAAAGTTATGATTAATTTATCTTTTAACAACTAGCACGACAATCATTGTCCTGTCCTTTGTTTTTGATCTTTGTATTAATACAAGAATTATATAAAAAGCATTCAGATATTTCCTGAATTTCCTAATATTCCGGGATAATATTTGAAGTTACTTCTTTTGGGACGTTTGGAAAATAATATGAGAGAAAATGTTCACGATACGCGCGCACACCGACAGCCAAAAAGCGACATGATGAAGTTAGCTGAATGCGACATGATTAAGCTGCATTCCTTTTACAAACAGCGAGTTGTGACATACGAGATGAAATCTTTAGCTATTTTTGTTCTGTTACACCAAAGAAATATAACTTCTTACGTGCCTATATAAGTACATACAAACGTTTTTTTACTTTGTAATGAACATTTTAAAGACATAGTTAAATTTAGTCCAGCATTTTCTTAAGTTATTCGTTTACCATTTCATAATAGAACTTATATAAGGTAAAGAGCTTGAAAACCTAAAACATTTGTTTACAATACAATAAAAGTATTTATATACCTAGATGATATTAGCTACTGTATATTTGGATGTCGAGTCTCATTTTTTAACAAAACCTACATCCTCCTGTAACCGTGTTTAATCACATGTAAATATGTTTTTTTAGTTGCTCAAATAACTAGGGCTGGAAATTCAAAGGAATATTTTAAATGCAAGAGTCCTTAAAAATAAAATGAAAGATTTTTATCTGAGCGCAATAAAACTTATACAATGGAAGAATAAGAAGATGTCTCGGGTTTCCCCGAGGGTAATGCACAAACGTGGCATAAAGTTTAGATTTTTAAAACTAAAATACATTCTGATTTTCAAACATTCAACTTAAATCTTCGCGGCCGGATTGAAAAAGTTCTCAAAAGGAAAATATTTCGTTTGAATTCTAAGTGGAAATCTTTAAAATTAAAATGAGAAAAAGTAATTTTCGAACGAATCAGGACCTGTTTCGTACGTACGTCATTTCTATTTTAGATTTTCTATGAATTTCTTCGTATTTCATTTAGATTACACTATCTGTATCAGATGATATATATGTATATATAGATATATATGTATCAGATTATGTACTTTACCTTCGTCTATATTTATAAAAAAAAACATTAATAACAGATAAAATATATCAAAACAATTTCCTATTCCTTCTCTTATATTATCCAGTATGACTAATACAACCTAAATTGACATTTGGCTATTATGACAGGTGACGGTATGCAAAATTGGACAGTGAAAAGCAATATCTACATAGTGGGCATTTCAATATTCGAATATAATCGATTTTAAAAAAGTATCGAGCCTGCATCTGAGAATAATCACTACATAGTATAAAACAAAGTTGCTTCCCGTTGTCTGTCTGTCCCTATGTATGCTTAGATCTTTAAGACTACGCAACGTATTTTGATGCGGTTTTTTTCATAGATAGATTAATTCAAGGGGAAGGTTTATATGTATAATACATGCATATTATAGTACAGAAAAGCCGAGAAATTCAAAGATTTGTAATTTATACTACCATTAAAACGTACCTAGGGAGAAACCCGAGCGAAGCAAGCGTGAGTCGCTAGTATGAGTAATAAATTGATTTTCACTATTCTAATTAAATAAGAAATAGTATTGGCATGCAGCACGGTTCGTCTTCGTCTTCGCCTCCATTGATTTTTTTTTTATATCAGTGTAATTATCTCATTGGATATAAAAACATAGATACTTTCCTAATATTTTCCTAACAAATATTTCTTCAAAAGTTGGTTTCGACTTTAAAGCAAACCAAAGAATAATATACAAAAACCAAAAGTTCTATTTATCTAAACATAAATTCAAACTTACGCATACCAAATTAAGTAATATTTAAACGAAACAATGTACGTTTTAATTTCGTCATCTAAAAATAATGAACAAAAGAACTTTGAAAAAAGCATGCATCCTGCGCTTCTTTTTGAGGACACTTTTGAGATACTAATTGCGTATCTATATAAATATAAATAGTTTTTTTCATATTAATGAATCGCGATAGTAATAATGAATCTGTGTTTTTTGTAATGTAACCTACAACGGTACAGTCTTCCAGATCCTGCGTTGTCTCATTAAGACGGGGGAGGTTCCGTTGGGTTTTAGTGGATACTACTGGTTTTTCTAGCCGGTGAATCCCACATAACCACGTGTAGGTAGGTATGTGTACCTATATATAAATATAGGTGGTATGCGTAAATGTATTTCGCAACATTAAAAATAGTACATAAAAGCATGTATTATGACAATTTTGTTAAACTACATCTTGAATAAGAACACAGTATATCGCCCTAAGGAAAGTCTCCAATCTGAGGCGAGCCTTACACTTTACTCGTTTAACCCAATGACATTAATATTATAATTTATTCACATATGTTAGTTCTAGGGTCATAGTATATTGATTCGTATTCTATTAATAAAGTTATTGTTTCACAACAGTATGTTATTAAAAATTAAACAAAAACTAGCAATGAAAAATATGAACTCATGTTGCTCTACGAGTGTTATCGAGTTCAATGAAGACCATTGTTAATTATATTAACTTAAATAGTAAATTGTTAAAACATGTCTTTATTACGATAACATAAGTAAAGTTCTTTAAATATGTAAAATTTCCTCATTATTATTTTTTTTTCTCACGCTTGAGGGTTTCTTGTAGAGATCTCTTAAAGAGATAAGTCATCCTTTGTACACATGGTATCTGTTTTCTATTTTATGCTTTTTTTTGGTACATAAATAAATAAAAAAATTACGTTTACGACATGAGATATTCATAAAAAGTATCCTATACCCGGATAACCAGCTCTCATCACACCAAGTTTTATTAAAATACTTCTAATAAATAACCAAAAATAATAAAGTGCTAAGTTTCAACATTATTTTTGCAGGTGTCGATATGTTAAAAATACATAAAAAATGCATAAACCCTATACATTTCATACTCACTATTAGGCTTCAGAATGATCTCGATAGTATCACTGCCGTATTCATTGGAGACGTTGCATTTGTATGAGCCAAAGTGTTTTGATTGACTTTCTCGTATGATTAAAGTGGAATTCACAATACCACCCGGTTGTAAGTCTTCTAAGAAGGCGTAATCCTGAATCAAATTGAAATTTTTAGGTTTTTTGAAGATATAAAGTATCTAGCTACTCATCTAAAGCTATAGGATTCTATGACGAAAATTTCCCCATTTTAAGATTGGGCTCGTATGGCGGCTTATAATCCAATATAAAAGTTTATATAATATTAATTACTATACCTATACTTATTATACCAACATTACATTAAAAATATGAGTGTAGTACTAATTACAATTAGGCTTTGTAAATCATAATTATAAATGTAACAATACTGATTATGATCTAAAATATGTAAATTCATCGATAAATCCGCAGCAAAACTAAACTACACATCATTATAATATCAAACAAAAACATAGCTTTATATTAACATTCATTAAATATTTGGATGAATTAATCAATTATTAATTGAATTAATTGAACTATGTATATATAAATTGTATGCTTAGTACGTATTGTATAACTTACTTGATCATGAACAGTATCGATTTCCTTCCCTTCAAAGGTCCAAACAATATTATCAATCCTGGGAACTGAGAAAGCGGCACATTCAATATTTACAGTATCACCTTGAGAGCCAAATTGCGTGTGGTTGGAGATTATTTTTGGTGGACCTAAAACAATTTTATAATATTGAAAAAATGTTGTGTTTTATCTATTCAAGATTTGTTTATTATAATTAATAATAATAATAATAATAATACTTTATTTTCACAAAAAGTTTACACTTTTAACTTATTTTTAACTTATTTTAGTTTACATTATGATTAATATTACTTAGATGCCTCTGTTGCCGTACTAGGAAGCCTGTGTTACGGCATACAGCGCCCACCCCTCAAAAATTGGCAAGAATACTAATATAAAACTAAGTTATTAAAATTTAATATGTATAATAACTAACTTATAATTATACAAGTATAATAAATCTTTCTTTATTTATTCAATAAAATGTATAAAAAGGATATAAAATAACTGTGTATGCGTGCATGCATGCGTGTGTGTGTGTGTGTGTGTGTGTGTGTGTGTGTGTGTGTGTGTGTGTGTGTGTGTGTGTGTGTGTGTGTGTGTGTGTGTGTGTGTGTGTGTGTGTGTGTGTGTGTGTGTGTGTGTGTGTGTGTGTGTGTATGTTATGTATGTATAAGAGTTATCATCGTAATGTATAATATCATTTATATATCAGTTGTAAAAACTAGTGAGTTTTTCAGTATCATCATAAGATAAGTTCAAGAAATAGTCAACAATTTTCAGCTTACAAATTTTCCTATTGGCAGAGAGTATATTTAATTTTTTATTAATTATATTATAGATAAACGGTCCCAAGTAGCAATAAAATTTATGAATAAACATAGTTCGAAAAATCCCATTGTCTACGCAAACTGCAAATTATAATAAATTTTGCTTAAAATATTCATAAAATATTTTTTAAATATAAATATGTTGGGACATAAGTACACAGCACCATCTAGTTCCGTGGTAAGCTACGAGGCTTGTGTTATGGATACCAGATAATTGATACACTACACGTATATAACTTTAAATACATACATATTATAAATATTAACACCCATGACTGACAAACATTCGTGCTCATCTCATAAATGAATACCCCCAGCGGGACTCAAACCCGCGACCGCTAGCATAGCAAGTGCGAGTACAAATTGAGCCAAACGTGTCGTCAAAACTTTACACTGGCATCGACTGGCCTTCGTTGTTGTATGAGGAGACTTGCATTCTTTTAAAATTAATTTACTACTCTTATTCATTTTCGTATTCATCATTGTGAATTATCAAATAAAGTTACCTTTGTGAAAATAATACAGTAATATTATTTGTAAAATAATGTAGTAATATTTATTATATCCGATGTGATTTCCCTAACTTCAAAGTAACTTACATATAAATTTTCATCCCCTTAACCCTTTCAAAGGATGAAAAGGGGATGAACCTTACCTTCATTATAGAAGGAACATTTGTGTAAAATTTAGTTAAAGTTGGTGAATGATTATTTTTTTTGTTAAGTAGATGATTTTTATGGTTTTATTTGAAACTAGCAGCTCACCCTCGCTTCGATCGGATTCGTCCCTTGGTACGTTTTAACGGTTAGTATAGACGATCCCAAGCGAAGCGAGAGTTAGCCGCTAGTTTATTATAATTTCGTGCAAATTTTAACAACACATTTACAATCTGTTTTCATTTAATACTACATATTACTTAATTAAATGAGACAAGTAAGATTTCATTTAATTTTTAATGTCAGTCATAAAATTTTCTCTCAAACCTAATTACTTAGAACGAATCGTTCATTATAGAACCTTATCATAACAGATACACTTTAGTAGTCTATTAAATTTAATAATTAAATTTTCATTTTAAACCAAATTAAAAATTTAATATAATACCTGATGTATTATATATGAATAAAATTATCGTTACAATAAATATTGAAGCATTCCTTTCTTTAAAATGTCGGTCTGCGATAAATAAGCGCCGGCATAAGCTTAATAGTATTAATTTAAAACTTCTGTATCGTTTTGAAATATAGTGTAGAGCTTTGATTTTAGCTGAGTTTCCTACAAGATAATAACCATATCTACTTTGTATGAACTTGTATAACTTAACAAAAAAAAACACTGTGCAGAAATGAATTCATGATTTTATATAAAATTCGCAAATTATACTTTTTTTAGATTTATGCAAATATTTGATATATTAAATAAAATAATCTTTTCGGATTTTTTCGCGGATTTATTTTGATTTTCGGTTCCTCACGTCTTGAATGCTTTACAGCAATCATAGTTAGGGGAGAGCCTATCCCGAGACTACAGGGTCTATCCTGTGACCATGATTGATCAATAAATCCGCAAAAAAAATCGAAAAGAAAATTTATTTAAAAAAGTCACTTATTTACGCATATTTACAATAAAGAAAACTACAAACATACTAAACTAGCGGCTCATCCTCGTTTCGCTCGAGTTCTCCTCTAGGAAAACAAAAACAAACCTATCCTACGGGAACCGTACATTTTTCCGGGATAAAAATCAACCTATGTGTTATTCCAGACAATAATCTATCTCTGTGCCAAATTTCATCCAGATCCGTTAAGCCATTCTGGCGTGAAAGAGTAACAAACATCCATACTCACAAACTTTCACATTTATAATAATATTAGTATAGATTACAGGTAATATATTCGAAAAAATCCTTGAAAGTTAAAACTAAAATTGTAATTTGATATAGCTTTAAAAAAGTAAGTCAAGGACGGAATTCCTTTTATTTCGATGAAAGTTTTTCTTTTTGCCATTTCAGTATTTTCGTGGGAAATCTTTGTTATGCTTGAATATGCTTAATTAATGACTTGCTTCGTTCTAGATACCGTTTCTTTAACTTATATACGAATGCGTGTTTGTGCTTTAGGAATGATATATGTAAGTGTAGAATCTATTGAAGATAACTTGTAAAAGATTGTTAAATGTCATTAAAATACCCGTTTTGAATAAAGGCAACTATAAAGAAATAGTTAATCTTGTATATTTAAACGAGCAATTCTTGTATATTTATATCTTTATTTATTTATACCGGCGATCTCGGAAACGGCTCTAACGATTTTGTATAAATTTGGTATATGGGGGCTTTCGGGGGCGAAAAATTGATCTAGATTAGTCACATGTCTGGGAAAACGCTTGTTTTCGAGTTTTCATGCGTTTTTCTTATGCATTATTCTACGCTAAATTTAATCGCGACATCTATACAACTCTGTCAGTAACACTTAGTCACTTAATGTAAAATTATTTTTAAGCCAAATTAAAAAGAAAATTGTTCTTATCGCGACATCTATACAACTTTCTCAGTAACACTTAGTCACTTAATGTAAAATATACAATCTTTCAAGAACTCCGAGCGAAGCTCGGTCGCCCAGGTACTAATGATTAAGATTGACGTACAATTTAGGTCAATAAAAAAAAAACTGTAAGAACTCAATTCAAAAAAAAATTGAATTCTTATGATTTTGTAACGTGTATATTCCATATCAACGTAAGTATCTATTTTGAAAACACTCGCTATGAAAACGAAGGAAGTGGGTTTTAATCCTGAGTTTTATATTACTGAGACATTTATAACATAATTGCTATTTGGTACATGTCTGAGAGAATTTTAGTAGATTTTTAAGGAGTTGTATAATCCTTCAATCTGTATTTAGCCAGCTTAGAGGACTATGACCTAATATAAAGAGACCGTTGCCCAACAGTGGTTGCTAAATAATTACAAAAGTATAACATACTAGCAGAACTCGCGGCTTAGCCTGAGATCAAACTACGAAAAATACGCTTGCAAATATGCCCAAGGAATAAAAAAAATCATACAAACTTTTATCCCCTATTTCACCCCCTTGGGGGTTGAATTTTAAAAAATCCTTCCTTAGTGGATGCCTTCCTTATATAAGGAATACGTGTGTGAAATTTCAATTTCCTAGCATTAAAGGTTTGGCCTGTGCGTTGAGACATCAGTCAATGACTTTTGCCTTTTATATATAGAGATTTATAAAAAGATAGTAAAATTTTACTTAAGTAAATCTCTCATAAATTACCGTCCTGGAATTTGAAGAGTATACTACCTTTAATAAAAATAGATGCTTCTGCCTCAATCTCTGGATAGCCGTCAACGCTGGCTTTGCATAAATAACGCCCTGTAGTATGAGTGTCCACCGTCAACGTCAAATTTGCCGTCCTCCCGACACGCTGTAACAAAAAGTATTATAAATATGTTGGAGCTTATATTTACTAACATATCCTGTGGTTTTACTTGCATTTATTATATTTATTTTTATAATAACGTTGATATCTTTATTTGTTTCATTGGTCTTTGCTAGCATAGTTCGTCGCTTTGGTGCTTTTTATTTATTCAAAGTACCAATATTTGTTGTTCTTTATTACTGCACAAAATGTTGTTTCCTCTATTTTAAAAACAAAGCTTTATTTCTAAAATTTTAATATATATCAATTCAATTGAAATTGGAATATTTTTTATATGTATGTACATATATTTTGATACAAAATAAAGATTTTAAATAAATAAATATGTTGGGACATTAACACACAGCACTATGAAGTTTCATGGTAAGCTACGAGGCTTGTATTATTGATACCAGATAGTTGATACACTATACATATATTATTTTAAACACATACATATTAAAATATAAATATAAACATCCTGATGACTGGAGTACCAATATTCGTGCTCATCACACAAATGAGTGCTCCCAGCGGGACTCGAACCCGCGACCGCTGGCATAACAAGTAGGGTCACTACAGACAGACAGATTACACACGACATTTTACACACTAAATAAATGATACAAATTATTTTTTTAACTAACTTTTTTTAACTAGATCTTGATAGGATTATAAGTGAATGTATATGATCGAGTTAAATTAGCTATTAAAGTTCTTTTTATTTATGGATAGCAAAATTTGAATAGAATTCAATTCTCTTGTTAATGGCTTCAAAGCATGCCAGTTGAGTATAGATTACTTCGCTAATGTCACGTAGAATGGAAAAGACACGAGGGACATTAGTCGGTGAAATAAGACTTTTATAGTAAAAATATATATTTTATTTTTGACTAATCTAAAAAAATCTAAATATTGTTTTCCTCAGGAACTTTGGGAAAGTTTTCAAAATTTGACGAAAGCTTTATAATCAAGAAAATTAGGAAATGGCTAAAGTCACAAGAAATATTTGCTAGTTCATAAAATATAATATTAAATTTTCTAACAATAGTAAATTTAATAAGTTTTGTTGGAATGTCTATTGTGATTTCATCTTGGACATTAATTTAGTTTACTGGCAACATAAAGTTACTAATACAAAAACATGTTTGAATTATTTCTAAATTGTTTTACTTATAAGTATAAGAATACTAGCAACTCACGCTCACTTCGCTCGCGTTCGTCCCTAGGTACATTTTCACTGTTAGTATAGAATAAACTACATATGTATATGTACATACATAGGTATAGAAAAGTAAGTACCTACTTAAAAATTAAAAAAATATATATGTATATCCCTTACTTGACACATGATTCCCCATACAAACTTTCATCGCCCTTTTCACCCCCTTAAGGGATGATTTCCGAGATTAAAACTATTCTATGTCTTTCTCAGGGTCTCAAACTATATTCATACAAAATATTATCTAAATCGGTTCAGCGGATTAAGCGTGAAAAGGAGACAGACAGACAGAAAGACAGAGTTACTTTCGCATTTATAATATTAAGTAATAATATTAAGTATGGATAACATAGCAAAAACGAGTTAAATAATATGACTTTTGACTGATTTTAATAGGGTAAGGGCATTTTTTTTTGTATATTGTAATGATTTAGAAATCGCAGTACCTATTTGAATAAAAAAAACACTATATCAATCTTTAAATGATTTTTACTCAACTTTTTCTTAAATTATTGTATGAAATTATGTACAAACTTCTTTATAAATTTGCCCTTGACACAATACTTTTAAAAAACTTTTACAACTAAAACTTTATTATATAAGCACTAACAAAAAAAAGCAAAGTATATTTTTGAAAGGCTTTTACAATTGTTTGTCTTAGAAATTAGTATTAGGCTAGGAGAAAGGTTTCGAATAAAATGTCACGACGTGTAACAGAGCGTGTTTATATCTTTACACTTTCTTTATTTTTTTACTTAGTTCTTCTAACTTTTTTACTATTTTTTGTCTAGTATTTATTATTTACTAGTAATCTCACCCTCGATTCGCTTCGATTTTAAGTACGTTTTAACGGTTAGTATGGAATATATAGACTGTATATTATATAATATATATTATATAGCCTATAGCATTCCTCAATAAAGAGGCTATCTAATGCAAAAAGAATATTTATTTTATTATATATTGGACGGCACGTTTGGCTCAGTTTGTAGTGACCCTACTTTCTGCGCCACTGGTCGCGGGTTCGAGTCCCGCTGGGGGCATTCATTTGTGTGATGAGCACGAATGTTTGTACTCCAGTCATTTATAATAAGCATGTATTTAAAGTTATATATGTGTAGTATATCAACTATCTGGTATCCATAACACAGGCATTGTAGCTTACCATGGAACTAGATGGTGCTGTGTGTTAATGTCCCAGCATATTTATTTATTTATTTATATTTCAAATCGGATTAGTACATAGTTCCTGAGATCAGCGCGTTCAAACAAAGAAACAAATAAAGAAACAGACAAACAAACTCTGCCTCTTTATAATATTAAATATAAACTAGAGACTTAATCTTGCTTCGCTCAGGTTTATCCCTAACTAACATTAGCCTTTGTATTGCTACAGGTCATAATCTATCTGAGTACTAAATTTTATCAAAATCTGTCCAGTCGTTTGACCATGAAAGAGTAACAAACATACACCTAGTATATAGTTGTCGTAGTAGATTTTAATTTACAATATAAACAAAGGGAACCTATGTTTTCTTAAAACTTCTTTTAACTTATTGTTTAGGACATGTTTTAAACAAGTTATTATTAAAAGTTTGTTAGATTTAATTTCGAAAATGGTATTGTTTTCTGAGTTAGTCGACAGAAACTTTATTTGAGGCGAATATCTTTCCATAGAAGTTTAAACAATTAAAAGATGGAATAATTATTAATTATATTGTAATTATATTGCGGCAGTGGTAGCCCAGTGGTAACGCGCTCGCTTGGAAAACCGAGTGAAGCGGGTTCGAATCGCGGGTCTCGCACCTCTGATATTTTCATGTGCGAATCATTTCTAACATGATTACCACTTGCCTTACAGTGAAGGAAAACATCGTGAAAAAACCTGCATGTCTGAGAGAACCTAGCAAGTTTTCGAAAGACATGTGAAGTCCGCCAATCCGCAGTTGGCCGCCGTGGTGGACTATGGTCTGATTCCCCGCGTATTGAAGGGAGGCTCGTGCCCAGTAGTGAGACGTTAAAAAGGGCTGAATACATACATACATATTGTAACTAAGCGATACTTTCTTATATTTACGCGAATATTTGAAACCAAATTGAATTATTATTTTGAATTTATTAATATAACTAATAAATAAATCCTCGCGAAAGAAAATTGATATCGCCCTAGAATGATTCGGGAAGCCATAGAAATTAAAAAAACATCCAAATTTCAATAGGGAAGATGGCTGGGTACTACCATCATCGTGGGTTTCTGTTATTGATATTATAAAATCTAATAATAAATCTAAACATAACAGACAGTTAGATGTAGTAAGTTCTTACTGTGTGGATCAAAATAGCAGTATTTCAAATTAATATTTTTCATTTGAAAATGTAATTTTTAATTAATTTTAATTTTCTGAAGTACATATAGATCAATAATGTGGCTTAAATAATTAATATTTTATTTTTCTTTATAGTTATAAATATAATAATGGCAACACTAAAAATATAGATTACTAAACAATAAAGTTTTCTAAAAAATTGTAATAATTATAATAATAATAGCTAAAATTATACAAATAATATTTTATATTTCAAGTATAAAATAATTTAAATTATAAAATGTTTAAAATTAAAATTAACAAATATTGTAAGGTACTTTGGTGACAATTTTCAAAATTTAAATTCATTTTGTTATTTGTGGGTAGGATGTCTGTAACAACTATATAATGCCTTTGAGACATCCAACACATTAGTCTCTCCCGTGACCATGATTGCTGTAAAGCAATCGAAACATCGGGAACCAAAAATCAAAATAAATCCGCGAAAAAATCCGAAAAGATAGTTTTATTTAAATGTCTAATATTCGCGTAAATCTAAAAAAGTATTATTCTACACCCTTCTTTTTACAACCTACTCTGAATTATTAAAAAACGAACAAAGTATTGTAAAGTACTAAGTGTGACATTTCTCTTCAATTTTTTTTTAAAACATCGAATTAAGCAAAGCTTACGTCGCCAATGTCACGTAGAATAGAGAAGAAACGTGCTTTTTTCATTTCCAAATTACTGTATTACTTCAGAGACGTTAAAAACCGTTGCTGCAAAGCATTGGGATTGACGGGAACAAAAAATCTAAATTAGAGTACGAGAAAACCCGAAATAGTTTTAATTAACTAAACAACTAAAACAGTTTATTAAATAACTATAATGTGATGAATATTTTCTTTTTACTCTGTCCAGATATCAAATCTTCAAGTACCTACTAGTTAAGGCTTTATATAACTTTTATATGTTGCAGAGTTTTTTTATGTATTTTCATAATATGTTAAAAACTAAATTTAAAAATATCAGATAAATAACAAGTATCCATAGAGATAGTTTTATTTTAAAATGTCAAATATTCATGTAAATCGAAGAATACAACGATTTCTTTTAAATTTAAACAATACTAGCGACTTATCCTCGCTCCGCTCGGGTTCGTACCTAGTTACGTTTTAACGTTTAGTATAGATTTCTCAGAGATGAGATATTTTCCTGGAGTAAAAAGTATCCTATATGCTGACTCGGATAACCAGCCAATAATATTTAAAGATATCATCATAACAAATTTCATCAAAATCTGCCCAGTGGTTTTCACGCGTAGTGGTCACAGACAGACAGGCAGACAGACAGACAAAAAATTTAAAAACTATAGATTCGGCCTCTGTATCGATAATAATGACGACTTCAGTAAGATTTTCCAAAAGATATATAAAGTACAGATTCGACTAAGAACTTTATTGTACACTAGCAAAACGCGCAGCTTCGCTCGCACTAAAATTACAACAAAAAAACTTGAAAAAGGTAGGTTTCATACAAATTTTCATCCCTTATTTTATCTCCTTATGGGATGAATTTCAAAAACGCTAAAACACGTATTTATTTAATTGTATTGAAGAGCATTAATACCAATTTTCTAGAAATTCTGATCATAAATATTTTTTGGGTTGTGTTATAACGTGTATTCCCGTGGGAATGAGATAATCTCCCGCGGTAAAAAGTATCTTATATGTTGACCCGGATATCCAGCTATCATCATATCAAATTTCATCAAAATCCCTCTAGTGGTTTTTCTGTGATGCGGTAACAGACAGACAGACAAAAATTCTAAAAACTATAGATTCGGTCTCTGTATCGATAATAAAATCTATTTCAATAAGATTTTCCAAAAAATATTTAAGGTACAGGTTCGACTCAGTTAGAATTTTATTATATGTATAGATATGTATACATATCAAGATTTTTAAGTTGCCATTTCTAATTTAAGTGGAATTGCAATTAATATTTAAAGTAAAAACAAAATCAAATACATAATATATATATATTATAAGCGTAATATTACACTGTCTTGATACTTTTCTTAATTTCATTAGAATGTAAGAACAATGGAAAACAAAAATGCTATTACGAGATGTGACAAGAAAGGATTTAGTTCAAGATGATAAATTATTGTGTAGAGATGAAGGAAAAAATAAATTTTCAGTCCAAATATATTGCGCCGCAAGAATATTAAAGTTGAAAGAAAAAGTTTGTTCATTTTTGTTTTATTATTCACTAGCAACTTCTCTGGCTTCGCTTGGGTGCATCCCTAGAGATAACTAACAGGAGTCTAAGAGTTGCTTCCGGTTGTATTCTATATGTATACAATTTTATTATCCTAGGTTGCTTCCCAAAACAAAATTAATTAATTAATTTGGTTTTAATTTTTTTTTCTACAATAAAAGTAGCCTAAATTACTCCTTATTACATCAGCTATCTGCCAGTAAAAGTTCTGTCAAAATCGGTCCAGCCATTTCAGAGATTAGCCGGAACAAACAGACAGACAGACAAAAAATTTAAAAAATGTTGTTTTGGTATATGTACCGTGTATACATTCATATGCGTTTAGCAAAAAGCGGTTAGTTTAATATTACAAACAGACATTTATATTTTATATATGAGTAGTGTTACTTCGATAAAAGAATCTGGAAGTTTGTCCAGAAAACAACAAACCATAAATATGTTATTTTAAATAAATAAATTCATTTTAGATATGACACTCAATCTCTAACGTAACTAACGTTATTAAGAAATTTAGTTAAAATATACAAAATAATAATAAACGATTATACAGATTTACAGTGTTACAAGGATCATTTGACGCGTGGCTGAAATCAGAACTAATACCGCCATCTTGTAAAGCATCACTTTTGAGAGAAGTTAGAGTTGATGTTTGTTGTAGATATTTCGTGCTTTTATTTCAATAGAAATATCTGAAAATATGAAATGGTGTTAGAGGGGTTAGGAGATTTTTTTTTATATAAAAAAAAAACCTTAATTACACACCTACGCCCTCTTGTCAATGTTACCTAAGTGCCAAATGATCCTTGTACCACAGTATCTACCTTTAATACGTAAATGCGCTAAGGAATTTCTGGAAATCTAACCTTTTACTTCGAAGACATTTAACGAAGTGTGATGATTATAAAAACTAGCGAATTGCCCTGACTTTGATTAAGTTCAAAGTGATATTACATTAGGTAAAATAAATTGCGTCCAAATGGCACTCCTGGCGGCCATTGAATAAAAGAATTGAATTGGATTGAATGGAATTAAACTAATCTAAACGGAACGGAACATAATTGAATTGAATTGACATTTATATTAAAACAAAATGTTAATCTTTCCAGAGGCACGCTAAATACCTCACAAAATTATTTTTTTTATTCGAAAAATAAAACAGTATAGATACTTTACAAGTTTTACATCTTATAAAGGCAAATGAAGTCATAGAAAATAGCTGTTAAAAAGTAATTAGAACAGTGTAAAGAAACTGTACTTACAATATTAGTGTCTTCTTCATAATGCAGCCATCGTATTTCAGGAGCAGGAAACCCGTCTACATCGCAACTCAAAGTAACTTGTTTGCCTACTTCTGCTTCAACATCCATTGGTAAATAGCGAAATGATGGCGGATCTACGGATTTTATTAATTTTTAGATAAATTTTATAATTAGTCATGATATTATTACGGTTTAAATAAATTTTTACACTGATTTAAAAAACAATTTAAAACAAATATTTTTCTATTATGTAGATTATTAAATAATGTATTTCTGTTATATATAATGCAATAATATTCCAGGTAAATCCTTTTTATTAAAAAAACAAACATTAAAAGGTAGTTCCCGAGATATACAAAAAAATTAAATAAAAAAACACATGATAATTTACAATCTCCTCTCTTTTTGAAGTCACTTATAACTAAATGAATACACATACACAAAGGCAGTGGTAGCCCAGTGGTAACACGCTAGCTTGGGAAGCAAAGTGAAGCGGGTTCAAATCCCAAGTCTCACACTTCTGATATTCTCATTGCAAATCATTTTCAACATAATCTTCATTTGCGGTGAAGAAAAACATTGTAAGGAGAATTTAACAAGCTTTCAAAAGATCTTTGAATCTGATCTTCTTCGTGTGGGAGAGGTTAAGAAGGACTGAATACATACTAACAAATACTTGAGAATATCTATTTTCTTATTCATGTAATATTATTTGTAACTTTATCCCACGGGGTCCCCTAAAAATCGGGATAATGCAAATATATGTAAAATTTAATTTTGGAGCCATCTGTTGTGATGTTGTGGGGTTAAAACGTAAACACAAAGAAAGTAATCTTCAGTCAAATCTAAACTTTTTTTTTAACTTCTACATAAATATGTATTAAAGAACATACGTATTATAAATTAGTTTAAATATGAATAAAATTTGGTTTTAGACTCTTTTTAACCGACTTCCAAAAAAAGGAGGAGGTTCTCAATTCGACCGTATATATGTTTTTTTTTTTTTATGTTTGTTCGGGCATTTTTTCGTCGTTTATGAACCGATTTTGATAATTCTTTTTTTGTTGGAAAGGAGATATTCCAAGAGTGGTACCATGATAAGGAAACCAGGATCTGATGATGGGATCCCAGAGAAATCGAGGGGAACTTTCGAAAATTGTAGCGGCGACTAGTGCGTTTG
This sequence comes from Argynnis bischoffii washingtonia, assembly GCA_033884665.1. Classification (NCBI taxonomy): domain Eukaryota; kingdom Metazoa; phylum Arthropoda; class Insecta; order Lepidoptera; family Nymphalidae; genus Argynnis; species Argynnis bischoffii. Next base: position 4,711,587 of record JAEMGE010000029.1, read on the forward strand.
ATAACATTTTCAGTAGGTATTTTAAAGCACTACTATTTAATGAAGGTCTGGAGTCGATCTGATGATGGACCCGAAAGATAGTCGAGGGAACTCCTCAACGATTTACAGTAATCACCTGGTGTTTGGGCTTGATTAATTTGTATTGATGATACGTCTACACTAAAAATGGAAAAATAATAACTTTTTAAAAAAAAATATAAACCGACTTCCAGGCACTGAAAAGTAAAAAATAACTAAACGGGGGTTTTCACTTAGAATAGATACTTAATCAGATTTTTTCGAAGTCGGTGCCAGCCAATACAAATCAAAGCACACCGACTTCGAAAAAATCTGATTAAGTATCTATTCTAAATGAAAACCCCCGTTTAGTTATTTTTTACTTTTCAGTGCCTGGAAGTCGGTTTTTATTTTTTTTAAAAAAGTTATTATATTAGACCGAATCACATCTAAATATTTCTTTCATATAAGGAATCGAACCGGTAACCATCGCGACGCTATTCAAAAGCTTATTAACAATTAGCATTACGATATTTACTAACTCCAATATGTTTAACTAGCGGCAAGAAAAACAAAAATAAATCTATCCCACGGGTACCGTACATATTTCCGGGATAAAAAACCTATGTACTATTCCAGACTATAATCTATCTCTGTGCCAAATTCATGCAAATCCTTTCAGCTGTTCTGGCTTGATTGAGTAACAAACATCCATCCAAACATTTAAACTTTCACATTTATAATATTAAGGAAAATGTCACCCCATAAACAATTTCTAAGGAAAGGCGTAACAAATATAAAAAAAAACATTCGTAAAATATATAGCAAAAGATTAATATTTTTATGGACGTCGTATTCCATAGCTTTACCCTCATGTACCTACTTATTTAATATTACTAATGGGTATTTCTAATAGACTTATCGGAACTGAAATCATTTTTTGCGAAACATATTCTAGTATAATCGATTAGGTCGTTCATGGAAGAAATTTCCCATTGACAATATAAAAAAAAGATATTTTGTTGACATCATTTCGTTCTCTGTCAAATAACTAACAATCACGGTATCTACTTTATATGGAACTATTGACATATCTCTGGCTGAAACCATTTGTATGTACTAAGATGAAAAAAATTCTACTAATATTACATAATATTAGCATAGATTTTTATAATCATTTAATTTTCATAATCTTCATACTAATATACAGATTTTTTATTAATTTTAAATATTATTTAAAAAAAAAATATTATATATTAATTTTAAATAAAGAAATAAGCCATAGTCCACGCTAGCCTATTGCAAGTTGGTTGATTCACCAGTCTTTCAAAAAATTGCTAGGTTCCCTCAGACATGCACATTTACTCACAATATTTTCTTTGGTAATCATGTTAAAAATAATTCGAGAATATCAGATATGCGAGACCCGGAAATTGAACCCGCTTCACTTGGTTTATCAAGCTAGTGCCTTACCACTGGGGTAACTAACTGCCTTTGTATATTGCTACTAAGCTGTTATATAACTCTCAGCATTCCTTTTGCGATACCAATTTTACTTATGACCAAATTCCACGACATTGATTCAAGAAATATTTTGTCAAGTTTAATAAAACCCAAACGAAAACTAAAAGGCAACTTTCAACGGAATTTCTTAAAATTTTATTTTATCCTCTAAAACTTGGCCAAGTCACGGTATTGTCTAAATTACACGAGAATATTGCAAAGTAATACTCACAAGTAATCTCGAGGGTCTCAGTTTCTTCGCTTTTGCCAACTTCGTTGAACACCATGCATTTTAAAACGGCCCCGTTGTAAGAGCGGGAAACATTCATAATTTTCTATAAGTATGAAATTTCATTTTGTTTAACATTCTTTACATGTGCTTAAAACTAAATTGAATGAGTAGGCTTAGAGAATTTTTTTGTGGTTTTAAATAAAATATTAAAATTAGTTATTGGAACAAGCATCTTTACAAATGTATAAGAAACATAGTGTTAAAAATATATACAGACATAATTATTTAATTTAGTTTTAGTATATTAACATTTTAAAACAAACTTTCATTGCTAGATAAAGCTCCGTCAAATTTAAAAACAAGAAAAATAAACAAAACGAGTGCATAAAGTAACTCTATTCAACTAAAATAATTGAATAACTTCAAATTTTTACGAGTTTTCAATAACAATTTACAAAACACTTACCAATTCAGAAGTATTTCCAATAATTGATTCATTCATAAGCCATCTGAAAGTGAGATTACTTGGATTTGCATCTGCCGTGCAACCTGTGAAAATATGGTATTTTTACTGTCAACTCTTTATTGGTTTAAATTTTATATTTTACGGAAGGTCCCGAGTTGTGTGCTTGGCTGAGGTAATTTACTTAAAATATTATGATATTCATAGAGCCAATGGAAGATGATAAAGAAAGAATAATTATGTTCTCTCTCTATCTTCTAGAACGAAGCACAAGTAACGCCCCTGATGTTACTATAAAGTATGGTATATTTTATTATTATTTTGATCTGCTTGCTGCGCCAGCGGTCGTGGGTTCGAGTCTCGTTCATTCTCATTCGTTCTCAGTCTCATTCATCTGTGTAATGAGCACGAATGTTTGTACTCCAATCATGGGTGTTTATATTTATAATATAGGTATATGTATTTAACGTTATATATGTGTAGTGTGTTAACTATCTGGTATCCATAAAACAAGCCTCGTAGCTTACCATGGAACTAGATGGTGCTATGTGTTAATTTCCCAACATATTTATTTATATCTTTCTAAAGAGAAATTTTACAGTAATCATGGTCATAAAATAGATTGCTGATGATTACTGTAAAGCATTCGAAACCTCGGGAATATTCAAATAAAACCGAGGAAAATCCAACAAAGTTGTTGTATATGAAATGTCAATTATTTGCGTAAATCTATGTAAGTATATATTCAACAAATAATAAATGAATATTCCTTTTGTATTAAAATATTAGCGGCATACCCTTGCTTCGCTCGTGTGCGTCCCTAGGTATGCGGATTTTGTTCGCAATTTCAAGGTTGTTAATTTTTTGCGCGGAACCCTAATCCTTTTTCTTAAATATAAGTAGCCTAAGTTATACCTTATAACATCAACTATTTGCCAGTGAAAGTCTCAAAATCGGTCCAACCGTTTCAGAGATAAGCCGGAACAAACAGACAGAGGCAGACAGATAGACAGACAGACATTTTTTTTTTTTAATTCTAACTACCGCATGCTTTCATATTACGTATTTAGTAAAAAACTGTTATATCGACATCATAAACAGACAATTCAATTTTATTTATCTGTATAGATATAGATATTGTCACTATAATGTGTTGAGGAAATAAGAATGATATAATGGAATAGAAACATCTACGCTGCTAGTTGACAGCTATGACATTACATAATTTCTTTCAAGAAATGCTGATTTTCCCCTGACATTTTTCCTGTTATAACCAACCCTTATTTATAAGTTGGAAATTTAACTTACAGAAATAAAATTTCATTTTGTGAATCTGTGAAAATGCTTGAAAAATGTAACAGGTGACAGAAGTCTCATTAAAGTTTTATCTGTCCCATTTTCACGTATTTATTTTGCAGGATAAATAATTTTTATAATAAACATGTATGTATGTATATATATTGTATAGTATTAACTACATTTTGCTCGATTACGCTTGCGTGGTCTGTCGATAAAAAATAACCTATCTGATTTAGATATATATATATATATATATATATATATATATATATATATATATATATATATATATATATATATATTGTACTATTCGTGTCATATAAAATTGGCATAATTTGTCATTAGAAGAAACTTTATATGGTCATATTAGCTTATAATTGTACTAAATAAATTTCATAACAACTTACTTATTATAACGTCACGTCCCTCTGGTATTCGTCTTCCACTTTTAATACGAATCTTCACTTTAGGTGCATATTTGACCTGTGAACAAATAAAAAAAAACCAATTCATACAAAAATTTCTATAGCTTTCAATGTGTAAATTGTACATATAATAAAATTGTAACTGAGTCAAATCAGTACATTAAATATTGTTTGAAGAATCTTATTGAAATAGACATTATTATCGACACAGAGGCCGAATCTATAGTTTTTAGAATGTTTGTCTGTCTGTCTGTCACTGCATAACGAAAAAACCACTGGAGAGATTTTTACGATAGCTGGGTATCCGGGTCAACATATGGGATACTTTTTACTGCGGGAAAATATCTCATCATAGAAGTAAGAGTTGACCCGAGCGAAGCAAGGGTGAGTCGCTAGTGATCTTATAATGTTGATAAAGTCAATAGTGATAAGCTAAAATATTAACTTTAATACATATGTAAAATATATACATACATGGTGGTTTTTCATATCGATAATTACATTTTTAACTTCAAACAAACCCTTTATGTTATATTAATATAGATTAAAGTAAAGTGATTATTCTAGCTTAATTTATTTTGAACATAAAAGGCTTTATTGCAATAATACCTAGATTAAGATAGATTATACTAATTGGATTGAAATAATCTTCTTTAAGCATAAACAATACATTTAACTTGCTAAGAATTCGCAGCGGCATTATCTATAAAAAAATATTATTGTAATATAATCAGTAATAATGTTCATATTCAGCCCTTTTTAACGTCCTGCTGCTGGGCACAGGCCTCCCTTCAATACGATATCATGCAATATTCCACCACCCTGGCCAAGTACGGTGTGATGGAGTTAACATGTGTTACGAGAACTTGCTAGGTTCTTTCAGATATGCATGTTTCCTCACGATATTTTCCTTCACCGAAACACATGAAAATATCAGAGGTGCGAGACCCGGGATTTGAACCCGCTTCACTCGGTTTCCTAAGCGAGCGCGTTACCACTAGGCTACCACTACCTCAATCAATAAAATCAATAATGATTGCTTTTCAACTAAAGAGATAAATCACTGAAAAGAAATTCGTCCACCCTTATGGTGTTTTTTTTTATTTTGCACGAAACTATCCTTGAGGTGTAACCGTGATTATTCATTATAAAGATATATATGAAAATCGATTTACAATCGGCTAAAATATCGTCTAACATACACACATACCACCAAATTGAATTTCGCCTCCATTGAAGGCAAAGTCGGTAAACTTTTGTAATTTAGTTATTTATAATAAGTTACAGTCGTATTTGGGTCTAGTTTTAGTTTATAAATAGTATTCTCTATGAAAACGTATATAAATAGAATTTACCTATCTATATAAAAAACTGTTTCCGATTTGTTTCTATTCATAACACTAAAACTCATCAATAAGTACTAAACAAAAAAATAAAAGAAAATCGGTTGAAAAACTGAAGAGAAAGAGGTACTAAAATGTTTTGTCTTTGCCTATTTATATATAGATTCATTATAATAATAACAACTTATACCTGATGCAGAATACATACGGTATGTGTGTATTCTTTCCTCTTCATAATATTAGTATAGACTATACTAATATTATAAATTTGTATGTATGTTTGTAATGAATAAACTCAAAAACTACTAAGCCGATTTCAAAAATTCTTTCACCATTAGGAAAGCTACATTCACCCTCAATGACATAGGATGTATTTATTGCTAGAAAAGATTAGGGATCCTTACTAAAACTTAAGTAAACTAACCCAAGGTGTAAAAAAGTGCCCTAAAACGTCTTTCGTCGCATGCGCTGCGGAACTAGGGACGAACGCGAGCAAAGCGAGCGTGAGTCGCAATTTTTTTATAATTTGTTTTGCGCAAGAATCTTAAGCATTTACATAGTATCTACATACAATAACGCAAAAAATATTGCACTCTTTAGTAGGTACTTGAAAAATTTTCAGAGACCAACTTTATTCTATCGCATTTAAGTTAGCAACTGTTCTTATCTATGTACGTAAAATGATTCCTGAAGGGAAATTATTATGTTGAAAAGATAAAATATTTTAAGTTTAATGAAGAATATACATAAGATGAAAAGTCAGAAATTGTAATCATCTAGGCTCTTCTACATAACGTGTAAGCTATATTTAATATGTATTAAAACAATTGGTAAAAAGAAAAAAAAAACAGTCATGAGAAAACTTAAAACTATAAACAAACAGTTGTTATTTTTAGAAATTCAAATTAATTGTTTGATCTTAAATTAATATTTATAAATTACTAGCGACTCACCCTCGCTCCGCTCGGGTTCGTCCCTACTTACGTTTTAACTTTTAGTATAGATTTCTCAGGGATGGGATATTTTCTTAGATGATGAGATAGTTGTCTCGGATAACCATCTATCATCATACTAAATTTCATTAAAATCCCTCAAGTGGTTTCTCTGTGATGCGGTAACAGACAGACAAACCAAAAAACCTACAAACCATAGATTCGACCTCTGTATCGATAATAATATCGATTACAATAAGATTTACCAAAAAATATTTAATGTACAGATTCGGCTTAGTTACAATTTTATTATATTACTAGCGACTCACCCTTGCTTCGCTTTGGGTTCGTCCCTAGACAAAAACAAATCTATTCCACGGGAACCGTAAATTTTTCCGGGATGATATATAGTCTATAGCCTTCCTCAGTTAACGGGCTACTCAATGCAAAAAGAATTTTTCAAATCGAATTAGTAGTACCTGAGATTAGCGCGTTCAACCAAACAAACAAACACTTCAGCTTTATAATACTAAGTATAGATGTATAGTTATAGTTAGCGTTAACACGTCACGTGACCATGTCGATGACGACTTACATGAATTTACTCCCCCATCCAAACCTACCTATAGAAGTTTTCACTTCAAAAAAATTTAGCGCTCCCTAAAAATCATTTACGCCGTTCAATAAAATACTAGCGGGTAAGCAATAAACAAAATTCATTATGGTTTGGAACGAAATAAAACCTAAAAATGCCATAAATAAAGCGTACAGAGTAAAGCCATAAACTGTTTGAATATATCTTGGTCAGTATTTTCAATACCGACTAATCTATAGCATTTTTTTATTTTATTTTTAACATTACACAGACAATAAATTTCGAAAAATCGTTTCGGAGTGAATGTTTTTATGAAAACAGATTAGGTTTTGCTTTGTTCTTCAGTTTCTTGTGCTATGAGTGAGTTTTTTTAATGTTTTTAGCTATTTATAATTAAAAATGTGAAGCGTGTATGTTTGTCCTTCTATAATTATGATCCTTTTTATAACAAAATGATAATTAAACGTTTTTATGACCGATTTAGGTCACGGTTGCCGATTTCATTGAGAATTGCTGCATGGGATAAGTTAGTATAATGTGTGTATGCAGACTCAAAGGCACTCTATAGACCATTCACTCTAATCGTCGTTTTTAGAAATAGATAGTTTGGCTAGAAATAGATAGACATATTATGTTATATCAAGTTGTTCCCATGGGATACTGAAATACGCGCAAAGTAAAATAAGGGCCCAGAAAGAATGTGGGTCGCGAGCATTCGTATAAATATGACATAGAATTAGTGAAAAACGCTTTAAACAAATGTAGCTTACAGTATCTATACATATAATAAAACTGTAGAGGTCGAATGTGTGTACATAGAAAAAAATGCTAAAAACCGAATCAGGAGGATGTAAGAAGAGAAATAGAACATATATACAGTTTTTTTTTTTCAAATTTTTTTGTTTGTCATTTCAATACAGTTTTAAAAAAATCATTTCTTTAGTGACTTACCCTAGCTTCACTTGGATACGTCCCTAGGTGACTAATAGTACTCGTCGTGTATATCCATACTTCCATATTTAATATTGTAAAATATGTGAGAGTGTTTGTTTGTTTGTTTGTCTGTCCTTCTTTTAAATCGAAACGGAGTGACGGATTAGCTTGGAGATAGTGGCAAGGCTGAAGAGTGACTGCTTTTTACCGCGAGAGATTATCTCATTCCCACGGGAAAGCACGTAATAAAAAAACTCAAAAAAATATATGATGAAACTTGGTATTAATGCTTTTCAATACAATTAAATAAATACTTGATTTTCATTTCTCGAAGTATATCCCATAAGAGGGTAAAATAAGGGATGAAAGTTTGTATAAAACCTACTTTTTTTTATACTTTTAGCGCGAGTGAAGCCGCGGGCTCTGCTATAGAGTAATAAGTATTACTCCATATTACCTATACACTAAATTTCACCCAAATCTATCCAGCCTTTTCAGAGTAAAGGAGTAACAAACATCGACAAAGCTTTGGAACATTCATTTATGCATGTTTAAATCATAACTAGTTACGTAACGCAGTATATGCGGTTTGTCACATTAATATTTACGCGCTCGCTAGCGAGTATTAATGGTAATGCACTGTAAATATTTAGTTCAATGAAAGTTTCGATTCGTATACGGTTGATAGGTTATTTATTTTATTTCGCTGACAATAAAGTAATTGACGTTTTTGCTTTTGGATCGGAATAAAAAAATAAACGTGTTAGCTGTTGCATGAAAATTCCAATTATACATTTTAATATATTTTGTACGTGGTTTATCATGTATTGATAAACTACATGTACAGTTTATAGTAGCAACATCTACAGTAGCAACGTGCCTACATCGCCTGGATGTTGTATAAAAATTTCAATAGATTGAACAATATGTATAGACCAAATAAAAAAATGAAAACTTTCTTTTACCTATATAACAATGGAGATCAAAATACAATAATTATAGATAAGAAGAATAAAAAAATATGCATATTTTTCATCGAGATAGTCAATTGTGCAGGATATATTTTATATAAAAGTATTATAAAAGTTATTATAAAAGTATTATTTTTTTTATATATTATATTGCCAGACTCGAACCCAGGACTTCACAATCTGCCATAAATGCTAGCTTCTAAACCAACGAAACAGATGTATATGTGGATATATAAATACTAAAATATATTTCTCATTTAGCACTTTTCTCATTGCTGGGCATAGAACGATCTGTTAATGCGAGGGGGATTAGGCTGTAGTCCACCAACGCTGGCCAAGGGCGGGCTTGCGAACGTCATCAATCCTTTGAAAATTTGTTAGTTTCTCTCAGATATGCTGGTTTCCTCACTATGTTTTCTATAACCGTAAAGCAAATGTTAATCATTTATTAAATGATTGGGACATGAAAACATCAGAGGTGCGAGAACCGGTTATTAACCACCTGTGTCGCGAATACCGTAGGGTAATCGCGAAATTAATTATTCAAGTCATTATTTTTCGTTAACTTGAGGGTAGTATGAAAAGAGTTCGATAGGATAGATTGAGATTTGAGACAGACGCGGACGAGACGCAAGCGGGGCAGATCAGGCGCAACGCCATGTTTTGTCGAGTAAGTGGATTTATTTTACCAGTATGTGAATATTCAGTGTTGTTGCGTGTAAGCAGATTGCTTGATCAGAAATCAGATTCAGAATATTGGATTCAGTATAGACATGTGTTAAAATGTTATCAGATAAATCAGACCAGTGATGTGAGATCAGTTAAATCAGTTGACTAAATCAGAACAGTTACCAGTTTAGCGAGGCTCGGGGTGGCTATAGGGGAGGTTGGAGGCCACTAGCGAGGGACCAGACCCTCGTACAGTAAATCATATGTTTAACAGTTACATTATAATTATGATATGTGCTGTCAGTACGTTTCATGTTATTTTCGTCTAATACCAATGAACAGGGTATATGGCGACACCCTGTACTTGGTTTTCTAAACGATCGCGTTAAAACTGGGCTACCATTGTATATAATATATAGTTTACTTTAACCTAAACAATTAGATTTTAACATAACACATTAAAAAAACCCAAAAAATTGCCATGAATGAAATTTTCTATACAAAAAAGAAAAATTTAAGCCAAAACTTAAAAAAGGCACGAACAAAATGTTTCTGTTATTCGTAGACTCATTAAAGAAAACACAACATATATTGGTACAAAACCTAGAATACTTGAATCTGACTCACACTTGACTAATTACAGATAAAAAAAATCTGTCAAATAAAAAACATGAGTAATGGAAACGATGGCAGCGTTCAGTAATTTAGACTAAAGTAATACTAGCTTACGTGTAGCTTATACGTAAATAAATTTCATTGAGGCATAAGCACGGGAAGGGCGTATCCCTTTTGCTTTACGCTACGCGATAGTGACAATATTTTATTTTTTTAATATGAAAAGATTTTGTTTGTGTAATGCACGCAAACATAACTAGGTTTTATTAAATTCTAACGACGGCTTTGTGCTGAAAAACTTTATTTATATGAATAATTATATTATAATAAAACCTCGTAGGTCTTACAGCTATTACGCAGTGAGGTCCTGGGTTCGAGTCCTCGTTTAAGGAAAAACAGTTAATAGGACTTTTTGTTTTATAAAAACAAAGCAATATACATAAAAGTATTTCATATTATATTAGACTAGCGGCTCACCCTCGTTTTTAATTCTTCAAATCTATCCCACGGTAACCGTATATCTAAAAAGTAGCCTATGTAGTATTATTCTGATGTATGAGCTATATTATTGTAAAGTTTCATTAAAATCCATTCAGTAGTTTTTGCGTAAAAGAGTAACAAACATCTATACATCTACACATCCAGGCATCCCGAAATCCTCACAATTTTGCCTTTATAATATTAGTACAGATTACATATACACAAAATTTTTCCCGTTAATAATAGAGATTCAGCGTGGATAAGTTAACACTATTTGATGATTTTTTTAAAATCATATCAAGCACTTGGTGACATATATTAGAACATACGTCTCTTGGGTAAAATAACCAAAGGTTTGATTAACTAAGCTATTCGTCCACTTACCCCCTTTTACCCCTGACTGTCGTTTTCCACCTTATTTTACTCATGATTTTATTAGAGATATAAAGTAAAGATCAGTTAAAGGACCATAGAATTCAATTCATAACAGCTACATCGTGAAAATTTATGCTGGACATTAGAAAGCAACTGCTATATCGAAAGTCATCTCGTATCACGATATCGCCGTCCATCTGATCATAAAAAGTAATTGGGTGCCCCATAAAAAGGGTTCTTATTTTATGGCAAACGAAAACACATGATGGGCAGAACACCCCTCTTTTTACCATAACAACGCAGACGTTAAAGGAAAAGATATGGCGAAAATTGATACACCTTTTTATATTCTTGTAATATTACAGTAGGTAACTAGTGCTCGTCCAGTGGTCGAAATTCGATTATTTTTTTTTTATTGATAACATTAGAGCTTGTTAATAAGCTACTAAATAAGAAAAATAGAAAATCATTTAACAAACAGAGGAGAAAAAGGGTACTGAACTGGTTTTTTTTCCGCCTATATATTATATACTAGCTACTTAGCCTCGCTTCGCTCAGGTGCGTCTCTAGGTACATTTTAATTTTTTTGAGTAGAAACCTAATTAGTTTTCTAAAAAAAGCAGCCTAAGTTACTCTTTATAACAACAGCTATCTTTATCTGCCAGTAAAAGTCTCGCCAAAATCAGTCTAGCCATTTCGGAGATTAGCCGGAACAAACAGACAAACAGACAAAAATGTAAAAAATTGTATTTTTCTCGTAAGTATCGTAAATAATTTCATATGCATTTGGTAAGAAACTTTTATTTCGACATTACAAACAGACACTTTAAATTTATTTATCTGTATAGATTAAAGTTTATCCGTGGCTAGGTTAGGTTAGGTAGTTCGTGTATGTGTATTTTCTCCTTATAAAGGATCGAGGTTTTACCTAGATTTACTATTTAGAACTGAAAGTAGCATTGACTACTTTTTATCCAGAACATCTACAAATTCAATAGGATACCTACTAGTATTTAAAAAAAACTTTTTCTTATATAAATCATATTATATAATTAAAACCGTAAATAATCATGAATACATAAAAATTAAAAAGACACTGTTTCATTTATGTGCACGCTTGTACACTTGTGCTTCAAAACAATATTTTATTTCAACTGTAAAAATGATATGGCTCAAACGAGATTGCGATCAATATATAAAATAACGAAAAATTGTATCATATATATAATATTGCTTTCGATTTGTATTCAAACTAGATTTAAGAGGATTATACCATATATAATCCATTATATACGTCATACTCATATTCTATACATAATATAATTGTAACTAAGCTGAATCTGTTTATAAATTTTTTTGGAATATCTTATTGAAATAGACATTATTATCGGTACAGAAATCGAATCTATAATTTTTAGAATTTTTGTCTGTCTGTCTGACTGTATGTCTGTTACCGCATCAAGAAAAAACTACTGAAGGGATTTTGATGAAATTTGTTATGATGATAGCTGGTTATCCGGATCAACATATAGGATACTTTTTACTGCAGGAAAATATCTCATCTCTGAGAAAACTATACTAAAACTTAAAACTTAACTATGGACGAACCCGAGCGGAGCAAGGTTGAGTCGCTAGTTCGTTATACACGTTATACTCATATTACTCTTATAAATGTGAAAAAAATTGTATGTGTGTACGTTAGTTACTCCTTTATGTTAAGCTGGCTTAGCAAGTTTAGATGAAATTTAGTACACAGAAGATTATGACCTGGAGTAACACATAGGCTACTGTTAGTGATAAAATTCGCCAAAGAGTGGCGCTATCTGTATATAATATAAATAAAAAAGGCTAGAGACGCACCCAAGCGAAACGTGGGTAAGTTGTAGCTCGAGGGTATTTTTTTAAAATAAAAATAGTGTAATTGGGATGTGTGATGTGAAATAGATGCTGAAACAACATATATAATATTTTAAACACTCAAAATAAACTTATAAAGAAAAGAAAATTAAAAACAAGCTTTAATATCATATAATTAGTATAATAAATGAATTTGATTTAATTTAAACTTCACTTTTTATTTTTTAGTTATTCGTATCCCTTTCATTCGATATCCATATCATGGGGGTGCATAAAAAAACACCGTCCACCATCGTTGGGAGTCCGCCATGTTGGATTAAGAATGACGTCACTTACATAACCATGCACTATCATCTATACTAAACGTGTATACAAAATTTCAGCTCAATCGGTTGAGAATAACTTCTTTAAAATACAATTGCAAGATTTCACCCGAACAACTATACATACTAACATTGAAATTTAATAAAAGCTTGTAAATAAACGTGACTATTTCTTTAAATATTATCACTATAAGAAAACTTGTGTACGAGAAGAGAAAAGATAGTTAAATGTTATTTTTGTTTTAAACAAGACAAAATCGTACGATCGTTTGATAACAAAGCCCACTAAAACACAAATAACAGAACCAACTGTAGACCAACTAAGTTTTTCTATTTTATTTACAGCGCAAAAGTAAATAGATACACATTTAAATGATTTAAAATGCCATTCCCAGCATCCATAACTCCGTGATAGGAATCCTAATATCCTTTTAGCGAGTGAATACAATAATATAACACTACGCAGCGTCCATTGATAGTATTATACTTTTATGAAGTATCTTATAGTTTGAAATGGCGGTGCTTTTATAGACATTGTATGCGATACTTATTATGTTTTATTATATTACTAGCGACTCGCCCTCGCTTCGCTCGGGTTCATCCCTACTTACATTTTAACGTTATTTTTCCGCAGTAAAAAGTATCCTATATGTTGACCCGGATAACCAGCTATGATCATACCAAATTTCATCAAAATCCCTCTAGTGGTTTTCACGTGATGCGGTAACTTATCTATCTTATCTATCTTATCTTATCTTATTTGTGGAAACTTAACTGATAAATGTGTATATTTTTTATTGTAAATTGTATGTTCTATAATACTTTTTGTTTCCCTATAATAAATAAAAATAAAATAAAATACTGATGTTGTAGTACTTTTGAATCTTGAATTTATTTATCTATTTGTGTGAAGAGTGAAAGGGAGAAAAAAGAGAGAGAAAGAGACAGAAGCACTACTTCCTAGTATAGACTGAGGCATCCAATACGAAATTCATGACCAGATCGAAACGAATATAAAGTAAGTATGGGAAATACCCACTATCCAGTAAGGAAAAGAATCGCTGATCTATGATATTTTATAATCATTTAAACACGTACTTATTCTAGTTTTAACGCGCTCACTTGAAAAACCGAGTGAAGCTAGTTCCAATCTTGGGATTCGCATTTCTGGCATTTTCATGTGCGAATCATACGGTGAAGAAAAAACATCGTGAGAAAATCTGCATGTCTAAAAAACCTAGCAAGTTTTCGAAAGACATGTGAAGTCCGCCAACCCGCACTTGGTTAGCGTGGTGGTGGACTATGGCCTGATCCCGTTTGTGTTAAAAAAAAGGTTAAATATACATACGCACTTATACTGCGTTCAATTCAATTCTTTTGTTTTGTAGCTTCTAATACCAGTTGGATGTGTATTCAGCCCTTTTTAACGTCCCACTGCTGGGCACGGGCCTCCCTTCAATACGAGGGGAATCAGGCCATAGTCCACCACGCTGGTCAAGTGCGGATTGGCGGACTTCACATGTCTTTCGAAAACGTGCTAGGTTTTCTCAGACATGCAGGTTTCCTCACGATGTTTTCCTTCACCGTAAGGCAAGTGGTAATCATGTTAGATACGATTCGCACATGAAAATATCAGAGGTGCGAGATCCGAGATTTGAACCCGCTTCACTTGGTTTCCTAAGCGAGCGCGTTACCACTGGGCTACCACTGCCCACCAGTTGGATATTGCGTTATAATAATCATAAAACAGTTTTTTATCGTTTCAATATTCTTATATTCTAGAAATTCAAAACCCATAAGCTACAAAGTAGACGTTTAAACATTATACTAAATCAAATAAGTTTTTTAAATACAAAGCGAATGAAAAAAATATATAAAAAAATGTATGTTTTATGCGAGCAAAACAGCGTTAAATAACATGTATGCCATACATTCTTTGAAGTAGCATTTTGAATGGTACGTGTACGTCGGTACAGCAAATGACCCCTTTCTGTCAACTGACCTTTCAACCTAATTACCTCATTTCACTGTGAATACAGTGTCTGTATACAGAATTCTGTTTTACTTTAAATGAAACTGACTGAATTATTCAACGGTATATTAATGTTTTAGCCTTTCAATTTGTAATATATGAATAAAGATTAGCTTTTGTGTATTCCGCCCGCCTTAGCTTTATTCTAGCTATAACTATGTCTCGCGTTCTTCGTGAGCTTTTACTAGTACCTATTCCTTAAGTTTTTAATACAAAAATCACATCGATCTGTAGTCTAAGGAGTACGAATAAGCAAATGCGGTTTCAAATACCTATATATTATTTTCTTAGATTTACAGGAATATTTGACATTATAAATATATATTTTTTAATTAACTTTGTTATTTTTTGGGTAGGCTGTCTGTAACAACTATATGCCTTTGAGACATCTGAAATTTTAGTCTCTCCCGTGACCATGATTGCTGTAAAGCAATCGAAACGTCGGGAAACAAATAATCAAAATAAATCCGCGAAAAATTCCAAAAAGATAGTTTTATTTAAAACACCTATATATTATTATCATATCGACAAACATAGCCTACCTAATATATTTTAGCAATCACATTCACTCATTCACTAACTCACATCATTCACGTTTATTGTATATATATATATATATATATATATATATATATATATATATATATATACACGTATCTTAGTATAAAGTAATAAAAGGATTTAAATTACTTTTATTATAAAACACAACATGTATGAATATATTATATAGTCGATATAAAATATTACATTTTTATATTTAAATTCAGTAAAACCAGACACAGTACGTATTTTAAATTTGTCTTATATGATGAAATACTCCAACTCGAAGCTGTCATAAATAAAAATAGAGCATCCAATGAAATACGACTACAGATTTGAACGTATCGATCAATAGCTATGTATATAGAGCTGTCAAAGTTCAACTTCACTCCCCTACTGGATAAATAATGTAGGAACACAGCCCGTTATCCTTTTTGTATACAGACGGAATTCCAAGCTTTACCTCCAAAAGGCCTCGGAAAGAATAATACGAGGTTAGAATAAATAAGGACGCACAAAACAACATATTACATGAGTACGTGATGCTCATGTGGTTACAATGCAGCTTAGTGGTTTACAAGGTAAGGTAGTAGATTCGAGTTCTTTTTTAGGATTCTTGTAGTCTACAATATTTTTAATATTATATTTTCTTCAAATTAATCTGCAATTTTGTAGGTGAACACTACGTCTGTAACCAAAAATCGAAATGAAATTTTGGATATTCACATAAATCTAAGAATGTACTAGCAATGCTATATATATATATATATATATATATATATATATATATATATATATATATATATATATATATATATATATATATATGTTTATTGCTTTTTTTGGAGGGAAGTACGTATTTATGAAAATATAACGTATATCATTCATTACATCCGCTCTTGTCATTTTAACAAACTACTACTTCGCTTGGTAGTGTAGAAGTAAATAAATTATAAAGCAAAATACAAAATTGTGCTGTTTTTAAAATAATTATCGCCCGAGGCTTGATGGCATGTGAAACGATCAAGTGGTATTTTTTTTTCACATTTTATTGCTAGTGCTTTGCAAAAATCGACGTCCGGTAATGTAGTGTAGCTAAACTAACTCAAATGAAGTCACGGGTTTGATTTCTGTTCATCTGCACTAATATTATAAAGAGGAAAGATTTGTATTTTTGTATGTTTGTAACGAGTAAACTCAAAAACTACTGAACTGATTTAGATGAAATTTGGTAAAAACATAGTTTGAGACCCTGGAAAGAACATAGGATATTGTTTATTCCGGAAATAATCCCTTAAGGGGGTGAAAATAGGAATAAAATTTTGTATGGGGTATCAACCTAGGAACGAACCAGAGTGAAGCGCGTGTGAGTCGCTCGTATTAAATATTTGAAAATAGAGCAAGAAGTAACTATATTTTCTATATCTACCCTATAAGAGAAGAAGTCAGAAAATAGAAAAAACTTCTTACTTCGTTTATTCTTAATACATACTATAACCGTTTGCCCTAGGTTTGAATCCTATAAACAGACAGACAGATGTGGTGTTTTAAATTATGTAAGAATATTCATACTGCCCTTAGGAAGAGTGAAATATTAAAAGAATATGGCGTCAAAGCTATCTCAACAACTTTTTATACTGTCACCTTTTTCTTCATTCACGTTCATCGAGGGCTCTCAAGTTTTTCAATATTTGTTACACTGTCTTATATCAGCTTGATCTCAAAGAATATTATAAGTATGCATTTTTCAACAAAAATAAGTTGTTTTCACCAAAATATATAAATTTTCCCGATAATTATATATTAAATATACTTTTTAAAATATTTTCTCGTTTTCTATACATATAATAAGATTGTAACTTAGCCGAATCTGTACATTAAATATTTTTAGAACATCTTATTGAAATAGAAATTATTAGTTTTTCGAATTTTTATCTGTCTGTCTGTCTGTTTTTCTGTCCGTCTCTCTGTCTGTCTATCCGTCTGTATGTCTGTCTGTCTGTCTGTCTGTTACCGCATCACAGAAAAACCACTGCATGGATTTTCATGAAATTTGGTATGGTGATAGCTGGTTATTCGGGTCAACATATAGGATAGTTTTTACTGCGGTAAAATATCTCGTCTCTGAGAAATCTATGCTAAACATTAAAACGTTGCGAGCTGAGCGGAGCGGAACGTAGAGCGAAGCGAGGGTGAGTCGCTTGTTTTGAGATAAAGTAAATCGTTTATTAAAAACTGCTTTCTTTCAGTGCAGTGAAGGAAATTCAAAATGTGAAGAACTCAATAATAGGTTACGCTCTCGACTGCTATGGCCTTACTTTTAAAAGTTATATACAAAAATTAGAAGCACTACAAATAAGATTTTTAAAACTAATTGTGTCTAAAAACACCATAAAAGCCTGTAAAGGTGATTATAAAAGCTCTTTAAAATTTGTAATATACTTCCAGTCAGTCTTAAACATAAATACTTACTTCTAGTAAACAACTATGGCAGTCTGGAGCGCTCTTTGTTGGTGACACATGATCAAGGTATCAGGTCTGTATTAGCGGGTAAATATATTGTTCCAAGGGTGCGTAATTATTATGGCGATCGAACACTGAATAAACGTCTACCGTACCTTATGAACAGTTTGCCCGCTGATATCAGACATGAACCAAATAAAAGTAAATGTGCCAAATTATTAAAAAAAACCATTATATGATCAGTTTAACATAATTAAACTTTATATAATTATATTACATAATATTATAACCTTAGTCTATTGTAAGACTCTGATCCCACAGACAAACTGTGCAAACAGTTTTGTGGGTTCACTTATGTAAAATGCTGTATTAGTATAACACTATAGTAATCAAATAAATATTTTTTTTTATAAGTTATAAGTTTAAACATTGAGTTTAGATTTCTCAAATTGAGATTATTTCAATAAGATTTTTCAAGAAAAAAATTTTATGTACAGATTCGGCTCAATTAGAATTTTATTATATGTAGATATAGTATATAGTATGTACCTCAGTAGATACAGAAGTACAATTATTACAATTTTTTAAATTTACCAAAGTATTTCAATATTATATAACCATTTATAATCAATACATGGCCAAGTCAATTGTAAAATAGGACAATTTGCAGGCACCCAACAATTCACTAACGATGCCATAAGGATCAACGTAATATGCCAATGACAGTAATGAAAAGGATGGATGGTTAAGGTTTGGTGTATCTATACTAATATTATAAAGCTGAAAAATTTGTTTGATTATATGTTTGTTTGTTTGGTTTAATACGCTAATCTCGGGAATTACTGATCCGACTTGAAAAATTCTTTTTGCATTATATAGCCCGTTAGCTGAAGAAGGCTATATATCATCCCGGAAAAATGTATGGTTCCCGTGGGATAGATTGAAAGTTTTCGTCTAGGGAGGAACCTGAGGGTGAGTCGCTAGTATCAAATATATTGTGATTTGATTATTTCTTATATTTACACCAAAACTAAATATTTCATAAAAACCTTCTTTTTAGATGCAATAAATACAAATATTTTGGTAAACCTAGATAAAAGATAATTTTACTTACTTTTTTTCAATAAGCCATACTAATATTAATTAATGTAAAATTAACACTATCTATCTAGAGGCAATGGTAGCCTAGTGGTAACACTTGGGAAACAGAGTGAAGCGGGTTCAAATCCCGAGTTTCGCACCTTCAGTATATTCATATGCGAATCATTTCCAACATGATTACCACTTGTCATAATAGTGAAGGTAAACATCGTGATAAAACCTGCAAGTCAGAGAGAACCTAGCAAGTTTTCGAAAGACATGTGACAACCCGCACTTGGCCACCGTGGTGGACTATAGCCTGATCCCCCTCTTATTGAACGGAGGTCTGTGCCCAGCAGTGGGATGTTAAATATGACTGAACGCTAACTGTCTGTTTGTCG
The DNA here is from genome assembly GCA_033884665.1 of Argynnis bischoffii washingtonia. NCBI lineage: Eukaryota > Metazoa > Arthropoda > Insecta > Lepidoptera > Nymphalidae > Argynnis > Argynnis bischoffii. Next base: position 4,731,115 of record JAEMGE010000029.1, read on the forward strand.
ATTTTTCACGCTGAACAAATTTCGAGGATATAAAATGTATCATGGGGACGGATCGAGTTTTATTTTTCTCGATTACTATACGAGTGGAGGCACGTGTAAAAAGTAGAAATAAAAAAATAATTAGCCCATTAATTTAATACTTAACGTGTATACTTATACTAAAAAAAGCTTATCATCCACTCTACATGCAAAAAAGTTATTTCAGTCACCGGAAAGCCCGAATCCAAAGACTGTCAATGCAAAATATGGAATACGCGGTAAACATCGATTTTTATATTTTTCTCTCACTATTCGCTTTCCTATCATGTACAGTGTTCATAGAATAACGAAAATTAAAAATATCATAAACTTTATTATATTTTTAAGTATAATATGCCCTATCATTTAATTAACATATTTTTTGAAGTATTGAAAAAATAAGCTGTATAAAGTAAAGCACTCCCTTTTACTTCTATAACCAAGAATAGTTTTAATTTTAAGATGATAAGAACTATGTATGGCTTGTGTACAAAATATTTTGCCTCATTAGGTATCAAACTAGTAACCTCCACCAAACTATTCAGTGGTAACTAAAAGTCATATGTGCATTATACAACAAAGATTAATACCAATACTAAATTGGTTATTACGTCGAGATAATCTGTATTATTAGGTTTAATGTACACTAGACGTGTCAATACGTGACTTAGCTTTAAGCTTATAGATAATATAGCATGAATCTATTTAACGAACTTGTGCTAATGCTAAAAGACATTTAGCATTAGTTAGACTAACGACTCACCCTTACTCTGCTCGGGAATGTCCCTAGTTACGTTTTAATATATTTAGTATAGATTTCTCAGAGATGAGATATTTTCCCGCAGTTAAAAGTATCCTATATGTTGACACGGATAACCAGCTATCATCATACCGAATTTCATCAAAATCTATCCAGTGGTTTTCTCGTGATGCGGTCACAGACAAACAGACAGACAGAGAGACAAAAATTCTAAAAACTATAGATTCGGCCTATGTATCGATAACAGTGATTATTTCTGTAAGATTTTCGAAAAAGACATTTTTTTTTAAACTAATTAAAGCTTCATCATCAGGGGTGGATATATTTATATGGACATATCAATGCCCTCAATCGTCTCTGTTTCTTTCATTCCCAAACTCTGATAGGTCGATAATTCGACACGACCAATGGAGAACAGGCGGAGTGGGATTACGTGCCTTCTGAGGTATGGATGCCTCAATCCTAAGTACTTACCACTTTTTGAAACCGGTTAAAATACTAACAAATAATACTCTCTCGCATTTATTTCTATGATTAAGATGTTTTACATTTATAGTAAATAATAATGCAAGTATATTTAGAATATTGTATCCTAATATTTATTAGTACTAGGGTATATATTATATAGGTAAAAATAATAAATTGTAGTATGCATGCATTGGATGCCATTTCTACTTTATTTAAACTCTATTTGAGATTATGTAGATCGAGATCGCTGCAAAAATATATGCAATAACGTATGTCAAGAGAGAGATAGAAATTTTAATATAGGGTATTTGATTTGTTTTTTTTAAACGCGATTTTGAACCCTGGTATAGTTAAATATCATACTTTGAATTAATATTCGTAAATATATGAAAGCTACAAAATTTTAATTATTTTTCAAAGATATGTAAAGTCTCCTTTGATGAAAAACTGGTAATCGTACATCATTTTTAAAGATTAATACGTTGCTGTGTTTACTGAGTGTATAGATTAAATTGCTTTTATACTTCAGCTTGAAAATAAAAACGATGTAAAAGTGTGGAACTTGATAGAGAAATAATGTGAAAAATTTCACCTCATAATTAATAATTAATTACATTAAGCTAAAAGATAGGCTGATTTGAAAGTCACTTTAAATATAATGATTTCACTCTTAGGAGTTGAATATTTTCTTGAATTTCATATAAATAATTGTATTCAGTCCTTTGTAATATCCCACTGCTGGGCACGGGCGTCCCTTCAATGCGAGGGGGATCAGGCCATAGTCCACCACGCTGGCCAAGTGCGGATTGGTGGACTGCACATGTCTTTCGAAAACTTGCTAAATTCTCTCAGACAGGTTTCTTCACGATATTTTTATTCGCCGTAAGACAAGTGGTAATCATGTTAGAAATGATTCGCACATAAAATTATCAGATTTGCGAGACCCAGAATATGAACCCGCTTCATTCAATTTCCCAAGATTGACTGTCTATTAATTATTATTTATTAATATTATTAAAAATCATGAATATTAGCTTACAATTATCGCGTAATATGTTCAAAAAAAATATGATTGAAATACCTTTCTCTTTCGTATCTCCCAGATGTAGATAGTTACTAGGTTCCAAAAAGTTTCACTGGTATCATTTTAGAATTCATTATGTTAGAAATATAGCTTAGACCCAAAATTTCTTACAAGCAAGATTAATAGTGCGTAAGGAAACTATCTAAAATGAAGTTATAAATAGATAAATGATCTACAATATCTCCAGAACGTTAGTTGAACAGAAGTAAACAAAAGTAACATAATTAGTTTAAATGATAGACGATAAATTTTCAAGCCAACTAGCCCTGAAATATTATAGGCCCGAATATTTATATTCGTTCAACAAAATGCTAACGAAGTAAAGGAAAAGTTTTATAATAACTATTTTAATACAATGAAAGTAATTTGTTTGGGTCTATTTTATGCGATCTACGAGTAGTTCAGTTTTCTTTAAGTAATGTTTTTGCGAAGTAGAATATTAGAGAATACAATACAATTTACATAATATTATGAATGTCATTTTATTTTCTTTTTTCAGTAACACAAAATTCGTTACAAATTAATGGAAAAAATTGATAACGTTCATATCCAATACACATACTTGTAATTGGTCCATATACCCAGCATCTCTATTCCCATAAACATCATTTAAGTGATAACGCCATGCAGTTCATTTTAGAGGACATTTCGCGAATGATACCCCAGGTAAGAATATTTAGGCCAAGGTAACTGCTTACTATAAGGCCTATTAGTGAGGCAATTTACTTATTTTGGTAAATAAGTGAATGATCTCACTACTATCTTTATGTTAAAAAATACTCGCAAAATTGTATATTGAACTATATAAACTCAGATAAAACTCTCTATAACCTTTATATAGGCTGGACTGTTTTCCATAAGAACTACTAAGCAGTTAATGTACCCTTTCAACGATAAAATTAATGATTGTATTAAAATCTGTACACAGCGTGAAAGTAAGTTTTAATTGGACAGCGATAATAAACAAAGGGAAGATAATTGGTTTTAATGATTAACGGTAAATCTTCAGGCGAGTTAACAACGGTCCTAAACGAGCTTTAAATTTTTCTAGGAGGAGGATCTTTTTTGTCTCTAACTTTTATATGGTGGATACAATGTTTAGAATTTTGGAAGCTTATGTAGATTAAAAAAATGGTTTAAAGCCCTCACTTAACTGCCTAGTAACTGCTTGCTTAGCGATTGTCATGAGGTACTTATTTACCAACTTTAACCTATACAACTATTAGACATATTATATTTGTCTTCTAGTAATATGTTTGTGATTGATATACGTGATGTATGCAAATATACTAATATTATTTGTATGTTTATCACTTTTCCATGCCAAAGCTACTCGTACAATTGAAATCCGGGACAGATATATTTTATATCTTGGATTTAAACTTTTTTTTATCGTTTGGAAATGCATTTATGCATACCATCTGCATACATACATGTTATGTGGGGCTCATTGACAAAAACATATTATTAACCACTAAAATCCAACGGAACTCCAATCTTATTGGGGTGTCGCAGGATCACTTACGCGTTCAACTATGACGCCTGATGGCCAGCCTGTTAAGGATGACCAAAACAACCATGGTGCTGCTGACATAGTCCACTCTGCTTCCAGAAAAGTACCAGGACCAACTCGCATGGCACACCACCCACCAAAGTGGACCATTTGCCAGTGCGTTTTTCAGCTTCACGCCTAGATTGTGGAACGCTAATGAGCCCCCTCCAACACGACATGGTAATCATACATCGGGAAATCTCGGATGAACACCTAGGCTTACTCATTTTAACTCACCGCCAAGTATAGGGTAGAGATACCACGATGAAATACTAGTAAAATAAAAATATGTAATTCCAAAGACTATGTTTCTATTTTCAATGTTCTACAAAATTCCAACATATTATGTTGGATATAAAGATGAGCACAACTTACAATATGCAGTAAAGCTAATAACTTACCTCAATTTGAATGCTGGCAGCTCTATACGCTCTGTCTGCTGTGTTTTGTGCCTGGCATGTGAATGTTTGATTATGATGCTCCTGTTTTGGAGTCATCCTTATAATTGACCTGCGAATGAAATTCATTTATTAGTTTATTGTAACTTGTCATTATAATAAATGTTATATGTATATATGTTTGTCTAAATAGCTTATAAAATTTGCCAAAAATAAGTGCTGCCGTAAGAAGCAAGTCCATAGTAATGGCGAATATTATGGTCTATATGATGGAAATTACAAATTCGATTCTCGATCTAGCCAAAATGTGTATTAGGTACAAATATAAATTAAATTAAGAAAAAAAAATGTCATTGTAAAATAATTATTTCATGTGTCCAAAATCAAAATAATGTAATTTTTATAAGAACAGCCTTCATGTTTGAGATCATTTTAAACGTCTGTGCAAACAAAAACAATTGCATTTAGCTCATATTCTAGAAGATAACTATAATAATTAACTATATTTCTAACTCTAACTCCAAACTAAATTCAATTTCAATATTAATATAAGTTAAAGCAATGTTCTATGTAACATTTAAAGGTCGCACAACTCACAACTCACAATAACAGTTGTGCTTACGCCTCTATATTTAGTAGTAAATCTTTGTCCAGGGCTTAGAGCTTTTATTTAGTGTCCGATCGAAAGGTCAGTTTCGGTTTTTGTCAAGTTTCGGCAAAAAAAATGGATTACGGTTTAGTTTCGGTTTCGGCGGCAAACCTTCTGAAACTACGACCGAAACCGAAACTGCGTTTGGGAGTTCTCGCGCTGTGATTGGTCCTGTTCGCGCGATGAATTTCATCTAAGCGACGAAAACATTATGCCGCATCCACGTGCCTAATCATGTCATGACTTGTTTGTGTTTGCAGTTCGTTTTAATTGTTATGAGTTTTCGTGTGATTTATTTTGAAATCGGTAAGTTTTATCACATGATATAGCATAAGACTAGGTAGTAAACATCAAAAAATAATTCAATATATAAAACATTATAATTTATTAAATATTGAATAAATATAAATATTAATATAAATATTAATACAAAAAATAATTCAATATTTAATACAAAAAACAAAAACGAATACATAGATTATAGTATAATCAAGTTTAACTTAATTACCTCTCGCTAATGCTATACCTAAACAAATATTAGTATACTTGGTACTTACTATAGTGTATTAGTGGTGATAATATTGTGGATTCAGAGTTTCAAAGTTCATTTTAATATTTATTTTATTACCAAGGTATCTAAGTGGCAAGTACAGTTAGATACTTACCTATGTACCTAATTACATTTATTATTATTATTTTTTTACTAAAGAAGTGTCATACAAAATGACGAACTAAGTTTACAAGAAGTTAATTTGTTTTTAAGATAAAAGTGATTTACTTTGTTTTATTCATAATTTAAATATTAAGTACCTATACCTATTGTGATATTAGGTAACAACTTAAGTATGTTATGTTTAATATTTTTTAAAAACCATTAATAATATTCTAAAGAAGAATTACCTACTCAAATAAACACCAGGTGAGATTTCAAGTATTTTTAAGGCGAAATATTTTTTTCTTAAATAAGGGGTTATTATGTTAATTATCAATAAGTGAAAATATTGAAGACTGCATAGCTATGTGATTTAAAATTTGATTATATTAACGTTTTCTTTATTTTACCTCAAAACATGATCCTTGTAAGGAAGTTTCGGTTTCAGGCGAAACTGAGATCGTTGCCAAAATTCGGCTTCGGTTTCGGTTTCGGTCGTAAAAACCAGTTTCGGTCGAACACTACAGTTTCCATTAAGTACGCATTTTAAGTTTAGCGCTTCATCAATTAAAATTTAATGAATATAATTAAAGGAATTAAAAAGCGAACGGTTTTGTTTTTATCATAATATGTATATAGGTAGACTATATATTTATTTTAAATGAATGCATTTATAGATGAAAACTTTAAAATATTTTATAAATTTCATAGATTCCATAGAAAATTGATGTTATTGTATGTATGAAATTTAAATTAATGTTAAGTCATTTTTTTAAATTTAATGACTAATTGATTGTTTAAGTTCTACTACTTTTGACTTTCAGATATATAAAATAGTGTAGGCTGTAAAAAATATTTCAAAATCTCTATTTTTCTATTAGCTATAAAAATATAAAACCAAGTGAGTAACTAAAGAAAATATTAACTCATGTGTTGAGTTTTAAACAATTTCAGACCTAAATCAAAATCAAACTTACCATATTATTAAGATAAATAACGTACCTCGCAGTAAATCTCTGTCCATCACTCAAAGGCTCGACCGTATACGTTACACCCTGCGTCAACACACCAGCATTACTGTCCACCCACGTGATCTATAATAAAACAATATTAATTATAAACTAATATTGGTTAAAGTATCAAATTTTACATAATATGATTATAATAATATCATATTTTGATATGTAAAACATACCATCCATATATATATATATATATATATATAAAAATTAATGTTTCTTTCTATGTTTGTTTATTTTTTATAGATTCTTTCCTAAAACATTCATCCGATTGTGATGGAACTTTGGTAAGTTGTTCTGCGTAAGCTCGCGAAGAAAAAAACGCGTGTGTGTACTTATGTACACACGTGTATACTTACTGAATCAAAAATAAAATACGTACAACATAAACAAAACCTACATAAGTCTAAGTTCATTAAAATTCATTTACCAACCAAAACGCAGTCTGCTATTAAGCAACTGAATAAAATAAAGAAAGCCGCTACCACTGAAATGTTTGCTGTGAATATTTCAAGCTCTAAAAGCAGTATTCTCTTTGGGGCTTGTTTTGCGACATCATATTCAATTTTGCTCCTAATCGTGTCTACCCCGCGAGGAATATATCTATACATTTAATTTGAATAGTCCAAATGAAACATGTAGCTTATCGAGGCAAGTAAATTGGACACCTACATCAGCTAAGGTAAATTGTGAACATAATCTCAGGAGGATAGCAATGAATATAAAACGTAGAAGTGGTTTTAAAAGTTAAAAATATATACACGAAGTGAAATCAGTTGGAAGATTTTTTATTGATAGTTAAGAAGATTGAAAATTTCAGATGAAATATTAAATGTGTTTTGTGTTTAATGTATTAAATCGCAGTAAAATATTTTTTCCACCTGATAAATTTTAAATTTAAATTATTAACAAAGAAAATATTAATAACTATTAAAATACTTATACTTTTAAACGTTATATTAATTAAATTATTTATATATAAATAAAAAGATCGACAAATACTGAAGCATTTATAACTAGCAGCTTACACTCGGTTCACCCGGGTTCGCCTCTAGGAAAACAAAGACATACCTACATATCCCACGGGAATCATACATTTCTCCGGGATAAAAAGTAATATTTATTATTTCAGACTATAATAAATCTCTGCGCCAAATTTCATCCAGATCCGTTTAGTCATTCTGGCGTGAAAGAGTAACAAACATCCATACTCACAAACTTTCACATATATAATATTAGTGTAGAAGTAAGAAAAGCTCTCAGGCGACATTTGTTCGTAAATCGATAAAGATATAATTACTTATTGACTAATGGGGTAGAATATTCTTGACCCCTCCCCCATCCCCCCTCTGAACTATAACCTATTAAATAAAAAAAATTAAAAAAACATAACTATAGCTAATTAAACCCTTCAATTTTGAAATTCGGTCAAAAATACAAAGGTATCGAATCAAAACAAAGCATTTGAATGATATTTAAAACGACAAATTAGAGGTCGTAGCACGAAAACAAAACGTATAACAATTAATAAATCTCAAGAAAAGTTGGTAAAGGGTAAAAGTTTGGCCATTTGTATTTAAACTCTTGCTAATTTATACAACAAAAATGTTTGCAAGTCATTTACTCCGTGCTGTTAAAATTAACAAACATTAATTAACAGTGAACACACTTCTTTGAAATAAAGATGTTCTATAAAGATATCAACACTATATACTCATGCAACTTTAGAATTATTCTGTAAATGTTACGTTTTAAAGTTTAGTATTGATTTTTTAGAGATGAGATATTTTCCCGCAGTAAAAAGTATCCTATATGTTTTCTCTACGTTTACTTACGTTTCGACTACGTTAGAATTTTATTATATACATATAGATAGATAGATTAGTTTAGATTAGATTTTATTATCAGAACTTCTATACATCCAAATTACCTAAAAAAAATTTAAAATCTATATATATAAAAATCGATACGTGTATGTTATGTCTACCTATAGACTCGGCTGGAGCGATTATGATGAAATTTTCAGGTAATTTTCTGATTAGCCCAGCAAATGAATATGTAAAGTTTGGTAGCGACAGGAGTTTTAAACGCGGAAGAAGCAACGGTTACTGCTAGTTTTGTATAATATTTAATTTTACATTTTTAATAAACCTAACAATAATTATGATGTCATAGAAAATGTTTGCATTTAGACAGCCGATAAGAGTCACACATATAGACGTTATAATCTGATTAAGTCAATCTGTCACTATATTTCGCGAAAGAAGGACCAATAAACAAACAAACACACTTTCATATTTATAATATTAGTATGTATGTATACAACTTTTGTTCAAGATTATTTTGATAATAGCAGTATGAAATTCCACAATATATTTACACCTCTCATATATTTTCATAATTGCAAAGTCACCTCACATTTATAATTCATTTTTCGACTGCGGACTTTGAACTGCAGTCCACCCAAAATGTTGCATTCTTTAAATTTAACGAGTAACTACACGATTGTTTCATTAATTAAGTTACTTTAATAGAACAAAATACAAATTATAATACAAAATATAATAAGCTTATTTTATGAGTGAGAAAGCTTTGAATAATCTTAGATAACTACCGTCTTTAATGATATATTAATTAATTTTGCAAACTTTTGTGATAGAGCTAAATAATTTACGAGCTTTTTCACATTTGTGAAAGTTATAAGGGGTAGGCATACGTAAAAGAATTTATGATGATTCTACCACTAAAAATCAGTACTAATCTTTTGAAACGTATTTTATCTTAAGACTAAGCTGGTAATAATTTCAAAATACCTAGAGTACTAAGGAGAATGAAATATGTATATATCCCTAAATATTATAAATGCGAAAGTTTGGATGGATGTTTGTTACTCAATCACGCCAGAACAACACGTAGCACATAGGTTATTTTTATCTCAGAAAAAGTGTATGAATCCCGTGGGATAGATTTGTTTTCGTTTTTAACTAACGACGGAAGCGAGTGTGAGTTGCTATTACATATATTTACAAGTAAAATTAAAGGTAAGTCACTTTCGAGCATCGAACCTACTGGTAACGTATATTGAGATCATATACAGTTAATTGCGGTTAGTAAAAAAAATATATAAATATTTATCTTGACCCAATAGTGATAAGGGTTATTTTCCCCTATCATATTTAAAGTTAACTCGTCACTTACCTCGGCTGGTGGTTTTCCACCAACAGATATGCACTCCAATTTGATGATTCTGTCTTCTGTGGTAGAGTAGAAATTCCCTTGCAGTATTTTTGGTGGCTCTGGCGGCACTAGCACCGTGAGGCGAGCGTAGCGCGACCTAATTGCAGGTTCACCTGCACAAAGAGTTTTAATTTATTTCGCTGGTATACATAGCATATAGTTGTTGAAAATTGATACTTTTTAGTGCTAACGCTAGAGCCTCTATGTGTTGTTTTTAGCACTTTGCCTCGGAAAAATGTTTTAAAAATATATACGGATTTAGAAAATAAAATTGGGTTATCTATTGGCAAATATTAAGTTTCGCAGCCAACAATTTATATGTTTAAGTTAGTAATACCGAATGTAGAGTCTGGCGTTTGTTGAATTTCGGGAATGGTGTGTGGCTTTTTTCTGACTTTCCCAAAATATGATTATTAATGTGATATTTATGGAGTTATTTATATAAAATTATGACATCTTATATAAATATAACATAATACATAAATATATGTTTTTCTTTATCCAGAAAGTAATTTTCAAACATATTAATTTTTATAAATCAAATGCACACCTAAAATATTTTTAGTTCACTATAGGTACATAAATAAATGCTTTTTTTTAGATAAGACTTAATATGAAGAGTGCACGCAGAACTTGTAGAATTAATTATTATTAATTCATAATGTGATGGTATAAAAATTCAAAATAGCTATTAATTGGGGATGTTTTTAAAGTTTCAAAATTTTTCTTTTTTTTTTAATTCAATTGATTTTCCCTGCACTATATCCGTATCATTCTATGTTGAATTTCAAACCCACCATACAGTTTGATTTAGCAAAGTAACGTGTATAATCAGTTTTGAAAATCATGTTAAAATTTCCCAGTACTTTGTTATTACGTTACGTTGCCATACTGAAAATATTTTTCAAGCTCTAATGCGAGCTTTAAACACTTGAGCTAAAAATATTCGACTCTTAAAATAACTAACGTGTGGCTTTTTCAACCACAAAGCTTGTAAGTTTAGTTAATTTAAATAAATGTTGGCAAGCTGTAATCTTCTAGGAAAAATTGTTTCTTAACTTAAAAATTATGTTTATCTATATTTTTTTTCTTTTTGAATCTATTATACTACTTAACTTTTTATTTTTTTTCTATGTGTTGCTCTATATGTTGAAGCTATCTCTTATATTGTATACCTGTTCAGCTGTTGTTCAAATGAAGTAGAATAATAGCAAACCATAAATAATGAAATTATTTAATATTTTATTATAAATAATTAATGACCATGAAATGTATTCATTTCATAATCCAAATCTAATATCCACACTAATATTATAAATATGAAAGTGTTTGTTTGTTTCTTTGTCTTCCTTTCACGTCGAAACAGAATGACGGATTGATGTGATGTTTGTGTGGAGATAGTAGAAGAGCTGGAGAATGACATAGGCTACTTTTTACCGTAAGAGATTCCCACAGGAAAACACGTTATAATACAATCCAAAAATTATTTATGATGAGAATCATGGTATTAATGCGCGTCAATACAATTGAATAAATATGTGTTTTTCTATTTTTTCAAATTTCCTCCCATAAGGGGATAAAATACGGGATGAAAGTTTGTATAAAACCTAGCCTTTTTAGAGTTTTTTTTTGTAGTTTTACCGTGAGCAAAGCCGCGGGTTCCGCTAGTATAACTAAAAGTCATTTTGTCAATTAGATCAAAAGTTCAATATCTTTATGTTACTCGATGCTAAGTTTTGTCACGTCTGAAATGTGAAACTGAGCGTGGATAATCATGCTCTACCAACTTTTACGAAACAAGAGCTGTACTACTGAGATACAGAAGTTAAGGGATTAGTAGCTCAAAGGTATCTGATTTATGAACTTTTACTCAGTCAACTAATTGTGTATGAAAGTTCATATAATAATAAGTTTTAAACTAAAAAGCTGCACAGACTACAAAATAAATTTATCTATTTATAAAAAATAACCTATACAACATTATTCGCCCAGTGGTCGAAAACATATATGTATGAACTGTAATTACACAATAACATATATAACCTATCTATATAAAACTAGTGACTCACCGTCTTGCCTTGTTCGGGTTCCTCCCTAGGTACGTTAGTATGTTATAGATAGACTATATATTATATGATATACAGCGTATATCATATAATGCAAAAATTTTCAAATTGGATTAGTAGTCCCTGAGATTATCGCATTGAATGAAACAAATAAACAAACAAACAAATAAACTCTGCCTCGACTGGACGTTAAAAATGGCTTCAATACAATACAAATCAAACTTGCATAATATCAAATTAGTATTCTTCTTAATATATGTATATAAACTGTATCTACTTCACGTAGGGTGAAAAGACAATACAGGCAATTGAGATTTCTATACAAAATTCAAAAAAACACACAACTTCTAGACACAAAACTTCTAGACCAACTTAGTTCCAAAGTTAAATAGTGCAAAGTTGTGCAATTTAGCCGCAAGCTTGTCCATTGTGCTTTAGATAAAAATGCTCTACATTCATTACTTTCATGTAAATCTTTATATAGAAACGGTCCGTCTATTTGCAAAGTTCTCTTCAAACTTAAGGTCTTCCAGACTCAACAATCCCTTTGTGGTCCTGTTAATTTGTTCTGATTGCCTCTACTTAATTACAAGTTGAAGTATCTTAGACGTCCAAATAGTTGTACAATTATAGTTTTATATTTAAATATTTGTATTATGTTTTAATTTTACTCGTATTATATTCATATTGTATGGCAACTACTTTGGTGTTGTAGCGGCTAGCAGGTACGGCTGCACATACGCAGGTCCTGGGTTCGAGTCCCGGGTCGCGCCAAATTTAGTTATTGAGTTTTTCTGTATAGTAAGCCTAAGCCTCAGTAATTGACCGGATTTGGGAAGTTGGCGATGTTTCACCTTATGCCTTGGAGAGTACGTAAAGCCAACGCTCCTGCGCCTTAACTCTCACCGGTCGTGTCGAGTAATTGTCGCACTGGAGTATGAGAGCGACAGGAATAGAGAGTGCACTTGTGTCCGCGCGTACACTTGTGCACTATAATATCTCCTGCGCAGTTGTCTAGTCTTAACGAGATTGGCCGCCGTGGCCGGAATCGGTCAGGAGGTCATTATTATCATATTATTATGCTATGCCATATTATGATTAGTATATTAAGGCGGCTGACATAACAATTAAATTGATTTTAATGATATTAGGATATCTAGTGTTCTCTCAATGCTTGAAATTCGATCATAATAATTATTGAATGTTACTACATATAAAATAAAAGCTGTTTCCAATTTTTTTTTATTAAGGGCACCAAAGCCCGTCAATAGCTGATGAATAAAAAAACTAGTTGACAAACATAGGACAATAAGGTACTGAACTGTTTTGTCTTTGCCTATTTATATACTAGTAAATAACAGCAAGTGATTCAGTTCGTCTCTAAGTAGGTTAGTATGGAATATATACTTACATACATTATTTTTTCTAACAAACTGAGACGCATTGTTGTAATTCAATACAAAATTTTGTCGATTGAAATCGAAAAATTTTGAACTATTTGTTCAAATTTTTCAATTTTCCAGCTGTTCTTATTAGTTTTACCAATATTTTTATACTTAAACCACCTCAAACAAAACAAAAAAAAATATATATTTAAACTGGTCCAGCTGTTTTTGAGTTTTAGCGAGACTAACGAACGACAATTGATTTATATATATATATATATATATATATATATATATATATATATATATATATATAGTTAGTTTTGGTTAAACATAAAGTACAATTAAAGTACAATATTACGTATTAAAAGTTAACTTCAAAGTATTACTATAAAAATAAAAAGAACATTTAACACTGAGTTTATAGGATTTAAAAACTTAGGCTTATGACAAGGAAGTTTCCAATAAAATCCAAGTCGGTTAAGCTAAAGTCCTGTCATTAAGTTCTGATTGAGTTTTGATACTAGTTAAATTTTCTGGATTAAATTAACCAGAAAGTTCTTGGGAGAGATTTTCCTTAATAAAACTTTATTAATCTTGCTGAGATGAGATTTCGATAGTCTTTCGTAACACCTAATATGACAAGTGCTAGTAGTTTAGAGACACTTAAATATAAAATTAGTTATTTTATATTACCCGTAAAAACATGGAATAGCAAAATAATATAGGAAAAATATGAAATTATAACTATGTTTTATTGCACATGTAATATGATTGTGATAAAACTAGAACATTATTATAGACAACTAGCAACACACCCTCGCTTCGCTTTTTGTCCCTAGTGAAAAACAAAAACAAATCTATCCCACGGGAACCGTACATTTTTTCGAGATAAAAGTACTTGTTAGCCACCAGACCAACGAATTATATATTACCAAACAAAACTCCATCGCAAATATAGAAAATTAAATAAACCGAAACCTTACATTCACAGAACACAAAAAAAGTAGACGTTCTTTGAAAAACTTTCCATTACCTCGATTAAAATGAAAATTAATTAACGCCTTAAAGAAAGAAAGAGCAACGATTACTTAAATGCAGAGTTTAACTTAAATCTTCAAACAATGCCGAGGGCCCATGAGAGGTACCCGAAGATAAGAATATTCCAGAAGACTTTACAACGTAAAATCAAAAGACGTATAAAAGCTTATGTAAATTAATTTCTCAAGCTTCCTGAATAGATGATGCTTAAATGGATCGAGGACTCAAATGTCGAAGGCACCTACAATTTACATAGCCTATCAAATTAATCCTAAATATAATGCCGCATGGTATTTTGTACTGAGTTAGAAATACAGCCTTTTGTTAGATAAATTGTGCTTTTGTGATTGACAATGTATTGACTTAATCTATGTATAAATAGGCATAGGCAAAAAAAAACATTTTTCTCCTCTGACTTCTTTATTATCTCTAAGTTGTAGTTTATAAATTATATATTTTAGATTTACATCAATAACATGTTTCTCTCTTTTGATAAAGACAAATATACACATTTTTACATATTATATATGTATATAAAATGTCAGATATAAATCCAGCATAAAATAAGTCTTCAAATGTTCTATTACGATTATCATTGCATACGATGCAATATTTATAAAGTAAAAACGAAGTATATGCGATGAGCGTTTTTTTTTTTTAAATTTTCCCGGAAAAATTATAAAAATAGGGCATTTTCAGAAAAGGCACGTATATTTTATAGATACCCTAAAAAAACTGTGTACGCACGTAAGAAGTTATACATCTTTGGCGTAACAAAAAAAAAATAGCTAGAGATTTCATCCCGTATGTCACAACTCTCTGTTTGTAAAAGGAATTCAGCTGACTTCATCATGTCGCTTTTTGGCTGTTAGTGTCTGTGTCATGTCAGAGTCTCATATTTTTTCCCAAATATGCCAAAAGAATTATAATAAAAAAAAACTTATCTTAGAGCCGTTTTCGGAAGAATTGATCATGTAATTTTATAAGCTTTTATCTTATCTAGCTTATATATAAACTAAGCAATCATTATTATGTCCCTATTTTATTCGGCATAGTCTTCACAGAATTCGGCATAGTCGCAGCGTCATTTTTCATCATTCAAATTATAGAATGATATCTTTATATAGCTTCCTAGTTATTATCTCTGATTTGAATTCTTATAAAAATGATACGCGTACATGATGAGTGGAAGCCAGTAGTAATTTATGAAATCGAATTTAAAACAGCGCAATATGTTAGTTTCTAATAAATCAAAAGTATCAGGTTCGATTTTCGGGCGGTGTAAATAGTTTATTTCCAATTTTATACGAAAATATACTAATTTGTTTGTAAAGTAACAACCACTATTTGCAAAAAAAAACTTTTTCCAATCTTTTTTTATTGATAACATTAAAGCTCGTCAATAGCAACTAAACAAAAACAGAAAATCGGTTGACAAACAGAAGAGAAAAAAAAGTACTGAACTGTTTTGTCCTTTTTGATCCGTCCGATTTATATGTAGACTATAATATTATAATTTGAAGGAAAATAACTTATGTTATTTTTTATCCCACAAAGTTATTGAAACACATGAATTAATAAAACTTGTCACGAATAATAAAATAATATTTCTAACTACTGCCATTCATACTCTATTTGCTACTTTCTCTCTGATTAGCTATTGTTTGAAAAGTTACGATTGTTTCTTAACCTACTTTATAAATGACTACATCGGTGGTGTAGTGGCTAGCACGTACGGTTGCACATCTAGAAGTTCTAGGTTCGAGTCCCGAGTCGGGCCAAATTTAGTTATTGAATGTTTCTGTTAAGAAAGTCCTAGTAACAGCCCCAAGTTGGGCAGTTGGCGGTATTTCACGCCCGTGCCTCGGTGAAAACGTACATAAATCCATAAGTCCTGCGTTTGATTTCTCTCCTGTTTCAAGTTCACAAAGGAATATTCGTCAACAATATAAATAAAAAATTGCTAAATTTATATTTAGTATTTTTTTATTCTATATTACTTTTAAACATAAAGGTTATCTATATTTTTAATAAACCTTTTTTTTTAATAAACCTTTATTTTGATACCCTACTCGATTGGTTTGGTTAAAAAAAATATTAACAACATTTTGATTTTTTTTAAACTAATCTCTAACTAATCTAAGGATACTTCGGTTTTTAAGACGAACTTAACAATACCTTAATTATGTAATCCATCCAGTTTGGAAGATACAAGGTAATAAAGAAATTTAGAAACATACATACAAGATAGGCGCGAAAAACATAAACTTTCCTTGACAGTCGGAACAAATCAATAATCAATAATACATATTTATAGCAATGCAAAAGGAAAATTACTTTTAAACCCTATTACACGATTCCCTTTTACTTTTATATCTAGCATTTTTTATTCAGTCCAACCCGTTTTATTCACAAAAATATTTTCTTTACGAGACAAACATTATTTGTTAAATTTAGGCCATTCTCGGATTCCATTCATAAAGCGTCAAGAAACCCTCGCAAATACCATTGAAGCTTTTAATTAATTTTATAAATAAGTGATAAATTAGAGTTCAAAGGAGATATAATAATAATTCGTATTAAATCTCTTATTACTTAAGTAATACTGCAAATTGTAATGTACAATTCTAAAGAAGGCTAATAAATTATTGTTTTAAGGGACAGCTTTGTTAAAATAATTATGAACTTTTTGAATGTTATAAAACTTTTTATTCTATTGTGTATCTCTAAAAAATGGACTAGGCAGATTTTAGTATAACTTTTGACGTGAAACATCTTTAAAATCACACCGAAATATACGGGTACCAGATCAGAAAAGTGGACCGTAACGAAATAGATCGCATTGGGTTGCCATAGTTACCGTTAGTATTATTTGATCTATACTAATATTATAAAGCTGAAGAGTTTTTTTGTTTGTTTGGTTGAACGCGCTAATCTCAGGAACTACAATCCGATTTGAGAAATTCTTTTTGCATTAGATAGCCCGTTAACTGAGGATCTATTTATATATATAGCTATTTGCATCATCCCGAAAAAATTTACGATTCCCGTGGGATAGATTTATTTTTGTCTAGGGACGAACCCGAAGCGAAGCGAGGGTGAGTCGCTAATCACTACATATTATGTAACTGCCTCAGTGGTCTAGTGGCTAGCATGTACGATTACAGATATGGAGGTTCTGGGTGGGTCCCGGGTCGGGGCACGTTGAGTCATTAAGTATTTCTGTCAAGAAATTTACAGTAACAGCCCGGAGTTGGGGAGTTGGCGGTGTTTCACCCCCGTGTCTCGGAGAGCACATAAAGCCGTCGGTCCTGCGTATTAACTCTCACTGGTCGTGTAGAACAGTCGTTCCACCGGAGTATGAGAGTGACAGAAATAGAGAGTGCATTTGTGTCTGCGCGCATACTTGTGCATTATAATATCTCCTGCGCAGATTATTATTAGTCTCAATCAGATTGAATGCCGTGGCCAAAATCGGTCGGGAGGATATTATTATTATCATTATTATTACATATTATAAACTAGCGGCTCACCCTCTAAAAATACAAAAACAAATCTATGCCGCTGTTCATTTATTCGGGAAAAAGTAATCTTTGTGTTATTCTAGACTATAATCTATCTCTGTGCCAAATTTCATCCAGATCCGTTCAGCCGTTCTGGCGTGAAAGAGTAACAAACCTATCCCACGGGAACCGTACATTTTTCCGAGATAAAAAGTAGCCTATGTGTTATTTCAAACCATAATCTATCTCTGTGCCAAATTTCATCTACATCCGTTCAGCCGTTCTGGCGTGAAAGTGTAACAAATCTATCCCACGGGAGCCGTACATTTTTCCGGGATAAAAACTCTCCTATCTCCTTTCTCAGGGGTTAAAATATTTGTGTACCAAATTTAATTTAAATCGGTTCAGTAATTTTGGCGTGAAAACGAGACAGACAGACAGACAGAGTTACTTTCGCATTTATAATATTAAAATAAGGATTAAAGTCTCCTAACCCTCCTCCTAATAATACTAAGCTTGTGTTTGTTCGGGCTAATTTCAGATACTACTGAACAGATTTTCATTCGGTTTTTAAAAAAAATAAAAGGAATTATCTAGAAAGGCTATTTATGAAATCTATGAAAACTATTATTTAGGAAAATCGTATGAAATTAAACTATCGATATGATGATATTGGTTGAATTCAGTCGGAAAAAATCACCCCTTCTGAGAGTTTCCCTAACGCTATACGAGTAAATACAAAGGACGTTTGGGGACGTGAAAGAAACGACAGTGGGCCAATATTATAATATATATAGTTTGAACTCATCCTTCTACTTATTGCCATATAAAATGCGAATCGTGTTAAGTGTTCATTGATAAAATAAAAAAGAAAACAGAGCAAAGGAATTGCTAGGGATGGTTTCTTAAAAGTAATCTAGAAAAAAACTAAGAAAATGTGAAAAAAACACACAAGTGACTTAATGGGCTACTGAATAGGAACATTTCGAAAGGGCCTACAGTTCAATCCAATCTTCTTAGGCTCTAAAAGCGAAACTCGAAACGTTTTAAGCAAAGGAATACTAGTAATGACCTACATTCAGTTAGTACTTTAGAGAAAATGTTCGATTTCAGCCATTTTCGGTTTTTACGTAACAATTTAAAGGGTTAAGATGAGATTTTCTTTTTTCTAACGATATTCTCACTTATAATGTAAATTTTAACCAAGTCGACTCAGCTTCAGTAGAGACACAAAACAGAATAAAAAATTAAATTACAAAATCAATAAACTCAACTACGTAAAAAGTAAAACTAAAAGCGAGTTTTGCTACATGTGTGCTATGAGTATGTTTAAGAAACAATGTTTACAATCACAATGATAATAATTAATTTTATCATTATCGATTTTTATAGTTATGTATATAGACGCTGTGAAACTGGTGTACTTATCTGTTTGTACGTACGTATGTCCCATTTCCTTTAAATAAAATAAAATACGTAGAGTGTATGTACACATGACCTTATAATGGCCATATATTCTAAATGGATAAATTCACATATTGCACGTAAATAATAATAAATTAAAAAATATATATAAAGAGCATAGTGACGTAAAACTGAACTTTGCAAGTTTTCGAAAGACGTGTGAAGTCCGCCCCGCACTTGGCCAGCGTGGTAAACTATGGCCTGATATCCCTTGTATTAAGAGTATGTCCGTGCCCAGCAGTGGGACGTTAAAAAGGGTTAAATACGTAAAGCGCATCATAGAAGTACTTCGTGTTGGAAATTGTTGTAAGGAATAACTTTTATTATTAATTTTAAAAAAGCTTATTTATTGGACATACATATAGCAACTCACAAATTGTATTTGCGATCTATGTACCCTAGTCCTTAAATATCAATAAAACATTCTTTTCTAATGTCAATTCGTAGTAGCTTCAAACAAAACTCGAAATTGCTAGCTATTTTTTCTCCACCAATAAAATTAACAAGCCACTATTTGAAGAATAACAAGTATAATTAAATACAAATTACATATTGTATCGTGAGATCGGGTTATGAGAACGCATTTAAGTAATTTTGACGTATAAATGTATGGAGCTGATTTCTACATGCCTTCAATATGGAACTGTGGAGTAGGTAATGATATATTTGGTTTTTGAAGGACTAGAAACACGAACGTTTTTAAATATGGTAATGTCTACACATGCTTGTATGGTTTTTGTTTAATTTATTATTATTAAATATACAATACACTAGCGATACCCTCGCTTCGCTTCGGGTTCATTTGTTATTATTTTATTAACTGACTTCCAAAAAAAGGAGGAGGTTCTCAATTCGACCGTATATATATATTTTTTTTTATGTTTGTTCGGGGATTTTTTCGTCGTTTATGAACCGATTTTGATAATTCTTTTTTTGTTGGAAAGGAGATATCCCAAGAGTGGTCCCATGATAAGAAAACCAGGTTCTAATGATGGGATCCTAGAGAAATCGAGGGGAACTTTCGAAAATTGTAGCGGTGACTAGTGCGTTTGTTAACATTTTCATTAGGTATTTTAAAGCACTACTATTTAATGAGGGTCTGGAGTCGATCTGATGATGGACCCGAAAGATAGTTGAGGGAATACGTCTCCACTAAAAATGGAAAAATAAAAACTTAAAAAAAAAACCGACTTCCAGGCACTGAAAAGTAAAAAATAACTAAACTGGGGTTTTTATTGAGAATAGATACTTAATCAGATTTGGATTTTATTCGGATCAGAAGTCGGTTTTTTTTTTTAAGTTTTTATTTATTTGATTATTATAGTATAATACAGCATTTTACATAAGTGGACCCACAAAACTTTTCGCACAGTTTGCCATCTGTCCTAAACTTGATCTCTCACCGATCGTGTCGTAATGTCGTTCCATCGGGTTATAAGAGTGTCAGGAATAGAGTTTGTACTTATACTTGTACACTATAATATTTCCTGCGGAGTTAGCTAGTCTGAGAGAAATATAAGGTGTAAACTAAAAAAATTGGTGGATCTTACCTCTTAATCCTGAACTGACTTGGCATTGATACTTCGCATCGTCTTCTAGAGTAACATCCCTGATGTCAAGTGAATAATCTCCTGCAACAAAAAATATAAGTTATATATAACAAAACACAATTTTATACTTTTAAACTGTACAGAGCTTAAATTTCCTTGATTGTATGTACAGATAATCCCAGTAACTACTTTAAGCATACTAAAATATTCTAAAATAAATGATGAAGATAATTTACACAAAAAAAATAACATCTCTAACACTAGTCTTGACCGAGGATCGAATAAAAATGGAAAAGACTTAAAAATTTAGCCTTTATAAAGTACAAAACTAAGTATTTCACGTAATCTCAGAGCAGTGGTGAAACGTCACCGACTTGAGACTTCCTAACTCGAGGTACTACTAAGGTTTTCTTGATAGAAAAATCTAACAACTTATTGGGCTCTGACTGCCTCAAACTCAGTACGACTTGCATATACCCTATACAGGACAAAGCATATACGTAATATAATACTTTCTTATATTTACGCGAATATTTAATATTTTAAATAAAACTATCTACTCTCTCCTGTGACCATAAATGCTGTAAAGCATTCGAAATATCGGGAACTAAACATTAAAAAAAATCAAAATTCAAAAAGATAGTTTTAAATTCGTAATAAAAAAACAAAAATATTAAAAAAAAAAGCGGCTCAAGACAAAAACAAATCTATCCCACGGGAACTGTTAATTTTTCCTATTTGTTATTTTAATGTATGAACTATATTATACTACTATTCTTTATTGCACTTATATGTAAAATACAGAAATTAACAAACAATAAAATCCAATGAGTAGTTTTTGTGTACTAAGCTAATATAGGTTCCTATAGTTTTTTTCAACTATTCCCAGGGAACTCTTTAATTTTCCGGGATAAAAAGTAACTAAGATGTTGACCGGAGAGCACCATGCAAAATTTCATTTAAATCGGTTCAACAGTTTCGGAGATTAGCCCGTACAAACAGACAAACAGACAGAGAAACTAAAAATTTGAAAAAAGAACTGGATTTGTTCTATTTCCCATCTTACATCTCCCTGACTCTATTTTTAGCAATTTTTTTCTATGTACAGACATTCAACCTCTACAGTTTTATTATATGTATAGATTTTTAATTTAACTAACTAGAAGATGGCTCTGCTGAGACATATCTTTCTAGCTGACGTTAACATGACGATATATAGCAAGCTCATCTCAATTGACATAGAATAGTAAACTTTAGTTAATTGCTTACACACATGTTAATATCGAATACATGCTTTGAAATATGCCACTATTCAAGAAACTTTCGCTGTCAGTCCAAAGTTTTAGAATAGAAACTATTATTTATAACATAAAGTACAATTTCTTAGCTTTACCCGGGGATTGCTATATTAGTAAAACTTAAATTAGATCATTCAATTTGTTCTCCACCTATCGTGTATGAAGAACATTTAAAAAAAATATATGATATATAATTAGAAAGAATCATACTCTTACATAAATTATTTTTAGTCTACTATTTAAGACGACACGTTTGACTCAGTTTGTAGTAACTCTACTTGCTGTGCCAGCGGTCGCGGGATCGAGTCTCGCTGGGGGCATTCATTTGTGTGATGAGCACGAATATTTGCACTCCAGTCATGGGTGTTGATATTTATAATATGTATGTATTTAAAGTTATATATGTGTAGTGCATCAACTATCTGGTATCCATAACACAAGCCTCGTAGATTACCATGGAACTAGATGGTGCTGTGTGTTAATTAAAAAAATATTATGTTATTATAATAATACTAGCGACTCACCCTCGCTCCGCTCGGGTTCGTCCCTAGTTACGTTTTAACGTTTAGTATAGATTTCTCAGAGGAGAGTTTTTCCCACAGTAAAAAGTATCCTATTATGATTAAATAACTAAAATTGCTATTAAAAAATAAGGGTTGATCGTAGAGGGGTGAAAATTTAGGGTTGTAGGTATTTTTGTATGCTGTATCATAAAAAAATTAAAACAAAAAATTTTGTCTGAAAAATAAAAAAAAAAAAATTTAGGGGTGGTCCACCCTTAACATTTGGGGGGATGAAAAATAGATGTTGGCCGATTCTCATAGATACCGGATAAGCACAAAAAATTTCATCAAAATCGGTCAAGCCGTTTCGGAGGAGTATGGCAACGAAAACTGTGACACGAGAATTTTATATATATAAAGATTGAGTCTACTATTTTATAAGACCTGTATCCCTCTCTGTATTACTTATGAAAAATACATATATCGAATTGATGTTTAGGAAAATTAACCTAAGTTAATTTTATTGCTTTTTATATTAAATACCTGAGCGATCGAGCTTAGCTCGGAGTTTTCTTTTGTTTTATCGTATTTTTTAGATTAAAAAAAAAACTAAAAAATTGAATAAATACAAAAAAAAATGTAGGTATCCGACCGGAATTCGAACCCGGACCTATGATTGTCAATCTTGCACCATGGCCGCTTGACCACGATGCTTTTGCCCGAGCGTAAAAAAATATCAACCATATTTTATATGGAATAATGCAAAAGAAAACTGCATGACAACTCAAAAACACGCGTTTTTCGATACATAAGACTAATCTACTCGTAGATTGATTTTTCGCCCCCGAAAACCCCCCATACCAAAATTCAGCGAAATCGTTAGAGCCGTTTTCGAGATCGCCGGTATAAATAAATAAATAAATAAACAAGAATCGTTCATTTAAATATATTAGATTAGATTAGCGTTATGTCAAACTAACTGTGTTAGAAGGATTAAAGCTACCTATCTATTCTAATTGCACTTGTTTTCATTAAGCTCTTAGCCGTAAAGAAGTAATTATTACACGTTCACTCACTTTCGAATTTTTATATATATATACATTATACATATATATCGCTGCTTATAAACGAAAGGGCCACAAATGAAAATTATGTATTTTTCAGGAGAGCTCATTGAAAATTTTCATTTAATTTTTTATTTGTTTTTTGACACTCCTACTTTCAATGTTTCTATGTCATATACCCTTCGATGCGTATTTTAATTCCCTACCTCTTGTTTATTTTAACTTAGTGGTACCTATAACCCAAAGACAACTAGCAGCACATAAGTCCCTTTAGCATATAAAATATTCCTAAAAAGTAAATTAATATTTTGAATAAAAGGCCACAAGTACAAAAAATAAAAATGTTTTATTTAATTTTTTTATCACAACCTTGTTGAGTAAAGAGAATCTTATAATTAAAAAAAAAGGACATAAAAAACCTTCAATTTGCACATTACCATTTTGTAAATAAATCAAAAACTTAACTTTTTATTACAAAATAGTGTTTTGGTTCCATACAAAATAAGCAATTAACAAAAATAAAAGCTTCTAGAACCTCAACAGGCATACATTCACACTTACTATAGGTAACACAATAATCATAGCTTCTTATGCAATCATAATAACATGGAATAATTCTTCGTACTAGTACTAACAAGAGATTTTTTTTTCCAAAATTTCTACATAAGGTATTATATTTCTTTATAAGCGGTTTCTAAGTAGTTACTAAACAACAGTTTCAATCATGTTTCAATTATTACTATACTTATATTATAAAATCAGTCTGCGTCAAAGTCAACTATTACGTTTAAAGACTAGAATAAAAAACTTCGTAATACTTTGGTATAACATTTTTTTCTACTAGTTTAAAGAACGAAGAAGAAAAACACAGGGTGTGTTTTTGTTTTAGGAACTTTTAGTTTTTGTTATATAATTTTTTTTGTGTCGTGTTTGTTACAGTGTTAGACTTAGCTTGTCTTTTTATTAAAGTGGACACTGCCTTAAACTCTGCGTCATCGTAAGAAGTCTTAAAAAAAACTTGTTTCGGTTTTCTCGATTAATTTTTATAATCTGTCCATCTCAACCTTTCTCCATCTTCTGTAACTGTGTAGTTACCAACAGCCAGAGGTTTAAGGTCAAAGAAACTGCCGTGTGTCAGTTCTTTAACAGTATAAGGTGTGCCTTTCTTCTTAGCCATTTCAATTAATGTTATGTACTGATCTGGTACGTGAAGATTTGAATGCATTTAAAATATTCTTCTCAATAACGTAGTGTACCGAGTCACCCTCATTTTGGGTATGTCCCTTTATCAAATATTTGTGAGTGTTGGTACATTGCCAACATGAATTTGTTTTTCTGTTGGTCACAACAGTTATCACTGTAAAAGACTACATCAAATATATCTATCTACATCAAATATGCTAAAAGACTACATCATACTATTTATTATACTTATCTATTTAAATTTTGTTCTTACCTGGGTTCGACGAATGCATATTACAAGCTCTAGAATACCTAGGCTTTGTCGAATCATTATCTGACTCTGACTCAGCTGGAGACTTAATTTGGTACTCAGGATCTTTTACGCTATCGTCTGATGAAAAAACATATTCTGTACTATCTGAGCTATCTGAGCTCGTACTTTTGCCAGCATTACTATTAGAACTTGAGCTGGAGTCATCATCAGAATCTGAGCTACTCTCTTCAACAACTTTGTTTGGTTTTTTAGGATATTCCAAGGCTTTTTGATTTGTGTCATCAAATGAGATATCAACATCAAAGCTTGTCTGACCGTCTGGTGTGGAATCAGTATCAAACGAATCATCATATAAGTCAGTAGGTGTAGGTTCGCAGCTATAATGTTCGCAGTTAATAAAGAATGAGAATCATGCTTCTGTAAATGGATGGGTGAATTTTTGCTTTCCTTCGGTATAGGTAAATCTTGGTCTGGCTCTTGTATTCGTAGTTGGATGGAACTATTGGTTTCAAGTAGAATCATGTTTAAAATTTTATGTGATCTGCTACTCATTCTGCAAGTGAAAATAAATACATCAGTTATAGAGGTAGACAGAGAAGACAAGACCAGGTTGGCAAAGTTATGTTGAACTTAGGTCAAATAATAAAAAAGCGAGTAGCATAGTGACGTTGAATTTAAGACCATTACAAACCTCGTTCATTTGATTATTAAAAGTTATAGAAATGTGCGCTTATTAGTATAGTTAGTAAAAGTATAGACATTAGTATATTTGTTATTTTATTGCACAATATAAAATATGAATTAATCATACAGCAACCTATTCCTTTATTGTTGTTTAAGCATTCCCATAATTTTTTCATAATCTTTTGTCTTAAAAGATAACATTGAAAGCACAACAACGTTATGAGCAAAACAGACGTTTCACAAAAACAACTCTTAAGCATATAACAATAAAAACATTTAGGTATTTTTTTTATTGCTAAACGGAAACTTTCCAAAACGTGGCACCTTCGTCTTAAAAATAATTGTGTACTCACTTGTTTTTTTTATGCGAAACGGACGCTTTCCAAAATGTGGCACCTTTGTCATAAAAATAATTGTGTACTTACTTGTTTTTTTCTATGCGAAACGAACGCATTCCCGAATGTGGCCCTGTTGCCCATAAAATTCACTTACAATACAGGTAACTTTTCGCGATATGGCCCTTTAACTCAAAACTGAGGTGCGCTCGCGCCGACTATCGGGACGCAACTAAAAAGATGGCCGCTTTGCTCTGAACTTACTCATCGATGTGTAGAAATGCCAAAAGGGCGCATGCATAAATTTGTGATTAAGAGGCCGATTTTGACGGGTGTCTTTGTGAAACTATGAGACTACCGGCATTTTGGCCACATTTTTAAATTAAAAGTGTTTTTGCACAATTTTGATTTGTGGCCCTTTCGTTTATAAGCAGCGATATATACTATTTATATAATAAATCCTATTTTGAGGTATTATAGTCTATTTTTAAAGAAATATATCTAAATTTATGCATTATGATTTCTTAAACAAATAACATTGTAAGGAAGTTAGAAAATGTTTCGCTCAAACGTTATTTCCCTTGAAAAAAAAGTGAAATTATTGCTGTTTTATTTCGAAAAATGATGGACAGTTATAGTTGTAGGCGGAAATGTTTGTTTTAACGATTACTATCAAAAAACTAAGCGGGTTTTTACAATGTAATATATTTATTACAAATAGTAATAATAATATCAATAGGATAAATAAATAACACACAGCACCATCTAGTTCCATGGTAAGCTACGAGGCTTGTGTTATGGATACCAGCTAGTTGACATACTACACATATATAACTTTAAATACATACATATTATAAATATAAACACACATGACTAGAGTACAAAAGTTTCTGCGCATTACACAAATGAATGCTCCCAGCGGGACTTAAACCAGCGACCGCTGGCACAGCAAGTAGGATCACTACAAACTGAGCCAAACGTCGTCGAACCGAATATATTTTTTACATTAACTTTTTTTGAAATTTTGTGTTTGAGAGATGGCGGTAGCGCAATCGCAGCTATATGTATACAAATTCCACCTTTTTTGTATCTCAATTTAGTCGAGCATCACTCTAGAACGGTTCAATAGATTTCAATGGAACGTATTTTATTGTTCAGGCAATAGTCTAAATTAAAGCAGTGGTAGCCTATAGGTAATGCATCCGCTTGAAAAATCAAATGAAACGAGTTCAAATCTCGGATTTTGCACCAGTGAAATTTTTATATGTAATTCATTTCCATCATAATTATCACTGTAACTGTATGTCTGAGAGAACCTAGCTAGTTTCGATAGATGTGTGAAGTCTGTAAACCCGCATTTGGCCAACGTGGTGGGCTATTAATAGTTCACTCACCTCACCTCACCTTGCATTAAGAAAGAAATTCAAAAAAAACTAAATTATTATTGATAGTTTAAATTATAAACATATTAAAGTTTTATCACGTTTGGTCAATCGGATATAAAGATACAACTTTAGAGTTTTAAATGCTGTCCTTCTTATAAGACTACATGGGACGAGAAACTAAAGGCAAATCTAAGAGATGCTGTAGAGAAATAGCTGTGATAAATTATATAATATATCTATTTTCACATAATGGTATATAAAAGCTTTTGTAACATCATTACAATTTAATTACGCTGTGTGCTTTGCATCGGCTTAGTTGCTTGGAAATTACATGCACGCTTCCGACTTGGAGGTATAATCTGTGTTTATTTTCTTATAACCTAGTAATATTCTCTTAAAATATGCTTAAGTAAAGTGGTAGAGAGTAGATATGTTATTTTTAACCTAAATATATTATTATTACTTTAGTATTTTTAATACAATCGTTTTGACTGACTTAAAATAGAGGAGTATAACTTGTTTTTTTTAGGGTTCCGTTCTAGAAGGGTGCCAACGGAATGCTATTACTATGCCCTCGCTGTCAGTCTGTCCATCCGTGTCAGACCTGTATCTCATGAACCGTAACAAGTAGAGAGTTGATATTTTCACAGAGTATGTATTTCTATTGCCGGTATAACAACAATAAAAATAAATAAAATACAACAAACATTTTTTAACGTTCGTAATCAATCATCGAAGTTAATATAGTACATACATACAGCAAAAGTCATATAAATAAAAAGTACATGTACGATAGTACGGAACCCTTCGAGTGCGAATTCAACTCGCACTTGACCGATTTTAATTTATGTGTATGTTTGCTATTTTCTTATCGAAGAAAAAAAGATATTGTGAATTAATTATCATTATTTGTTTTCAATGAATAACTTATTATGGTCCCATATGAATTTCAAGAAGAAAGACGAAAAGGTAAATAAAGTATGTATAAAGTGATATTAATGTCAGTGTATCTTTTGATTAAAAAATATTGTTTTGATTATTTTCTGTCTTTTTTTCTGTTAATGCGTGAAAAATATGAAAATAACTTAAATATAGCTGTGTGTATTTTTTTTTTCATTTTAAGGATTGAAATTTCATTTCAATTTACGTTACAAAACCTAAGTAATCCTAAAAGAATTTTTAAGTCTAAGTCGCAGAAAGAAACTAGTATTAAATAAACTGCCAAATACTAAAAGCTTACCTTCTTCATCGCTCCCGATCATCTTATACCGGTCGTAGCCACTAAGCTCCCTGTGCAGACCAAGACCGAAATCGTCCTTCGTCCACTGTAATTGACCTGCTTTGTTTTCTACTCTACATGGTAGAGTCACCCTCGATCCCACTACAGCCGTCTGTGAAAAAAAACTTTAGTATAAAAAAATATTTTTTGTACACTAATATTATAAATATAAATGTTTTGGGACATTTTTTTTTTTTTTTTATGAGATTCAGTGACAAACGAGCAGCCAGACCACCTGATGGAAAGCAGTTCCTGTCGCCCATAACACCTACGGATCATGCACTTAGGTTTTAAGTAACAAAAATGCAGAACCACAGGTGCGTTGTCACTGTGAGGACTAAGATGATATGCCTCTTGCCTGTAATTGCGCTGGCTACCTTATCCTTCAAACCGGAACACAACAATGCAATCATTGTTGCTTGGCGGCAGAAATAGATAAGGGGGTGGTACCCATCCAGTCGGACTCCTCAGGCTTGACAGAGTCCTACCACCGGTAGATAAGGGGGATAACACACAATACCACTAGTTCCATGGTAAGCTACAAGGCTTGTGTTATGGATACCAGATAGTTGATACATTACACATATATAAGTTTAAATACATACATATTATAAATATAAAAACCCATGACTGGAATACAAACACACACACAATTAAATGCGTTCAGCGGGACTCGAACCCGCGACCGCTGGAACAGCAAGTAGGGTGGTCACTACAAACTGAACCAAACGCGTTGTCATAAAGATGAGATAAAATTTATATGTTTCGATGTATGGGCTAATCTCTAAAGCTACTGATCCGATTCTAAAAATTCTTTTACCAATGTAACATTAATGGAAAGAGCTTTAAGCTATTTTTTTCCGATTAAAATATATTTACTGTCAGAAATCATAATAACTTTAACTGAACTCGGAACTAAAAACTAATCGTTGAGTTGTTTTATCGGTTTAATAGTTTGTAATAAATTAATAAAATGTATAGCAAAAAGACAGGTATTTAATAATTAAGGTCATTTTTAAAGTCCAAATCTCTATTATGGATGCTTTATGAAAAGCTTTCGTTTAATTTTAATACAATTTAATACAAATATATGTCGCTAGCCAATATGTTACTCTAGATATGTATAACATACACCCACGTATTATACAAACTTTTAACATTTATATATTTTTACATTTTCAATAGTATTCTGATTAGAATACCATTCAAAGCTTCACATATTTAAGTAACTTATAATAATATGACTTTTATTTATTATACCACACATGCTTCCACTTATGCTACTCTATAGAAGATTAATATTGTTTTATCTTAAGACTCATCTCGACTTATAAAAATTAACTGTTCTTATACAAACCGGACGCCTTTTAATCTGAGCGAGTTATCAATCGAATTAATTTCAAAGATTGTACTATTTTTCATTCAATACAAGTATTTAATATAGTTTTATAATATATGTATCTAAATTAAAGTGATACGTCACTTTGATCTAAAAATTTCCATTTCCTAGATAGGATGCGGGTAATATGTAATGACTTATCGAGCTTTTAGCCGGAAAGCTTGTTTTCCATAATGTATTCATTTGAAGATTTGATTACTTATCTACTCTTCTGTTATTAGAAGCATGATCGATAAGTTTAATATTTCAAATTACAAAATTTCTTCAATCACAATAACTTAAAAAAAAAATGTTGACGCAATAAAACTTAATTTTTCCTTACAAATATTTTTTAAAGTTCCTTTAAAATAGCTTAGTTATTTATACCAAACAAAGCTAAGAGGCACATTGAAAATAAAAATATAAACGTTAAGAACGCTACTAGTACTTTTTCACGGCTCCGCCCGCGAATTTTAATTATGTATGTTCTACATCTTTATAAATAATAGCATATGTGCGACTCTGATGTATAAGCTATATTACTGTAAAGCTACATCAAAATCCGTTTAGTATTTTTTACCCGAAAGTCTAACAAACATACATCCATACATCCTCACAAACTTTCTTGTTTATTTACCTATGTGATATAAATTTGTTGCAAAAAATATACATAATTTTTAGAACTATTATACTCATAGAAGGCATATGCCTGGTTTGTTTAGTGGCAGGCATACAGCTGCAGATCAAGATCCTGGGTTCTAACCCTAATTATAGTTATTGGAGTTTTTTCCTGGAATGTAGTAGTTAGCGGTGTTTCATCCCCGTGCTTCAGAAAGCATAGGAAGACACGACTGGTAAGAGGTCTTCTCTCACCAGTCGTGTCGAATTACCGTCGTTTCGGATTTTTAAAGTGTAATAGTTATATCTGAGCATATATTATTTAAGGACTATAATAAAATCTCCTGCACATTCGGCTATTGTCAGTGAAGTTGGCTATTGTGGCCAAAATCTTCGAAGAACATTATTATTAAAAAGCTAACAATTTATTACTGAATGAAGTATTTTACCATAGGATGGACATGGTGACATATTGTATTTAGCATCCTACTGCTGGGCAAAGGCTTTTTTTCGATACGATCAATCCATAGTCAAGGAGAATCAGGCCAAAGTCCACCATGCTGGCCAAGTATGTGTTGGCGGACATCATATGTCTTCCGAAAAATTACTGAATCATTTCAATCATGCAGGTTACCCATTGGTAACATATTGCGACAAACAAAAAGTATACTTCGTATACATTATCGGATTTCGTACGCAACTACTTTTACAATGTTATAGTCAACTTATATTAAAGACACTTCATATTCTATTCATGACTTCACTGAAGCGCTGTCAGTATTGATAACTATAAAACAACTTCTAAGGAACGTGTGAGGGAAATTTGTTCAAGAAAATTGTACTAACTTAACAAGTTTAATAAAGTTGGCAATACTGCGAAATTTTATATAAATTTATTACTTTTAAACAAATTTCTAGTAATAAGTATGTACATAAATAACAATGGCTGGCTTAGTTTATGTTGGATTTTGTTTATCTACTTCACTATATCGTATCTGAGTTGAAAAGAAAAATCTCAACTACTTTAAAGTATAATGTTCTTTTATCTTGATATAAAATAAATATGTTGGGACATTTAAACATAGCACCATCTAGTTCCATGGTAAGCTACGAAGCCTGTATTATGGATAGTTGATATAATACACAGTATACATAACTTTAAATACCTTTATACATATTGTAAATATGATTGGAGTACAAACATTTGTGCTGATCACACAAATGAATGCCGCCAGCGGGACTTGAACCCGCGACCGCTAACACAGCAAGTAGGGTCACCACAAACAGAGCCAAATGTATCGTCAAAATGCCCTTATCATACTACGAATCGTGGGAAGAGTAGTGTTATGTAATTTTAGTGTTTGTTTTATGTTAGCCAAAATTATCATATCTATACTAATATTATAATGCTGAAGAGTTTGTTTGTTTGTTTGTTTGGTTGAACGCGCTAATCTCAGGAACTACTAATCTGATTTGAAAAAATCTTTTTGCATTAGATAGCCCGTTAACTGAGGAAGGCTATAGGCTATATATCATCCCGGGAAAATGTACGATTCCCGTGGAATAGAATTGTTTTTGTCTAGAAGCGAACCCGAAGCGAAGCGAGGGTGAGTCGCTATATTATAATATTTTCAAAATTACAAAAATCTAAAACTGAAGCAAAACACTGTTAACATTATTGCTACAGAATTTTCAGGTTAGTTTATATAAGCTTATAAAAAGATAAACTTGTACCCTTTTCGTGTTTCATGTACGTTTCTTAGGGCTGTCTATATGAAAACATTCCAGGATAAATATTTGCGGTATGAGCAAAGAAAACACAGGTGCATTCTTTCCCAGCTAGACGAAACCTTTGATACAAGCATGTAAGATGTTTGACGCTATACTATTTTTACTATGAAATAATCTATTGTTGTTTTTGTTTTTGAACCTTTTGACCTTTCATTATAAGGACGTGGATTCGCTTCAAGGTATTTTTCCAGGTATATCTGAATATAGGTCCATATTTTGTATCTAGTAGACCTGTATACATGCAGAACTAGGGGCTTACCCTCGCTTCGCTCGAGTTCGTCCCTAAATTGATTCCCCATACAAATTTCATCCCCATTTTCACCCACTTAAGGGATGATTTCCGGGATAAAAACCATATATCCTTCCCAGAGTCTCAAATCTTCTTACCAAATTTCATCTAAATCAGTTCAGTAGATCCATAGATTACCCCCTACAACCTCAGAAACTTTACCTCTTTATAATATTAGTATAGATTGACTTACTACATATATACTGTATGTTTCATAAACTTCTGTCAAGAAACACTTTGGTATGTCCATCCATACATATCGTCTGTGGAGTTCTGATATCTCTAAACTAGCATTACATTCCCTGTCCATGTCATACATAAACATATTTGAAAGCGTTACACCGTACTTTGTTAGCCTAAACAACTTTGAAAATGCTTAATTTCGAAATTATAATTAACATTGTTTTTGCTGAAACTATAGTTTATATTGGCGATATAATTTCAAGCTTTGACATGCAATAGGCATAATATGACTTTAGCTTACTATTAAAGTCATATTATGTCTATTATATTATTATTATTCTATTATTTTGACGACACATTTGGCTCAGTTTTAAGTGACCTTACTCATTTTGCCAGCAATTGCGGGTTCTAGTCCCGCTGGCGGCATTCATTTGTGTGAAGAGCACGAATATTTGTGCTATAGTCATGGATGTTTATATTTATAATATGTATGTATTTAAAGTTACATACGAGTATGTGTAGTGTCTCAACTATCTGGTATTCATACATAACACGAGCCTTGTATC
Organism: Argynnis bischoffii washingtonia; assembly: GCA_033884665.1. Lineage (NCBI taxonomy): Eukaryota > Metazoa > Arthropoda > Insecta > Lepidoptera > Nymphalidae > Argynnis > Argynnis bischoffii. Next base: position 4,764,790 of record JAEMGE010000029.1, read on the forward strand.
TTACCATGGAATTAGATGATGCTGTGTTAATGTCCCAACATATTTATAATTTTTTTTTATTCACCGTGGCAGTTTTTAGTAGATTTGTTTCTCGATACGGAAAATATTTGCAACTAACGACTCACCACAGTGAAGTGAGGGTATCACTTCACTCTGGTTCATCCCTTAATGTTTGATTGTAGCTTAAGTACTAAATTTCAATCAAATCCTAAGTCGTTTTGCGTGAAAGAGCAACACATAATAATGTTAGTCCGATTATCTTAGTGATATTTTCATCAGTTTAGACCCTGTATTAGATATACCACAATATTTTACATTTCTATTATTATTTATTCTGATATGAAATATCAAATTATATTTTAAATTTCTTTTAAACAAAACTATCTTTACAAAGTTTTTCGCGAATTTATTTTGACGTTTCGAATGCTTTACATCAATCATGGTCATAAATACAATTAGTATTTAAAACGTCAAATATTCGTGTAAATGGAAAAAAGTATTGCCATTTTTTTAAAACATATTCTTGATACTCGACAAAGTTAGAATTTTAAATCATTATTACGATACTAAACAGTTCTTAAACATTTTAATCCTGTTATTAAGGCTAATAAAAAAGTTTGTGAAAATGTTTAAAAGTACGCATGAATAAATATTTAGAAGGGTCTTGAAACTTGGCACATAGATAAGATTTTTATCTCTTTTTCATATGATATAAGCTGTGGCAGCCCAGTGATAACGCACTCGCTTGGGAAACCGAGTGAAGCGGGTTCCGATCCCGGGTCTTGCCCCTCTGATATTATATGGTCTTATGCAAACATATTCATGTACGAATCATTTTCAACATGATTATTACTTGCCTTGCAAACGTAAACATTGTGATGATATCTGCATATCTGAATCAAATCCATCTAGCCATTCTAGCGTGAAAGAGATAGGACGTAAAAGCATTTCATACACCAATATTTTGAGTATAATTTCAACAAAATCTTCCATTTCTATACTCCATATTTTAAGAGAAATTTATACATATAATAAAATTGTGGAGTCAAATCTATGTATTAAATATTTATTGGAAAATCTTATTGAAATAGTCATTATTACTTATTATCGATGCAGAGGCCAAATCTATAGTTTTTAGAATTTTTGTCTATCTATCTGTCTGTCTGTGAACGCATCACGAGAAAACCACTAAACAGATTTTGATTAGACTTCGTATGATGATAGCTGATTATCCGGGACAGCATATAAGATACTTTTTACTGCGGGAAAATATCTCACCTCTGAGAATAAAACGTTAAAACGTAATTAGGGACGAATCCGAGCGGAGCGAGGGTGAGTCGTTAGTATATTATAAAAATACTTTTCAAACAACAAACTAGATAAAACAGTAAATTAGTAAACATCTCACCTGATCTTGAGGCTCCATAGCAAACTTCTGTTCGACATACCCTTCACAGACACTTAAAACACCCAAGAACACAAACTGCCAAGTCCGCAACAAAAGAAACAACGGCTGTACACATCTACTAGTCACTCGCAGTCTTTTACAGTTTACCATTTTGTTTTATTCTTTATACATTAGTTATATTTATTTACATTTATTTTACATCTTGAGGAAGTTAAACATCCTCTAAGTGATGAGTGAATGGTTATTTTTGAACATAATAGGCGCCATGCTCTAATGCCGCGAGGGTGATCTGTAACAAAAGAAACGGAGATATTAAATATAGAGTCTTAAAATAATATAAGCAGCTGCGGATAGTGTTTATTGGTCATCGCTTTAAAACATCTGTCTAACATCTCATAATACGTATAAAGAAATATTGTTTTTGAAGTCATAATATAAGTTTGGAAAAAAATTTGAGAGTAAAATTTTCACGATGTGCGCGCACACCGACAGCCAAAAAGCGACATGATGAATTTATCTGAAAGCGACATGATGAAGTTAGCTGCATACCTTTTACAAACAGAGAGTTGTGACATACGGGATGAAATCTTTAGCTATTTTTGTTCTCTTACACCAAAGAAGTATAACTTCTTACGTGCGTAATTAGTACATACACACATATTTTTTTTTTATTTATTTGATTGTTTAAAGTATTATTTTTTAACATATTAGTTATGATGACTTGTAATTCGCTTAGAAGTAAATATTTTACGTAAAGGGTATATTTTTTTTATTGTACGAGTATATAAAACCTTTTGAGTAAAATTAATTTTAGATTAAAAAAAAGAATCTATATATAAATAGGCAAAGACAAAACAGTTCGGTAGGTAACTTTTTCTTCTCAGTTTGTAAATCGATTTTCTTGTTTTAGCAGCTATTTAGCTTTAGTGTTATCAATATTTTTTTTTTTATATTAATAAGTAAATACTATTTATACTTGTACATATGTTTGCCTCAAATTTTCAATAATAATTATGATAAGGTTGAATTTCGGCCACTGGACGGTCACTGGATAGTATTTATAAAAATCGATCCACAATTAACAAAGATAAGGACAAAAAAGTAACTTATCCTTTTCGAATTCAGTAGAATATGTGGGCATTCTTGTTCACTTAGCCTGACGTAGATACGGTATATTAAGCATTTATATTTTTGACACGTCATCGTTTAACGTCACACTTCGGCTTGGTCGTAATAGGACAGACATTTAATGTGTTAAATGTCAGTAGCGACGTTTAAATCATTCTAGATTTTGATTCTGGTTAATTTCATAAACTACTGTACTGATTTTGATGCTATTTTTGCCGTGGAAAGATTATTTAAAAAGGTTTAAGGCTATAATTTATAAATTATATTAATGTACCTACTTATAACAAATCAGAAAAAATCATCCTTTCCAAGAATATCTGTAATAATTTATATATGAATGATGGGCATCCAGGGATGATGGAAAAAGCTATCGGGGGTTACTAGTTATTCATATAAATCAAATAAAATACATTAAAAATACTATCTCTATAATATGTCATATCGTGCGTAATTCTTGAAAAATAATCTTATTACTCCTAAAGATATAAGCACGTTCTTACGATAAACAAGCCATTAAATAAAAAGAAACATATAGAAAATACGAAGGAAAATGTGAATCTACCTTACAAAAAAATTGAGTACAACATACAACCATTGAATTAAAAACATATGCGCCGTAAAAAGCTTTCTGTATAATATGTCACTTAACAGTATACTCTATTAGCCTTTCAGACTTAATTTAAAAGCACTAAATCTAGAGTTCCGCTTATAACTTTAAGTTCTCGCTGTAAAATATTCCATAAACACGTCGTACCACTAAAAGTTGATGCGATGTTTCTATTGAAATATTATAGAACATTTTGTTCAAGACTGTAATAAAAATGTTAATTTTTTTTTCATGTTTCTTTCACATTTGAACTAATAAATAAACATAATATATATTACGTATTAGTATGCTATTGAATATGTAAGTAAAAAATAAGACATTTAATATTTTTTTTAATAATATTGACAAAGATATAATATAAATTCAACCTAAAGCTCTTTGACGCTAGTTTGAAAATATTTATTTTAGCGCTTTATAGTATAGCTAGCTATACGTAACAATCTTAGCAAACTCAGTTAATGAAATAAATAACTCTTGCCCAACTTTGTAGAGAGGAATAATTCCCAAGTTTTGCATCGCTGTCTTTTTAAGTTTGACTAATTGTTTGTTGTGATTTTTCTTTGAATGTCAGGTTTCTGCGGTTTCCGCCATTATATTTTGAGCTTTTGTTCACTTAACACTGGTTAATTGTTAGGGCTTTGCTTGAAATTATGTATTCAGCCCTTTTTAACGTCCCACTGCTGGGCACGGGCCTCCCTTCAAAACGAGGGGAATCAGGCCATAGTTCACCACGCTGGCCAAGTGCGGGTTGGCGGACTTCACATGTCTTTCGAAAACTTACTAGGTTCTCTCAGACATGCAGGTTTCCTAACGATGTTTTCCTTCACCGTAAGGCAAGTGGTAATCAAGTTAGAAAATGATTCGCACATGAAAATATCAGAGGTGCGAGACCCGGGATTTGAACCCGCTTCACTCGATTTCCCAAGCGAGCGCGTTACCACTGGGCTACCACTGCCTATATATTGCTTGAAATTATATTTTTTTATAAATATGTAGTGTTCGCCTATTGGTCGAAGTTCGAACATAATCATTATTGAGAACTTAAGGAAAATATTTATGAATACTAGCGACTAGCTCTCGCTTCGCTTAGTATTTGTTCCTAGAAAAAACAAATTATCCCACGGCAACCGTACACTTTTCCGGAATAAAAAGTATACTATAACTATAATCTACGACTATAACAAAGTGCTAGCCGCATTTCTCCGTTGAATGGCAATACCGATTCTTTGGGCGAAATGCACCAGCTCTCCTGTCACCAGTAGAGGCAATAAGACGAGTTGTTATGTTTTTTAAGAAGTGTTTAGCACTTTGACTCCATGGGCCAAGGGTTTCTACAGCAAATGAAATAAAAACATAATTTTGTCTAAGGCGGTATATACTTAATTAAATAATTAATTAAAATCTTATAATTAAACACGTAATAAAAAAAACTTTCATTAAAGAAACATAACAATGGTATGTATAGGTGGCATTATCGATAATAGACATCTCTTAAGATAAAGATTAAACATGTAATCACTATAAAAATATAACTGTACACCATAACGTGTATAGAATGTACAGAAGATGTCATAACATAAATAAAGACATTAAAAGAGCATTAATTATTTTTACCATTTAATTATGTAAGTGTTGAGCATTATCACCTATTACATCTCTTATCATACTACCAATCTATACATATAATAAAATTCCAAATGATTCGAACCTATACATTAGTTATTTTTTGGTAAATCTTATTGAAATAGTCATTATAATTGATAGAGAGGCTGGATCTGTAGTTTTTAGAATTTTTTTTTCTGTCGGTCTGAGCATGCATCACAAGAAAACCACTGGACAGATTTCGATGTAATTTGGTATCATGATAGCTGATTATCCGAGTCAACATATAGGATACTTTTTACTGCGGGAAAATATCTCACCTCTGAGAAATCTATATTAACGTTAAAACTCTCTCTATCGCTAGTTATAAATATGAAAGTTTGTAAGTGTGTTTGTTAGTGTGTTTGTTAGTTATTCCTTCACGCTGAAATGGCTGGACTTATTTGGATGAAATTTAGTACTCATATAGATCATGACCTGGAACAACACATAGGCTAGGCTAGGGAGGCAAAATATAGCGCTGCCTGTACGTAATATTATAAATACTAAACACTACATCAGATAAGAATCTACAATCCAATTGATAGCTTCATATGACATCCCATAAACGGTAGTCGTTTTCCCACACTTCTTACAATAAGTAAGGTCTAATCAATATCTTCCACTATATGAGAACGCCAATATGACAACTAAGGCAGTATTCACATGTACATAAATTGAACAGAAATGACATTCGGATATTTTTATACAGTAAAAGTAATATCTATATCTGTACTAATTTTATAAATGTGAAAGTTTGTGAGTACGGATGTATGGCTGTATGGGTGTAAGTTTGTTACTCATTCAAGGTAGAACGGCTGAACGAATCTGGATGAGATTTCGGACAGAGATAGATTATAGTCTGAAATAAGACGTAAGCTACATTTTATCCCGGAAAAATGTACGTTTCCCGTGGAATAGGCTTATCTTTGTTTTCCTAAAGGCGAACCCGAGTGAAGCAAGGGTGAGCCGCTAGTATGTATATAAAATTGATATGTGTATGTTTGTTCTTTAAGGACTCCAAAACGGCTGGAGCGATTTTGTTGGAATTTTTAGACAATCCATCTTCAGATTAGCCCAGCGGGTGATCCTGTGAAGTTTGGTAGCCATCGAAAGTCAAAACCTGGGCAAAGCCGCGGGTAATGCTAGTAGTATTATAAAGTAAACTTCATTTTGTTTTAATGCATGTGTATTTTCTATAACACTTTTATTACTAAAAAACTTTCTGATTTATATAAAATACAGTAAGTACCTAAAAGTAGCCTGTGTGTTTCTCCAGGTTATAGTTTATCGATATACTAAAGTTCATCCGAATCTGTACAGCCATTTTAGTGTGAAAGAGTAATAAACATACATATTTTCGCAATTACAATATTAGTTAGGACATATAACAAACAAATAATTATTATATCTATACAGATAAATAAAAATTGAAGTGTCCGTTTGTAATGTCAAAATAACAGCTTTATATTAAGTGCATATGGAATATTATATACGGTACTTATAAGAAAACCACAATTTTTTTATTTTTTGTCTGTTTGTCTGTTTGTTCCGGCTAATTTTAACAGGATTTTCACTGGTAGATAGATGATATTATAAGGAGTAACTTAGGCTACTTTTACTTTAGAAAAAGAATTAGAGTTTCGCTCAAAAAAATTAAAACGTACTTAGGGACGAACCCGAGCGAAGCGAGGTTGAGTCGCTAGTATTATATATATTTGAATACATGAAATCTTTTATATGAACTGGCCCTTATTAACAGTTGAGCCAACGTGTAGCCTCTTATTATGATAACGACTGCTTGATTAGCTCTCATATAAATTACAGCTTCCCGTTCTAGTTTTACCACAAATTACCTGTTTTAATGATTGTTGAAATATTACCGGCCGTTTCTTGAGAATCAATGACGAATTGCGTTAATCGGATTTTAAAAGCCGGTTTTTTTTTTATTGAGTGTCACAATTAGTTTTAGATTTGATATTTAAGTAAATTCTTCTATTTATAAAAGAGATTCTGCCTGATATGAAAACTAGTGACTAGTGCCAACGTGTGATCTACGCAAAGATATCCTTTGCATTTGTTATATTATGGAAGCCCTCAGGAAGGCATTTTTTCCGGTTTTCGCTTAATGTTCATAAATTAACAAACTCCCTAGATCTCTCTTTCGATGTAAAAACCGCATGAAAAATAGTACAGTAGTTTGTATGTTATGAATCTAAATAAAATTCGGCCAAGTACGATTTCGTACACGAAGGGATCCGTACCATCGTACATGTACTTCTTATTAATATGAATTTTACTCTATGTATGTAATTAATAACTTCGATGATCGATTACGAACATTAAAAATGTTTCGTGTATTTTTTTTTTCTTATAGTGGCAATACATACATACTCTGTAAAAATCTCACCTCTCTACCTATTACGGATCATGAGATATAGCCCTCTAATATACGGACGGACAGCGAAGGCTTAGTAATAGGGTTCCGTTGGCACGCTTTGGGTACGGCACCCTAAAAAGGAGCTTTATTTGTAAATATATTATTGTAGAAAAATCACTTGAGGATTAAAATTGGTGGTCTTTGTATAGAAAGCATTTTAAGCTAAAAATTGCGATAAGTAAAATGGCAAATCTTAGTGAAAAATCGGACTTTCATCGTATTTAGCCCTTTTTTAACATCCCACTGCTGGGCACGGGCCTCTCTTCAATACGAGGACTTACATTACATATGGAAATATTTGTATATGTGTATGTTTATTAAAGGACGGACAGTTGGATAAACTACTATTAGGCACTTAGGGACGTAACTAAGCAAATTCACAAATTTAAAATATTCTACATAGCATTTAATTATTACAATTTTTTACTGAACGTCATGAGTCTCAACCAGTTCGAAAAGAAGAAGCCTCAGATCTAGGAAGAACTGGCGATAGAAACTCAGCGGAATCAACATTGTTTTTTTTTTCTTATCTTTTCAAAGCGATAGTAACATATTTTATACTAGCGGTTCGCCTCTAGAATACCAAAAATAAACCTATCCCACGGGAACCGTACATTTTTCCAGAATAAAAAGTAGCCTATGTGTTATTATATAATTTATCTCTGTGCCAAATTTCATCCAGATCCATTTAGCCGTTCTGGCGTGAAAGAGTAACAAACATCTATACTCACAAACTTTCACATATATAAAATTAATACGCATGCGGCTTAGCGCAAATAAAACACAATGTTGTAACTGCTCCCTAGTGTACATAAATCATCTACAAAACGTAAAAGTTGGAAGTGATGTATAACATATACCTTACATTTAATAGATATTATATGGCCTTTGCTCTATTTGAAACGATCGAAAAAACTTGCGTCAAAACTTATGTAATTTACGGAACTACTGCGAATTCACGAATTCAAAGTTTTCTTTTATTAAGTATACTTTAATTGTACACAAACTTTTGTAGTAAAGAACAAATAGTATTTTAAGACTGCTATGAGCTGAGAAATAGATTAGTAATATTTTTACACACCAAATGTTTAAAAAACTTTAAGTATTATGTTATGTCTTTATTTTTCTTTTATTTTATTTTATTATGATTTTATAAAAAAAAATGCTAATAATTACTCAAAAATCTAGATAACATGTATTTTCAACCGACTTTCAAAAAGGGGGTTCTTAATTCGACCGTATATATTTTTTGTATGTGTGTTCGCGGATTACTTCGTCGTTTATAAACCGATTTTGATGATTCTTTTTTTGTTGGAAAGGAGATATCCCAAGGGTGGTACCATGATAATGAAACTAGAATTTGATGATGTCATCCCATAGAAATTAAGGGGAATCAGTCAGTACCAGCCAATACAAATCAAAGCACACCAACTTTGAAATATATGTATTAGTTCTCAATGAAAACCCCCGTTTAGTTATGTTTTTACTTTTCAGTGCCTGGGAGGCTGTTTTTCTAAAGTTTTTATACTATTTTACGTTCATGTTTTAAATATTACATACAGTATTAAACATTTATTGCTTTACAAGATTCTCCGAACTAGTTATTCTAATAAAGCAAGTTTTTTTGTCGCTATTAATATATATAGAGATCCCTTGTAACGTCATTAAAACTTAACTTTAATTTTAAAGATAAAGGCTTTAGGATTTTATATAGGAATATTCTATAAATCCATACTAATATTATAAATGTGAAAGTTTGTGGGGATGGATGGATGGGATGGACGGATGTACGGATGGATGGATGTTTGTTATTCTTTCACGCCAGAACACCTGAATGGGTCTGAATGAAATTTGGCACAAAGATAGTTTATAGTCTGGCTTAGATAGTTTATAGCTTATAGTCTGGAAATTTGGCACAACGATAGTTTATAGCACATAAGTAACTTTTTATTCCGGAAAAATATACAGTACCTGCGGAATTGTTTTTGTCCAGGGACAAACCTGCACGGAAGCGAGGGTCAGTGAGTCGCTAGTAATAACTTATATTTTGATGGATTATTTAATTGAAAAATTGTGCTTGAATACACAATGTCAAAAAATTTAACATTTAGTTTATATGATGTACTAAATCCTGTTCCACGTAAATTCGACTTACTCTTGGTCAATTATACAGTCTACCTATATATGGCAACACTTTACTTGATTGCTCTTTTTCTGTAGATCAATATTTCTTTTATACTGCTACATTATACGGAGATATTGATGTCAGCTCATAAGTCTTACATTATTTCATATTAATTTAAACATCAACAATTAGTAATTAAAAACAATAGGCACTTTATGTACCACAGTATATATGTATGTATATCTTCTCCTATATATAAAAATCAATGTATGTTCCCTTTGGTCTCCATGACGAATGGAGCGATTTTGATGGAATTTTCAGGCAATCTTCAGATTAACTAGCGGTGAACTTATGAAGTTTGGTAGCGATTAAAAGTATGAACGCAAGCGAAGCCGCGGATATTGCTAGTAATATAAATGTATGTATTGGCTGATATATATGACAAAACTATTTAGTACCTTTTTCTCCTCTGTTTGTCAACCGAATATCTTTTCTTTGTTTAATAGCTACTGATAAGCTTCAATGTTATGCATAAAAGTTTTTTTTTTATATATATAGACAGATAAAATGTATTCTTATAAGTTTTTCTCAAATTTTAAATAACGTTTAATATAGATTTCTTAGAGATGAGATATTTTCCCGCAATAAAAAGTATCCTATATGTTGACCCGCATAACCAGCTATCATCATATCAAATTTTATTAAAATCTGTCCTGTGATTTTCTCGTGATGCGTTCCCAGACAGACAGGCAGATAGAAGTTTTAAAAACTATAGATTCGGTCTCTGTATCGATAATAATGACTATTTAAAAAAAAAAAAAAAAAAATATTTAATATACTCAGAATTTTATTATATGTATAGATTCCGACCTCTTGGTAAAGACTAGTATAATATAAATATGCCATATAAATAATGTCAGCAAAAAAATCAGATAGAAAGAACCAAGACTCCTTTCTATCCTGGATACAAACATTCAAAGGGATTACAGATAGAAAAGTAACTGCTAAATCGATCTAAGCAAAATTTAATCGGCTTATAATAATAGCTGGTGAAGGATTTGTGGATTAAATAAAAAAGGCTCCCTAGAAATACAAGATGTAGGTTTTCAATGCATATTAATTTTATAAATGTGAAAGTTTGTGAGGGTGTATGTATGTATGTTTGTTTCTCTTTTACGCCAGAACGGCTGAATGGATCTAGATGAAATTTGACACAGAGATAGATTATAATCTAGTATAGCACACAGGTTACTGTTTATCCCGGAGAAATGTACGGTTTTCATGGGATAGATTTTTTTTTGTCTTGGACGACTCGAAGGGAAGCGAGGGTGAGTCGTTAGTAATAAATAGTTTTAGTTCAAATTTTAATATAATGAATATGTTACATAATAATAGTAACTTTTTACATTGGAGTTGAAGAAGATAATGATATATGTGTAATAATTAATAGTTTTATTCTGAACGATTTTAAATAACATATCTTTCCGGATGCTTTCGCGGATTTATTTTAATTTTTGGTTCGCCGGGGCTCGAACTCAGGTCTCTAGATCTGCAGCCGTATTGCTATCTACTGAACCAGTGAGGTAAGCAATAATATATTTCATACCACACTAGACCAGTATACGTTATAATTAACAAAATTCTAATCATTTCTTCCACTAATTGATCAGGTTAATTATGACATAATCATTAATCTAAATGTATTATCTATATTACATTTGATTGGTAGTTTTTGCAATTTAATTATTAAGAACACGACTTGATCAAAGGAATTTGTATGAGGTGTAATAAAAAATTTGGGCAAAGATAATGATATAAATAAGATCAAAGATACCGAATAATGTCGGCTTTAATACGTTCAGTCGTTAAGTTTATTGTCAATTTAATTTGAAATCTAGAACTAGTCTAACTAAGAAATCTATAAAATTTTATCTAGATTTTTTATTTATACATATAGTGAGATTTTGTGTCGAATCTACATTACATTAAATATTTTTTGGAAAATCTTATTGGAATTGTCATTATTACCGATACAGAGGCCGAATATATAGTTTTAGAATATCTGTTTGTCTGTCTGTCTGTCTGTCTGACAGCGCATCACGAGAAAACAACTGGACAGATTTAGATGGGTATGATGATCTAGTTATCCGGGTCAACATATAGGACTTTTTACTGCGGAAAAGTATCTCATATCTGGGAAATCCATACTAAACGTTAAAACGTAACTAGGGACGAACCCGGGCGAAGTGAGGGTGAGTCGCTAGTTTTAAATAAAACTACCTTTTCGAATAAATCATTTCTTTAAAAAACATCTACTTGTTACACAAAAAATATAAACTAATAATATCCTAAGAGCTTCAAACTTCGATTCATCAAAACCATGCCATGATACATGCTTTTCTAAGGAAGGCACGCGATCACGTGATTTCTACATTTTCACTCATTGTATTTTAGCTCCTTTATCTCTAACTTAGATGATATTTAACAAAAACTCAAAATAATTCTTTATGAGTTTAAACAAACTTATACTTTAGATTAACTTATCATGATTTATTAATTAACTTCTTATTAAATTGTGGAAACGTTCAGTATATATAAGTTACAATTAATTATAATTAATCAATTTTATATATAAATAATTTTAATATAATTTTATTTTAACTTTAATATAAGTTACTGAGATAAGTACTATGATTTCTATAGTATATAGTCTTAGTATTCCTAGATATTTAAAAACTTTAAAGATGAAAAATGATTAAAAAAGTACCTACCCAATCAGAAAACCCTTTAAACCCCTTCAGAACCCCTAAATCTTAACAAGGTGCTAGCATAGAAAAAAATATAAGCACAAAAAATACATACCGAAAACCATCACACAAAAAAAACCTTCTAAGTAAAAACTAAAAATTGTTTAACGGCACAGTCTTTCTAAGCGCCGCTCGCGACTGAGCAAGCTCTGCATTACTATCTATTGTAGATATTTTTAAACCACCCCCAGTTTGAGTCACATCCGATGCTTAATGGCTGAGTTATTTTGAATTCCGGACCTAAATATAGGATTGAGGAAGGAAGCTAGAAAGTTAATTATTTCAAACTAGCTTTTCCCGCGGCTCCTCTTGTGTATTTTATTTACGTGATGATGATGATAATAACTATCATATGCAAGAAAGATGTTTTAAATCCAACTAGTAGTTCCAGAGATTAGCGTTTAAGCAATAAAAGACAAACAAAGTAGGTATTTAGCTTTATCATATTAATGTATGTAACAGATTGTTTGAGACAGTTCGATTTAATGTTATATAGATATTTGGCATTTATATTATAACACTAAACCTTAGACTAACCTCAGCTTACGGATTCGCGGGCATTTCGTTATCTTTTTAACTGAGCCCTGGTTTTATATTGTGGGATTTATATGGGATAAGCGTCTTGTAACATTGTCTTAAGTCAAAAATATAATTTGGCTATACATATTTCTTTATCAGATATGTTTATTATATCTAATACAAATTTACTATTATCGAATATTACATAAAATAAAAAAAAAAACAGTAAAATCAAAGTTGTGACTGGACACATTCCTCTATATTTATCTATTATCTTCTAAGAAATAAAGTTAATTATCCTAGAAAAGACTTCTAATATTACTTTTCGTTACACGGAAGCGGCATTTAAAAGGCTTAAACTTGATCCTTTCTATCAGTCAGAGACATTAGCGTCTATAAAATATAAAACATGTAGGCTACAGAATGCTAACCGTTTCCGTTCACCAAATACACCGGCAGTTAAATATAGATTGAGAACCATTTTAGATACTGATGTCGATAAAATCACACTACTTTATAAATTTGAAAATTTGTGTGTGTGTATGTATGTATGTTGACTGCCCCGGTGGTCTAGTGGCTAGCATGGACGGCCGCAGAATCGAAGATCTTGGGTTTAAGTTTCACATAGGGCCAAGTTAAGTTACTAAGGTTTTCTGTTAAGAAATTTTTAGTAACAGCCCGGTTGGGAAGTGCTCCATCCCCGTGTCTCGGAGATCTCGTAAAGCTGTCGGTCCTTCGCCTTCATTCACACCGATCGTGTCGAAGTATCGTCCCATCGGACTATGAGAGTAAAAGAAATAGAGAGTGCAATTGTGCCTGCGCGTACTTGTGCACTGTGATATCTCTTGCGCATCTGGCTAGTCTTAGGGAAATTGGCTGCCGTAGCCGAAGTCGGTCAGGACGACATTATTATGTATATTTGTTGCTCTTTAACGCTTAAACCACTGGATGTATGTAGACAAATTTCACAAATAAATTAGGATATAGAATTGCACATAGGCTAAACTTTTAGTAATAAAATTTACCAACAGGTGGCGCTGTTTATACATAATAAATACAAAAGCTACTAAGGGACGCACTCGAGTGAAGCGAAGGTAAGTCGCGAGCTTGCATCGATATGGTAGAGAGATAAAGCTATAGTCCACCACTCTGGCCAAATATGGATTGGCGGAGTTCACATATTTTTTACAAACTAGATAGATAAAAATTTAATTCTTATATGTTAATATTAGAAGTGAAAAATCCGGGTTTGAACCGGCTTCACTTGGTTTTCTAGGCGAGTATATTAACATTGAGCTTCCGTTGTTGTTAAAAACACTATTTAAACACCTCCTCTTTGTAAATCAGTCCATAACTTCTAACACATATTATAGTTATAGTTAAAGCGATATTAACACATACATATTCGTATATTAGATACGTCAGTTAACTACATTCTATCGGATACCCAAATGGTGAGGGACAGAGACCTTTATGAAATATTCGCAGCATAATTCATAATCCTATATCAATAAGTTAGGTAAATGTTAAACGGGTCGAGCCTGAATAGGTTTATTAAATGTAGTTTGTTTACTGTATTAGACTAATTAAATTTTGTATAACAAAGTTAATAAATTTGACCACACGTTTGGCTCAGTTGGTATCCTACTTGCTGTGTCAGCGGTCGCGGGTTCGATTCCCGCTGGGGGCATTCATTTGTGTGATGAGCACGAATGTTTGTACTCCAGTTATGGGTGTTTATATTTATAATATGTATGTATTTAAAGTTATATATATATATATATATATATATATATATATATATATATATATATATATATATATATATATATATATATATATATATATATATATATATATATATATATATATATGTAGTGTATCAGCTATTTGGTATAAACTAGATGGTGCTGTGTGTTAATGTCCCAACATATTTATTATTTATTTATTTAATAAATATCACTTAATTAAATATTGTAATTATATTTTAGGTTTGAAATTGTAGGAATAATGGTGTAACTAGACGCAGATTTTAGGTTTCATTTCTGAGTGTTTTTTAAATCTATAATGTTGTTTAATCTGTGCTGAGCTTTTTAACTAAATGAAATAATTTTCTTTGGATGTTTTAACAACAGAAAGTAATATATGTTGGTTATTTTTTCTTTAAAACATAAATATTATGCAATAAAAAAAATAGATTTTATACAAATAACAATGGTAGTAAATACACACAGCCCTTACTCCTGAACTAGAAAACTATGTTACCTTTCAATATCAAACGTATATATTCAATGCTTATTGCTTATACATACGAGTACATAAAATTAGACGTTATTATAAGGTTAATGTTACAAGAGGGATTATTTAAGAATGAAAATCTCTAAATTGTAATAATCTTTGTTTTTCATAGATTTTTAAAACTTTATTAAATGATAACAGCATCCCAAACGGAGCCGCGAACGAAAAGTAGTTTTTTATCATCTATGAATATTATTAATATATCTTATTTTATCTCAAATTATACTTATATTGAAACTTGTATTAAATCTGTACATATAATAAAAGTGGAACTAATCACTCGCTGTCTGTACATGGAAGATATTTGAGAAAAACTATTATTGGGGAACCCAAAACAATGATTCTTAGAATTTTGATCTGTTTGTCAGTTTGTCTGTGCGTTTGTGCGCGCTAATCTCAGAAACGGCTTAACCGATTTGGATGTGGTTTTGCTAGTGTATTGGGGTAAGCTTCATTTAATATTTAGTATTTTGAATTTCAATCGGTTTATAAATAAAAAAGTCAATGTCAATTCAAAGAATCACCTAGGGACGAAACCGAGTGTAGTGAGGGCGAGTCGCTAGTATAAATAAAACTATACTAATAAATACATAAATTTTAAAGTTGAATAAAATTATAACAAGATTTAACTAAACATACGAGTAACCTAACCATAATGTTTCCAGATTATAGTTAAGATAAGTGAGAAATAGTATAAATATTACTATTTAACTGCATTAGATAGAAATCGTCTTGTCAACAGATTATGTAAACGATAATTAACTAACATCCAATTAATTAGTCGACAAGCGATTACAACGCTTGATAGACTAATCTAGCCGCCTTGTAATTTTGACATATACTAAATATATTTCAACTATAATCTATATATATATAAAATTTTATGTGTGTACGTATGTTATCTATTGACTCCAAAACAGCTGAGTTTATTGATAACACTTAAGCTACGTTAATAGCTACGACACAAAAAAAAGGAAATCGGTTTACAAACAAAGGAAAGATACTAAACTATATGTTGTTTTTACCAATTTATATACAGATAACATCTTCAAAATCCTTGTTTATATTAGATTGGCACTAGGTTTAATACTATGAAAAGGCTAACAAATTTCTATAGTTACTCTTGAAACCTAGCTATTTCGCAACCTAAAAACCGTAACACTATATAATATTCTGTACATTTATAAACGCTACCCCAAATCCTCTAATATATCTTGCATGAAGATTTTTCAAGCAACACTCTGCAACCCCCATTTGAAGTCAGTAAAGGCAGTATATTTTTTAGATCTTTCACATACCTAACATTAATTTATGGATAGTCATAATATGTACTTTCTTAGATTTACGCGAATATGTGACATTTAAAATAAAACTATCTTTTAGGATTTTGTTGCGGATTTGTTTTTAATTTTTAGTCAGATACTATGTTTTCAAGAGAAAACCTGATTTGTTTTATCAATAAGTACTAAATATCTGAATGACCCATACAAATAGATTATACATATACATAATATTTTCTATTTTCAAACCAATTTTTTCCGATTTTTTAGTGATTTATTAAAAAAATGTAAAAATCTTAACAACAGCGACCCAAATTAAGTCTTTTTAAATTGTAAAACTAAATCCTAATAATAACTATTTGAAAATCAGTGCCATATAAAGAAAAGTCGATGTTTTTATATTAAAACACGAAAAGGACTCGCACGCGAGCAAAGCGAGGTTGCCTCACTAGTGTAATATATTAACAAAATATCCAACGTTCTAGTTTACATTAACCATGCCTTCTGATGTAAAAAGTCGAAAACGACATTCGAATCGACAGCTTGTCAGTTATCGTGGCCGTGATAGTTTTTTACCTTTTCGTTCCTTAGTCACTCTGGGAACGGATGTAGGTAGAGTACGTAAAGTGGTAACTTTGACAATTTGTGAACAGAAAATAGAGCTCTCAAATTGAATCAATATTTAATGTAGAGTCAGATAAAGGTGCGGTAAAGCATCTAGTTGACGATGAATCCTAATTAGGCATGTTATTTGTGTTTTTTTAAAATTAATTAAGATATCTATTGACATAATTATGTTAGTTTTAATTTTGTAAAGATACATATGTTTCAGAGAAACATTTCGTTATTGATGCTAATGAAGTAATTAACTGTGACAGTTATCATGGTTGTCTGGTATTCGATTCTGGACAGACTTCAATACGGAAATCTACTCAAACCGGAGGCATATTAATTTATGTATGTAATTCAACATGTCAAAGTGAGTCAATTTTCAATTTTTCTTAATGAATATGACTTAGTAATTTGCTAGAACGATATGATTTATACCTCAAGTAGTTTCCATGTTAACCAGAAAAACAAATACACATAAAGGTATATTGATAGCTTTTAAGTGATTTTAAAATTATCACACCTTTTTGTATTATACAATGTATTTAGCCTTTCTTAACATCGCACTGCTGAGCACAAGCCTCCCTTCAATATGAGGTGATCAGAACATAGTCCATCACACTGGCCAAGTGCAGAGCGGACTTCACATGTCTTTCGAAAACTTACTAACTTCTCTCAGATATGCGAGTTCCATCACGATATTTTTCTTCTCAGTGGTAATCATGTTGGAAATCTACTTTTTTTAACTGAAAAAATATTTTTATATTAATGCAACTATCGTAACGAACTGTGATAGTTATCTTTTTTACACTACAAAAGTGGTGTGAATTGGCTTTATAATTTTTTGATACTTTAAGGTTGTGCCTCATAAGATCACTATAAAGTTAAAACAAACGCTGTATTTTAAGTATACCAAAATCTTAGACACATCTATATAATAATAAATAAATAAATATGTTGAGACGTTAACACATAGCACCATCTAGTTTCGTGCTAAGCTACGAGGCTTGTGTTATGGATAACAGATAGTTGATACACTACACATATGTAACTTTAAATACATACATTTTATAAATATAGACATCTATGACTGGAGTACAAATATTCGTGCTCATCACACAAATGAATGCCGCCAGCGGGACTCGAACCCGCTACAGCTGGCACATTAAGTAGGATCACTACAAACTGAGCCAAACGTGTCGTCAAATATTTATACCTGTCTATATTACGAAATGTTTTGGAAGAGAAAAGAAATAAGGTAAATTTTAATGGCCATTTAGAATTATAGCTAATGAAAATTAAAACGGTGACCTACAAACGTAGAAAAGAAACAAAGTGATTAAAATGTACAAACGAACTTTTTCTCCCTGTTTTGTATTTTAAATTCTATCTTAGTTACTAGTATAAGATATTACGTTTGGGGTATATGGGTTCGATTTTATGTTTTTAACTTAATGAAAATTATATTACAATTAATATATAACTATTAATATGTCGTTTGTCTCCTGGAAATCTTTTAGGGCATCTTGAAATTTTTATTAGCAATTTGCGGTCTTATTTTATACATATATACGAGTGTGTAGAAGTAAAATATATATAATCTATAGGTATCTACATATAATAAAACTGTAGAGGTCGAAGGTCTGTACATAGAAAAAAAATGCTAAAAACCGAGTCGGGGGGATGTAAGAAATATAGAACAAATTCAATTTTTTTTCTAATTTTTTGTTCCTCTGTCTATTTGTCTGTTTGTACGGGCTAATCTCCGAAACTCAGACCGATTTAAATGAAATTTTGTATGGTAGTACCTTATATCTTGGATCAACATCTTAGATACTTTTCATCCCGGAAAATGTAAGAGTTCCCGTGGGATAGTTAAAAAACTATACTAACTTAATTACTAACTAAATTTTAATGAAACTTTACAAGAATATAGTTCATTAATTTAGAATAACAAATAGACTACTTTTATCCTGGAAGAATGTAGGGTTCCCGTGGGATAGATTTGTATTTGTTTGTCTATAGGCGAACCCAAGCGAAGCAAGGGTGAGCCGCTAGTGTAGTAATATAATGTATTAAAGTTTCTTTCAAACATATCCAACAAATGCAAATGAAATCTTTATTTATTTTTAATTAACACTGTATATCTATTCAAACGTAATAAAATTAATATTTCTTATCGTCATAATATCATTTTATTTAATCATTTTCTTTCAATATCCTTCTTTTGTGTGGTAATAAGGTCCATTACTTTTCTCCTATTATCAAAACACTAGGTCTTAGTCACTATCCATGTAGTGACTAGCATATAGCATTGCAGATTTGGAGGTCCTGGATTCAAAACTCGAGTCAGACTAAGTTCAGATATTGGATTTTTCTGTTAAGAAATTCTCAGTTACGTCATGGATTTGGAAAGTTGTCGGTGTTACACCCACCTGCTTAGAAAAAAACATGTAAATCTGTTGGCCCTGTGCCTAATCTATCACCGGTCGTGTCAAATTCTCATCCCACAGGAATTTAAGAGTGAAAGTTATTGAAAGTTCACATAGTGGTATGTCTGTCCATAAACTTAGGGACTTCTATATCTCCTGCGAAACTGGCTAGCAGTGAGATTAGTCGCTATGGCCGAAATCTCACAAGTGCTTTATTATTATTATAATTAACTTTACTAAATCATTCATCATCAAATCATACTTTTAGGGAGTAAGCAAACGATTCAACATACAAATCTCCAAAATATTTTAAAGTAAAACTTCTTTACGCACGCTTGACTTGGGGCGTAAGCTGGTGAATGCGTTACGAAAAAATGTACGTACGTTTGTTTCCATGGTAACCATTGTTATTGTGTGATAAATGATATATAATATTATATTCTTTCCTTAAATGATATTTTATAAATATATGATTGTAATATACCTAATATGCATTGTTTTTAGTAACTCACCTATCCTAATTGTTTACAACATAAATTGAATTTCATAAAGAGCACCGATAATCTACAAAAGTTTTACTTCTTGCGCGTGTACACATTCATACACGCACTCTTTAATTTTTTTTAAAAACAGTTCTCTATTAAAAACTTTAAAACATATTTTCCCTAAATAACTCAGACTCCACGTAAAAACACATAGCAATCATCCTTAGACATCCAAATTGTCTAATAAGATATTGTTACTGACTTTTGAACCGTATTGATTACTAATAATATTTGAAAAGGATAATTGGTTTATTCAGATTTGATCCTTTTGCTTATTCCCAGAGGTACAACTGATTGTAATCCAGGATCTGAGAGTAAATTTGATTAGGTACTTGTTAAGTTTAAAATTTTTAACTAACTTCGTTTTTCACTATATAGCTAGCTAGCATTTTAATTTCATATCAAAATATGGTTTTGTCTAACTAAAATGTATGGGATCAAACATCGATTAAAAAAGTACCTGCTAGGTACACAATCAGCGATAAAAAATGTCTTCACCGAATGAGCGCTCATTTGAACATTTGAGCGCGCTTTTAATTTTTTTTGTAAAAACAACTTTAAGCATTGCATATAAGGTTCAATTTACATTGTTGTATATTTATTTCAACTAGAATAATCACCTAAACACAATTGGTGACAATTTTAAGACAACTTTTGCATGAAAATACGTATCTAGTACTTTTTTGATCGATGGTATCAAATAACAAACACATTTTATTTAATCTGAACATTCTCGTCTGAACGACTTTTGGATTTTTTATTTCTTAATGGCATTAACTTAAGTTTTATTTATAGCACTATAAAGCAGGATGTTTAAATAAAAAAAAAGTTTATTGGGAGTTTAAATGCTAAATTATGGGTATACGATAAAAATCGGCTAAGATGAAATCGGACTTGAACCAGCGGAAATACGTTAACGGTTACATACTACGAAATGCTTATGTACGGTATTTAAAAATAAATACAATTTTAGGTTATGCTGAGAAATGGTAAAGATGGAACTCTTGTTATGTCATCGTATCTGTCTATCCATTCGTCACATTTTTTTGTCGGAGCTATCTATGAAAATTCCAAGATAAATCAAATTATGAAAACCTAGCGGCTCACCCTCACTTCCCTCGAGTTCGCCTCTAAGAAAACAAAAACAAACTTATTCCACGGGAACTATACAATTCTTCAGGATAAAAAGTAGCCTATGCGTTATTCCAGACTATAATCTACCTCTGTACCAAATTTCATCCAGATCCGTTCAGCCGTTCTGGCGTGAAAGAGTAACAAACATACATCTATAATTTATATTATTAGTATAGATGATATATTAAGTACAATCTGCAACAGAGACGAATAAGTACTCGTATTTAAAACTCAAATTTCAAATTGTTTATAGACTACAGGGTTACGCTAAAAGATTTTACGTATTTCATCATAAAAAATATGCATATAAATATCCTCCATTTTCATTATTATTTCAAAATTCAAAATCAAATCAATCCCTAAATACATATAAAAAATTAAATTAAAAATTATTTAACCCCTATTGTCGAGTATTCAAATAACTCAAAACCTTTTTGCTAAAGAAAATTCACTGATTTCAAAATCTATTCTAACCATTTTTACCCTTAATTTATAGTTACCTTCAATATCTATTAAAACCATTTTTACCCTCCCTACAGGTGGTATTATCTTAAATGTATCTAAGACCACCCTTTGAGAAATTAGATACTACTATTTATCAAAAATTATAATAAAAATCCATTCACGTTTCACCGAGATATAACGTAACAAACAAAAAAATAACCAAATCGAGTATCGAATGTTTAATATTCAAGCAAATCTGCTGAAAAAATCTTTTTCAATATATATATAAAAGGCAACAAAATAAAAAAGACGACTAGAATTAATGAAGTTGGTAGTTGTTTACATAACAATGCATATATTTGTTTAACTTGTTCTTGACTCGCCGGTATCTTTATTCAATAGAGCGTGAAACGACTAAACTTTTGTTGTACTGTCTATTTCTATTGATGGCACAGCATTGTATCATTCAATACAACAACAATAGTGTTGAGATTAAATATCCTCTACCGACACTGGATATTATTATTTCTCAAACAATTTTTAGATCATTTGAATCGCTCGAACAATTTTTTTATCGTTAAAATAGAATTTATTGTAAAAAATGGTGATTGGTTTTGATTATTAATATCACAGTTTTAGATCGTATTGATTTTAAGCTTTAGGCTAGTTTCACACATATTAATGTATGTATATACTAGACATTTGCCCTTGCTTTGCTCGAATGCCTTAAGTGTCTTTTGTATTCATAATACAGGAACGTCACATTTTGCCAATTTTTGAACTGCAGCCAATCTGTTACTAATACATACTAACTAAACTACTGCTACTAAACTAAGCATCCAAATCTAGCTGTTTTTGAGTGTAGGAGTAACTGACATACACACATACATACAAGCAAACTTACGCATTCATAATAGTATTGTGTGTGTAAATAAAATATAATACAATATGATAATCGAAGGCAGTGGTAGCCTAGTGGTAACGCGCTCGCTTGGGAAACCGAGTGAAGCGGGTTCAAATCCCGAATCTCGCACCTCTGATATTTTCATGTGCGAATTATTTTCTAACTTGATTACCACTTGCCTCACGGTGAAGGAAAATATCGTGAGGAAACCTGCATGTCTGAGAGAACCTAGCAAGTTTTCGAAAGACATGTGAAGTCCGCCAATCCGCACTTGGCCAGCGTGGTGGACTATGGCCTGATTCCCCTCGTCTTAAAGGGAGACCCGTGCCCAGCAATGGGACGTTAAAAAGGGCTGAATACATGATAATCGAAGTCGGACCATCGTTCTTCCAATGGGAATACTAAACGATTAGTACCTACCACTTTCAATGATATACTAAAATCTTAACAGCCATATAATTAATCTCATTAAAAATACCACAATCTGTCTTTATATCATATTTAAAGTAAAATGAATTGTAGCACATCTAACGGCTTCGCTTACATGTCAAGCGATTGATATGTTTTGATACGAAGCGGACCACCATTTCAATCAATATGCTAATGTACGAGCAACACAATCTAGTTATAATAGACAGCTGTGTTACTTCACACGATTGAATATATAGGCCACTACTTATATACTGGACTAGCGATTCACCCTCGCTTCGTTTCTCCCTAGACAATAAATCTATCCCATGGGAACCTTACATTTTTCCGGGATAAAAAGTAACCTATGTGCTATTCTAGATTATATTTTCATCCAGATCCGTTCAGCCGTTCTGGCGTAAATGAGTAACAAACATCCATCCATCCTCAAAAATTTTCACGTTTATAATAATATTAATAAGATATTTTGTAATTAATAAAAATACAAGGGCAAACTAGAAAAATATAATAATTGTAACCAAACTACGACACTTAGAAGCTCCACTATAACTACCATCAGATCAGCTAGATGGCATTAAATTATTTTATTGTCAGCCACATTTCATATTGTTCCAGAATCTATACGTATAATATTATAAAGAGACAGAGTTTGCGTGCTTCTTTGTTTGTTTGTTTGAACGCGCCAATCTCAAGAACTGCATTTTTTTTAAATGAAAAAAAAATGTTTGAAAAATTCTATGCATTAGATAGCCCGTTTATTAAGTAAGGCTATAGGTATATAATATATAGTAATATATAGTAGGCATATAATATATAGTCCATATATTCCATACTAACCGGTAAAACGTAACGTATCGTATCGCTAGTATACCTACATATTGATGTGATTTTAATCTTAAAGCTAAGAAAGCTAAATCAACTTTATCATCATTATATTATTAGGAGATTTGATCATAAAACTATTAAGTTACTAATTATATGTAAATCATATTATCAATACAATTATCATAATATTTAGGTAATAACAAGTCAATATACTCGTATATCTTAATTTTTTTTTATTGAACATTTTATTTTTTTATTTATTAATCCTTTATTATACCAAAACAAAAATATAATTTAAAATATATTACTTTAAAAATATATTTTAGTGTAAAGGCGACCTTATCACTAAAGTGATCTCTTCCAGGCAACCTATATTATAAAGAAACTCGTAGGGTAGAATGGATTATGGTTGGCGCAGAAGAAAAAAGTAGTCTATAACAAACTTACTTAAACGGTACATACAATAAATTACACAAAGTTTACATAAATAACAATAAAGACAAACATAAATATATTTTATAATGTATAAGTGTAAAAAATATACGTATGTATATATTTTACAATAAATTTACATTAACAGGGCTTACATAAAAATACATAGATTTACAGCAATAAATAGTAGTTTTTAAGACGACACTTAAATACTTGCACTGATTCCGACTGGCAAATGTCATGTGGTAAAGCATTCCATAATATTACAAAGTTGACTGTATAAGAGGTACCATAGCTTTGGGTGCGACTTCGTTTGTTTGTTTGTTCTTGTTTCACGTCGAAACTAGTGACGTATTAGCGTGATTTCTTATGTGTACTTTGTACCGCGGGAGATTATCTCATTACCACGAGAAAACACTTTATAGTACAACCTGCAACAACTAAGCTTACCTTATATGTATATACATATATAATATATGACGGGCAATGCTAAAACATGAACATATTTTACATTTTATTGTATCATCATATTTATTTAAATAGTTAGTAATACTTCGGCAACCGAGCTTCACTTGCGATTATTCGGAAACAATACAAAATTGCGTCGTTTATAAAAAATAGTTATTTAGATAAACCTAAACAGCAAAACCTAATTTTCTACCTAACCTAACCTAAATAGAAA
Organism: Argynnis bischoffii washingtonia; assembly: GCA_033884665.1. Taxonomy (NCBI): domain Eukaryota; kingdom Metazoa; phylum Arthropoda; class Insecta; order Lepidoptera; family Nymphalidae; genus Argynnis; species Argynnis bischoffii. The sequence continues at coordinate 4,789,479 of JAEMGE010000029.1, forward strand.
TTTTTATCTGTAATGTAATAGTAATAAATAAGAGTTCCCTGCGCTCGTATAAACTGTATTGCAGGACCTAAAATATAAATAACTTTATCCATGCCAATATTATAAATATGAAAGTTTGTGAGGATGGATGGATGTTTTTTACTCATTCACGCCAGAACGGTTAAACGGATCTAGATGAAATTTGGCACAGAAATAGATCATAGTCTATAATAGCATATAGGTTACTTTTTATCCCAGAAAAATGTACGGTTCCCGTGGGATAGATTTGTTTTTGTCTAGAGACGAACACGAAGCGAAGGGAGGCGGAGTCGCTAGTGTACAATATATAAGAATTGTTCATTCATTATTAAAAAAATTTGGCATATTACTAAAATTTAATAATGCTGTTTACTTCCAGTAAGCTGTGGCATATGAAATACGACTGAATAGATAATCGTGTTTACTGAAGAAACTAACTGCTACTTTCTGTGCAAACAGTTTTGGTCATATATTATTGTCTAATAATATGAATGTTATGATCGATGCTAGTTATTGCGTACTATAATAGTTCTATTTGAAGTATTATTCTATACATACCAGTGTCCCAGTGCTCAAAATTCTATAAACCGTATAAAAAATTAGAGGAAAATATATATTAATATTAATAAAATTCAACCTATTTATGTATTCATTAAGTTATATATTTACTAGCAGCTCACCCTCTCTTCGCTCGGGTTCGCCTCTAAGAAACCAATAACAAATCTATCCCACGGGAACCGTACATTTTTCCGGGATAAAAAGTAGTCTATGTGTTATTCCAAACTATAATCTATCTCTGTGTCAAATTTTATCCAGATCCATTCAGCCATTCTGGCGTGAAAGAGTAACAAACATACATCCATACATCCATACTCAAAAACTTTCACATTTATATCATTAGTATAGATTGTCTTGCGTATATTACAATATTAACTCTTAACTATTATTCTCAATTTGACCACAGACTTTAACAATAACCAAAGGAGTGTATATGCGTGTGTGTGTCAACTACATAGTAGTGTGTGTAATTATTTTTTTATTGATTTAATGTATTTTTTTTGCATAATTAAAAAAAAAATAGCATAAACTATAAGTGTGGGAAATTTTATGCTCCTCCGTCCGCGCAATTTTCGTAAAAAGGAGAACAAAGTTTTTGCTTCACGTATTAATATTTATGTATATAATAAAAATAACTGTTTTCATTTTTTTTATTCATAACACTAAATCTCGTTAACTTCTACTAAACAAAAAAAAATCGTTTGACTAACAGAGGAGAAAAATTTACTGAACTGTTTTGTTTTTGCCTATTTATATATAGAAGATAGTGAGTTCGATATTTTGCAATGATGACTAAACGAGAAGACTCATTACCAATCCGTATCCAATAATTCAAGAATAACGAACTTCCCTTACAAAATTTAATTCTAAATTATTATTAGGTGTGTAATAAGTTTTTAAAAAACCTTAATCTATGTTTCGATTATCTTTTCCTTATACACAGATCTGATGCGAAATTTTATGCTGTTAATAGTTAGCTAATTTCGTTTTAGATCTGGCAAGTTTTTCTTCTGTATGTCACAACTAATTTAATGTAATTTGACTGTACTTGCTGTGCCAGCGGTCGTGGGTTCGAGTCCCGCTGGGGGCATTCAATTGTGTGCTGAGCACGAATGTTTGTATTCCAGTCATGGGTGTTTATATTTATAATATGTATGTATTTAAAGTTGTATATGTATAGTGTATCAACTATCTGGTATCCATAACACATGCCTGCTAGCTTACCACAGAACCAAATGGTGCTGTTAATGTCCCAACATATTTTATTTATTATTATTTAAATGTAATCCACCTAACAACTACTGGTATTTTTGAGCTGAAACTTTGAAGTGAGATATCTTTGGATAGCCTTTAAAATATGTGATGTTTATTTTTTTATCAGTTATTGCCAATTAGTTGCTAAAATTGCAAAAATTTGATAGTTATTCATAGAACTAATTCACACACTTGTTATAAAAATGTTGAATTTTATGGCACTAATAACTAAGTCACTAAAATTTTATCTTAAATTCCTTAAAACTATAAATTTAGTATGAAAAAGCCGTTAAAATGGCAATTTTTTAGTATATATATGAAATTATCATATAACATGGTGTTTGACAAGCAAAAGATATATTATTAAAAAACCTTTCTCACAGCTAAAGAGGAAATCATTCAAACCACTAGTCTGGCGCCATTAGAAAACTTGTTTTATACAGGTTTAAGATGCTGATCATTTCTCGGAAGTTTGGCATATACATTAATATACATCAATAATATATGGCTTTAATATAAAGCAAGAGTAAGAAAATATTATAAATAATACGTATTTTTATATGTATCATTTAATGGTGTTTGGGATTGAGATTTTGAATAGAAATTCAATAAAATTTTAGGTAATATATTTATATACATGTATATATATATATATATATATATATATATATATATATATATATATATATATATATATATGTATTACAAAATAGGTACACAACCACATCAATCCCATATATTTTTTTAGATATGTTCTCTTCAATGATTGTAGAATGACATCTAGCCTAAGATATTTCAAGATGGTGTCATGATTTTATCTACTGTCTGTCAGTGCAACAAAAAAGCAAGATTAACCATTCAAACATGCTTGTGATTAGTCGCCTATCTTCTATATATACCTAATGTTTTTATTAAAATATTTATAAATAATAGGACTAGTGGCTTAAGTTCACTTCGCTGGAGTGCTTTAGTTACATAATATTAAGCTTCTCCAGTTTTATTTAACTACTCTAAATTCTTCAGACGTTATAATGTAAAGGAGTAATAAATATTCACATACATATGTAGGTTTGACGACACGTTTGGCTCTGTTTGTAGTGACCCTACTTGCTGTGCTAGCGGTCGCGGATTCAAGTCCCGCTGGGGGTATTCATTTGTGTGATGGGCACGAATGTTTGTACTTCAGTCATGGGTATTTATATTTATAATGTATGTATTTAAAGATATATATGTGTAGTGTATCAACTATCTGGTATCTATAACACAAGCCTCGTAGCTTACCATGGAACTAGATGGTGCTGCGTGTTAATGTCCCAACATATTTATATTTTATTTCATTTATTTAACTTTCATATTTATAATAGTAACCCAATTTGAGCTTTTCAATTACAGAACAATTTAATTTAAACTTATGTACAAGTTTTCTAAACTTTTTTTACAATCTAAACTAAATATAACTAAAATCAACATTAACACAAAAGTAAAGTAATTAGATTTAGAAAATTAATCTAAGTTTCCATACAAAGTTTCTTTCAAAGGAAAAAATTATCTGTTCGCATCATACAAAGGCCTAGTCAGTGTTTAAGTATTTTTGCTATAACTTTTTTATTTACATTCTTATATGAAAAGGCCCGATGTGGAAAATGCGGTCAAGAGCAAATAGTTGTTTATGGATAAATTCCTTGAAAGTGGATACCGTTTTCTAAGGCTTTCAAATTATTTTGTACACGATTTGTACTAAATAGGCCAAAAAGTTCTGTGGCTTCACCCGTGAACGACCTTATTTATGCTAATTCCATCTATACTAATAGGTATTATAATATATTATAAAGAGGAAAGATTTTTTTGTTTGTTTGTTTGTACCGAATAAATTCCGTATAATTTAGCTGAAATTTGGTAAGAAGATAGTTTAAGACCCTGGGAAGGACATAGGATAGTTTTTATCCCGGAAATCATTACTTAAGGGTAGAAAATGAGGATGAAAATTTGTATGGGGAATCAACCTAGAGACGATCCCGAGCAAAGTGAGGGTGAGTCGCTAGTATAGTATATTTTGGCTATGAAGGCGATCTTGCAACGATCCATTGCATTGTGGCCATAAAGTTACTCTGTGGGTTTTAGAGATTAAGAGTCTCACACTCACAGCTAGTGGCTCTTTCGTAGACAGTGGCAGTCCATTGTCAACGCGTTCTCTTGGAACACCGAGTGAAGTGGGTTCAAATCCCGACTCTTACACCTCGGATATTTTCATATGCGGATCATTTTAACCATGATTGCGACATGTCTTACGGTGATGGAAAATATCGTGAGGAAACCTGTATGTCTAGCAAGTTTTCGAAAGACATGTGAAGTCCGCCAACCCGCACTTGGCCAACGTGGACTATGGCCTCAACCGTTTCGTATTGAAAGAAGGCCTATGTTCAGCGGTTGTTAAAAGGAACTGAATTGATAGTATATGATAAAGAGGCAGAGTTTGTTTGTTTAAATTTGCTGATCTCAGGAACTACTAATCCGATTTGAAAAATTCTTTTTGTATTAGATAGCGCGTTTATTGAAGAAGACATGCTGATGATTGATATATCCACATGCTACTTATACAAGGTAGTGGAGCAATAAAATAAAAAAATAATTTATCTATTCCATACTAACAGTCAAAACGTACTTTGGGACGAACCTGAGCGAAATAAGGGTGAGACACTAGTAAGAATATAAAAGAAAAAAAACTACTCATAATAAATTATGTATATATTGATATATATTTGTTGTTTTAAACTGAAAAACATTCTTAAAACTATGAAACAATGGAGCAATAACTTCAATAGAAATATTAGAAACTATTAAATAGTAGCACAGTTGAGTTGAAGTTGATTTTTTAAAATTATTACTAGCGAAACTACTCTCCAAAGAGTTTATGTCATTAGGTGTGTTAAATAGATATATTATGTAAATATTATTATTATTATTAGCCAGCGTTAAACATAAATTTTATTTTATTTTGTCGTGAATTTTCCGATGTTTTAATAGTTAGGTATTCTCCTATTCTTAATGGAGGCAAATCTAACAAATCAAAAATCATAAAAATTGGTCCAGACGTTCTTGAGTTTTAAAATGGTGTAACTAACCCGACACACACATAAATATACATAGTATAATTAGTAACGTAGTGTAATATATATATATATATATATATATATATATATATATATATATATATATTACACTACGTTAACGCTATACCCCTTAGAAATGGAGTACATAAATAAGAATGCAAGCAGAAACGCAAGGAATAACTAGAGTAGGTATTATAATTACCTTTCTCTCACTCTACTTCAAAACGAAAAGCTATTAATAACTGCAGATTAAGCTTCAGCATAACTAAGAATAAGGTCTAACATAATATTAAACTTATATTATAACGGTATGTAAAAGTTCCTTGCTATACATAACAGCTAATATGAAAACTTTGCATTAAGTTGCTAACGTTCTATAAAGACTCAGTCATTTCAAAATGAAGATAATTATAATAAAGACAGGACTCCTCTCAGCGACTAAGTTTATAACAGATTTCTATCCTACGGGATATGTTAATATTTTAGGGTAAACAGTACAGTCTACAGTTATCCATTGCTTTTACTATGACGGACAAATGAATTATAAATTAACCAGTTTGATTTAATTTATTTGTTTGTTTGTCTATTTGTTTGAACGCGCTAAACTCTGAAACTACCAGACCGATTTAAAATTTGTAATGTACACTAATGTTAATGTAGAATGTTTTTTTTATACAAATAAAGATATCACATACATACGTATTAACCTATAAAGTTTTAATTAAGTTTTCTTTTCGGATTTTTTTGCACACTCATTTTGTATCCCGACATTTCGAATGCTTTTCAGCAATCAATCATTCAAGATCTATATATATATGTATAATAAAATTGTAACTAAGCTAGATCTGTACATAAAAATTTTTTATGGAAAATCTTAATAAAATAGACATTATTATCAATACAGAGGCCGAATCTATGGTTTTTAGAATTTTTGTCTTTTGTCTGTCTGTATGTCTGTGACCACATCACCGAAAAACCACTGGAGGAATTTTGATAGGTACCTATGATGATAGCTATGATGATATCCGTATCAACATATAGGATACTTTTTACTGCGGGATAATATATCAGTTCTGCGAAATCTATATTATACGTTAAAACGTAAGTAGGGATGAACCCGAGCGGAGCAAGGGTGGGTCGTTAGTATTAAATATTCGCGTAAATGTAAGAAATTATTACGTTTTCTGTTAAAAACATATTTCTTAATGTTAGCGCACTGTGTAGTTTTTCCATCAAGACGCAATTCTCTAGAGAACTGAGTCTATTAACTTGGTAGTGTGAGAGAGATGGAGATATAGTCATCGCAAATAGTCATCAGGAAGCCTATAAGGTTTTTATAAAGATTTTACTTCATACTTATATGCTGTGGTCTATCTTTGCTTAATCGATTTTGATATGGTTTGTCCTTTTCTTGTATGTTATAGTGATAAATTGTATTTTTAGGTTTGTGTCAAAAATTAAGTATGAAATACACTATTTATTAATTATCTGGTATCCATAACACAGGCCTCGAAGCTTCGTAGCTTACCATGGAACTAGATGGTGCTATGTGTTATTGTCTCAACATAAAAACTCATATTGAAATCAACTAACTATAAAAGATTGTTTTCTGTTTTGAAACAAAATGAAATAAGGAAATTCAGATTTTATTTCTATATAGATCATTGTTATTTATTTTAGTTAGAACGATTGCAGGAAAAATCTAGCAAATTGTTAAACCACTAAAACTAATGTGGGGATTGTTTCTATTGAATGGAACATTAATAACTAATTATATGACTTCCTTAGATATAAATATGTATATTGACTCTTTTTGATGATAATAATATTATGTTTATTGTCGTTAAAGAAGGGGTAGATACTCAATGATGAATGATGAAATAATATACAACTGGATACAATTTTTAGAAAAGTAATAAAATTAAATTATAGTATAGTAGTTATATTATGTATAATATGTGATTATTAGTACTAACAATTGTAGTTTTTATTTTATCTTATTAATTTTGTATACGTATATTGTATTGTCTATTGTAGGTCCTGATTTTACAACGAATCGCTCGGTTTCTACATGTAATTAGATTAGTGTTATATATATTATTTTTTTTCATTTTTAACCGGGCATTCTATATATAACGTGCTTTCTCCTTTCTACGCGATTTGAGCACACCAAAAGCACTCCTAGAAGCCACGAAACTAAGGAATTGAATAAAATTTTAAGAATTCAGTCATAAAAATTAAATATTGGGACGTCTTCATATAAAAAAAAAACACTACATCTTTAAATTATAAGAAAAATTGAATAACCTACAAATTACAATCGTTAGACTATATTATAAAAGTTTTAAACCAAACGTATTAGAAACTTATATCGGATGTCTACCACATGAACTTTAGTACATAACTATATACATAATACATTTGTATATAATACATACAATCTGGCTGGATAGCTTCCCGACAAGTCAAAGCAGGTTGTGTGTCCGTTGCACCTGTCGTTCCGCTATTTTTGTTTCCAATTGTACAGTCAACAACAAAAATGGGTATAAATTATTGTTTATGAGAAATCTATAAGCGTTGTATAAATTTACATAAATATGAATGAAATATTTTCTTAGATTTACATGAATATTTAACGCTTTATTTGAAATATAATATTGTTATTTCAAGCACTTGACTTGTATGGAGATTGATATATAGATTTTTTTCTTTTTATAATACAACTATCGACTCACCCTCACTTCGCTTCGGGTTCGTCCCTAGACAAAAACAAATCTATCCCACGAGAACCGTAAATTTTCCGGGATGATATATAGCCTAAAACCTTCCCCGATAAATGAACTATCCAACACAAAAAGAATTTTTCAATTCCAACCAGTAGTTCCTGAGATTAGCGCGTTCAACCAAACAAACAAACTCTTCAGCTTTATAATATTAGTATAGATAAGTATATATTATATCGATGATTTGTTGTATTGCAAGTAGAACTTTTGACGACCCGGAATAGATACATTTACCGAAATATGTTGAGAATAGCCGTTCCCAAATGATATGGAACAAAGCTAGATAAAGAGAGGGAAATATGCATATGATGTGATGAGGAACTCAATCTACATATATAATAAAAGTATAACTGATCACTGTCTGTATGTGGAAAATGTTTGAGAAAAACTATTATCTATTCTCTCTCTTATCTAAGTCTTTAAACTCAAAACAATATTTTTTATTTTTTTTTCTGTTTGCCTGTGCGTTTGTGCGCGCTTATCTCAGTAATAGTTTAATCAACATGAGTGTAGTTTTCACTAATATATTGTGGTAAACTTTAATTAACATTTACTATTTGTTATATATCAATAAGTTCATAAAAAAATTATGTACATTTAAAGAATCGCCTAGAGCCGAGGAAAGCGAGGGTGAGTCGTTAGTTTCTAATTTATTCATTTTATTTTGAAACTATTTAGAATAATAACAAACTATATTACTGACTAACTCATTAATTTTACTTGAAGATTTATTTTTTATTTTTTAGTATTACTTGAAGAGAGACATAAAGACACAAGGAGTGGAGTTAGATATAGACCCAGCGATAGTAAATCATTATCGTATACGTATCGTAACGAAAATAATTTAAATAAAAAATATCAATAAATATCAAAATAATTTAAATAATATTTTATTTTCTATGAATTTTTTTTTCTCGCTAACTGTACCGTATACAGAATCTTGAAAGTATTGATTCTTTATAGTCACGCTTTAACGGCATTTCTTGCATGGTATATTATCTAATACTAACATTAGTTATAAATGCAAAAGAAAACAATGAAAAAAATGTTAATTACTCGTATTATGCACAATGGCTGACAGCTCTATATGGTTTGTAGGAGATGGATTTTTTTAAATAATATATATTTTTTTTAATTTTAAATAATATTTTTTATTTTTTTTAATAATAATAATAACATAAAAACGCATTTATACATACGGAATTTTTTTTAATAACGATATTCAAGGGACTCGCCTATTTATGAATAGTTATTATTTCTCTTTGTGGCTTTATTATTTGCTAGAGAAACCCTCTGGCTCTGATCAGACAATTAAATATACTTCAATGTATTCTTGAAGAAGGCAGAATCTTGTGCTAACTAATTCAAGCCTAGTCAGCAAGACTAGAAACAGATTGATACAAAACTTCGATATGGGTTAAACGGAGTGACCGGCCTGTTTATAAAACTTCCTAACATCGACATTGCTTGAAAACTTAATAATACAAATGTAGGTATTCATTTTTCATTCACTACTACCTACTTTGCGAATCGAACCCATGATATCCAGTAGCCCATTAGATATAAGATAGTCAATGTCCCATTACGCCATGAAAAATGTATACTATAATATTTAGAAATCGTCACCGGTATCCTGTTTTCACGTACGTGAAAGCCGATTGGCTATATCGAACCTGACACCACGTATCAGTGACAACTGGCAATTCAAGTTTGTTTTTTCTACTAGTACCTACGAGTAGTCGAGCGTGACTTGCATAGGCATGAATAGAGATGCTTGGCAACATTTATTACACTATATTATATACTAGCTTTTCTTACGGCTCTACTCGCGTAGTCTATTTATGTATAACTGTTTCGATATTAAAATTCATAAAGTGATGTTAGATAGCCTAAGATTCCTCACGAATTGGCACTTAAAGTGGTCGGTCCCACGCCTTAACACCGGTCACCACTCACCGGTCGTGTCTCGTGTCGTCCCACCGGAGTATGAGAGTGACAGGAATAGAGAGTGCACTTGTGTCTTCGCGTACACTTGTGCACTATAATATCTCCTGCGTAGTCGGCTAATCTCAATGAGATTGGCCGGCATGGAATCGGTCAGGAGGACATATAGCCTATAGTCTTCCTCAATAAACGGGCTATCTAATGCAAAAAGAATTTTTCAAATCGTATTAATAGTTCCTGAGATTAGCGCGTTCAAACAGACAAACAAATTTTGCCTCTTTAATATATATAATATAAGATATATAAAGCTATCATTAAAAAGTTTTTAAAGATCATTAAGCAGAATTAACTCAAATACTTTGTTTATGAATCGTGCAAATAACACATTAGTGTTCTATGAACAGTTAAAGTTAATCTAGTTTTGTATCTAACAGTTATTTGGTGTGCCTCATAAAGATGATTGCAATAGTTTTAAACCTAACTTACCTAATAAGGTTTACTGCAGTGACGGTTCATACCTGGTGATTACAGTTGCATGCTACTAATTTCGTGTTATAACAAAAGACGAGTATACAATTCCAGTGTTTTTTTCAGAAATTATAGTAAAAATAACCAAACGACACGTAATTGGTGCCAATATTTGTAGTGCAACTTTTATTAAATTTTTAATGTATTTTTGACCTACTTCAAAATTGGGGTGCTTTTTTTATATTGTGTTTTTTTTTATTTCCGCTCATTTCAATGGTAGTCCCATATAAATAAAAAAAATGTCACCCCAAAGGGTGGTACTTTAAAAGTAATTATCAAGTTCATGTTACCTTTAACATCACAACAATCCATTTGCAAATAACTTTCGTCTATACATATTACATATACTTAATAAAATTCTAACTGAGTCGAATTTGTATATTAAATATTTTTTTTAAACTTATTGAAATAGTCATTATTGCCGAAAAAGGCAAAATGGCCGAATCCATAGTTTTTTTAGAATTTTCGTCTGTCTGTCTGTCTGGGAACGCATTACAAGAAAACCACTGGACAGATTTTGATGAAATTTGGTATGATGATAGCCCATTATCCGGATCAACATAAAGGATACTTTTTACTGCGGGAAAATATCTCATTTCTCAGTAATCTGTTCTAACAGTTCAAACGTAAATAGGGATGAACCCGAGCGACGCGAGGGTGAGTCGCTAGTTTACTTTAAGAATAAATAAGCATTTATTTATTATTTACAATTTTTAATATCCAATAACTAAGCATAATAAAAAGTGATCGAAGTTATAAACTCTATAGAAAACATGTCCGAGTACGTAAGTTCGAAAATATTATTTTCAAAGAAAATCTTACAGTCATTAAAAATATGCACCCACAGTGCAATTTAATGGGAGCTGTCGAATGGATTCAATACAATCTGCACATCAAAATTTTAAATAGCGCTGACTCATTCATTATGAGTAAAAAGAAATATTTTCTTATTCCGCTACAAGTCACATCAGGCAAAAAGTTAAAACATCTGGGAAAAGGTAGATGCAAACCTGTTATGCTGAAGTACATGTGCACCTTAAGTAATGGACGCAAGCGACATAATTTCTTTGAGCGAATATATAACATGTTGTACAGTAATAAAGTCCAGTTTAGCTCGAACATTTTATCGCGTGGCTGAAACGTAAAACAACTTAGATGGAAAAAGTCATAAAAATAAACTCTTCAAACGATTCTCGCTTTAAATTTACAAGAAATAAGATGATTTTTCCCATGCTAAGATTTTGTAGTAAATTATGTACTGTTTTGCAACGTTTTAACCCATCACTCGTTACCAGTTTTGTTTAGGGTGCGTTAAACTTTACGGGAATGAAAACCGTAGTTTCTTTTATAAATTTATTTTCATTTGTAATATGGACAAAATGAATTTAAACTGCTGCGAAATTGTGATAAATATAATGCTGGCTTTTATTTCAAAAAATTTTTAAGTGTGGATCCCTTTTCTTTTAATGATATACTCGTATTTCAGTGAACTATCATGTATATTTTAATTAAAAAGTTTATATATAATACTTTTGTGATTGAATAAAATACCTAAATTACACTGTGCGTAGGAATCTGACTTTTGATCTTTATTTTTATATAGGGCATTGAAAAAGTGAACGAGAGGACATATTAAAATAACTAAATACCTATATATAAAAAATTTAAGAGTGTGTGTATAAATGTTTACACGCGCAAGAAGTAAAACTTCTGTAGGTTATCGGTACTCTTTATGAAATTCAATTTATGTTTAAATAATTAGGATAGGTAAGACACTAAAAAAAAATATTAGGCATATTAAAATCATATATTTATAGAATATCATTTAAGGAAAGAATATAATATTGTATATCATTTGTCAGACAATAACAACGGTTACCATGGCAACAAACGTACATATATTTTTTCGTAACGCATTCACTAGCTTACCCCCCAAGTCAAGCGCGCGTAAAGAAGTTTTACTTAAAAAAATATTTAAAATGAATTATATTTCTTATAATACACGAATATTATTTTATTTGATTCTACCCGGGACTCATCTTATTGGGTAGATTCTTTAATACGGTTCTTTAATATGGTTTTAGCATTAGTATCTTATTTTTCTAAATATAAACTCTATTCCAAATTGTCACTCAAATAATTTACGGAAGACATAACGTAAAAACTCACTGACTTCACTAGTCACATACAAAGTCTTGCATTTATAATGTTACTAATTCAATTCTCTTGTTAATGGCTTCTATTGCCCGCAAGTCGCAACATCGCTCGCGTGGTAAGTTAGGGCGAGGATGAAAGGTAACCCATCTCCCGGGTGAAATTTATATGTCCTTGGCAAATTTTATCGAAATTTATTCAGCGGTTTAGGTGTAAAAAGGACAGATAGAGTGACTTTTACATTTATAATATTAAGTAGGGGTTGTGATAAAAATATACTCGTTAGTAGTAAAAAGAAATATTAATATAATGTCAAAATAAATAACATATAGTTAATTAACGAGATGTTTCGATAAATTACATATTTACACAATAATAAACAAAAAGTGCTTATAATTTATTATTATAAATTCTAACCCTATACTCTACAGGGTAAAGACTATGTAACCTATACCCTAATGGTAATCGAACGCTATACCCTATTGGGTATAGGTTTCGATTAACATTAGAAACAAGTACATAATCTATCTTCAAACAATAATCGATGCTGTATCCTTACAAAAACATATGAAACGTATTCCATTCGGTAGTATAGTCTAATTACATAATATAAAGTTTTAAAATGTAAACCCCTCTAATATAAAATAACGTAAAAAATTATCACCCCAACACAGCACTCTCTTAAATTGGTTTTTTAACGAATAATAACATTTAGTGTTAAAAGATAATGTTTTTCGTTACATGCATTTTACATTAGCTTTGATTTATTGCACGCAATAAAATAATTTGGATATTGCACTTGCATATTTTAGTTTGAAATGTATATGAATGAATTTTTAAATCAAATTGTTGTGTATTTATTAACAAAATATATTTTATTTCATTATTTTGTTCTTATTATAGAGTCTAGACCTGTGGTTCCCAAATGGTGGTCCGCGGAACCCTAGGGTTATGTGTAAGGATCACAGGGGTTCCAAGTTCCCCTCCAACGTATTTATCTTGGGCCTCATTAGCGTCCGGCAGTTCAGCCGGGTGCGAAGCCAAGAAACGCACAGGGAGGTAGCCAACTGTATTGATTATAAGATATCTTTAAGGGTTGAAGATTTTGGGGGGAAAAAAATCACTTTTTTTTTGAAAAGGAAGGCTTCTGAAGGATAAAGGATTGCAAAAGAACAGCTTATATTTTAACGGTATATTCAAGGATGGGCGCTTTGTTCGAAAATCGTATAGACTAGATTTTACCCGCGAAGTGTGATATTTTCTTGTAGGATAAATCTTTCAAAGAGGTTTTTATCATCACACTATAGGATACGGGCCTCTCCTCAATTCGCTTTGGCAGAATTTACACGTCTTGCGAAAACTAATTTTAAGTTAGCTTAAGTTCAGCTACTATATGTGCAGCTAAATGATAATTATGTATATTATGTGATTTAGATATAAACAGTGGTAGCCCAGTGGTAACACAATCGCTTGGGAAACCGAGTGAAGCGGGTTCAAATCCCATGTCTCGCACCTCCGATATTTTCATGTGCGAATCATTTCCAACATGATTACCACTTGTCTTACGGTGAAGGAGAACATCGTGAGGAAACCTGCATGTCTGAGAAAACCTAGCAAGTTTTCAAAAGACATGTGAAGTCCGCCAATCCGCACTTGGCCAGCGTGGTGGACTATGGCCCGATTCCCCTCGTATTAAAGGGAGGCCCGTACCCAGCAGTGGGACGTTTAAAAGGGCTGAAGACATATAAATAATTGTAATATCGGGAATGAAATCCACTTTCCTTGTTTTTTTTTTAAACACGGGCGTTAATTAAGTCATACTAAACAGTACCGGGATTTGAACCTGCTTCATTTGGTTTTACAAACAAGCTTATTACAAAAAGGCTACCACTACGCACATAGGATAAAAGATAGAATGTTTGAATACTTTACAACAAGCATGGTCATTCATATAGGAGAGATTTAGGTTTTTGATGTCTCAAAAGTCTCTGAAACGATATTTTTCTACATATTATTAGACAATAATTTAAAAATATTTAAATCAAACAGAGTTAAAGAGACTTTAGTAAGTATAGTGGGATATTGTGCGAACTGGAGCGAAGTTAGAACGATTCGCTAGTCAAACATATTTTGAGGTTATTAAAGCTAGATAAGCAAATAACCGTACAACAGTAATGAGGGTGCAAATATATGCGTCGGAAAACCGTATTCCAGAATGGGAAAAACCTTTTTAAGATTCTGTCACGATAATTCAAGTACTTTTCAGTTGGCATTGCCCTGAAAATTCACGTTAGCCTTTTGTATCTGTGATGACAACTTGCTTTGCTTTAGCGAAAATTTGAAATGACATTTACTTTTAGTTCGTGTAAGATCATTTCGTACCTCATTTTTTTTATTAAAAAAGTTATTATACGTAGAGATTAACCTTTTTAAATTGAATGTAAGCATAAGTAAAATACTAATAATATAATAAAATTCTAAGTCAAATCTGTGAATTAAATATTTTTTGGAAAATCTTATTGAAACTGTCATTATTATCGATAGAGGACAGACCGAAAGAGACCGAAACTATAGTTCTTAGAATTTTTACTTGTCTGTCTGGGAACACATCACGAGAAATCCACAGAACAGATTTTGATGAGATTTGGTATGATGATAGATGGTTATCTGGGTCAACATGTAGGATAGTTTTTACTACAGGAATATATCTCATTTCTGAGAAATCTATACTAGATGTTAAAACATAACGCAAGGACGAACCCGAACGCAGCGAGGGTGAGTCGCTAGTTATAACATAATAATATGTCATACTTAACATATTGATCAATTATAAAGGGGTATTTGAATTTTTGCTAGTAATGAAACATAGATCATAATTAAAAGACTATGTAAGAAATTATCAAAAAAAAGCGCCTGATAAAAAGAAATAGCAAACACAATATCTTTGGTTCGTTATGGTTTAGCGAGTTAGTTTCTTGTTAAATAGACTTCTTACATAGCGTTCTATTAATGATATAATTATTATTTAATATTATTATATAATTATTTTTTGTATGAGATTCAGTGACAAACGAGCAGACAGACCACCTGATGGAAAGTAGTACCTGTCGCCCATAACACTTACGGTTCATGCACTTAGGTTTTAAGTAACAAAAATGCAGAACCACAGATGCGTTGTTACTGTGAGGACTAAGATGATATGCCTCTTGCCTGTAATTGAGCTGGCTACCTTATCCTTCAAACCGGAACACAACAATGCAATCATTGTTGCTTGGCGGCAGAAATAAATAAGGGGGTGGTACCCATCCAGTCGGACTCCTCAGGCTTGACAGAGTCCTACCATCGGTAATATTAATAAGGCAGTGGTAGCCCAGTGTTAACGCGCTGGCTTGAGAATCCGAGTGAAGTGGGTTTAAATCCCGGGTCCACACCTTTGATATTTTCATGTGCGAATCATTTCTATCATTATTACCACTTGCCTTACGGTGAAGGAAAACATCGTGAGGAAACTTGCATTTTTGAGAGAGCCTAGCAAGTTTTCAAAAGAAATGAAGTTAGCCAAGCCGCACTTGGCCAGCATCGTAGACTATGGCCTGTTCCCCCTACCATTGAAGGTAGGCCCGTGCCCAGCAGTGGGACGTTAAAAAGGGCTGAATACACAATGATGTAAGTTTCATTACAGGCAAAAGTAAAAAAAATGAAGCCACCGGTTCATACAAAAGCTTGCATTGTTCTTTTAAAAAAATAGAAAATATCGACTTTAATATTTAGAATTTTAGTTTTATAAAAAATTGTTATAGACGAATAAACAAACAAACAAACAAACATATTTTATATATATACTAATATTATGGTAGCAAGTATAAATATTTGAAGCTGTGAAATAAAATTATTTACTATATATTGCTCAGTCAAAATTTAAAGCGGGTTCATTTAGCATAATTAATTTACTAGCGAAACAAACTGGAATATACAGACAGTGCCATTTTAATTATAATGCAAATGAAAATTTAGCTTGAAAAATTATTTCTTAGAAATGAAATCCCCGCACGCTTTTGTAATATTTTCCTGAAAGGTCAAGTTATTTACCTTGAAAAGAAGCTGTACATCTCTAGTTAATGATGATAGCAGATTAAAAACTAAATCTACTTTTTCTATTTCTATTATCTTTAAAAATACCATTTACAAGCCTCTGTAGAAAATACTTCATTTATTGTAATAAAACTTTGTATACAACTTGTATTTAGAACGTAAACGATTCTTTTTTCATATCTTTTGTAATAGCCACTTTAAATTAAAAAAATTAAATAAATGTGTTAGGATATTAACACACAGCACCATCTAGTTCCATGGTAAGCTACGAGGCTTGTGTTATGGATACCAGATAGTACACATAATATATAACTTTAAATGCATAAATATTATAAATATAAACACCCATGACTGGAGAACAAACATTTGTGCTCATCACACGAATGCCCCCAGCGGAACTCGAACCCGCGATCGTTAGAACAGTAAGTTAAGTCACTATAAACTCAGCCAAACGTGTCAAATTAAGAGTAAATATGTAATTAAATATTACATTTAATTAAGAATATTATACATTATTTATGTTACTTCAAATAACATAAGACGTAAAAACTTATTTCTTTTTAAAGAATGTATATACGTGTAATACAGCTTTTCTTAGTAACTATTGAGTATGTAGGTAATAGCGAAGTAATTTTGGGGTATAGTGATTAACCAATAGGCACTGTCTAATATGACGTATACTACAAGTATGGATGTAAGTTTGTTATTGTTTCACGTAAAAACTACTCAACGGATTTTGATCAAACATTACAGCAATATAGTTTATTTATCAGAGCAACACATCTATATTAATATTATAAATATAAAAGTACCTCTGTCTGATACCCTTTCATGCTGAACAGATTTCGATAAAACTTGGCAAGGACATAGATTGCATCCTGGTAACGGACAAAGGCTACCCTTGAATTCCGGCTCGCTTGTCACGTGGGCGAAGCCGCGAGCAAAAATTAGTAAGCTATAATTTATAAAGAAGGCTAAAATTTTAAATGCGAATTATTATAATAACATATGTAGGTAGCCTTATAAAGGTTTCCTTTGAAATTCATCCCTTAAAATATGTAGTTGCGGGGTTTAGCAAAATTTGTGTAGAAAATAAAATATATTAATAACCGATAATCTTATTATGTTAATGTATGTATGCATAATGTATATATGTATGTTTATCCCATTTAGGTTAGACTTAAGCGTACCATCGAACCGCTGGTCGTAAAAATTATTGCTGCTCTTCTCGAAAGTAATCACATGCGGTAAATTATCGGAAACCGTTTATTTTTGACCAACTTCACAAAGGAAGTATTCTATTCGAGTGTATGTATTTGTTTCTGTGTATGTTATACAAATTCTTCGCAAATATTTATAACTTGTTCTTGTTGTATCTTTTTAATGACTCACTATTGAATGCACTTTATCTGGTTTCCCACTCAAGAGAGTTATAATTAAGCTACTCGTTCGCTACTTCGTTCATCTAATACTTTACTTATGTTTAAATTTTTCATGTGTCATCTTGCTTGATTTTAAAATAAATAAGTGAACAAAAAATCTAAAAAGATAGTCATTTAAAATGTCAAATATCGCATAAATTATGTATCAACGCGTAATTGCGCACAGCCTGAAACACTTTAAGGTGTTAACAGGCGTCTCCTGGGCAAACTCGATTGTAGACTTTAACCATGCCTTCGAGCTAAGATGAAGATCAAGAGTAAGCCCATTTCCAATAAAAAAAAAACTCGATCATATTTTCTTTACTATAATAATCGTAACCATTTCTATAGTTTACATGAATTTCAAAATAACGTTGGAGATATTTCAAAATTTATCGATTAATTTCTTCACTCAATTTCTCAATATAACAATAAACACGTTTTGTTCCACATAGCACCAAACTCTTTTTTCAAAGAATGGGTACCATTAAAATTGTAAAACATTGATTAGTACGTTTTTGCTACCAGTACCCGCTATCCGCAGTTTTTGTATACACATAATATTTATTTAGCAACTCTTTTTAACGGGTGAGAAACACGCGCCAAGATTTTTTTATTTTAAACTCTTTTACCTAAACAACGATGAGTGGAAATCCGATGATGCATAAAGACTTGATTTTTTTACTGTATATCAGTAATTGCCATTTAATTGTATTGATTTGTTAGAAAATAAATGGATTTATTAAGAACTTACGTTTTTCCATAGCGCTGCACGCGTAGTTCGATTATGTGTCATCATAGCTTTAAAAATATCCTGTGTTACTATGCTTTAAATACGCTATATTAAAGTTTTATCAAAATTTGAAGCAATAATATTTCTGGCTGATTGATTTTAGCCATTCTTAGTTAATAAGAGCATTAAAATCAGCTGTTTATAACATCTAAACTAATACAGTAAAATTATAATGTAACTGAGATTCCATCTATTTTCCGACATGTTTGGCTCAGTTTGTAGTGACCCTACTTGCTGTACCAGCGGTCGCGGGTTCGAGTCCCGCTGGGGGCATTCATTTGTGTGATAAGCACGAATATTTACACTCCAGCCATAGGTGTTAGCTATATAGTTATAGCTTTTCCAATAACCCTGATATACACACACGAATTAATATTCTATTTTTTTTTAATATTATATCTAAGCATATGTTAATTCCTATAAATTTCATCATGTTATACTAAGCCTAATAAGTACCATTATGGTAAGTACTTTACAAAGTCTTTACATAAAAATCCTATCAAACTAAGGACTCTCCATAAAAACTTACTTACACAAACGATGACACACCATTAAGCTTATTACTTTCGAAACAAACCATAAAGTTTATTTCTAAACCTGCAAAACTATCGATGATAAATTATTATTTATAAGTATTATATTATGTATATATTTTATATTTTAGAGAATGGTGGGTATAGCAATAACTCTTTTATACTGCCAATAAATGTCGAAATTTTCCTTGAAACTGTCTGTCGAGATAAAAAACACATATAGGTTTTATGAATGGTGCCCCAATAAATATACTGTCTAAAATATTTATCTACCCACCAGAATTAGAAGGATTACATTCCCCTCACTTACTTGTATATTAAGTACATTTTATTTCTAATAATATAAATGCAAATGTATGTTTGTTTGTCTGCTCTTATTACAGCAGCAGGTTGATAAAAGTTATCGGCCATCTACTCACAAAAATAACGCTATGCGAGTGGCAAATATTTAGGTATATAATAATAATAATATACTTAAGTATATTAAATTGTATAATTTTATATTAAAGTAAGTTGCCCGCGTTCAATCTACAAAAGAAAACTCTTTAACTTTTTGTTATCCAGCGACTCACCCGCGGTTCGCTCGGGTTCGTCGTTACGTATTTATATATATTGTTCATACAAAAATACTTAAATCGCGATTTAAAAAGGGGTGGGGGTAGGAGGGTGAAAAGTACTTTACGACCTTTTCTCATACTTACCAAATATAAAAAAAAATACAATAAAATCGGTCGAGCGGTTTCGGAAGGGTGCGACCACAAACACCGTGACACAAGGTATTTATATATTACAAGATAAAAATAGGATATTATTGATATTAAATAGTTATACCTTGCAATAAATAACAAATATTTCAGCAAAACTACAAAGTGGAAATGATAGAATATTAGAATTCCGTACTAACAAACTTCAAACGCGTACAGTCATATATACAAAACGTACCTTTTGACCCTTTAAAGAGAAATATTCCGATACAGAGCACTTACATATGAAATGCCCTCACAAAATTTGAGAGAATGGAATGTCATACATTGGGATCGAGATAGCAACTGTACCTATAATCTACTTGTACAGATAAACTAGCGACTCACCCTTGCTCCGCTCGGGTTCGCCCCTAGATACGTTTTAACGGTTAGTATTCTCAGATATAGATTTCTCAGAGATGAGATATTTTCCCGCAGTAAAAAATATCCTAAATGTTGACCCGGATAACCAGCTACCATCATACCAAATTTTATCGAAATCTGTCCAGTGGTTTTCTTGTTATCCTTTCCCAGACATCCAGACAGACAAAAATCTTACAAACTATAGATTCAGTTCTGTATCGATAATAATGACTATTTCAAGATTTTCCAAAAAATATTTAATGTACAAATTCACTCAAATGAATTTTATTATATATAAAGATATAAATTTACTATGGAGTTTTAGTTTTATAGTGTAGTAGGTATTTTAAATTTTGATGTTAAAGACAGACTAACAAAATTATTATATTGTTCCAAAATGTACTTTAGCCTACTGATATTGTTACATGGCAGTCTCAGTAAAACGTATGTATGTAGGTATAATGTACATACATACATACATATTATGCCACAATCATTTCATTCAGAGACTGGAGTTATAGGGCTAAAATTCGTTAAGTAGATGTTTAATGTACATTAACCGCTATCCAATTCTGCACAACTAGGTGTGTACAATGTATATATAATGTAACTCCGAAAATAAATTGAGTCTTACTTATAAAATAAACCTATACTTGCCTAAATTATATTATAAGCTACCCAGATGGCCAGACCATCTATACATATAATAAAATTGTAACTAATCGCCGTCTGTACGTAGAAGATATTGGAGAAAAACTATTATTGGGGATCTTTATTAACGCAATAGAACCTAAAACAATGATTTTTAGGTTTTTTTGTCTGTCTGTTTGTCTGTGTGTTTGTGCGCGCTAATCTTAGAAACGGCTTAACCGATTTGGGTGCAGTTTTCACTAATGTATTGTGGTAAGTATCACTTAACATTTATTTTTTTTTTAATTTAATAGGTTTCTAAATAAAAAAGTTATGTCAATTTAAAGAATCATCTAGGAGCGAACACGAGCGAAGCGAGGTTAAGCCGCTAGTTCATAATAAAATGTTTTACTTGAGCATCATTACAAAAGAATTACATTCATACAAATTTGTACGTGAGAAATAACTCGGCTTTCACCACTTTATTATTTCTTCTATTACCTACTTAGAGAAACTAAAGCTACAATTTGAAGTGTATAATTAAATGGCTATTTAGGAATAAGCCGCAACTATGTAGTCAATTACTTTTATTACCGCGTATACTTGTTGATTGTTCGTATTTGGGTTGCGGTATTGTGTAAAATATTTAGGCCAGTAAAATTATTATTATAAAATGCAGCCATTGTTTTTAGTTCTACTCTCGATTTGGTTTGAATACTGTTACTAGGCGTGTGCTGTCCGTCCGTCCGATTTCTTTTTAAAAGGTATTTTTTGTAAGTAAATATGTTATAGGATAAAATTTTCATGAAATATTGTTATTGTTTACTTGCGACTTAACATCGCCTTACTCGAGTACATTCCTAGGTACCTATGTATTCTTAGGTATGCTAGTATAGCCTAGGTGATACTTCAAAACGTCATAGTCTATCTTTGTACATAATTTAATTTAAAGCTGTGCAGCTATTTCAGTGTGTTACAAATAGACATATATTTTTTTTACATTGATTACATCTATAATCTATACTAATGTTATAAAAAAGAAAGATTTGTTTGTTTGTACCGAATAAGCTTCGAAATTACTAAACCAATTTAGATGACATTTGGTAAGAAGAAAGTTTGAGACCCTGGAATAGATATAGGATAGTTTTTATCCCGAAAATCATCCCTTAAGGGACGTGAAAATGGGGATAAAAGTTTGTATGCGAAAGTATCCTTGGGACAAACCCGAGCAAAGCAAGGGTGAGTCGTTAGTTAGTAATATAACTTATCTTGGGTATAACGAGAGCAATAGTTTAGTTTTATTACTTTTCCTATATCACGTTAACTATAAAAGACATGAAAAACAAGATAATTACACTACATAAAATTGTGTAAAAACATAAAATCCGTTGTAAATCAACTAATCTTTACTACTTTTATTAAAAATGCATATGAAATAATATGTAACAGTCAATGCTAGAAGTAAAGCTCTTAACTTCTAAGCCGTTAAAAATGAGTACGCCCACGCGTCAAAGGTATTTACGCTAGGCGTAGGTGGGCCAGTTACAAATAAGATGACCGAGTTTCGCTATTGAGGCTTCGCTACGAATCTTTTTTAAACAAATATGTCAACGTTTTTAACCGCCTGACATTCCATACTGACTTTAAATGCGAGTTAGAATTAACAGATAGATATAAAGTATCGTGGATTTTTCATTAGACCACTGTGAGATCATAAATTTTTCCTCACATCGCTTTAACGGGATTAAACGATTTAAGCACACGCTTAAAACCCTGCAAATGCACTTTTTTAACATTTTCTATAAATTTTATAGCTTGAATTAGATATATTCTAAATTTTTTCTTGTTAATTTATCTATACTTTTATGGAAATCATATCAAAACCTCAAAATACTTCATACAAATATAGATATAAAGAGAAATATAACGATGAATTTGTAATATAGGTCTGTTATTATATGTATATGCGAAATTCTGAATGTGTATGTTTGTTATTTTTTTACACTAAAATGGCTGGGCAGATTTGAACGCAATTTAGTTCACAGATAGATATGACTTGGAGTACGACCTAGACCATTATTAGGTACATAGGGACTGTAAGTCTCAATAGTAAGATATAAGCAAAATAATAAGACATTGCTGATTTTTTTATTACTAGCGACTTACTCTCGCTTTGCTTGAGTGCGTCCCTAGGTACGCGAATACTATTAACGATTTCAAAGGTTTTAATTTTTTGCACGGAACCCTAATTCTTATCTCAAAATAAAAGTAGCCTCAATTACTCCTTATAATATCAGCTATCTGCGTGTGAAAGTACAGTAAAATTGGTCCAGCCATTTCCGAGATTAGTCGAAACAGACAGACAGACTAACAAAAATCGATTTTTTTTTATAAGTATCATATTACGTACTTTCATATTATGCATTTAGTAAAAAGCTGTTATTTTAACATTATAAAAAGCCACTACAATTTTATTTGTTTGTTTAGATAATTATATTTTTTCGTAATAGTATAGATGATGATGTTCTCCTGACCGATTCCGGCCACGGCGGCCAATCTCATTGAGACTAGCCAACTGCGCAGGAGATATTATAGTGCACAAGTGTACGCGCAAACACAAGTGCACTCTATTCCTGTCACTCTCATACTCCAGTGGGACGACTACTCGACACGACCGGTGAGAGTTAAGGCGCAGGACCGACGGCTTTATGTGCTCTCCGAGGCACGGGGGTGAAACACCGCCAACTTCCCAACTCCGGGCTGTTACTAAGGCTTACTATACAGAAAGATTCAATAACTAAACTTGGCCCGACCCGGGACTCGAACCCAGGACCTCAGGATGTGCAGCCGTACATGCTAGCCCCTACACCACCGAGGCAGTTAATATAGTTAATAGATATTATCTATACTAATATTATAAAGTGGTAAAGTTTGTGAGTTTGTGACATTGTAGGGGGTAATCTCTGGATTTACTGAACCGATTTAGATAAAATTTGGTAAGAAGATAGTTTGAGACCCTGAGAAAGACATAGGATACTTATCCCGCAAATCATCCCTTAAGTGGGTGAAAATGGGAATGAAAGCTTGTATAGGGAATCAACCTAGGGACGAACCCGAGCTAGTTGCATTATAATATACTACCAATTTTGAATCAGATTGGCTTGAAGTCACTTTGGCATAAAATATACGAATAAAGCAGCGCTTAAGTTAAAAGCTTTTAAATTTATCATTTACTAAGAGGCAAAGCATTAACATGTTTGATTTATAGTTCTACTTTGACCCATCTTTTTGCAGTATATTCACTTTATACATGAGAAATTCTTTGACAATTATTATGGCATAGTGTGACCTATATCTTTTCTACCTTACACACCACAGATCATTGGTTCGATATTAACATTGGACGATTTAAAATTAAAATTAACCAAACACGTAAAGTATGGAATATTTAATCACTTTGTACTGTTTATTTCTGTTTATACTACATGATATAAACAATTTAAAAAATACATAAGTAAAACATATAGCTAACATGAAGCAATTTGAAATATTTATAATAATTTACATAATATCTCAACGTAATAATATCATATTGTAGCGCCTAATTGCAATATGTTATGTTCGCGGTAATGTAAAATATAGCGTGGAAGTATATACACCGTATGAGAAATTCTAATAAACGCCTTCGTTCCCTGGAGCAGTGTAGTGGAATAAGCCCGTCTTTAGGTGGGAAGAACGGAAAATTTTCCTTTTTAAGACATTTAATTACTATTTAAATAAAACTATCTTTTCGGATTTTTTCGCGGATTTATTTTGATTGAGCAATCATGGTCACGGGAGAGACTGACCAGTCTCTCCCGTGACCATGATTGCTGTAAAGCAATCGAAACGTCGGGAAACAAAAATCAAAATAAATCCGCGAAAAAATCCGAAAAGATAGTTTTATTTAAATGTCTAATATTCGCGTAAACCTAAGAAAGTATTATTTAATTACTAGTAAATAAATTTCACTTGTAAATAATTGAAGATATTATTATTAAGTAATTGAAATGTGGTCATAATAATTATTGAAGGCAAACATACCTATATGAATTTATCCTCATCTTTTAAAAAAAAACTAAATGCTTTCAATATTTTTTTATTTCTTACACTAAGGCTCGTCAATAGCTACTATAAAAAAATCGTTAACAAACTGTTGACAAAAATTGGAGTAAAATGTACTGAACAATGTACTGACCAGTTTTGTCTTTACCTATTTATATATATATATACACTAACAGAAGTTTAGTTTTTTTCCAAGTTTAAAAGTTATTTAACATATATTACATAATAACATTTTATTCGGTATTATTTTTGACTTCCTGTAAAATGTATTCTATATCATTCTCTCGCCAGCTTAATCCTATATTTGTGTTTGTCTCTTTCTCGTGCCGCATTTCCGTTTCATCGAGTTTCAAATGACGATTCTAAAGAAGTTTCAGTTCAAAACCATCTTGTTACAATCTTGTCATAAAATAAATGTCTTAAGATTTGAAATAAACTGATGTAAGAAAGTTTGTGGGATATTCGTTTTTTTTATCATATAATAAAAATAAATTTTATATTTTGTATATAACTTTGAAATCATCTGGAGGCGATCATATCGTTCTCAAGAAGTGTTATCTTCTGTAAAAGCCATTAACACATTAACGTTAATTAACAATATAGTGCTAAATATATTGCTAAATAAAGCCTTCTTGAATATTTTCTCCGGTCTATCGTAAAAACGTAAACATTTCATTACTAATATAAATGCAAAAGTTTGTATGTATGTATGTTCGTAATTTCTTTATGTATAAATTGACGAAACTAGATGAAATGTAATACACAGATAGACTAGACCTAGACCTAGACGTAAACCTAGACCTAAACCTAGAGTTGTACCCCAGTACAACGAGGCTTATTCGCTAGTATAAAATAATATATACATAGGATGCAAAATTCCGTACGTTTTCCTTAATAGAACTTCACTCAGGCTAAGAGCATTGGCAATACTTTATAAGTTTACAGAAAGTTTAAAAACGTATACAAACTGTAAAGAACTGTGCTATATATAAGAATTCAATACATTTCATTTTGTAGCAAACCGATTTGTTAAAAATTTTAAATTTTATATGCAGATTCAGAAAAATATATTTTTATCCCAATGAATATTTAATAGTTTAGTAAAATATATCGATGCGAGTCAAATTTACGTAACGAGAGTCTCGTACGGCTTTAGACATAACATCAAATACATGATATTATGTTTCACGTAATATTAATTAAGCTTTATTAACCGCCCACGCTTATAAATCTTAATGTGTGTACGAAATAACAAAGGAAAACTAATTTTTAGATTTTTTATCTTTACCCTGTTCGTCTTTACATATTATTTTTTAACCCCCGACGCAAAAGAGAGGTGTTATAAGTTTAACGTACGCATCTGTGTGTCTGTCTGTGGCATCGTAGCGCCGAAACGGATGAATCGATTTTAATTTAATTTTTTTTTATTTGATAGATGGCTTAATCGATAGTGTCCTTAGCTGTAAATCAAGAAAATCCGTTAAGCCGTTTGCACGCTATCAGCTCTTTTCTAGACAGTAAAAGATTATGAACAGTTTGCACAGACGTTACTACAATGACTAGGCCTAATGCTGCAGCGTTACCTAGAATATACAAGATACCTAATTTTTACTAAAATACACCACAGATATAGTGTTTAGCCTCTTGAAGTGACATCAATGAATAGTTTATTATGTTGGGGTTTTTCTTTAATTTTTAATTTATTACTAATGTTTTACCCTTGCTCCGCTTGCATTAATCACTAGGTGCGTTTTGGGAATTTTATTACTATTAGAAATCTATGACTCCAGGTCATAGTCTATCTATTTAATAAACTTTGCACAAAGGTAGCATTACATGTATACAATATTATAAATTCAAAAGGTATCTAGGGAGTACCGGGCGAAACGAACGTAAGTCGCTAGGAAGCTTACAATTTCCTACAACACGGTATTTATAAAAGTTTTTCCACTTCTGTTTAACGCCTTATAGCTCAGAATTTCTAGAATTTCCTAAAGTTTTTTCTTCGTACGGTTTTATAACATTAAATCTGTTTTATAGGAAGTAACTAGCGATTCACTCACGCTTCGCTCGGGTTCGTCTCTAGGTACGTTTTAACGGTTAGTAATGAGTAGATAGACTATATATATCATAGTACATATATATATATACTATATATATATATATATATATATATATATATATATATATATATATATATATATATATATATATATATATAGATATGAAGCAATTTCATAACTCTGGTGGTTTACCGGTGGTAGGACTCTGTCAAGCCTGAGGAGTCCGACTGGATGGGTACCACCCCCTTATCTATTTCTGCCGCCAAGCAAGAATGATTGCATTGTTGTGTTCCGGTTTGAAGGATAAGGTAGCCAGCGCAATTACAGGCAAGAGGCATATCATCTTAGTCCTCACAGTGACAACGCACCTGTGGTTCTGCATTTTTGTTACTTAAATCCTAAGTGCATGAACCGTAGGTGTTATGGGCGACAGGTACTGCTTTCCATCAGGTGGTCTGTCTGCTCGTTTGTCACTGAATCTCATAAAAAAAAAAAAAAAAAAAAATAAAAAAAAAACTCTTGTACTTTCATCCCTCTTTTTATCCCCTTAATGGATGATTTCCTGGATAAAAACTATCCTCTATCCTTTCCAAGACCTCAAACTATCTTTATAGCCATCTTAATCGGTTCACTAGTTCCAGAGATTACTTCCAATAAACAAACTCATAAACTTTACCTCTTTATAATATTAGTGTAGATAAAAGATTACAAGACAGGAAGGTTTTCTACTATCATTTATATAATAAAATATTCCTTTTACTTAATAAGTAAAATACACTATACGCATAATATGTTTTAAATGCGATGTCAAATCCGACAATCTTGTTACTTAAAATATTAGGCAAGGGTCACTTTATGATATCATATAACAATACGCTTTTATATGGTAACTAGCGACTAACCTTTACTCCGCTCGGGTTCGTCCCTATGTACTTTTTGACGGTTAGTATAGTTTTCTTAGAGATGAGATATTTTTCTGCAGTAAAATGTATCGTATATTTCGACTCGGATAATCAATCAACATCATACCAAAATTAATCAAAAATTTTCCATTCGTTTTCTCGTAATGCGTTCCCAAATAGACAGACAAATTATCTAAAAGCTGTACTTCTATTCGGTCTCTGTATCGAAAACAATGAATTTCAACAACATTTTCAAAAAAAAAAAATATGTACAGATTCAACTCAGAATTTTATTATATGTATAGATATAAGAAACAGAAAGGAAATAGTATTTTTTCTATGAGTATTTTACTTAAATACAACGTTTTTCTACATTTAAAAAAAAAATAAACACTACATTGTTTTAAAAGTTGCATTTCCATTACATCTAAACTTTCTAAAAAAAAGCTAATAAAAGTATTATATTTGAATTTGAACTGGCGATCTCTTTCGAACGAGTATTATTCAATAACCTTACGTCTCACTTAACCCACACGTAGTATGTACATTTAAGTGAAATATTATTGAGTAGTAAATCTAGTAAAAGTAGATTTTTCAAGTAGAAATTGATCGCTTATTTGAGTTAAATGTATAAAATCCTCAATAAAACTCACTGGATCTTTAAAAATATGAATAGGACATTAATACACATCACCATCTAGTTTCATGGTAAGCTTGTATTATGGATACCAGATAGTTAATACACTACATATATATAACTTTTAAGTACATAGATATTATAAACATAAAATATTCATGACTGGAGTACAAATATTCGTGCTTATCACACAAATCCACTCGAACCCGCGACCGCTGGCACAGCAAATAGGGTGGGTCGCTACAAACTGAGCCAAACGTGTTGTCAGATTAGATCTTTAAAGTCATAACAATATCAGAAAAGGGGGACATCACTATTAATTTAAATAAAAATATTGTTTAGAATTATCGATCTCATTTAAAAAATCACCACTATAATATTTCATAGAAGATTAACTAAAATACTTATCTCCATAATGTCAAATACTCGTACAATGTACCATCTCCAAGTAAAATTGATATTATTATTTCTTAAGGTTATGTATTTACTTCCGTCTGTCTTATTTTAACAGTTATTATCCTAATAAAGTACTACTAACCAATTATAGCATTTACCAACAGACAGACCCACTTTTGTAGTTATGATGTGGATATAATTAAAATTATGAATGCAGGAAATTCTCATTAACTTATAAAAGCTGAATAAACTATACAGATAATTGCGAACAATCCCTGCTTCTCGTATGGAAACAATATAAATTTGCTATTTACTTTGTTAATTTGAAATTATGAAAAGTTATATAATGTATAATTATCAATTTGTTGTATGACGTACTACTTTTATAAAAGCTATTATATAAAGCTTGATTTTCTGGATCCTCTTAGCGTGGTAGAGCTCAAAAGCATCATTAACAATATTTAGCGGAAGTATAGTAGTATAGTAGTAGTATATAGTAATATTTACGGATTTCGACCACTGAATCCGCAGTCATACTTCAAGTATTTTATATCGTTTTAAATAAAACAATCTTTTCGGATTTTTTCGCGTTTATTTTGATTTTTCGTTCCCGAAAGGCTAAGATCTTAGATGTCGATGTAGTTGTTACAAACAAAATATCATAAATCTGCGAAAAAATCCGGATAGATAGTTTTATTTAAAATGTCAAGTATTCAATAGCTGCATAGTTTAGGTTATAAATCTGAGTCCTGATTAGGGACAATTAAAATTTTTAGGTTTCTCTATTAAGGCATTTTCAGTAGCAGAGAGGGGAGTTAGCAATGCTGTCAGTCAGTCAGTCAGTCAGTCATCTGAATTCTAACCAGCCGTGTCAAATTGTTGCCCCAGCTGTTGGATTTTTGGAGAGAAAAAATAGTGTGTACTTTGTTCGGTATAACTTCTACGCATTTGACAGTGCCTAGTCTCAGCGAGATAAATCGTGACCGAAATCAGTCAGGAGGACTTTATATTGTCGCGTAATGGAGAGTGTGTAACGTCATTACATCAAAATAATAATTAAAAAGACACGTCTGAAGCATGCTTCATTCATCCTAAAACAGTTGTCAAAACATTTCCAGAGACGCATCGAAATTACTAGAAGTTTTGAAATCAGACAAGGATTGTTTGTCGTAAATTGGCGTGTATAAGAGTGAGAGAGGAACAAAACATTCGAAATTACTAGAAAGGTTTCGAATTTTCGAATACTAGAATGTTCTTTGTTTATTTAAATAAACAAGCAGGCAGTGTGTTGAGAGATCAGTTGAATCTCGAAGTTAAGTGAAGTGTGAAGAAGAGTGAAGAAAAATGGAGTGACATTATTATGAAAGTATATCTACTATGTAGTGGTGAAAATTAGTTTCCAGTAACTGAGTTTAACCAGAACTGTGTATATACTGAGTGTGTTAGTGAATCTCCGTAAGTCACTCTTGTTTACCAAGATTAATAAAAGATCAATCATCAAGATCAAGCAAAAGATGTGCTTTAATTTCCGATCCCCGAACTCATTGAACGTAACAATATTTTAATATAAGAAACTTTTTATATTTAATAAAGACTTATTTAAGCTTCGATCATAATTTAGGAAATCTAATATACTGGGAAAACTAGCAGTTCTCGCTGAATAAATTGGAAATTGAGTTATATACCTACTCGAACATCAATTTTTGTTCTTTATGTTTTTGAAGTAAAACTTCTTTACGCACGCTTGACATGGGGAGTAAGCTGGTAAATGCGTTACGAAAAGTGTAATCGGGCAAGGTGAACGTTTGTTGTCATGGTAACCGTTGTTAGTGTGTGACAAATGATATATAATATTATATTCTTTCCTTAAATGATATTCTATAAATATATTATTGTAATATGCCTAATATGCGTTATTTTTAGTATCTTACCTATGCTAATTATTTAAAAGACAAATTGAATTTCATAAAGAGTACAGATGACCTACAGAAGTTTTACTTCTTGCGCGTGTACACATTCATACACGCACTTTTTGATTTTTATTTGATTAAATGTTGGATTACTTATTTTTATTTTTTCTGTTTTTTTTTTTCCCATTTTTTCTTTATATCTATATAAACAAAACAGTTCAGTACTTTTTCTCCTCTGTCAAACGATTTTTATTAAGTAGCTTTTAACGAGCTTTAGTGTTATCAATAAAAAAATTGGAAACACTTTGTTTTTTTAATATCGATCGGCAAATACTATTCACGTGTGTTTTCCCAAAATTTTCAATATTTTGATTATATTCGAATTTTGAGTTTTGACCACTAGGCATATACTACTAACTATAATTTTGCACGCGGCGTTTATCAGTTGTAGATTATATTAAAATAACTTTTAACTGTTCGTATATTTTATACCAACTTTAATTAACCAATAAATATAAATATTCAAAAATAGCAAAGTGACTCACTACAAAATTTTGAAGTTACTCATTTCATATTGCGTGTTAGCAAATGTCACGTTGTCGACTTAACCAAAGTGATTTAAACATAATGTCTCGCTCATTCTTTTGTAACTGTTTACAATAACACAATAATATCCTTCAAGTATAACTTAATACACTATCTGGTGTCGTGTGTAATGGTGCTATTATATATATGAAAGTTTGTATGAGTATGCGTGTATGTTTGTTTAGGATGGTCCTTCGCAGGGGTGTTTTCGAATTTCTTTGCTTCCAGGAGCTAAAATGCTTCCAAAGTGATAAAAAAAATCCATGAAAATTTGAGCCCTTAATACTTTAAGATAGTCCGCATTCCAACTAAAGTTTCTTAAGGAAATAACATGGGATTTTTTTTTTTAATTTTCTAACTTACTATATACCTACTAAAACACTGTTAGTAATAAAATTTGCTAAAAGATGGCGCATTATAAATACATACTAATAGGATCTAGTGACACGTGCAATTTGCAAAGGCTGTTGTTAGTCTTGCACATATCGATGTTTAATTCAAAAACCATAATATTATAAGAAAACAAAACGATATAATATCTCTATATATAATTAGGCAAAAACAAAAGAGTTCAGTTTCATTTTCTTGTTCGTTTTTTGTTTAGTAGCTATTAACGAGTGTTATGAATAAAAAAATTAACGATAATTGCGTTTGAATTTTAAATACTGGGCGAGCACTAAATACATGTTATACACCTAGCGACTCATCTTCGCTTCGCTCGGGTTCATCCTTAGTCAATTCTTTGAATTGATATTACTTGTTTATTGTAGCTTACCACAATACATTAGTGTAAACCGCGCCCAAATCGGTTTAGCCGTTTCTGAGATTAAGCGGACACAAACGCACAGATAAACAGACAAATATTCTAAAAATCATTGTTTTGGGCCCTATTGCGTTAATAAAGATGATAGATTTTTTTTCAAATATCTTCCATGTACAGACAGCGATCAGCTACACTTTTATTATATATAATAGATGATGAATGTATGTATTACCTACTACACCTATTTTATAGTACTACGATCTTCCCAATAATAACTAATAACAGAACTAGTACTTCAATATTCAATAGAAATTAGCTTATAAAGTTAGAAATATAAAATACGGAAGTAATTTCAAACTTAATAAGGAACTATAAATCAATACTGTTAGCGTTTGCTAGTTTACCATTGTTTTTATTGAAGCGAGTTTACTTAGAACGCACCTTATCAAGGAATAAAACTGCTTCTTTAAATGCAACGCGTACTTATCGGGGTCATTATTCAGTAGTTTCAACCCTTATTTTCATTGTAAAACAACTAAATATTTATGGGAAATAAATTTAAAATGTCCTCGCGAGGGCTATTGCTTTCTTTTTTTTTCATCTTCTGTACTCTTCTTTTGTATGTGCTATGAAGTATTTATTTATCCATATTTCTTAGGTAACGTGTTGTAAACAAAAATACTAGAATGAAAATCAAACCCACACCTTCTGGAATAAAGATAATAATATGTATATCGATACTGCCATAAATCTTAACACACAGAGTCGTATATTATTGAATTATGTTTAAATTATTACTATTATAAATACTAATATTATATTATGTTTTCCCTAAAGAATATGTTCCTATATTATTTATTTTTTTTGAATCTAGTCGACTAACATTTTACATTTTACAACTAGACTACTTTCGCGGGTTCGAATTTCTTGATGTATACTTATAAATAATTTGGACAATCATAGTATCCAATGGTATAGTAGGATGTATTATGGGTTCGAGTCTCGTATTGCATTAAGATTAATTATTGAAATTTTTAAATAAAAATTTCGTATCAAAAAAAAAGTGAAAGAGTGCGTGTAGGTATGAATGTGTACACGCGCAAAAAGTATAACTTCTGTAGGTTATCGGTACTCTTTATGAAATTCAATTTATGTTTTAAATAATTAGGATAGGTGAGATACTAAAAATAACGCATATTAGGCATATTACGATCATATATTTATAGAATATGATTTAAAGAAAGAATATAATAATATATATCCCTTGTCAGACAATAACAACCATTTTTTACCAGCCAGGTTACTATGGTAACGTACATTTTTTCGTAACGCATTCACCAGCTTACCCCCCAAGTTAAGCGTGCATAAAGAAATTTTACTATAAAAATTCTAGTATAAACCCGTAGTTGAAAAGTTGATGGTGTTACTGCCTTCAGGTATCCGATAACACTTGAAGTTTTTAGTCCTATACGTAATCTCTCATAAGTCATGTCGTATCCTCATTCCACCACCTTATAAAAGTAAAAGTAATGTAGAGTACACTGTACTATATTTTTCTACCAAATGCTTAATCTTAGAGAAATTACCCGCCGTGAGCGAAAGTCGGTGTGAAAGACGATTTAGGACTTAGGGGAGCGGGGGGCTAGTTGTAACAATTTTTCGCTTATGGGCTATGAACGCTTACTTGTTTGGTATTTATGAAATCTAGCAGTACTATTCCAATTAACAACTATTCAACTATCGATTCCAAATGAACTTTTGATAAAATCTGTAACGATTTTTTGTAGAAACGGCTTTGAAAAAAAACTGACGAGTGTTACAACTTACCCCGTCTTTGGGGTTAGTTGTAACAGGCTTGGGGTAAATTGTAACGTTAGGAATTGAAAACCAGTTTTATATTTTATAAAGATTTATTTGGCATATTTAGCATCAGACCGAAACGATAGCATGATAACGTGACTTTCTTTTGCTTTTTTCACCACTGAGATGTTTAAGTGTGTGAATGATGATTGTCGAGTAATAGGAGGACAGGTTCTTGCTCCGACGGTTTGACAAACTTGATGAAATGACCCAGAAATAAAATAAATTCTTTTTCCATCATCCACCCTGAAGAATTTCCAGCTCCAACACAATCTGGTGGTCCACATCTTACAAAAACATCAGTATATCTGAGCCTTGGAAACACAAACATAGGCGGGATGGAATTTCCTGAGGAATTAATGGCACATGCAAGAGTTACGAGGGTACCCCTTTCAGCAGAAGTAATAGCCCCCACTTGTTTTTGTCCTCGTGGAGCCACGATTTTCTTTGGTTTGTGAACTGTAGTCACTCTAGTCTCATCGATATTATATATTTGTGATCCGACTTCCTAAAAAAGTCTTGAACTTTGGTCTTACTAAAGGATGTTGCGCGGCTTAGAGATGTAGATCCAGGAGTCCACAGAGACAGTCTTGGATTCCTTGCCATAAAATTTTTGAACCCATCTGGTCCAGTTGATTAATTTTTACGCCATGACGGAGGTAAGTTTTTCACTTCAATCATAACAGCACACTGGTATGCTAACTTTCTGACTTCCAAAGGAAGCAATCCAAAGTAAATGTTGGAGCAAGTAAGCAAGTACTCACATATTTTAGCTTTTTCTTCCTCTTTAAAAACCAATCTGGGTTTGACATAGTCGACTGATAAAGATTTGTCACTCTTCTTCTTTTTCACATATCTATATAGCGATACATGGCATAAATTAAAATATTTTGCAGCTTTTCGTACACTGGTTTTATTTTCCAAGACTTCAGCAGAGGCCAATTCGTAAACATCTTGGCTTTGGGAAGCACGTTCAGTTTTTCTTTTGTAGTGTCTCATTCTGAAATAGATAAAATCAATCAAGTTTAACAAAAAAGTATTCAAAACATGAAAAGAAGGAATTTAAATACGTCCCGCGTAATTTCATAGAACTTATAAATAAATAAGGGGCAAGTTGTAATAAGTTACAACTTGCCCCATAAAATTGTTACAACATACCCCACTGCGAGGTTTTTTGAAATAACTTCGATTAAAAAAAAATCGCTTACTTGGTGTGAAATCACATTTAATATAATCAAACTAAACAAATGCTAAATGTATTTGTAAAAATCAACAACTGCTAAACAATCTGAAATCTACGATAATCAATTTTGTATAAACAAAAAAAAGTCCATTACCTGGCTTTCTCGGAGCGCCTGCACAACACCGCTTCCTGCGCCGTCCGGCGGGGTACTGATCGCGCTCATATGATAGAATGGGTATTACGTAGTAGGTTTGGTTAAAAATCAAACGAATATTGTTCTATTATGTAGGTAAAAAATGCTTGTTACTACTTGCCCCTGTTACAACTAGCCCCCCGCTCCCCTAAGCAAGAACATAAATAACATAGGGAATGCTAGCTCTATCTATACTCTTCTATAAGAAGTTTTCTTTAACTCAATAGCTGAATCCGCGATCGTACTCGATACAAAATAATATTTTCTTAGACTTACGCAAATATTTGACATCTATACATAATATAATAAAATTGTGACTTAGCCGAATCTGTACATTGAATATTTTTTTGGAAAATCTTATTGAAATAGTCATTATTAACGATACAGAGACCGAATCTATAGTTTATAGAATTTTTGTCTGTTTGTCTGTCTGTTATCACATCACAGAAAAACCACTGGAGGGATTTTGAAGAAATTTGATATGGTGATAGCTGGTCATTCGTGTCAACATATAGGATACTTTTTACTTCTGAAAAATATTTCATCTCTGAGGAATATATACTAAACGTTAAGACGAACCCGAGCGAAGCAAGAGTGAGTTGCTAGTTTTAAATAAAACTATTAGCTAAATAATATATTGCAAGTAACTTATCATGCTTTTATTACTATTACTAATTATTTCTTATTTATCCCATTAACTGCCTCGGTGGTTTAGTGGCTATCAAGTACGGCTGCACATCGAGAGGTCCTAGGTTGGAGTCCCGGGTCGGGCCAAGTTTAGTTATTGAGTCTTTCTGTTTAGTAAGTCTCAGTAACAGCCTGGAGTTGGGAAGTTGGCGGTGTTTCACCCCCGTGACTCGGAAAGTACGTAAAGCCGTCGGTCCGGACTCTTAACTCTCACCGGTCGTGTCGAGTAGTCGTCCCACCGGAGTATGAGAGTGACAGAAATGGAGAGTATACTTGTGTCTGCGCGTACACTTGTTCACTATAATATCTCCTGCGCAGATAGCTAGTCTCAACGAGACTGGCCGCCGTGGCCTAGGTCGGTCGGAAGGTCATTATTATTATTTACTAGAAACCTCACCTAGCGCAAGTATTTTAGTACCAAATTTCATTAAAATCGGTACAGCCATATAAAACATAAAGACTATCGCACTTGTAAGTTGTATTAAGTAAATAAGCAATACTGTATATTTACACCATCCATATCTAGATCTAGTTATATTGAAATATTCTGTTATATCATGTCACTCGACGCCCTGTGAATGAAGCCACGGTCGTAACCTGAGAACTTTTACAATAAAAATAACGAGCATACTGATCTCAAGTCAACAAAAAGTTACCTTTGAAGTGATACTAACGGTTCTCGATTGCTTTATATGTATAGAAATATTGTTTCAAGAAATATAATACGGTAAATGTTTAATGTGGCAGTGGTAGCCCAGTGGTAACGCGCTCGCTTGGCAAACCGAGTGAAGCGGGTTCACATCCCGAGTCTCGCACCTCTGATATTTTCATGTGCGAATCATTTCTAACATGATTACATGATTACCACTTGCCTTACGGTGAAGGAAAACATCGTGAGTAAACCTGCATGTCCGAGAAAACCTAGCTTGGCCAGCGTGGTGGACTATGGCCTGATACCCCTTGTACTGAAGGGTGGCCCGTGCTAAGCTGTAGACGTTAAAAAGGGCTGAATACAAATGTTTAACGTAAGCTTTGTACATGTATATTGAATAATGCTTTAAAATAAGATATTATAATTTAGATGAAATTATTGATATGTAGCTTTATAAGTAAATATCAAAGTAAATTATCGAATACCTCATTATTTTTATGGATATAATATCGATACAAAGTTACGTATCGATATGTTGAGGTGATATACATAAATGCACATATAATGTATCACTATATATTATAAATTAAGTCTTCCACCGCGCAGAGTTTGTGTTTGAGAGATTACTGTACAATTTTTCATACAGTTTTCATCGATAGAAAGAAAGATTAAGTAAGAAGTTCGTACTATCCGCTATACAGGCTATGTAATAATACATTTTGTAAAAAAAACTACCGATATGAATTAATATTGTAACTGCGAAGGGTATCTTAAGTCGCTAGCGCTTATAAGTAGTTAAAATTTATGTCGAGCTGAAATTGAACCCATGACTATGTATTAATTTTATTAAGACAGCTACATTAAAACATACAGTAATGTAACTGTAAGTTAAATAAATAAATAAATATATTCTTGGAAATTTTACACATAGATCCATCTAATTCCATGGTTCGCTACGAGGCTGGTGTTAAGGACACCAGATAGTTGATACACTACACATATATAACTTTAAACACATACATATTATAAATATAAACACCAATGACTGGAATACAAACATTCTTGCTCATTACACAAATGAATGCCCCAGTGGGACTCAAACCCCCGACCGCTGGCACAGCAAGCCGGGTCACTACAAACTGAGCCAAACGTGTCATGAAATGTATTATAATAATATTCAAAATGAGTTATACTTATAATAGTAATATCATACTTGAATACAAATTTTAATATCCCAAGCCAATGTAACACGAAAACCGATCGACTAAGACCATTAGTAGCGGCATTAAAAAGTTGTTCGAGTTTGTAGGGATCAGGCTTGGGATAATTGACCAACAGGTGTTGTGCTACCGTTGTTTATTTTGTTCGCCCAAGGCTAGGTTCGAGTTACGTTTTATTAAGCTCCCTACACGATAATTTTTGTTTAAATATGAAAATTTTCCTGTGCAAAAAATTTAAGCTACTAACGACTTTGCTTAATTTCATTTGATATTTAGTTACTTTTTATCATGTTTTATAGGATCTATTTGAAGAATTGAGATAAATAGTAGCTTTGCTTCTGTAGAGGAGAAAGTAAGTACTTGGAATACATTTCATAAAACCAATGCGTGAAATTGAAATTTTATCAAGATTTGTAAACATTAATGTCGTAAACAAATACAAAATATTTTTATTGATGTAATAAAATGTTAGTTAATATTTAGAACATATTACAACTTGTATTGTAGGTTATAATATTTTCCCATAATACATAGATGTGGAAGATACATATTGATGATATTGATTTAACACAGCTTCCTCCTATGAAGTTAAGTTGCGCAAGTCGATGGATGAAACGTCTAATTATCTAAATATTATATGTATATTTTTAATTTTTACATAAAATTTTAATAGAGATAATTTATTTCCGAAATCCCTTGACCCATTATGGTGATAACGATAGCAATATTTTTTTAAATATTCATATTATAAATTATTTTACTAAATTATTATAATGGCTCACTTTGTAGTGGCCCTACTCGCTGTGCCAGAGGTCGCGGGTTCGAGTCCCGCATACATTTGTGTGATGAGCACAAAAATGTTTGTACTCCAGTTATGGGTGTTTATATTTATAATATTTATGTATTGAAAGTTATATATATGTAGTGTAACAACTATCCGGTATCCATAACACAAGACTCGTAGCTTACCATGGAACTAGATGGTGTTGTGTCTAAAATATCGAAATATATTTTTTTATATTATTAATAATGTTACTACAATAAATAAATAAACTCAATATTTAGTTGACTAACTCTTAAAAATTTACATTATTTTTTAAAATACCAAAAAGATTATACAACCTTGAATCATTCCACACTTAAATTAAATATGAATTCATTTATATTATAATTATATTAAAAATGTAATGATTTATTTCAATTTTCAACAAATCCGAGTCCAAAACTCAATTAAAAATCATTTTGACCTTAGATCGTAATCGATAAATATTACTTGTGAATACTAAAATATGTTTTGATTAGGAACCAGTTTAAACTGTAACATAATAACATACCAACTTAATTATATAACATAGATAATATATTTAATACGCTACCTTTTCCCGCGGTTTTGCTCCTGTCTTTAAATTACACGTATACTTTGGTTTTAAGGCTCACAACGTGATAGATAGAACATCTACAATGTTAAGGAATAAAATGAACTAATATTATAAATAAAAAAAATTAGTATGTGTCTACATATTTCTTACTTATTCGCGTTAAAACAGCTGAACTAATTTGGATATTTAATCCATACATATAATAAAATTCTGAGTCGAATCTGTACATTAAATATTTTTTGGAAAATCTTATTGAAATAGTCATTATTATCGATACAGAAGCCGAATGTATAATTTTTAGAATTTTTGGCTGTCCGGGAACTCATCACGAGAAAACCACTGGACAGATTTTGATGTAATTTGATATAATGATAACTGGTTATCCGGGTCAACATAAAGAATACTTTTAACTGCGTTGAAAGACCTCATTCCTGAGATATCTTTTACTAACCGTTAAAACATAAGCCAATAAATAACTCATTTTGACTCAGATTGGCACCCAAGAAAAATAGTTCAGTTTTTTAGTACTTATATGTTTATAATAATTAAATAGTAGTATTTAGTTTAGTTGAATTATGCACACCACGTTGATTCAAAAGCTTCGTGGGCTAGTGAGAATAACATAAATTTTCCATTTTGCACTTTCCATAATTGTCTACCATACAATATAATGAAACGAGATTTGAATGAACTTTACAAAAGCCTGTTCATATGTGAATAACTCTATAAAGTTATAATTTGAATTTGAATTCTATTGCATTAGCTTTAATGTATGTATTCAGCCCTTTTTAACGTCCCACAGCTGGGCACGAACCACCATTTAATACGAGGAGGATCAGGCCATAGTCCACCACGCTGCATGCTAGGTTCTTTCAGACATATAAGTTTCCTCGCGATGTTTTCCTTCGCTGTAAGACAAGTGGTAATCATCTTGGAAATTATTTACACATAATAAATATCAGAGGTGTGAGACCCGGGATTTGAACCCGCTTCGCTCGGTTTCCCAAAGAGAGTGTTACCACTGGGCTACCACTACCTTTTAAATTATTAGCTTTAATAAGTAAAGGTAAATAAAATGTGTATTATATATTATATAAGGATAAAGGTGTTTGAGTTGTAATGGTAGATCTGATTTATTTAGTAGAAGATTAAAAAAATAAATTAGCACTACCTATTGAATGTCTTTCTACAGTTCTTCACTTGCCAATGGCTTTTTTCTTCCAAACTCGTAATAGATTCAAGATGTTTACTTTAGTACTTTTTTCTTTCGTATTTATTGAAATAATATAAAAACCTAATGAGCTCCTTGATATATAATTTTATTATATAGTGCCTGGGCGACCGAGCTTCGCTTGAAGATCTTTTTTGTTATATCGTATTTTTTAGATTAAAAAAATAAAAACTTGAATAAATACAAAAAAAAAACAACAAAAGTAAAAACTTTATATCCGACCGGGATTCGAACTAGGGCACCTGTGATTGTCAGTCTTGCACCTAGGCCGCTTGACCATGATGCTTATACTTGAGCATAAAAAATTATCGACCATATTTTGCGTGGATTAATGCGAAAGAAAACCACATGAAAACTCGAAAACATGCGTTTTCCCAGACAGAAGACTAATCTAAACCGATTTTTCGCTACTTAAAACCTCCACATACCAAATTTCAGCGAAATCGTTAGAGCAATTTTCGAGATCGCCGGTATAAATAAATAACAAGAATTGCTCGTTTAAATATATTAAATAAAAAAACAGACTCCTGGAAAGCCTAAGATCGAAGTGCCTTTCACTTTTAATTGAGGAGCTAAAGCGTTAGTGGTAGCAAACAGACAAACAGATACAATTTCATATTTTTATATTGAGTACTAATACAAAGAACTTCAAAGTATGAATAAAATTGAACTATAAAAATAATAATTTAATTTTTATATAATGTCCAATATATACTAAATTTTTAGTTTGTAATATATCCTTAATTCGAATTACCTGCTACATACATACATATATTATGTATATACTTTATTCTTAGTAAATTAAAGCACCTCAATATTAAAACGTTTGATCTACATTATTAAACTTAATATGTAATTTGAATAATGTGTTCAGATCACTACTTCGCTTTAAAAGAACATGATCCAAGGCCCATCTGTATAATTTAAAATTCAAACTCACTTAAAGTAATTAATTCAATGTTAAATTCCTTACATGAATTTTCTATGATTAGATTATAAAATTAAAAATTCCTATATTATTACTGGCAACTCACACTCGATACGCTCGGTTTCGTCCTTAGGTGATTCTTTAAATTTTTATTTATGAACCGATTGAAATAAAATAAATACTAAATATTAATTAACACTTATCACAATACATTAGTGGAAGCCACACCTAAATCGGTTAAGCCGTTTCTGAGATTAGCGCGCGCAAACAACAGACAAACTGACATAAATTCTAAAGATCACTGTTTTGGGTTCTATTGCGTTAATAAAGACTCCCAATAATAGTTTTTTCTCAAATATCTTCCATATACAGACAGCGATTAGTTACACTTATTATATGTATAGATTACTAGCGACTTCACCTCACTTTGCTCTAGCATGATCCTAGTAACTTTTGTATTTATAACATTATAGTTGTATACAAACAGCGCCACCTTTTGGCAAAATATATAACTAACAGTAGCCTATGTGATACTTAATATGATATTTTATCTGTGTAATAAATTTCATCCAAATCTGTTTAGCCATTTCAGCGTCAAGGACTAACAAACAAACACACATACAAACCATTCATAATGACAACTTTATACTGATCATCTTACGATAGGTATATCAATTCATTTTGTGTATGTGTGTGTATTCAGTCCTTTTTTTTTAACGTCTCACTGCTGGGCACAAGCTTCCCTTCAATACGAGGGGGATCAGGCCATAGTTCACCACGCTGGCCGAGAGCGGATTGGCGGACTTCACATGTCTTTCGAAAACTTGCTAGATTCTCTCAGACATGGTCTTCATGTTAGAAATGATTCACACGTGAAAATACCAGAGGTGCGAGACCCGGGATTTGAACCCGCTTCACTCGGTTTCCCAAGTGAACGCGTTGCCATTGGGCTACCACTGCCTTGAATTCATTTTACATAATAATAATTAACATTAAGAAATATTAATTTGTATTGAAAGTATATTAACGTGGAGCTTTTATGTTATTAAAGTTCGAAGGAAACTGCTGTTACAGTCAATTTTATTTGATGACCATCTGACGTTATAGCAGCTTATTGTCTTGAGAGATGCGAAGTTTTATTCATTCAACTGTTGTGAATGCATAATATTATTAAAGATATTACACTAATATTAAAATTAATGTTTGTTTGTATATATATATATATATATATATATATATATATATATATATATATATATATATATATATATATATATATATATATATATATATATATATGTATATATATATATATATATATATATATATATATATATATATATATATATATATATATATATATATATATGTATATATATATATATATATATATATATATATATATATATACGAACGCATACATATGTATGCGTTCGCGGACTTCTCATGTCTTTTGAAAACTTAATATGTTCTCTCAGACATGTAGAATTCTCTCAGACATTCCTTTGTCGTAAAACAAGTAGTTATCATGTTGGAAATGATTCGCATATGAAAATATCAGAAGTACGAGACCCGGGACTTGAACCCGCTTCACTCAGTTTCCTAAACGAGCGCGTTACCACTGTTAATGCACATACTTATCCTACTAAGTACCTATTTGAGACTAAGACAGACGCGGAAAAGAGACAAGTATAGTTTAATTACTCCATCTTTTTCTTTTAAATGGTGTCTTTTATCCGGTTGCGGCGAAGCTCAAAAGGAAGGTTATGTGTTTGACGGTTAAACCGATTTTAATGAGGTATACGCCGTTACCACCTTTTTAGTTAACTTTTTATGTATTCCGGTTTTTTCTTTCTCTAATTACATTCAATGTAATTAAAAACTAAATTAATTAGTTGTACAAATCAAATGTTATTATAGAAGTACGTGTACAAGGTACTTAAGCATTTCTTAGCATTTACTAATTCCTGTGTAATACGTAACATAACGCTACATAAATAAACACACACTACAATTCAACAAT
Organism: Argynnis bischoffii washingtonia; assembly: GCA_033884665.1. Classification (NCBI taxonomy): domain Eukaryota; kingdom Metazoa; phylum Arthropoda; class Insecta; order Lepidoptera; family Nymphalidae; genus Argynnis; species Argynnis bischoffii. The sequence goes on from JAEMGE010000029.1 coordinate 4,833,119, forward strand.
AACAGCTTCGATTTTCAACGGCAACAGAAACTAAATAAAGTATTTCCAGTAGAAAGTAAAAATATTGAACGTACATTTCAGTTTCCATTATAAAAACCAATATCGAAAGAAAAACAAAACGAAAAAACTATATAGATTTCTGAATAGTTTCATATACGTCCACGTATTTGCCATATGTTATGAAAATCATGTTTTTCGCTACATATAATAAAACAATCCGCTAGTAATGGTATCACGTAACTGAGAACGTATTTTGATCCAGTGTTTTGATAGCAAACCTTTTTTTTTGTGGATATAAATCTTAGGGTTTGTACCGAAATGTCAAATGCCACATGTTTTCGTCTTATATTATATTATCTTATACCCTTTTTGATAAATTTCTATTGAAAAAGTAAGTTACAGTTAAACTAAAACAGTTATCTACGTAATAACTTATTTAGAAACTTTAATGGTTACGTGATGAAGCTACATAATACGTATGATATATTTTTTTTCTCTGATCATTAATTATTTTTACTACACGAAACACCTTCATAATATCAATTAAAATATTATTATAAAATAAAATAGGCATTGATTCACAAATAATTGTTTTTCGACCGACTTCACAAAGGAGATGTATGATTAATTTGTTTTTTTTTGTGTATGTTCTGCAATATTTTCGTATTATCAATCCAATTTCATGATTATTTTTTTACTAAAAAGGTTCCCGACGTCCCAATGATCACGGGAGAGACCAAAAATCAAAACATATCTGCGAAAAAAACCGAAAAGATGGTTTTATTCAAAATGTCAAATATTCTAAAAAGTTTTTATTGAGTATTATAAATTAATACAATTTTTTAATACGTAGCTAGTGATTTGTTATTCTCAGAAAAAAATTATCCCCGCCTCATTCAGGTGCGTCTTTAAATGGCTTTTATATTTGTAATATGATATACAGGTAACGTAACCTTTAGGCAAAATGACTAATACTAGCCTATGTGTATTGACGACACGTTTGGCTCAGTTTGTAGTGACCCTACTTGCTGAGCCAGCGGTCGCAGGTTCGAGTCCCGCTGGGGCATTCATTTGTGTAATGAGCAAGAATGTTTGTACTCCAGTCAATGGTGTTTATATTTATAATATGTATATAAAGTTATATATGTGTAGTGTATCAACTATCTGGTATCCATAACATAAGCCTCGTAGCTTACCATGGAACTAGATGGTGCTTTTTTCATTATCCCGACATTTATTTATTTATTTAATTCTAGGTCATAGTCTGTGTACTTAATATCATCCAAATCGTTAAGCGTGAGTAACAAACATACGCGCACATACAAAATATCGCAATTATTATAATAATAATGTCATTACATTCTCTTATCTACCACATTGAGTGAGTAGTTTACAATAATGATCTAATTCATTATTTTATCTGTATGTAGCTAAAGTTCGTTTTTAAAGCGTATTTTATTTTATTTTAATTCTAATATTATTATAAATGCGAGATTTTGTATGGATGTCTGGATGTTTGTTACTCTTTCACGCAAAAACTACTGAATGGATTTTAATGAAACTTTAAAATAATATAGCTCATACATCAGAATAGGCTACTTTTTATCCTGGAAAATATACGATTTCCGGATAGGATAGGTTTGTTTTCATTTTTCTAGAAGCGAACCCCAAGCAAAACGAGAGTGAGCCGCTAGTTTTAAATATTCTTTAATTTTTTTTAGGCACAACACTAGTCAATTAGTAAAAAATGCATTCCTCTTAGTATAGAGAAAAACTGAAAGGAAACAAATAGTTATAAAAGTATTTGATTATTACGATCAGTTAACTTGCCGAGCTTTTAAGTTTAAAAATAAAAACGGAAATCGAAATTAAGGCGTATCCGACACGGAACTTTACTTAGTTCTACTTTATAAAACATAATTTGTATAAAAATGTCCGCTAGATTTTAAGTAGTTGTGCTATATAATGTAAAATAATTGAAATTTCATATTAGAAATTTCTCCTCGTTTTTATAACAAAGTAAAGATAATAAAAACAAGTAAACAAAATCAGGGGTACAAGTAGAATAATTTATAATATCTAAAATTATTCATACTCGAAGCCTCAAATGGTATTGTTTGTTATTATATTTAGAATACCAAAACCTTATTTTGAAGCAGTTTAACAGTAAAGTTCATTGTGATATATATTACATATATTTTTCAGCACTAATACTCTATATACTTTATTATAACATTTTATGAGAAAATCAAGAGCACCTAAACAATAATTTTGCCATATACATCTACCAGCAATAGGGTTTTAAATGGGTTGTATGGACAAAATATATCATATATTGTATATTCAAAAGATAAGAGGTTTTAATTTCAAATAATAATAATGATAAAAAAACGTCAAGTTTTATAGTTTATACCAACACATCATATCTACATACATACTCTGTATATATTTTTAAATTTCGTAACAAGAATATTTAATGCATGTACCTGCTTATATGACATTGATGGTAATCAAAAACTTGATTTTAATTAATTTTAATAACATGTTTTTTATAATCGTTATACATGAGGTTTGTTTTGACAATAATTAGGAATTTAAATTGGTTTTAATCACAAAATACTGAAGAAAATATACTAAATGTAAATATACAAAAAATATACTAAATAAAAATATTGAGCACATTTTTACTGTAATTTAGTCAATATGATATAATAATTTAATTTTATAATGTAAGGATGAATTCCTATTTAAAAACTAAAAGATCTTTATCCTCTATAATATATAAAAATATCTTATTTTGAGACTGCGACATTAGTACCCAATGTTTTTTCATTGATGAAATCTCCAGCTTTCATCCGATAATAACGATTATAATATATGCTTTAAAATTTTAAAATTCCGATATATATTTTTATAACAAATCATTATTATTTAACAGATTTAAGTATAAAACGTCTAAAATTAAAAACACATCGCATTCACATAAAAAGTAAGTGAAAAACCACAAAAAAAACTGTAAAAATAACTCACCTTAAAAATAAAAAAAATCCATACAAAACCATACAATTTGAATGGTAACGAGTCACTAATTTTCACATTTAGTTCACTTTTTAGTTAAATTTCACATAAACACTGACAGATCGTATTTTAACCGCGTAGAGTAACCGTGAGGTTACGACGCACGTATCCGTTGGCGCCCGGCCGGTGACTGGGGTGTATAAAGCTTGCCCCGGCCAGGCTGGGCCAAAGACTATTCAAGGTAGATGTGATGAGAAAATATATGGAAAATTCTCTTAGATTCCCGTTTTAATTAATTAAATCGTTAATTCATAATATATTTTTCTTTTTTTATTTATTTTGAATATTAATATGTTTAAATTTGAATTATATAGTTATATATAAATTATTAAGTATATTTTTCTTTTTTTTTTTTTTTTTATTGAACATTTATTCTTTCTCGTATTTGATTACCAACTCGATTTTTTCTGCTACTTGTCATATTAATTTGTACGTAATTTTTCTTTAGATATTAATAACAATATACAATAACTAAATATTTGAATCGTTCAAATTAAATCACATAGTAAATATAAATATATTCATATTTATATATAGTTATAACTATATACTAATATTTATTTTAAAAAAATATGTAAAACTTTTAATGATAATAAAGAAAAGAAAATGGATAAATAAAACATATACATTTATATTCCATATTAAGATAGACAAAGTGGAATTAAACAATTATCAAACATTATAGAACTACTTGTGATTTTTTTATCATATCATTTTAATTTCATTATCACAAGTAAACAAATTAATAACCATCTATCATTTACACAATAATCTATGACTCGACAACGACCTTAATCTGAAATCCCTTTTCAACTCCTCGGGCCTCTCATTATTGATCTCTTTCACTCCTTACCACCGGTGCAATCGTATATCTGTATCGCTCACTCTATATAAAGCTTTGTATCTGCATCTCTTTCACACTCCACTGCAGAGCTTCGAAAACAAGGTAGAGGTGATATTAGATTTTTTCTGTATTAGCCACAGAGTAGATATTATTGTTTTAACAAATTAACACCTTTATTATTGTTTTTTATCAAATTTCATTTGATAAACTATCTACATCATATAAGGAAGATAATTATAATACACTCGATTCTGGAAATCATGTGCAATATAATATATAGTAAATTTAAAATATACTAGCGGCTCACCCTCGCTTCGCTTCGGGTCCATCCCTAGATAAAAACAAATCTATCCCACAGGAATCGTACATTTTCCCGGGATGATAGCCTATAGCCTTCCTCAGTAAACGGGCTGTCTAATGCGAAAAGAATTTTTCAAACCGTATTAGTAGTTTCTGAGATTAGCGCGTTCAACCAAACAAACAAACTCTTCAGCTTTATAATATTAGTATAGATTATGCAAGAGATAACTTACTACCAAACATAAATAGCTTAAACGATTCAGATTTTTAGAAAAATAATGAAAATAACTTTTCACAATAAATTACTTTGCTTGGAAAAAACTAACGATTACATATCATTTATATTACATGATATAGCATTATTACTCATATCACGTAGAAACCGTTTGTTTTTTATGATAGCTCCCAAAAACTCGAAGGTTTAACTAACGTATCTATGTTTTAGTTGAATAATGTTCAATAAAAGGCTTGTTATTTCTTCTAATATTATTTACCTTATACAGGCATCGAACTTGCTACGCCTAGCTCATTAGTAGCAGCTTTAAGCTTTTGTTTAATTAACTTTTATGATGCTATCTGAATGTTACCGTAGAAATTATTGTGTAGCGTTCTTTAATAGCTTTCATATTAAAGTGAGATAGTTTTAAACTGTCATACAGAACTGCTTAGAAATTTTTACTAAGGCTTTTTATATTAATAGAATGGGAAATTTTAAATTATTACATGTACGTACACATGTATGTATATTATTATTAATTGTGTTTTTAAGGTCATGTGTACTGTATAGTTACCATAATGTTAATGAGCTATGTTAATAAATGTTAAGTGTTAATAATTGTTAGTGTTAATATATTAAACTAGTTATTTGCAGTTGATTTACCTATATTTCTAGAGATTATTGACTCATATCCCAGATAGTTGAATTTCTCGCCAGTACCTACTGCCTTCCGAACCCGGCGTTGTTTCCTCACGGACTTATATATTGACATTAAATTTAAACAAAAAAAGTGCTTGTAAAAGTCTATTTGAATAAAGTATATTTGATTTGATAGGTCTTAAATACCTTAGAAAGTGCAAAGTGCTTTAGACGTCATCTCATTTGAATTTATTGACTACAAGGTTTTAGTGTTTAAGCTGTTGGATACCATGGGTTCAATTTTTGCAAGGCAGAAAAGTGTACATCAACTTAATAACCCAGCCTAATAAAAAAAAAAAAAACATATATACTGGCTTTGTTACTTTATTATATACTAATTCTTCTCAGAGCTGAGGCATATATTTTCTAATCTGATAGTTTTTTTTTTATTTAATCTATCTTATTGATCTTGTACCTATTATATACATTCTAAACTTATGTTCGAGTACCAAGTCGGATAAAACAATTATTTGGTCTTTTAAAAAATTGCTAACAGCGCTTGGAAGTGAAAACACAGCAAATTATGTATTTTGCGCTTGACTTCTCACCGGCCGTGTGGGATTGTCCTCTTACTGGGCTATGGATAGTGAAAGGAAAAATTGCTCATGTGCTTGTACACATATTAGTTGTAAGTTTTTGTGTTTTAAATGTTTATGCTGAAAAAAATACTTTGTAATAATATCTTTGATTAGGATTTTTGTTGTTGTTTCGTCACTGAAAATGAAATTATTATCTAGTGGAAAACGGACAAAAATAACATTAATCACTAAAATATAGATAAAGTTTGAAAATAAAGTAAGTGAAACCGTAGTATACAAGTTAGATACACTATGAGCGTATCTTTATGTTGATTATATCTTTTTTTTTTTTCTAGTTCTCTGCTCCTTTTAATGTTAACGTATTTAGTCTAGCTTTGACGTGATGTGGACGAAGTCATTTTCTTTGTAGAAATAAAAATACTTTTTTGTTGAATTCTCCTTGTTATTAAAGTCTCAGGTAAATTGTTACAGAATATTTAAGTAGAATTGTATTAAATATTTATTTTATTCAAATACTAGCGGCTCACCCTCGCTTCGCTCGGGTTCGCCTCTAGAACAAACAAAAACAAATCTATCCCACGGGAGCTCTTTAATTTTCCGGGATGAATAATATGTAAGATATTAATCGGTGGTACAGGGTACCACCATACAAAATTTAATTTAAATCGGTCCAACAGTTTCAGAGATTAGCCAGTACAAACAGACAAACAAAAAAATTTAAAGAAACCTGGATTTGTTCTATTTCTCTTCTTACATCCCCCTGACTCGGTTTTTAGCATTTTTTTTCTATGTACAGACATTCGACCTTTACAGTTTTATTATATGTACACACATTTTAAGCTTTCTTTTGTACATAAACAGTAAAAGTAAATGAGATTTTACATTAAAATCAGTCTAAACTGTGTCTATGCATGTAATTTTGTATTGGATCAACAAAATTGCTTTGTATTGAATTTTAAACTTTTTCTCTAGGAATATTTTGAGTGCAATAGGAGCCATATCAACAATTTTTGACTGAGATTAAATAAAGAGGATGTAGGGGCTTAAAACTATGTGTGTATGTGTGCTTAGGTAATGTTTACTATAAAATATGTGTAACCGCACCGACACACGCCACTCGCTATCGAGAGCATGCAGAATAAACGCAACTATCGTTATTACCAGACCAAGCTCCTATTTACTATCCTGAAGGGCGACTCCTCTAAAGTGATGATCTTCCGACCGAAGTGGTGACACAAGAAACAAAATTATTGTCATAGATCAAAATCTAGCTGAAGTACAAGTGGACCAATATTATATACCAATGACTGGTGGAATAAAAGGGATTCCAGAATGGATATCAGATCTAGACAAACATCATATAGGACACTCTACGGGTTAGGCTGTAGTTAAGAGCTTACGGGTTAGGTTAAGGCTCGGCGGTCGGTGTGCCATGCGGGTTGCTCTTGGTACTTTTCTGATGGCAGTTGAAAGACCGTTGAAACAATCTGCTTCGATAGACCAGCCATCGGGGCTACGTGGTTGACGCCTCATTAAGATTGTTGGATTTTAGTAGTACTGGCTTTACCGGTGAGTCCCACTTAACGACTTATGTGTGCATGTGCATGCTTAAATGCATTTCCTAACGTTTAAAAGTGTTAGGTGAGGAAAAAGTTTATGCAAAGTGGCCCACAGCAGGTACAAAGGGGTGAAGAATATCGAAGACAAAGTAATAATAGTGATGATAAGAATGATATTAATTAATTTATAAAATCGTCTGCTCGATAAGTTACGATTTACCTAAGCTTATTCAATGCTTTCGAATATAAAGCCAGCGACACACTATAAAATCATTACATACAGTATGTACAACTTAGTTTTCTAATTATAATCATTATCAACCTTTAAGACGAATAAACGTAAATAAACAATACATAATAATAAGACGTTGAAACACCATTAATCATGTCCTTACAACCATAACGGAGTTGGTGGTCGATGAAGTAAAAGAATATTAAATATTTTTAACCCCGACTTTAATTATTTTTTTCGAGCAATTTACGTGTTTATGACCCTACTTTGATGTTATGAATACAATATTTTATAGTTGTAATATTTAATCTGCGTCGTATTTAAAAACTGTCGTGGTTTATTGAGGAGTTAATAAGACCAGTATTTCTGTACTTCCGGGACTTAATAACATTTTTATTATAATTTCTTTTCCAAATATTAGATTTGGTTTCGTAAAATAAAATTGTGACATTCATATATTTACTTTACTACTATTTATTATCTAAAACTAGTTATGAGTTACATTTCATCATTATGAATTTATAATATTAAATGAGCAATTCTTGTTGATATATCAATTTATTTCGTGTATCCCGGAAACGGCGCTCGATTTGAATCAAATTTTGTACTTAGATAAAGTTTTGTTTTTTTTAAGTTTATGTACAGGTTATTTTTCTGGAAAAGAAAACGCAATTTTTATATCTTCTCCGAAAAACGTCGAGCAAAGCTCATTCGCACAGATATTGAATACTAAAAGAATTACTATTGTATCAATCAATGCCTTCTTCTTCTTCTTCTTCTGCCTGGCATTATTATTCCGGCTATTGCCAGGGTCTGCCTTCCTGCTTAGTCTTCTCCACTTTGCACGGTCTTTAGCATCATCCTGTGTTAGTCCATTGGCTCTCATGTCCTGCTTCACGACATCCAGCCATCGCTTTTTTGGGCGCCCAGGAGGTCTTGTTCCAGGGACAGATATATCAAGGCACTTACAATCAATGCCTTGTAAGGAATAAATATTCTCTAATTATTCTAAAAATACGCATATATTATATGTTTAAGAAACTTTAAATTATTGTAACTTTATTTAAAACTAGCGACTTACTCTCTCTTCGCTCGGGTTCATCCCTAGGTTACTTCTCCAAACAAACTTTCATCCCCATATTCACCCATTTAAGGGATGATTTCCGGGATAAAAACTATCCTATATCTCTAGGTCCCTATATCTCTTCTAGGTTTCAAACCATCTTCTTACCAAATTTCGTCTAAATCGGTTCAGTAGTTTCGGAACTTATTCGGTATAAACAAACAAACAAACAAAAAAAAATTTTTCTCTTTACAATATTAATATAGATTTCCCTATTACAGGATGCCTATTTAGTGTATGACCTTATAACTTGACGAGTCTATCGACTAATAGTATCTTTTCTATTATTTAATGTTCACCACAGATAGGAGAAAGTCTGGTAATTTGGACCGTTTTTTTCTCAAACGTATTTTAAGTATATATTTTTTAGATTTTTACAAATGTCTATAGTATGAAATGAAACAATAATTTTTAAGAATTTATTAAGCATTAATCAACATTAGTAATTATAGATAATTTAAAAATCAACAAAACGTGAGGTCCGAGCTTTGTTTCAATTTAGACAACTGGTTCCGTTCATTGGTTCACGGGGTTGATAAATTGGGCTTCAATAGGCTCTGAGGTAAAACAAATAAATAAAAATTATTATTAAACAAAGTGTAACAACTATGTTATCTATTTGTTATCTAGACTACTAGATAACAAATCATGTATCGTATTTTGTCAATCTTTTTGTGTCCATTTATAATAATTTTTATTAGACATCTGTTACAAAAAGAGTAGACGCGGTAATTTAGATTCATTTTATCCAACTGCTTGTGGTCCATTTTAACCAACACTTGAATATATTATAAAAACAAACTAAATAAATTATAACCTATAAATACCGGCAACCGGTTTTCGTAAGTTGATTTTGGATAAATTACGCTTCTAAACAATAATTTACAAACACTATATGTTTACCTTTAAGTTAACCACACTGTCGGCACGGGTCGGTGAAATTTACATTAAAATTAACAAAAAAAGATATTTCAAAACAAAACATAAACGAACAATGATACAACGAGAACAATATATCCGATATGCAATGAAGTTGTTAAGATATCGTTTAGTTTTGCTAATAATAAAATTTAGAAATTATTATTGGAACGAAGTTCCTTACGGCAGGCTTGGAGGAGATAGGGATTTTTGACATATGAGGTGGTCCAATTTAGTTGTCGGTCCAATATACTAGACTTTCCCCTATATACGTAAAAGTTATATACTTTTTTCAGTCACTCATTAATAATTCTACCTATCTTGCTAATAGTATAAGCGTAAAAATTTATAAGGATGTATCTTTCGTGAAAAACTATTGAATACATTTTGATGAAACTTTAGAGTAACATTGCTTATATCTCAGAGTATCACATTCGCTATAATTTAAAAAGATATAGTAAAATATAATTGAACTTCGCAAGTACTAGTATTTATACATCTTTTCCTGTGTGTGTCTTCTAGTTCTTTTTTTTTTACATTATTTTCTCTAGATAATATTATTATTATTTTTTATTCTAAAAATATCCTGCATAATTTGTATACCTATATACATTCATTTAAAGGCTTATATGTTAGATATTATGTTATTTCTAAATTAACTGCTGAGTGCTGAGAAATGACTATCATAATAAGTAGTCGTTAAGTATTAATATCTATTTCTGTAGTGAACCCTATATTGATGATAAATTTTATCAAAATAAGTTCTTTAATTTGATCATAAAAACGTATTAAACGCACAGATGGATAGCTTTCGCAATTTTAATATTAGTACACATTCATATTTGGCTTTACTACAGTTATCTGATATATAAGAGTCTATTTGGGTTAAGAACAAAGACATTCTTAAAACGCCCACATATTGAAATGTTATGTTCTATTAAAAGGTTCTGTTAGCTTCATTAAAGCAAATTAGTACGTAAGCTTTTATTACACTCAAAACATATATTGTGAAAGCTCTATTACGTAAAAACTATAAATAAATATGTTGCGACATTAACACAAAGTATCATCTAGTACCATGGTAAGCTATGAGGCCTGTGTTATGGAAACTAGATAGTTGATACACTACACATATATAACTTTTAAATACATACGTATTATAAATATAAGCACCCATGACTGGGGTTCAAACATTCGTGCTCATCACACTAATAAATGTCTCCCAGCGGGGCTCGAAGTGCTGGGATAGCGGTCGCAGGGACCGCTGTCACAGCGAGTAGGGCACAAACTGAGCCAAATATGTCGTCAAATAGATGAAAGGAAAGTTTTTTTTAAATATTACAAACTGTTATATATTGTGTTATTTTTGTTTTTCAGCAAACTATATTGTCTACATCCCTTCCCTCTTACAGTTTTCCAATTCCTTATTTCACGTTACCTGGAAGAGATCGCTGTCTTAGCGATAAGGCCGCCTCTTGTAATGTATGTACATAGTCCTAATGCTTTTTTTCTTGTACTAATTTTTCTTAGTTTTTTGTGGATGTACAATACAGAGTATTTATTATTATTACTATTTATTTGTAGAGAATACAATAAAATTATATATTAAATAATTTATAAAAAATAATGTACAGGGTATGAATGAAGTTTTTAAGATTTTTGTCCGGGCAGATTTTATTAGCTCGCGTTTCTATATATCGTGCTTAACAGCTGTGTATATCGATACTAATGTATTAATGTACGTACATATACCAGCAACTTACCCTCTCTTCACTTAGGTACATTCCTAGGTACTTTTGTATTCATAATATAAGAGATCCATGTAAGAAGTGAATATAGGAGATAAACATCTATACATATAATAAAACTGTAGAGGTCGAATGTCTGTACAAAGAAAAAAAAACTTTTTAACCTAGTCAAGGGGATGTAAGAAGAGAAATAGAACAAATTCAGATTTTCTTCAAATTTTTTGGTTTCTCTGTCTATTTGTCTGCTTGTACGGGCTAATCTCCGAAAGAGTTAGACCGATTTAAATGAAATTGCATGGTGGTAGCTTATATCCCCGGTCAACATTTTAGATACTTTTCATCCCGGAAAGTCTAATAAGAAAGAATAATAAATAGGCTACGATTTATCAAGGAAAAATGTACGGTTCCCGTGAGATAGATTTGTTTTTGTTTGTCTAGAGGCGAACCCGAGCGAAGCGAACTTTTAACTGGTGGTAGGAATCTGTCAAGCCTGAGGAGTCCGACTGGATGGGTACCACCCCCTTATCTATTTCTGCCGCCAAGCAACAATGATTGCATTGTTGTGTTCCGGTTTGAAGGATAAGGTAGCCAGCGCAATTACAGGCAAGAGGCATATCATCTTAGTCCTCACAGTGACAACGCACCTGCGGCTCTGTATTTTTGTTACCTAAAACCTAAGTGCATGAACTGTAGGTGTTATGGGCGACAGGTACTGCTTTCCATCAGGTGGTCTGTCTGCTCGTTTGTCACTGATTTTTATAAAAAAAAAAAAAGCGAGGGTGAGCCGCTCCTACTATATAAGAAGTAATAGTTATTATATAAACGCGGCACCTCCTTTTGGCATTTAATATTATTAAAAGCTAAGCTTATATAATTCCAGGGTATAAACTATGTACTAAACGAAGACGTAACAAATATATACACATCCATACTAATAGTCCGATAATAGTCTGTTATATACTTAAACACTATCACGAAATAGCCTGTGTTAATTAACCTGCCTTTGAAGACCATCTGTTTATACTCATATGGCCTTATGTGTTTTGTTTAATTAAGCCTGTGAATATGCATTCAAACTGTAGTATCTCTTGCTTTGGACTCTACGTCGTAAATGTTTGTGTAATTTGAGGAAATAATAGTTTCATATATTGCTATGGTAGGGTAGCGGGTTCAATTAATGCTTTACACCACGATGTTAATATAAGGTTTGGTAGATAGAGCGTGCGTATGTAGCATAGTTCAAATAATATTTTATGTTCTAAAGATGTATAATGTATATGATACTTGATTAATTATATACATTTACGTTTATTCGTACATATTAGGGGACCCAGTAGGTAGACCTGTCCTGCCTCCTCCTGATCTAGCCCGGAAATTGATCTTCGTTGAACCTCAACAACAATGCCCATACTAATCAAACTATAGTTAAAAATCCAGGTGACCCGCAATAAATACACAAAAAAACACTAAAATCGGTTAAGTCATTTAAAAGAAGAAGAATTACAAACACACGCACAACCAAATTTTATATACAAAGGTACACTATATTTATTATATGTTTTATTTATATTTATATACTAAATATACTTAAATTTTGTTCTGAAAGCGTAAGTAGGTACTTACTGAAACTACGAGTCGCTACATTATATCCCAAAAATTTGGCATAATTTTTAATTTTGAAAATTCCTTATATTATTATACTAGAGATAACTGCCTCGGTGGTGTAGTGGCTAGCATGTACGGCTGCACATCCTGAGGTCCTGGGTTCGAGTCCCGGGTCGGACCAAGTTTAGTTATTGAGTCTTTCTGTATAGTAAGCCTCAGTAACAGCCCGGAGTTGGGAAGTTGGCGGTGTTTCACCCCCGTGCCTCGGAGAGCACGTAAAGCCGTAGGTCCTGCGCCTTAACTCTCACCGGTCGTGTCGAGTAGTCGTCCCACTGGAGTATGAGAGTGACAGGAATAGAGAGTGCACTTGTGTCTGCGCGTACACTTGTGCACTATAATATCTCCTGCGCAGTTGGCTAGTCTCAATGAGATTGGCCGCCGTGGCCGGAATCGGTCAGGAGAACATCATCATCATACTAGAGACTCACCCTCACTTCGCTTCGGGTTCGTCCATAGACAAAAACAAATCTTTCCCACGGGAACCGTACATTTTTCCGGGATGATATAAAGCCTTTCTCGATAAATGGACTATCTAACACAAAAAGAATTTTTCAATTTCAACCAGTAGTTCCTGAGATTATTGCGTTCCACCAAACAAACAAACGAACTCTTCAGCTTTATTAGTATAGATAGATATAAACGTAATTTATATATGATATTCATATTATAAAAACTATCAAAATTAAGCTAAACTAGTGTAAAGTCCAAACCTTAGAACCATTACCGCTACTTTAATAATAGAAAACATCCTTTTCTACATCGGTTAAGTCATCAATTAACTACATTCCTTATAAAACCATTTGTCTTGTAATAAAAAGCGAATCAGCCGCATAGAAAAACTACAAATTGCAACGAACCGCTTTAACCAGCTTTACGATTTTTTTGCCACGCGACATTTTTTATCCTTATCTAACGTTTCTACATTTTATATGTCCATCTCAGTCACTCACCACTTATCTCCTTCTATCAAGAGATTCCAAGTCGGTTGGATAAAAATAAAATTTATCTTCACTTTTATAGGGATTGCGAATGCATCAAAATTACTTAAGAGGATGAAGTAAATGCTTAGCATTTTTTTTTTTCACATTCCTCTTGTACTTTAACTTGTACATTACTCATTTAACATTTTAATGATCTACCGAAAATGTAATAATATTAAAGACAAATATAGAGCGTTTATCTATACGTATAATAAATTTCCGATTCGAATCTCTACATTAAATATTTTTTGGAAAATCTTATTGAAATAGTCATTATTATCGATACAGAGGCTGAATCTATAGTTTTTAGAATTTTTATTTGTCTTTTAGTCTGTCTGTCTGGGAACGCATCACGAGAAAACTACTGGATAGATTTTGATGAAATTTGGTATGATGATAGCTGGTTATCCGAGTCAACATATAGGATACTTTTTACTGCGGGAAATATCTCATAACTGAGAAATCTATACTATATGCTAAAACGTAACAAGGGACAAACCCGAGCGGAGCGTAATTCTTTTCCTTCTAAATAGCTTGACTAATTTTGATGCAATTTTTGTCTATGTATAGTCACTTAGATTGTTCTTAGATATAGATGGACGAGGTAGGTGACGCTGTTGTCCAGATTCAATTATTTTTTTATTTTACCATCGAATTTTTGTTTGAATTTCTCAAATTAAAATATTATATATTATACCTCAATTTCAGCCACTTTAGAAATGTCAGAAACCACTAATGGTTAGTTAGTTTAATGGAATCAGCAGACTAGAAAAATGTATATCAAAAATATTAAGAAAACTTCATATATTTATTTCTAGTCATAAACAACCGTCAACAGAATTTAGAAATACCTTTATTCCAACTATTTAAATAGTGTGAAATATAAAATTGCAGTAATTTAATTTTTGCCCGAGATAAACTTAGAAACTTGTCGATCATTTAACACGTAGCGTTCATAGAAGGATAATTATTTTCAAAGTCCAAGTTGTGCTGCTTCTTAACTTACTATTTCTGTAGGCGCAGATGTCAAAGAAAATATATTAGTCGAGAACTTAAGTCTACATTATAAACATGGCTTTTTAATAATTTACTAATACTAGAAAATCTAAATATTATTGTTTGTGTTTAAAATAGTCCTTTATCAATAATGGAAGGCTTTGTTAGCCCTCGACGCAAAAAAGGAGTTATAAGTTTAATATGCGTATCTGTGTATCTATGTGAGACATCGTAGTACGCAAACGGTTGAACCAATTTTAATTTAGTTTAAAAATTAATTGATCGAGAGTGTTCGTAGCTATAAATCAAGAAAATCTCTTCAGCTGCTTGCAGGCACCAGCTCTTTTCTCTTTTATCTGGAATCTACAAAATACTCAAACGCCTCATTAAAATACTGCAAAGGTATAGTGTTTGTATTCAGTCTTTTTTAACGTCCCACTGCTGGGCACGGGCCTCTCTTCAATACAAGGGGGATCAGGGCATAGTCCACCACACTGGCCAAGTGCGTGTTGGCGGACTGTATGTCTTTCTAAAACTTGCTAGGTTCTCTCAGATATGCAGGTTTCCTCACGATGTTTTCCTTCATCGTAAGACAAGTAATCATGTAGAAAATGATTTGCACATAAAAATATCAGAGTCGCGATACCCGGGATTTGAACCCACTTCACTCGGTTTCTCAAACGAGCGCATTACCACTGTATTATCACTGCCCTTATATATCGTTTTTAGGCTCATTGAAATATCCTCAATGAATAAGTTTTTGTGTTGGGAGTTTTTTTTATTTTCAATTTAAAAGTTATTATTAGATAATTTAAATAAAATATATAAAACAGAATAGCATGTAAGGCATTTTAAAAGTTACCACATTTTACTTTTCTCGATCATTTCAACAATCGAAAAATACTTTTAAGTGCGGTTAATAATTCACATGTATTCAAGCGAGAATCGGAATCTTTACAACTGGTAAAAATTAAGCTTTAACAAGTTTAACTTTGCCAGGCTTTAAACAAGCAAACAGTGAAGAGAAATTGCCAAAAATTTAATTAATTGCCAAAAGAATTAAATGAAAAGTGAAAAACCGTTGTTCTTATTTTTTATATACTTTTGTATATTTTATACACTATAGTAGCTTAAATGTTATAATATACATATGTATGTATATTATATACTATAGCTAAAACTCAATACTTTTTTTACTCTCCTCTGTTTTTTTTTTTATTTTTGATACTCTATAGTTTACATTTTTAGTAATATTTATTAAAAGTATATAGAAAAATATCTATTAAGAAAAAAAAAATGGCCATAATTTGGTAAATGTGTGCTGATATAAATTCTTAAAATATTATCCTTCTTTAAAATAGTCTAGTAAAGGTATATACATTAATAAATAAATAAATATGTTGGGACATTAACACACAGCACCATCTAGTACCATGGTAAGCTACGAGGCTTGTGTTATGGATACCAGATAGTCGATACACACATATAACTTTAAATACATACATATTATAAATATAAACACCCACGACTTGAGTACAAACATTCGTGCTCATCAAACAAATTATTGGCCCCAGCGGGGCTCGAACCCGCGACTGCTGGAACAGCTAGTATCACTACAAACTGAGCCAAACGTGTCGTCAAAACATGAAATAGCTGGATTTATTAAATGTACCGCTTAATTTCTACGTAAGCGTTCTCAAAGCCTCTAAAGTTTAGAGTTCAAATCTCTTAAAATCTTCATTTTCACTACATCGCATTACGTTAATATCAAGTTATACTTTTATTATTTAGCACTTAAAGTTATTACAAACTTAGTAATTTCACATTATTTTAAGGCAATTTGTTTAATTTTTGGTTGCTTCAATGAAACTTTATAATTTTGACGTTAATTTGACTCAAAAAGTCATTTATTGACGATATTTTGAATTATTTTTTACCCCACGATGACCCAGACACAGTGTAATATGCATTTGGGGTAAGAGGTGTTTGTGTGTGCCTGTAATCATTTTTACGAAAATGGCTCGGCCGATTTTGAAACGGTTTTCTGCTTTGTATAAGTCTCATTCCTGAGCATGTCCTTAGCTAAGTTTGTAATATAATGTTGTAGACCGCAAGGGAGCGCTACAGTTTAGACATGTTTCTCCAAAACAGTTATTTTTTTTAGTACTAATAAGTAAAAAAAAAGCCACAAATAAAATATAAAATAAAAAATTAAAATTGTGACATAAAAAAAACTTCAGATTAAAAAAATCAAAAACCCACGATATTTCGCTGTCGTTCTGTTTCGCCAACTCTTGGGATTGGGTTTTTCAAAAAAAACTATTTACTTTGCCCTGTACTTTAATTTTCCCAAAATTATTTTTTAAATTCAACCCTCAATAATGAACCAGAGTATTATATGTTGTCGCGCCGAGGCTTAATTCGAGACTGATTTATTAATATTAAAAGAATGATATCTAAACTTGCAAACATTTTATACATATAAATAGCTGACTTTACGATGACTTTCGGTGCCAGCCAATACAAATCAAAGCACCCCGACTTCGAAAATATCTGATTAAGTATCTATTCTAAATGAAAACCCCCGTTTAGTTATTTTTTACTTTTCAGTGCCTGGAAGTCGGTTTTTTTTCTTTTTTTAAAAGTTATTATTTTTATTTTTTTTGTTTGTTTGTTTGTTCTTTCGTTCGTTCATTCGTTCGTTGGATAATTGGAGGGCTGGTGAGTAACATATATATATATATATATATATATATATATATATATATATATATATATATATATATATATAAATAGAATAATCTGAGTTAGTTATATTATTCTATTTCCTTTTGAAACTTTCATTGAATATAACTGTCATAGAGACAGTTCCATAAACTATAGTATTAATCAACTTTATGGCAGCTCTATAGAGCAATATGTATAATAAAAGCCTTACGAACTAGCTAGTTTCTATCCCGCTGCTAGGTACATTTCAATTTAAATAAAACGTCTACCAAAAAACCTTTGCTAACATTTCAGGAAAAACTCAGAAAGCCGCAGTAAAAAGTACGTACAATGAAATCGTCACGTTAATGTCTGTATATTGAACTATTTACTAGAATATTTTTAAAGTCATTTGATATAATTTTAAGTTGTAATAAAAAACAGTAATTAATAAACAAATCTTATTTTATTTCGGTCAATGACCCTTCTACTTGTTTCTTATTTACATTATTTTTTATATCTTTAGTACACATTTTATATGTTAAGCTATTCCCATAGTATTATGTCCTATGGTATTTTACTATGAGGGAATGCAGCCGCTACCAATACGAGTTTTGTCCTGCAAAAAAGAGCCATTCGTACAATTAAAAGCTTAGATCCTACAGTATCATTAACAGAAAAGTTTAAAGAAATAAGAATATTTACTGTTGTTTCTCAATACATTACGTATGTTCGTAAAAATATTCATGAATTCACATGACATCTATTAATACTAGGAGGAAACAAAAACTTGTAATGCCTGTGATTTGTTTGCACTGAGTCAATAATTCTTTTTATGAACAATGTTATAGACAATAGGATCCTAGGAAGCTTGCAAAAATCTACTATTGTTAAATAAAAAAAAAATGTTAAAGAACGTTTGTTTGCAAAAGGTTATTACAATTAAGGATTATAAAGAAAATGGCATGCCTCGGGAATGATGTGATCGCCTCCAGGCTAGTTCAACGCTGTAGAATTATTATAATTTATAATTTTACTTACAAAAAAATATTAAAAAACAATACTAGTCCCGCAGAGTTTTTTTTCGGCAGTTTTTTCAGGACTGGAGCCTTTTCTAAACTCATTATGTTCAGTAAAAACTGTAATCATTTAATGCTTAATAAAATATTTTGAATTTCAAGTTCTACCATATCTTTCCTAAGCCCCCTCTATCCCTTTTCTCTGTTTTCTCTTTCTATTAAATTAATTTTTTTATATACATACATACACACATGTATATGTTCATAAATAATATGCAGCGTAGAGCCTAAAGGTGAATGCTAGTGAGTGAATCAGACGCGCAATATATCTGTATGCAAAATCTCTTAGAAAATCCTACCACTGCGATATTATCGCTATCGTTGGTATTGTACAACTGAAGACATAATAAGTATATAAATATATTTATAATTTTTATTTTACCCAATTGCGAAGTACAGTAATGGATATAGATAAAAGCTAAATAAATCAGAAAATATATTAATTAGACTCGTTTTAAATATATTCCAATGAAGAAAGATAATATTTCGGATTTTTTTCGCGTAAAATATGCGAAACTAACTAAATAGTTTAATCTTTGTTTCCCAACATTTGAATTTTTGAACGTTGAATACTTTATAGTAATGTCGGGAATCAAAACTTGAAATAAATCCACGAAAAGAAAACCGAAAAAATAGTTTTATTTAAAATATCAAATATTCGTAAAAAGTACTATTAGATTCGTTCTTGCTTGGTATAGCATGGTATATATACCTTTCGCTAAATTATTTTTTGCTTGCTTTGCTTTTTCAAATACATAATTTTACTATGGAATAACCACGGGCGATTGTTGTTAAAATATAACCCTATAATTATGTTTCAGGTTTATAAGCTATATCTATGCAAATACCACGACGATCTACGTCGACGTCGTTCAAATGTTTTACTACAGATGGACAAAATAAAGTTTTGCATATTAAGTAGGGATGACTAAAATAAAACTGGTAGGATCAATCTTTTATCCCTTTAAATTTTGAATAGATCTATTTATTCGTGTTGGGTAACGATATTTGGACTGCTCTTAGGATTTGGCAGCAATAAATAATAAGAAGTCAAATAAAAATGCTAATATATAATTATTAATTAAAAGATTATTCATAATAATAATTACTAATTAATTGATATATATATATATATATATATATATATATATATATATATATATATATATATATATATATAATCAATTAATTAATAATTAACGTTTCTTGATCCTTTTCTTTTAAAAAAAACATTAAAAAACTGTTTATTTTATTGAATTTAATTAAAGAAGATTTTAATTATAAATTTTTCGCAAAATTATATTGTTATTATAATACTAACACGATAATATTAAGTTGTTAACTTAAATATTATATCAATATTTTGTCTTAAAGTGTAGTTCCCTATTTCGAACGTTTCGGCCTATATGAAAGGAGGCTAGGTGCGGCCTTTAAGAATTCACCCTTCACTTAGTAGGAACTTCGACTTCAGCTACTTTGTTACAAGGCAAATACACATGCACGTGTACTAAAGAGAATATGGTTGCACAATGGAATCCATGCAGCTTAACAAATATTATGTACTAGCGTTGCCTGCAGCTCTACCCGTAGTTCATATTTGTGTATATAATAACTCATCTTTATCTCGCCAGCAGTAAAAACAAGACTTTCGTATAAACGATAGTCCCATAATATTTTCTCAGATTTACGCGAATATTTGGCATCACTACATAGTATAAAACAAAGTCGCTTCCCGCTGTCTGTCTGTCCCTATGTATTCTTAGATGTTTAAAACAACGCGTATTTTGATGCGGTTTTTTTAATAGATGAAGTGATTCAAGAGGAAGGTTTATAAGTATACATGCATATTATAGTACAGAAAAGCCAAGAAATTCAAAGATTTGTATTTCATACTAACCGGTAAAACGTACCTAACGGTTTTAAATAAAATGTTTTCAGATTATGGTCACGGCAGAGACATAATCTCTTGATTGCTGTAAAGCATTTGAAACGTTAAGAACCAAAAATAAACATAAATCCGCGAAAATATACGAAAAGGCTGTTTTATTTAAAACAATAGTCAATTCGACCATATCGCAAAACTCTCACTTAACGTCTCCCATATTTAACTATTTATCTACTTGCTAATTATGCACCTTCCAAATTTCATCTTAACAGGTCTTGACCTGTAAATTTTGAACATCTATACGAATATATTATAGAATGGTAGCATTTGTTTGTTTGAACGCGCTAATATTTACAACTACTAAACAAATTTGACTGAAATGCTTTTTTAGATTATAGCCCGTTTATTGAGGAAGGTTATAGGCTATATATCATATAATATAAGCTATCTATTGCATACTAACCGTTAATCTATATATATATATATATATATATATATATATATATATATATATATATATATATGTAAAAGGCAAAAGTGATTGACTGATGTATCAACGCACAGACCAAACCCTTAAGGCTAGAAAATTGAAATTTCGCACACGTATTCCTCATAATATGACGAAAGCATCTACTAAGGAAGGATTTTTCAAAATTCAACCTCCAAGAGGGTGAAATAGGGGATAAAAGTTTGTATGAAACTTTTTATTCTTTGGACATATTTACATGAAATTTAGTATAAATTGGGTACGGCAAAAATAATGAGTTACGTATATCAGCGTTTTCTAAAATTTAACCCCTAATAGGGTAAATAGGGGATGAAAGTTTGTATGAAACCTACCTTTTTAGTTTTTTTTATAGTTTTAGCGCGAGCAAAGCCGCAGGTTCTGCTAGTATATTCATAATATAATAATTATCTTATCTATATTGTGTAATTAATCTTTTTTACATACGTAAAAGGTTTCTAGCTACTTATTAGTAATTCTTGAACAACCTTAAACCACATAAAACTTGCAAGGCGCGGCCTTAATAATTTATCCTTCACTTAGAAGGGATTTCAACTTCAAGTACATTGTTTCAATGCAAATGAACACTCACATTATGCAATATGGAAGAACGTAAACTTTTCGTCATTTTTTAAAACTGTTATTGTACTCTTCCTTGAGAAATTTTCTCTTTTAAATTTTACTAAACTAGTACAAGATTCTTGTTAAACTTTGTACAATGCAATTTTATATCTTCTATATATTGTTATAGTTTTTTCGATTGTAAATTTTGCTGACATATTAGTCAGTACCTGGGCGACCGAGCTTCGCTCGGAGTTCTTGAAAGATTGTATATTTTACATTAAGTGACTAAGTGTTACTGAGAAAGTTGTATAGATGTCGCGATAAGAACAATTTTCTTTTTAATTTGGCTTAAAAATAATTTTACATTAAGTGACTAAGTGATACTGAGACAGTTGTATAGATGTCGCGATAAGAATAATTTTCTTTTTAATTTGGCTTAATAATAATTTTACATTAAGTGACTAAGTGTTACTGACAGAGTTGTATAGATGTCGCGATTAAATTTAGCGTAGAATAATGCATAAGAAGACGCATGAAAACTCGAAAACACGCGTTTTCCCAGACATGTGACTAATCTAGATCAATTTTTCGCACCCGAAAGCCCCCATATACCAAATTTCAGCAAAATCGTTAGAGCCATTTCCGAGATCGCCGGTATAAATAAATAAATAAATAAATATATAAATATACAAGAATTGCTCGTTTAAATATATAAGATTCGATGATACATGAATTTACTTTAAATCTAAAGTAAAATGATATAACTATTTACATATTAAGTGATGTCCATGATAATACTTACTTAATATAATAATGGCAACACTAAATATAGATAACTAATCAATAAAGTTTCTAAAAAATTGTAATAATAATAACAATAATACCTAAAATTATATAAATAATATTCTATATTCAAATATGAAAGTAACTAGCGACTCACCCTCGCTTCGCTTCGGGTTCGTCCCTAGACAAAAACAAATCTATCCCACGGGACCCGTACACTTTTCCGGGATGATATATAGCCTATAGCCTTCCTCAGTTAACGGGCTATCAAATGCAAAAAGAATTTTTCAAATCGGATCAGTAGTTTCTGAGATTAGCGCGTTCAACCAAACAAACAAACAAACAAAAAAAGAAACAAACAAACAAACTCTTCAGCTTTATAATATTAGTATAGATTAAAATTATAAAAATGTTTAACATTAAAATTAATAAATATTGTAAGGTACTTTGGTGCCAATTTTCAATTTTTTTGAATTCATTTTGTTATTTTGTGGGTAGGCTGTCTGTAACAACGATATAATACCTTTGAGACATCTAACACCTTAGTCTATCTACTGACCGTGATTGCTGTAAAGCAATCGAAACGTCGGGAACCAAAAATCAAAATAAATCCACGAAAAAATCCATAAAAAAGTTTTATTTATTATGATGTCTTTGATATTAAGTTATCTATCTTAGTGTAGTTTAAGAGGTTCAGATCAACATTTGCCTGTACTAAGCCAATCCTTTTCATTCAAATTTAAATATTTTAGTACAATTCAATTTTAAATATATTGAAATTATCTACTTCATATAAATTACTTTTATTAGTACCTTGTTGTTACGAGTAAACAAATAATATGTTCTTTGCGGAGAAAACACAAAAAAATAACGATGTTTATAAACAGTCGATATCTATGATATGTTTAAAATGCCATCTAAACATAAATAAAATTAGATTGTCTGTTTTTAATATTAAAATAACCGCTTTTTACTAAATGGATATGGATGTATACACGGTACATATACCAAAACAACTTTTTTTACAATTTTTGTCTGTCTGTCTGGCTGTTTGTTCCAACTAATCTCTGAAACAGCTGAACCGATTTTGACGGGACCTTCACTGGCAGATAGCTGATGTAATAAGGAGTAACTTTTGCTCCTTTTATTTTAGAAAAAAATAGGGTCCCACGGAAAAAAATTAAAACCAAAAAAAAAATTAAAAAAGTTTGTTTTGGGAAGACAGCTAGGGACGAACCCGAGCGAAGCGAGGGTGAGTCGCTAGTATCCTAAAATAAAATCATCAATCATATTTAAAAATCCTACGATACTTTTAACTTTTACCTAGCATAAAAATACACATGTGCAGCGATTGTTATAATATAATAATTTATTGCTTCTCTATTGCATACTTTTATCTCAGAGTTCAGTCTTAATTTAAGTAGTCCATCTTTTAAGGCTAGTTTGCTTGTGACTAATAAATTAAAATTAAAGCTGAAGACATCTTTACTTTATATCATAGACCTTATTTTATTAAAAAATACTTAAAGTAGAAAAAAAAAAACAACAAATAAAAAGAAGAGAAAAGAAAAAAAAATATGATTTTTAGAATAAGCATGAATGGAATGGATCAACCGGGGAAGTACCTACTACCCTCTTAAAATATTTTATACTAGCGAAATACCCATGCTTCGCTCAAACTTCCCTATAACTTACAGTAGCATATGAGTAACTCCAGAATGAATCAACCGGGGAAGTCCCTACTAACATCTCAAAATATTTTATACTAGCGACCTATCCTTGCTTTGCTCAAGTATAACTTGCGACACGTTTGGCTCGGTTTGTACCCTACTTGCTGTGCCAGCGGTCGCGGGTTCGAGTCCTGC
This sequence comes from Argynnis bischoffii washingtonia, assembly GCA_033884665.1. NCBI lineage: Eukaryota > Metazoa > Arthropoda > Insecta > Lepidoptera > Nymphalidae > Argynnis > Argynnis bischoffii. The sequence continues at coordinate 4,857,404 of JAEMGE010000029.1, forward strand.
TGGGGACATGAATTTGTGTGATAAGCACGAATGTTCGTACTCCAGTCATGGGTGTTTATATTTATAATATGTATGTATTTAAAAGTTATATATATAAATATATATATATATATATATATATATATATATATATATATATATATATATATATATATATATATAAATATATATGTGTGTAGTGTATCTGGTATCCATAACACAAGCCTCGTAGCTTACCATGGAACTAAATGGTGCTGTGTGTTAATGCCCCAACATATTTATTTATATTTAACTTACAGTAGTATGTGTGTTACTCCTGAAAAGGGCTAACAAACATACACACAAACAAATATTCATATTAATATTAGTGGTTCGATTAATCTTGATGTAAAGTAGCGATACCTATAATCCTGAGTGTCATACAGTGAGTTATTCATCACCCTCTATTGATAATTGAGTGATGCCCCTGCAGCTACAAGCGTGCATATAAAGCTATTACCGCCATCAGATGGGTTGTTACCTTATTTACCACTTTTCCGACTTAAAAAAAGAATAGGTTTATTTCTTACCTGTCACTTTTTGACTGACTTCAAAATTTAGGGGTACTCAATATTTGTTTTTCTATGTTACACTTAGATTAAAGAATGATATAGACGGAGTAGACAGACGGAGATCGCAAAAAAATAATCAAAGCCTAAATTTGTAGCGTAATTTTGTTGTTTATGCTACTGTTTTCGATTTCGCCATAAAATAGATCATTTACATTCCCTTAATAATAAGGGAAATTTTATGTAAATATTTGTCGTTAAATTAGAAGTTTTGAGACGAAAAAAATTATTATAATCTATACTAATATTATAATTAAGGCAGTGGTAGCCCAGTGGTAACGCGCTCGCTTGGAAAACCGAGTGAAGCGGGTTCAAATCCCGGGTCTCGCACCTCTGATATTTTCATGTGCGAATCATTTCTAACATGATTACTACTTGCCTTACGGTGAAGGAAAACATCGTGAGGAAACCTGCATGTCTGAGAGAACCTTGCAAGTTTTAGAAAGACATGTGAAGTCCGCCAATCCGCACTTGGCCAGCGTGGTGGACTATGGCCTGATCCCCTCGTATTGAAGGGAGGCCCGTGCCCAGCAGTGGGACGTCAAAAAGAGCTGAATAAATACTAATATTATAAACAAGTAAAGTTTGTGTGTTTGTGATGTTGAAGGGGGTAATCTCTGGATCTACTAAACTGATTTATATGAATTTTAGTAAGAAGATAGTTTGAGACCCTGGGAAAGACATAGGATACTTTTATCCCGGAAATTACCCTTTAAGAGGGTAAAAATGGGAATGAAAGTTTGTATTAGGAAGCAATCTAGGGACGAACCTGAGCGAAGCGAGGGTGAGTCGCTAGTGACTAATAAATATAATATTAATAATAATTATAATTCACTCAATTTTCTTTTAACTTCAAAAGTAAAATAGCATAATATTAGCTTATTTAATATTTACTTAACATAGTAATTAGAACTCTATTAATATTTGTATACTGTTAAATAAAACAATATTACTTTCTTAGATTTACGCGAATATTAGACATTTAAATAAAACTATCTTTTCGGATTTTTTCGCGGATTTATTTTGATTTTTGGTTCCCGACGTTTCGATTGCTTTAGAGCAATCATGGTCACGGGAGAGACTAAGGTGTTAGATGTCTCAAAAGCATTATATTGATTGTTACAGACAGCCTACACACAAATAACAAAAATGAATTCAAAATTTTGAAAATTGGCATCAAAGTACCTTACAATATTTGTTAATTTTAATTTTAAACATTTTTACAATTTTAATTATTTTATAATTGAAATATGGAATATTATTTATATAATTTTAGCTTTTATTATTATAATTATTACAATTTTTTAGAAAACTTATTATTGTATTATTGTTTAATAATCTATATTTTTTTAGTGTTACCATTATTATATTTATAACTATAAAGAAAAATAAAATATTAATTATTTAAGCCACATTATTGTTCTATGTGTACTTTAGAAAATTAAAATTAATTAAGAATTACATTTACAAATGAAAAATATTAATTTGAAATACTGTTACTTTGATCCACACAGTAAGAACTTACTACATCTGTCTGTTATGTTTAGATTTATTATTAGATTTTATAATATTAATAACAGGATCCCACGACGATGACCCAGCAACAAAACAATTAAAAATAAAACAATATTGCATGGCTTTATGCTTAGTTCTACGACACACTTAGTCTGAGAGGTTACATGATACATTTTATCATTAATCTATAGTAATATTATAGATTAATGTAGATTAATGTACATTAGTATAGATTAAAAATAAAGAGGAAACATTTTCTTGTTTGTTTGTTTGTATCGAATAAGCTCCGAAACTTCGGAACCGATTTAGATAAAATTTGGTAAGAAGATAATATGGGACCCTAGGAGGGACATAGGATAATTCTTATCCCATAAATTATCCCGTAAGAGGGTGAAAATTGCAATGAAATTTGTATGGGGAATCAAGTTAGGGACGAACCCGAGCGTAGCAAAGGTGAGTCGCTTTTTTTTTTTTTTTTTTTTTTTTTTTTTTTATAGTTGGGAAATGTATTTACGCATACCACCTGTACCCCCAGGTGGTTATGTGGGGCTCACCGGCCAGAAGAGCCGGTACTACCCACTAAACCCCAACTTTCCCCTCCCCTCCGCCTTAATGGAACGCCGCGGGAACGCTTACGCATAACTTCCGCGACGCCCCGGCGGCAGGCCTGTCGGCCACCATACCAGTGAGGCTGCTCCAAAGTCCACTCTACAAAACAGAAAAGTACTCGGAGCAGCCCCACTAAACCTCACCGCCCACCGAAGTGGGCTACACTACCTCGGCTGCAGAGGACAGGGAGAGCGGCAACGAAACACCGACACGCCTCTTCCCCTGCAGCCCCACCACGTCCACCCCCCTCTCATCCGATCGCGAGGTCACCAAAGCGACCCCACAACCAGTGGCCGCAACGCCGTCAGATGCAGCCACGACGAGAGAGAGGCCCCAAACCCTCCACAAAATGTGGAAACCCAAGCCACCCACCGAAGTGGGTCCACATCACCAATGGCCGCACAAGCGGCCCCATCCTCATGGCGCCCCAACCGCGTTCGACGGCTCACGGTCAGGGCACCCACCACCATCCCCCCGTCAGTGGCCGCAACGCCGTCAGATGCAGCCACTAACGAGAGGCCCCAACTGGTCCACTGTGAAAAAATAAGTGGACATCCGTCCTGCCCACCCAAGTGGGCCCCCCCACACCGGTGGCCGCAACTCCAGAAGCCGAAGCCTCAACGGAGAGCGGCACCGTCCGGGGTGCATCAACCGCGTTCGACGGCCCACGGCCAGAGGCACCCCTCCCCCTGCTGTTGGTCCGCGCCGGATTTCTCCGGTACCACCCGCCCCTCTAAGCGGGTGGCGTTCCCCCATCCGCCACCTGGGGACGCGCCCGGTAGGAGTCAGCTCTCCCCCGGGAAAGGTGAGTCGCTAGTGTTAACAATTTTTAGCATTTTAATTAATTTTGAAATAAAGTAGCTACCTGTTTAGTTAAATAGTTTGCTTAATTATTGAAGACAATCGGTTACGAATTCAATATCTAGCTAATTTTAAGATTCTATGTAACTCTATCATTCATTTTACGTTCAGAATCCCAAATCTTATAGACAAAACAATATTATCGAAGCAAATCTTGTAAATCAAATATTTTGTATCTGCTTCCGGACCCTTGATACCGGACGTCCTTATGACGCTTTCAAGCTGAAGCATACTTTACCTTCATTTCTATATTTTATTACAATAAAGAAATTTACATGTTTATAAATTAATCATTGTTTCTTTTCTTACTAAAAATTGCCAAAAAAATGTAATAAACTTATCAGGTCAGTAAACCTGATAAGAAAAAATACGTACGTAAATAAATGAAGGTTATTTATTGACTATAAAGGGTTGTAAATTCTTATAAGTAGAGTTACACAGAATTGCTTTTCTGTATATTTGTTTAATGCCTTGGTGGTCTAGAGGTTAGCATGAACGGCTGCAGATCAAGAGGTCCTGGATTCGAGTCCCGGGTCTTGCCATGTTCAGTTTTGAGTATTTCTGTAAAGAAATTCTTAGTAACAGCCCGCAGTTGGTAAGTTGACATTGTTTTACCCCTGTGCCATGGAGAGCACGTAAAGCCGGTGGTCCTGCGTCTTAACTCGCACTGGTTGTATCGAGTAGTCGTTCCATCGGAGTATGAGAGTGACAGAGACAGTAAATAGAGAGTCCACTTATATTTGCACGCATACTTTTGCTTTTATAATATGTCCTGGTAGGCGAGTCTCAATGAGATTGGTCGCCTTGGCAGAAATCAGTCGTGAAGAAAATTATTTGTTAGTGGACTTATAAATATAATATGTTTATGTTTTTTAAAACAATCAGGTCTTTGGATGTGAATTAGTTATATGAGCAGACGATAGAAGGCATAGGCTTAGTAAAAGGTCCGAAACCTTTTGCATGCATCGCACATTCTAGTGCATCCAATTTTCACAGGTTAAGACAAAATACAGTTAGTACTAATGCACACAAAAACAATGTTCTCGTAAAACAATGAAATGAGTAAGAAATCTATTTTGTGAGAGCTAAAAACTTGATGTACACAATAGAACAATATAAAAATACTGAAAAATAATAGATACATTAATATGTAACATACTAGTTTTTGTTTGCAACTTCACTCACATTGAACGTAGCCTACATCTGTCCCAATGATGCAATTTGTGTGGGACGTATTTATCGAAATCTATTCAGCGTATTAAATGTGAAAAGATAACAAACAAACACAGGTATTTTCTCATTTATAATATTAGTATGGATAAATAACTTCATGTCAAATGACAACTTTTTTTTGCATCATGGAGTCGTAATAAGGCATGATAAGTAGTATGTTTTACCACAATTTCTTTTACAAGTTTTATACACTAATACTGTACTATTTCGTCATTTCGTACAATTTTTCCAACGAAAGAAACACCTTAACACAAATAACGGAATACGGAAATAGAATCCACTAACTTTGGAGAAATAGGCACTTTCATTAGGATTTTACTGTAACGATCCTTCTGAGTATATTTTTTACTCCACCAAAGACTTACCGATAACACCTTTAGTTTTTACGTAGACTAGAAGCTGGAATTTCTTCAAAAAAATATTACATTTTAAATAAAACTCAGCAAAAAGCTATCTGACAAAAACAGTTCTGTCATAAAGAATAAAAGTGCCCACGAACTTGACGTTACACAAAATGCATCTTAGCAGAAATTGAAATAAGAACTTATTTCATACTATGAGAAATTAAAGTTATATATAATAGTAAAGTACAAAAATGATATTATATATTTATCATCATGTATTAAGGCAGTGGTTGCCCAGTGGTAATGTGCTTGCTTGAGAAACCAAGTGAAGCGGGTTTAAATCCCGGATCTTGTATCACTGATATTTTCATGTGCGAATCATTTCCAACATATTCATGCCCTTTTTAAATTATCGCGTTTCATATTTATATGAGAGTTTATACTACGGGACTTACACCAGCCGTGGTCACGGGCAGTCTGCCCGTGACCACGGCAGTCGAAATCGAAGTCGGAATCGAAATCCAGTCGAAACGTCGGGAACAAGGTATATAGCCGCTTATCCACGCGTTAAGTCCCGTAGTATAAACTCTCATATTCATGCCCACCAGCAGTGGGATGTCAAAAAAGGTTGAATACATACTAACAGCGAATAAAATAAAAACAGCAGTCTTGTTCCAATATTAATAAATATGTACTATGTCTCTTTATATGTTTGTACTCTATGCGTTCTTAAAGCATTCATCTTATAATCATGAAATTTTAGCGATTTATTCTGCGTACGTCCTTAAAAATTAAATGAAGAGAAAAAGAGATTTATAACTGGCCTGGCCAAAATAAAAAAAACTTTTCTATGTATGTCTGTCATCTATGTGTTTTAAAATTATCCATCACTAAGGACGCACCCGTTAAAGTGCGTTTGTTTGTTTGTTTGTTTGTTTGTTTGTCGTTCTTTCACGTCGAAATAGAGTAACAAATTGGCGTAATTTCTTGTGTAGAGATAGTTGGAGGGCTGGAGAGTAATATAGGCTACTTTTTACCGCGGGAGATTATCGCATTCCTACGGGAAAACACGTTATAATACAACCCAAAAAATATTTATGATCAGAATTACTTGAAACTAGGTATAAATGCTCTTCAATACAATTAAATAAGTACGTCTTTTAACATCGAAATTCATTCCATAAGGGGGTAAAATTTGTATGGAACATATTTTTTTAGAGGTTTCTTGTAGTTTCAGTGCGAGCGAAGCCCCGGGTTCTGCTAGTCTATACTAATATTATAAAGAGGAAAGATTTGATTCTTTGTTTGTATGTTTGCATCGAATAGGCTCCGAAACTACTGAACCGATTAAGATGAAATTCGGTAAGAAGATAGTTTGAGACCCTGGGAAGGATATAGGATAGGTTTTTTATCCCGGAAATCATCCCTAAAGGGGGTGAAAATGCGGATGAAAGTTTGTTTGGGGAATCAAGCTAGGGATGTACCCGAGCGAAGCGAGAGTGAGTCACTAATATTTTATAAATGTTAAAGTAATTCGTAGGTACTAAATTGAACTTGTTATGATTTAGCTGATTTAAAATAAATTTTGTATGAAGACATCATAAGCTCTGGAAAGGAAATTCGTAAATAATTAATTTTGGAAATGGAAAAAAAATGGAAAAATGTTTTTATATAAAATATCCTTTTTAAATGATTGATATTATCAGGAAAATGTACTTAGAATAAAATAATCTAGATAAGCGGAAAGCGAGAAATTAAAAATAGAACGAATGAAATCATGAATAAACGTACCGAGAAATATAAAACCATCATTAAACATAGTATTTCATTGTGAAATGACATTACACAATGCTCAAAATTATAATATTTTTTCTAAATAAAGAAACAGTCGTAAGTTGATAATAATGTATCTATTATAAAATCAAATGATCTTATCGTTTATTTATTATAAGCTAGATAAATTTACTAAATCGTTGTTAATGTTGATACAACAATTTGATTCAGACCTTTCTAGTGTTGAACATCCTAAAGAGGCGATTTCAACAAGATATGTAAGTGATAGCATCAAATGTCGCATCTAAATTGGTTCAGTAGTAGTAGATTATACAGATAGATGATTGTCGGTGTCGTCCTTTTCCGAAGAATGATGAAATCATTTATCCTCATAACCGATTTCGGCTACGGTGTTTAATCTTTCTGAGACTGAGCTAATTGCACAGTGCACAAGTGTTCGTGCAGACAAAAGTGCACTCTCTATTCCTTTTTACTATCAAAGTCCGATAGGATGCACAGGACCTATTAATGGCTTTACGTGCTCTCCGAGACATGCCTGTTTAACACCACCAACCTGCCATATCCGGGCTCTTACTGAGAATTTCTTAGTAGTAAATCTCATTAATTAAACTTGGCAAGACCCGGGACTCGAACTCGGAACCACCGGATCTGCGGCCATATATTCTAGTCACCAGACCACTAAAGCAGTTTGATTTAATAATAGACAAATATATAAACAGTAATATAACCCTCTTTCTGAGATATAAAAGTAAAAATCATTCCTAAATCTCTTCATCCAAGTAACACTGAGTTAAGCGGCATTTATTAATTGAATGAAACAATGGTTTGGCATTTCTAGCCATTCTTACACATTTTTTTCTGATAATCAAACTAAAAGATTACATACATAACAACTATTCTTACAGCTTACGCCTAGTTATGATTGACTTAGTATTTCACAAGTATTTTGGTAGAGTTTTTCAATAAAATACTACTAAGTATAATATTTCTGGGTAATTTCTTTTACCGTCATATTTTGGTTTCCATACTGAATTGATTGTGTGTCCGTCTATCTTTTTTACTTCCTATTTTCTTGGTATAAACTGGACATTTGAGAGGTAAAATAGTGAAATATTTTAAATATCTTTAATTATATTAATACCTTATTAATATCCAAGCAACCATGAACATAGCCAGCCAGGTTAATGTTAAACAGTTTATTAGCCGCCATTTTGTGTATTCACATCGTGCACAAAATGGCCGGTTGTCTGTACGAGAATCGGCCTTAATGCGCTAATAACTGTCAAATTGCAATGGTTGTTGTAAAAATAACGGTCTATACTTTCCCTGTACGTGTTCCGAACGAGTAATTAGGGAATTTTGTGCTTTTGGTTATTTTTTTCCGTACATAAATATAGATTTCGCTCAGCCCCCATTGCGGTAGAATTTATAGTGTTTACTCATTGGTTGGAAACAAGTGTGAATTTCTGTGTTCATTTCAGTAATTTCGACTTCCACTGCTGTTTTTGCGCAGTTTATTTTTGTATCTCACTATTAGCTTTTTCAGTTATGTTATTATTACCATGTGATTTTGATTCATATAAGGATATTAATATGCTATTAATATCCTTATTAATATTATAAATCCGTGGACTACTATCATAAATGCGACAGTTTGGATGTATGTGCGTGTGTTTGTTACTTGATGGACTTTCATGAAATTTATCAATAGACTATGACTTGAAGTAATCCATAGGCTTCTTTAAGGAAGGCTTTAAGGATCTAGGGACGCACCCATGCAGAGCAAGGTTAAGTCGCTAGTGTGTATACTTTATATATAGCAAATCATTATGATATATATTAAGGCAGTGGTAGCCCAGTGGTAACGCGCTCGCTTGGGAAACCAGTGAAGAGGATTCAAATCCCGGGTCTCTCACCTCTGATATTTTCATGTGCGAATCATTTCTAACATGATTACCACTTGCCTTAGGGTAAAGGAAAACATCGTGAGGAAACCTGCATGTCTTAGAGAATCTTGCAAGTTTTCGAAAGATATGTGAAATCCGCCAACCCGCACTTGACCAGCGTGGTGGACTATGGCTTGATCCCCCTCGTATTGAAGAGAGGCCCCTGCCCAGCAGTGGGACGTTAAAAAGGGCTGAATGCGATCATTATGAATATGAATTATGGGTTCTTTATTTATATACTCCACATATAGCGATATACATATATGAAAATTGTTAAAAAAATCGATTATGTGATTTTTGTAAGATGTCTGTAATCTATACGTAAGACATTCCATTTAAATAAACAAATAATAAGCAAAACAATATTCATACGACATTTATCATGCAGATATAACACCATAAATACTTGGAAAAATAACAAACCGACAATTCCAAATACAAAAGTAATTTTAAACTGTAAACGGAAATCATAAATACGCAGCACTTACGAAAGATAAGTGTTATTAAAAATAATTGCTCCGAATAAGATCTACTGCTCAGATTATAACTGTTGACGAATGAGTATAACTTTATAAGAGGCTGTATTTCAATATAAATAGGTACTAAAATATGAAGATGTATTTATCATATTCCTGACAATATCATCAATTGATGGATTTTGCTTAGCATCTAGTTTCTAGATTCTTGTTTTTAATCTTTATGGATTTTACTTTACGACTTATTATATAATCGCTAAAAAACTATGAAATACGCTAGTTATGACCTAAAAAAACAAGAGTGAGTTGCTAAACTCAGTCTTGCTTTTCTCAGGTTCGTTTCTAGTAAAAAACAAAAACAAATCTATCCCACAGGAGCCGCACATTACATGTTCAATATTCAATAAGACGTTTTCTTGCACTGTGGCGTAATAAATAATCGCGTATTGAAGAGTGTGTAACGTCATTACACCAAAAATAATAAATAAAAATGGTACGTCTAGATCATGTTTTATCTACACAGATAATAAAACTATATAGGTTGAATGTCTGAATATAGAAAAAAAATGATCAAAACCGAGTCTGTAGGATGTAAGACGAGAAATAGAACAAATGCAGATTTTTAAAAAATTTTTGTTACTCTGTCTGTTTGTCTGTTTGTGCGGGCTAATTTTCGAAACTGTTGAATTGATTTAAATGAAATTTTGCATGGTATCTTTTATCCCCCGTGAACATTTTAAAAACTTTTCATCCCGGAAAATTAAAGAGTTCCCGTGGGATAGTTAAAAAAACTGTAATAACTTATACAGCTTAGTACACGAAAACTACGGTTTGGATTTTAATGAAACTTTACAATAATATAGTTCATACATCACAATAACAAATACGTTATTTTTTATGTCGGAAAAATGTACGGTTCCCGTGGGATAGATTTGTTTTTGTTTGTCTAGAAGCAAACTCGAGCGAAGCGGGGGTGAGCCGCTAGTACGTCCTAAGACAGTTGTCAACACATGACAATTAACAGACAAGGACAGTTCATTCTAAATTGCCGTATGTAAGAGATGAACAAAACATTCTCAGAAGGGAACTGAAATTACTGGAAAATTTTCAACGAATACTCTTCATTCAACATACTCGTAGAATGTTATTTGTTTATGCATATAAAAAAAAACCGGCAGTGTCTTGAGTGAGATCTGTGAAGAAATACACAAAAGTGGAAAAGTGAAGAAAAGTGGAAAATAGTGGAGTAAAGTCATAGTGAAAGTGTAACTAGTAGTGAGAAATATTGTTTGTAAGCATAATTGACTCTTGCGAATCAAAGAAATAAAACATCCGTAATGCAAAGGACGTGCTTTAAGTTCCGATCCCTAATCTCACAGAATGTACAATAACAATATTTTGTCTTGGTCTGTATCAAAAATCGAACAATGTAGTTTTAATGTATATCAAAATTGGTTCCCTAATCTGAATTTACAGTTTAATCTTCATAATATATTATATGCCATTTCCATAATTATATAATCTAAGATTCTAACGGTTTGGATTCTTCTAAGAATCTTTTCTAATCAGTGCAGTCGTATTTCGCGTATTTTCCCTTTATTCGATACTAGGGATTTATTTTATATGAAACGTACAATGGGTATTTTAAATGGTTATCCTTATTTGCTTTGTGATATAAGGCTTACTTGGTCCTTTGTTACATTCTTATGACAGAGATTCATAGATATTACTTAGATTTTTCTCCTTTTATTCAAGGAAACCTTTTTTTCGTTTGTGCCTAATAAAATTCAAATGTTTGTAATATTTTAATAATCAATTGTTTTTTTATTGAGTTAGATAGCAAAAGCTCGATAAGAATGAAGTAAGCCACTTGCCATTATTGTATTTGGACATGCACTTAATATTATGTATGTTATAGAAAGTAACATCTGGTTAATAATAATATCTGTTATTCAAATCAAACTGCAACCTTCAGTGACAATAGCAGTATCTGTCAGATCTGTTAGAGAGACCTATGTAACTAAATTTTCTCAAATTCATGTTACTAGCATTGCTTGGTCTGTAAGAGAGAATGATTTTCTTAAAGGAAGTGGATGTAGATAAAGTACCAAAAAAATGTGTATAGAAAAAGTTTAGTAGTTGTCTGTAATATATAAGATAATTACAATAAAAGACAGATGAACTTCAACATTATTTTATTATGTAATTAATATTGGGGGTTTGAAATCTTTTAATGAAAAATAAGCTTTTGGGTGCAGCTTCGCTCGCGTGCAAGCGGGGTTCAAGAATAACTTATGTGCGCCTCCGGAATGCAACCTACATATGTCCTTGATAAATTTTATCGTAATTAATTCAGTGGTTTAATTTAATAAATAAAATTAAAAGATAACACGTAGAGTTACTTTTAAATAGATAATATTAGAATGGATAGACCCGTAAAGTCAGTTGCCGAAAATATTACTTAACACGCACCAAAATTTGACGATACGTTTGGCTCAGTTTGTAGTAACCCTACTTGTTGTGCCAACGGTCGCGGGCTCGAGTCCCGCTGGTTAGATTCATTCTTGAGATTCATTTGTGTGATGAACACGAATGTTTGTACTCCAGTCATGGGTGTTTATATTTATAACAATTTAAAAAAATTATCAACATGTATTATTCCTAAAGAGCTATATGGAATAATTCAGTAATTCAAATCCAACTCGTACGTTTTTTCAATAGTGCCTTATGTACCTTGCCTATATGTTACTCCAGATCATATCCTATCTGTGTAGGAAATTTCATCCAAATTGGACTAACAGTGTAGTGTGAAGGCCTAACAAACGTACAGACATAAAGACTTTCATATTAATAATCCTATTAAGTAAGTATCTTGTTTTATGATTTTCCTCAATAGGCAAGTCCCCATTACTTTAGAAATATTTATTCACGCATAGCAAAAATGGGTTTTCTCAAAAAAAATCATGATGGGTAAAATTCCAATGTTTATGTCGCACCTAATCTTAAGGCAATATAAATTATTTATATATTACGTAACACTATATTAGCTGTCGGCATTTAACTATAACAGTATTTAACCCGTCTAAATTACATTCATAGAACCACAAGCATTCCAACATTGGTTTGAAGCGAGTAACTCGATATGGTTGTAACGACTCGATATGTATTGAATTGGAAAAGTTATCGACATTCCTTTTTATCGTAACGCAAGCGCCACACTTGCGGTCTTTGTTAGTGATGTGAATTTATCGATTTTTCAACAATGAGTGAGTGAAGTACCTATTATTTCCCTTTAAAATAGAGAGGAAAATAATACTTAGTGTTGTTTTCTAAATGTCTTTTTTATTCACGCTTCTTAACATTAGTGGATTTATTAGAAAACATTTTCTTAGCCAGACCACTATATAAACTACCCTCACTTCGCTCGGGTTTGTCCCTACTCCCTAGTGCGAAACAACAACAAACCTATTTCACGGGAACCGTACATTTTCCCAGGATAAGAAGTTGCCTATGTGCTAATTTAAACTATAATCTATCTTTGTACCAAATTTCATTCAGATCCGCTTAGCCGCTCTAGCGTGATTGAGTAACAAACATCCATCCATCCAAACTTTCGCATTTATATAGTAGTAAGATAAGATTATAAAATAAATAATGTACTAGAAGTGAGACGTTATAATAATTATCGAGGAATTAATAAACATCGTCCTTAGTAATGCTAGCTTAATAACTAAGCTACAAAATTGTAACAAATTAAAAATTATGTTACAGAGAAATATGCAATATCTGCGAGTAAGGCAGAGGCAAAACAGTTCAGTACCTTTTTCTCCTTTGTTTGTCAACCAATTCTCGTTTTCTTTTTGATAAGAAGCTTTGATAAGCTTTAGTGTTATCAATAAAAAAAATTTGGAAACTAGACATTTTTTTTATACAGATAGGTAAGACACAAAAGCTCAGTACCTTATTCTTTTATGTTCGTCAAGCGATTTTCGATATTTTTTTATTTAGTGTTATCATTAACAAGATATTATGGTCTTACTTGAAATATGATCGATTCCGCATATAAACTTTCGTCCCTCTTTTCACGCCCTTAAGGATTGATTTCCGGAATAAAAACAACCCTGTCTTTCCACGGTCTTAAACTAACCAAATTTCTCAATATCGGTTCAGTGGATTTTTAGTTTATCTATTACAAACAAACTCACAAACTTACAAACTTTACCTCTTTATAATATTAGTGTAAATTAAACTAACCTTTGATTACGGATCCGTATGCGTAATTTATACATAATTCTCCGCTCTAAGGGTTGTATCGTGATTTTAGGTATCCCAAATCCTTCTAGTAAAGACGCTATTTAATACAATAACAATATACATCTGGCTGGCATTTGAGAAATTAATGTGTTCAAACAAAGAAAAAAAAAACTCTTCAGATTTATAATACATATAGTATAGGTATATTAATTATTCTTTATAGTATATCTTTGACCTATTTCAAAGGGAAGTACTCATTTATCTTTGTTTTTGTTTGTTACTCGATATTTTAGCTAATAGTGAATCGATTTTCATAATTGTTTTGTTACATAGGTAAATAAGTTATATAATAAATAGCTCAAGGGTAATGTTATATGTACAAAAGTATAATAATTTCGGGTATAATCTACATCTACACTAGCTACATTACTATTATAAAGAGGAAAGATTTGTATTTTTGTATGTTTGTAACTAATAAATTTAAAAAGCTACTGGACCGATTTAAATGAAATTTAGTAAGAAGATAGTTTGGTTACCATAGGATATTTTTATTCCGGAAATCATCCCTTAAGGGGGTAAAAATGGGGATAAAATTGTGTATGGGAAATCAATCTAGGGACAAACCCGAACGAGTGAGTCGCTAGTCTATACATATAATAAAATTCTAACTAAGCCGAATCTCTACCTTAAATATTTTTTGGAAAATCTTATTGAAATAGAAATTATTATCGATGCAGAGGCCGAATCTATAGTTTTTAGGATTTTTGTCTGTCTGTCTGTCTGTTACCGCATCACAGAAAAACCACTGGAGGGATTTTAATGAAATTTGGTATGATGATAGCTGGATATCCGGGTCAACATATAGGATACTTTTTACACAACCTTATAACACAACCCAAAAAATATTTATGATCAAAATTTCTTGAAACTTGGTATTAATGATCTTCAATACAATTAAATAAATACGTGTTTTAGCGTTTTTTGAAATTCATCCCATAAGGAGATAAAATAAGGGATGAAAATTTGTATGAAACTTACCTGTTTAAAGTTTTTTTTTTGTTGTTTTATCGCGAGCAAAGCCGCGGGTTTTGCTAGTAATTAATAATTTCACTCATAAGGTTGGCAAAATTACTTTTTCATTAAAAAAATATATGAAAAACGATTCATAACAATTGTACACCCACAAAAAGTACATATGAATTTGGCACCTCTTTTTTTGAGGCTGGTAAAATAGTTAGCTTCTGCTTAGCAATTAATAATAGATTTATTAATTTTTATCTGTGTGTAAATGAAAGGTTTGATATATTTTATAATAAACGATCGACTTTGTAAGATTTTGCATTGCTAGAGGCGCACTATTGGAATGCCATGTTCAAGAAAATAAAGACTGTTATTAAAATTTGATATTCTCACAGGTAAGAGTATTGAAAGTACAAAAACCGGCCAAGTGTGAGTCGGACTTGCGTACGAAGGGTTCCGTACCATTATCTATAAAAACGGCAAAAAAATCACGTCTGTTGTATAGGAGCCCCCCTTAAATATTTGTTTTATTTTAACTTAATTATTTATTTCTAAAGTGAAAATATAACTAAATATTCTGTAAATATTTCAAGCGTCTACCTGTTGCCACTCAAAAAAAACACGTTTGTGGTATGGAACCCTCCTTAAATATTTATTTTATTCTTTTTTTAGTATTCGTTGTTATAGCGGCAACAGAAATATATCATCTGTGAAAATTTCAACTCTGTATCACGGTTCATGAGATATAAAGATCAGCCTGGTGACCGAAAAACAGATAAACAGACAGAGGACGGACAACGAAGTTTTAGTAATAGGGTCCCGTTTTACCCTTTGGGTACGGAACACTAATAACTATTATTTTGAACGATACGGTGAGGAAATATGTAATTTTTATGTAAATTAACATTAAGATCCAATAATTAATAAGTTTTTTAATATATATAGAAAGCTTTTTTATTATTAGAAGAGGGTTTTAATAACGTTTTCTATTGCATTAATATTTTTATCAATGTGAAAAATATTGAGTGTGTGTATGTCTGTAACTTTTTCATGCTTTAACGGCTTAATAGATTAGAGTTTTTTGAACAAAGCTATTTAATAAAATAGAATAACTACTGTTTTTCAACTGACTTTAAGAAGGAGGAGGATTTGTAACATCAGAACTCCGTCGTTTATTGACCGATTTGGACAATTTTTGTATGCTTCCAGTTTGGTCCCATGCTTTGAAAAAAAATAACTAATGAAACTTTAACCTACTTCTAATTGTCATATTGACTTAAAACTTTGCAAGTGTTACTATTTATATTAATAGTGTAGTGATCTGACAGTAAGACCAGAAGGTGGATGAAGTATACCCTTTAAAACAAAATAAAAACTTTTCAAATCGGTTCAGGCGTCTTTGAGGAATCGCTGAACATACATAAAAAAAGGTTCATTGAAAAAAAAGGGTTAAAAAAAGGTTCAAATTGAGAACCTCCTCCGTTTTTCGGAAGTCGGTAAAAAATTACTGATGGGTAGTTTTCATTTACTGTAGATACCTAATTTGATATCTTCGAAGTCGGTGTTAGCCAATACAAATCAAAGCACACCGACTCCGAAAATGTCTGGTTAGGTATCAATAAAATAAATGAAAACTGATCAGTTATTTTTTACTTTTTAGTGTTTTTGTTGAAATAGGTTTTTACACAAGCCGAATTGTGGTCACAAAATTAGTTAAAATATAGTTATATGTTTATTTATAGTGTCACATATTCACTAACAATATTATTGGAAATTTATTTTCATTTGTGAGACTGAATTAATTAAATTTACATTCAACTAGCGGCTCACATTTTTCCGGGATAAAAAGTAGTTTATTTGTTATTCTGATGTATAAACTATATTATTGTAAAGTTTCATTAAAATCTAATCAGTAGTTTTTGTGTACTAAGCTGTATAAGTTACTATAGTTTTTTAACTATCCCACAGGAATCCTTTTATTATTCTAGATGAAAAGTATCTTAAATGTTGACTGGGGATATAAGGTACCACCATGCAAAATTTCAGTTAAATCGGTCCAACAGTTTCGGAGATTAGCCCGTACAAATAGACAAACATACAGAGAAACAAAAAAAAAAATAAAAAAAAACTGAATTTGTTCTATTTCTCGTCTTACATCCCCCTGACTCGGTATTTAGCTTTTTTTTTCTATGTACAGACATTTGACCTCTATAGTTTTATTAAACGTATATTTAATAAAACACAAAATAGTCCTAAAATCTTTTTTCTATAACCATTATATAACCACTTCAGTTAATTAATACAATTTCATTCAACAAAAACAAGTAGATACATATAATCTTTCCAATCTTATATTAATTTTACCAAAGTAACATCGAACAAAAGGGCTATAAACATCGTTCATAAATCATTAACTCGATTCAAATCATATTTCATCGACTATTCATCACAGCATATTGTCTTCTCTACGGAATAATGGTATACCGATACGTTACCTATATTCAGCTGTGCGAGACGTTAAATAAAATTAACTATCAGTTATATAAACTGGAACACCTGTACATACTAGTTTTGGCGTGTAAATTTACTTATTTTATGCACAAAAATAAATACAAATATTTTAGTAGTAATATTGTGTGGCAGAGTTAGCCCAGTGGTAACGCGCGCATTTTAAACTGTGTAAAGCGGGTTCAAATCCCGGATCTCACACCACAGATATTTTTATGTGCGGATAATTTCCAACACGATTAACACTTGTACGTTGAAGGATAACATAGTGTGGAAACTTAAGTGTATGAGAACTTAGCAAATTTTCCGAAAGACATGTTAAGTCCGCCAACCCGCACTTGGCCAGCGTGGTGGACTATGGCTTGATCCTCTAGTATTGAAGGGAAGCCTGTGCCCAGCAATGGGACGTTAAAATTGGCTAAATACATATGTAACATAGTAATAATATTGGTTTATTATATACCTGAGTAAAATAATAAATAGTTGGTCGTTTATTTTCGTAACAAAAGAGTAGGCCGATATGTTCAGTGTTTTGAAGTTAGCCCCTATTAGATATATGTATGGCAACAGTCTGTAGCAAAAATGTGATATGACAGGTGTGTGCAAAGCAATGAAATATCACTTGTCTATACATATAATAAAATTGTAACTGAGTCGAATCATAGGCCGTATCTATAGTTTTAGAAAGCTTATTATTCGTCTATCTATCTGGGAACGCATCACGAGAAAACAACTGGACAGGTTTTGATGAAATTTGATATGATGACAGCTGGATAGCCAGGTCAACTGCATATAGGAAGGATACTTTTTACTGCAGGAAATTATCTCATCTCTGATAAACCTGTACTAAACGTTAAAACCTAAGTAGTGACGAACCTGAGCGAAGCGAGGGTGAGTCGCTAGTGTAATAAATAAGACTCAACATTTTAAAAATATTTTAGGTACACTAAGTAAAATATAACAAAATATTTTTAGTAAAAGTACACGCTAGAAAATTTAATAAACTGAAGTGTACGTGCGTCCATACATTCTTATACTCTTGTCACGAATTTCCTGTGTCAATATTTCAGTGGTATGTTTTTATGTTCCTTCCTTTTTACGGCTTTCCTTACCTCGATCTTTGGGGTCGGCAACAAACTTGGTTTAAAATTAAAACTTAGCGCGCTATAATATATTTACAGTTAAAAGTCTTATAATTTATATTGATTAATTAAAAAGATAAGTAACATTATATACAAATAGCCAAAATCAAAACAGTACGTTTTTCTCCTATCTTTGTCTCGATTTTATTTTTATTTTTTTTGCTTAGTAGCTATCAACGAACTTTACTGTAAGTAATAATACAAAATAAAAATAAAAAAAACTCTTTGTTTTTTTATGTATAGAAAAGTAAATCCTATATATATAATTTATTTTCGAAAATTTCAGTCATTATTAGAAATTATTTTCTTTTTAGTTGGTAAATTTTATAATACAAAATTAATTGTACGTGTATGTGAAAATAAAACACTCAATAATATATTTACAACGCTGGTGTTATTAAAGTGCATACACTTTCTGATATTTTTTTTCACTTATTATTAAAAGACAGTAAACGATCTGTATGGAAAAATCAGAAAAATTACGCAACTATTTTCGACTTTAACATTTTTGTAGCGTACTCGGTTTATGTGATCCTTTAGTCTGAAGACCAGGCATACGATCGACAGATTTATGTACTCTACGATTTTACAATTTTTGATAGTTACTTTGATACAAAAATATATATGTTAACTCAAAATATAAGCTATACCCATTCTAAATTTCACACAAATCCCTTAAAATAACAACGAAAAAAACAAACTTCCGCTTTAATAATATTAGTGTCTTATACTATACGAAGCAAATACTAAAAGACAGTTCCAATCAAGTGTATGTCCACGACGGTCATCATCAATAAAATTCAATTTCACAAATATAAACCAACTTCATATATCGTTGACCACTGAAAATATGCATTTTGTTTTTCATACGATGACCTAGTTTTGCAATTTCCAGTGTACCATCAATTTATGGAATTGGAAAAATTGGCTTCGAAAGCGCTGAATGTGATAACTCTTTTGCTAAAAAAAGGACTTTATTAACATTTTGGAATAGAACTAACTACATATCGTAATAACTTTTATTCCTAATGATGTAATACTAATAAGTGCAGGTTGAATTTTCAATTAGTGAATACAATTACTAATCTTCAAGCATAGTAGTAGTGTTGCTCCAAATATAATGACGCTGATGTAAATGACACTAAACCAATATTTTCCTTTTAAATTTATTTGCTTTTGAAGCAAGTTTATTTTTTTTTTAATTTTGATTATCTATCCCGTCAAGGAGGTATGAAAATAGGAAAAAAATTGGTCAGTGTCATGGGACACCTGGCAAGAACGAAGTTCTTTTCTCTGTCCGCCGTTGGCTCATACGAGTATATGAGCTCTTACACGTTGTCCCGAATATCATAGGAGTAGATATCGAGCAACATACATTGCATATATTGAAGTTTATCAAAGAAAAACCTACACAGAGTGCACACGAATTTCTTACAACATACACTCCTGCACCTATGATCGCCTCGTACTTTTGTCACGAGTACTAAAGGACAACGAACCCCACGGAGTGCTCATTATATATAATGTAGGGCCCCGTCAAAGAGTGCATATGACCTTCTTATGCTCCCTTGGTACTTGTGATGACGTCACATGGGACTAACTTATGCTCCCTTGGTACTTGTGATGACGTCACATGGGATGCCCTTGGCAAATATATAATAATAATAAAGCATAACCTTTTTCGTTACGTGACAATTTCTACCTGATAACTCCTACCACAAGCCGTGTTAAGGAACTTCGTGCCAATAGGTCAATTTAGTTAAACAAACTTTAAAAATATAATTTTAATAAGTTTAGTCTCCATCTTTTTCAAAGTTCAGCAGTATTTTTTTCTGCGAGGTTTGAATATAGTTTGAATGAATTTCAAAGTAAATGCACTACAAATGGGCAAACACTGCTTTAAAGTTGATCATATCAATACAAAATTACGACCTATTAATTTTGCATTTAACGTAGCCTTTAAACGTTTTATCTGACGATCGAACCTACATTCCAACAATATACAGTTCTATTTATATATTTCATTTAACTGTTTGATTGAATCTGATACCTATTGCATCACAGTAAGAGCTATATTTGTGCATTAAATTACGTAGTTATTGATATATTTGAACACGTGTACCTACTAGTAATAGAATGTCCGTATATGTAATACGGATTCCGCTAGCGGAAATTTGTCGAATGCAATTTCCTATGTTAGTTGAGCCCGTTAGAGCCAGTGCGTGAATAATGGTCTCACTTCGAATATATTTTTATACTGCAATCTGAGCCTTGATTGTATTCTATCTGACGAGATTAAGTACCATCATTGCTTTTAACATTTTAAAATTATTGAAAATATCTTATATTATGTGGAACATAGAGACAGGAGAAAAATTGTAAATCATTCATTATTACAAGCAAAGAGAGCAATGTTCACTAGATATAGTATTACAAATGTCTGAATTCTAAATCGGGACCCTCAGATATTATATACTCTATTGATTTTTGATGATCCTTAAGAAAAATGTTGATGACTTGATCATGAAGTCTGGGGATAAAATGATAAGAATGAAAGTAAATGAACTATAATTCAAAAATTTTGTTATTGTTACGATTGTATTCAATGTTTGAAATGTATGTTATGTTAATCTATAATATAATAAAACTGTAGAGATCAAATGTCTTTACATAGAAAAAAAAGCTAAAAACTGAGTCAGGGGGATGTAAGAAGAGAAAAAGAACAAATCCAGTTTTTTTTCAAATTCTTTGTTTCTCTGTCTTTTTGTTTGTTTGCCTGTTTGTACGGGCTAATCCCCGAAACTGTTGGACCGATTTAAATAAAATTTTGCGTGGTGGTATCTCATATCCCCTGTCAACATTTTAGATACTTTTCATTTCGGAAAATTAAAGAGTGTCCGTGGAATAGTTAAAAAACTATAGTAATTTATATAGTTTAGAACACAAAAACTACTGATTGAATTTAAATGAAACTTTACAACAATATAGTTCATATATCAAAATAACAATTAGACTACTTTTTATTCCGGAAAAATTTATGGTTCCTGTGGGGTAGATTTGTTTTTGTTTATCTAGAGGCGAACCCGAGTGAAGCGACGGTGAACCTCTAGTAAAATAAATAAAATGTATATCGATGATATTTATAAGAGAGCAACTGTTGAGTTTCTCTTCGGCCCTTCTCAGCAGAACTGCCGAGTAGGTGGTAGCTGCCTCACGTACATACTACTTCGACGTTCTTTAAATTAAATTGACGATTCAAAAGTGCTTGTGTAAGTCTAATTAAATAAAGTTTGATTCTATTTACTTCATTAATTTGAATAGTTGTTTTATTGAAAAGATACAGCATCAAATGAAAAATGCTTTTTCACATGTGACACTTATAATTTAATACTTACTAGATAGTTACGTAAAAACATTGACGAATATAAATAATACAAAATAATTGGCGTATGTAAAGAAAAAATATTATTATTTTTTACTTTATATTGCGTTATTGTTCAGTTACATATTTTAAATTTAAGATTTTTCGAATGTCATTTTTTTATTTATTATTTAATATAAAGAATTGCATGGTTCCAATATATCATGAGCACCCTTTTAGTATGATGCGGGAATTGTTGGTTGGATTGTGAAGCCCTAGGTAGCCTCATTTGTGTTACATGCGTCATTCAAATCACAATACACATTGTAGTGGTCTAAGTTAACAATATTTTTAAAAACTTGTTCTTATTAATAATGACTAACATGCAATCGCATTAAGCCTGCTTTTTTATTTATGTAGATGTAG
Source organism: Argynnis bischoffii washingtonia (assembly GCA_033884665.1). Lineage (NCBI taxonomy): Eukaryota > Metazoa > Arthropoda > Insecta > Lepidoptera > Nymphalidae > Argynnis > Argynnis bischoffii. Next base: position 4,879,480 of record JAEMGE010000029.1, read on the forward strand.
TTGTTTTGCTCCTAGATAGCCTACGTTCCTCCATAAATCGATAAAAATAAAAATAAATATGTCCGTTTGTCTAATTTCTCTTTTAAAATATTCATAATTATTCGACCAAGGTAAAAAATTGGGAAATTCGGAAAAAACTGTAAGTGCTTTTTTATAGAATTTTTGTATGAACTCAAAGATCATAAACAAAATTAAAATGTTGACAGGACAATGTCTGTTGGGTTAAATATTACTTAGTTTATAAAATTCAAAACCAGCGCAAAAGCATTTAAAAAGTGCTGCTATGAACAAAAACATTTATAATATAGAAATATATCTAGATATTAAATTTATATCACATAATATCCTTACTACCTAGTCGAGTGTGACTTATACTCGACAACGCACAATCAGAGCTTGACTTACGCCTAGCAATATTGAATCCTATGTAATATTTCATAATGTTATTGAATACATACACAATATTTAATAGTGTCTTTTTAACATCTTATGTTATTTTAATCTACTTTTAATCGTCGTCACGATTTAAATCGTTCGTCAGATTTTGAGCATGAGTAATCTATGTGTAATTTGGATAACAATATAATTAATAAGTCAATGGTACCCACTAAAACCTTCCGCACTCAACCACGACGTCCAAATGGCAAGTCTGCCGAGACAAACCACAACAACCATGGGTTTCTCCCACAGTACCATCAGAAAATTACTAAGAACAACCCGCATGGCAACTCCACTATGCCATGGTGAACACACATCGGGGAAGAACTCTTTACCCTTGAGATTAGCAAGTAGGACCGAATTTAATAGTTAAGGTCCCTAATAATAGGTCTTTACATTATCTTTTTTAGTTTGCTATTTTTAGGGATCAAAAAAATATTTTTTTGAGTTCACATTAAAAAAAGTTTTTTAAATATTTACATATCCTTAATAGGATGCTGCCCAACTCATTTGGGAGCCTTACCTAACAATTGATATTTCTTAAGTTGCGAATACGTAAAGTTCCATATCAGATAAGCAATTAATAGAACAGATAAGAATAAATGAAATAGCAATGCCAGAAAAGCATTGAAAACAAAAAATACTTTTATTTTCTTGCTGGTTTTGCACGAGGTCTCACCTGGCCGTGATGCTAAATATAGTCTTTCTCATAAAATTGACTATAAAATGCAACAAGAATTTTCGAATTGGACTGATAGATCTAAGATTACCGCGTTGAAACAAACAAACAAACTTTTAAGTCAGTAGTAGTCTAGTCTACTGTATGGAAAAAAAATTGCATTCATTTAGGTGAAACCTCGGAGTCACCACATAAAAGACCTGAAGCTGCTCTACAAAGTAGGGTAGAGTGAAAATTTTTTTTTTCTTACCCGTTTTTTTATCCAAGGTAGTTTATAAAAAAAAAAACAAAAATTTTATAAAAGAAAAAAAATGTTTACTCAACATTTTGAGGTGGCCTACTAATTTTTACACTAAATAATAAATTTAATTTTTCATTAGATTTAAAAAATTCTTGAAATTGTTTTAGAAACTGTAGTTTCTTCTTTAAATTCAATTAAAAGTTATGAACGAAAAATATTTTTTTGACTCTTATTACAATTTAAAACAAAAATAAAAAAAAAACATGTTACTTTTTTTGTATTGCAGTGAAAGTTGAGTAGAAAATGATTATATTCGTCAATTCATGTTTTCAAAGAACACTCGAAAAAAAAATATCATTCAAATCAAAAATTTAGATTATTATTTATTTAAAAAAATTGTGGTCCAGTCTACCTTAAAGTGTTGAGTAAAAATTGTTTTTCCAAAAAAATTTTTTTTTTTTATAAGCTACAAATTTGACTCTCAAGCGAAGAAAAAAAAAGTTTTTGCTCTACCCTAATAAATAGGTATTGATTTGGAAAAAATTACAAATCGAAGTATATTTATGTCTCTTGCATGAGTCACAACTTTGTCCGCAATTAGCATATTTTATATGTGAAAATTGTCGCACAAATAGTGAATAGTTATAAGTAATTTTTTTTTATATTCAAAGATAAATAATTTGTAAGTAGATGCATCATTGCCTTAAGTTAACGTGCAGCCTGATTTTTAATCTCAGTTTAAAGTTTATTATCGTTAGTTAAAACGTAAGTGTTCATTTTTTCACCTAATATTAAAGGTTATTTGGTTTGCTTAATAAAACTTTTTAGATAAAATTTTGTTTTATTATTTCATTCAACCTTATAAAAACTATACTAAAAATAAATAAAAACTTAGCAGTAGATATTTTAACATGTACAATAATAAGAGAAAAAACTGTTTTGTTTACGGATCCGAAAGACCCACCAGGCACGCCTTGTGATTTTTACCCACCAGGTACAGAAGGGTTAAAAAAGACTGAATATATACATAAATGTTAATTACGAAACAACTTTGAATTCACTAATGAGCTGAATGCATACAGAAATTAAAGTGATATTTTTATCAACCATGTTTTCTATCTCTGTTACATGCCAACTCCTTGCACTATAATATTAAATTAATTAGTATTACAAATAAATAAACTCAACGTACATATAATATGAAGTATATTACATCAGAAGTTTCTGGCACTCGTGAATCAGAACAGATATATTTTTCCTTTAATTAAAAACTTGCTGATGCCAACAATATAATTATAAAGCGGCAAAAATGGAGCAATTAGTTCGCGGTGTTTTTAACGTTGGAAAAATGAGATGTGGTTAAAATTTTATTATGTATTATATAATATTAGCATATTTAATTTTGTTTTAATGTTTTGTATTTTTCATAGTTTTGTTTCATGGCCAAAAAATAATGGTAACGAATTGCAATTACTAATTGTAGCTTTTTTCGTAAGTTTTCTAAAACTTCCTTTTAGATATTATATCTTCTTTCGTTTATGATCAGGCATAAAAAAAATACACATAAAATAAATTTAGTCAGAAAGTTATACACACTAAACCTAAAAAAAATCTTCTTGATAAGAAATTATCAGACAAAAACCAAGGCGTTTTTTAAACAATTAGTGTTTGAAAAAATCTCTTTTGTATCACAAGACAAACTATGAAACAACTGAGAGTTTCTTACATTTATTATTAGACAAGTCAGATTAATCATTTTTACAATATGATGCCAAAACAATAACACAATTTAAAGTTCTAACCTCAAATTCCGGTCGTAGTGAGGCACCGTCAAAGCAATATCTCGTTCAATAATTTTTATCATTAATCTATTCACTAATAAGATCAATCAAAAATAAAATTGAAATCGATTTATTAAGAGCTTTCAATTTGACTGTAAAACAGCTACAGTCTGACCTTTTTAACCGGCTGCGGCGAAGCGCAAAAGAAGGGTTATGTGTTCAATCTATAAGTAGGTATGTATGTATAATGCAATGTTCACAGCAAGTATAACTTAAATGTCTCCACCTGCATAACACTATATTTTACGTTATTTTGTTTTTACCTTTTTAGTTCACTTTTTTTTACGCAATGGGTTTTTTTTTTGTCTGAAATTTAGTATTTTATTACAAAGCTTATAATATTAGATATCTTTTGATCTATAAGAAATAGCCCCTCGAAATTAAAATTTTTTTGCTTCAAAATTAACATTTTTCGGAGGTTTAGCTTCTGTAAGATGATAACATTATTTATATAGATATTCCAAATATTTGTTGCTGTCTATTACAATCTAATATAATGTAGCATCATACATATCGTATATCGGCAGAAACTAAAGAATTCATCACTCAACACATGGTTAGCAGAATCTGACAATTGTTAAAATAAATTAATATTTCACACTTTTTATTAATAAAAATAATATTATATTTTAGTACGAATATTATTTAAATCTAACCTAGTATTGCTTAAATTAATTAAACAAGTCAAAGGAATTCATAGTTTATTCAATTTTGGTTTACAATCTTCATTTATATATATAAAATTCTACCTGAGTCAAATCTGTACATTAAATATTTTTTTTAATAATCTTATTAAAATAGTCATTATTATTGATACAGAGGCCGAATCTACAGTTTTTAGAGTGTTTGTCTGTCTGTCTGTGACAGTGACGAGAAAATCACTTAAAAGATTTTGATGAAATTTGGTATGATGATAGCTGGTTATCCGGGTATACCTATAGGATACTTTTTACTGTGGGAAAATATCTCATCTATGAGAAATCTATATTAAACGTTAAAATGTAAATAGGGACGAACCCGAGCGGAGCAAGAGTGTGTCGCTAGTCTATAATAAGTATCGATTGTAGGATTTAATAATAATATTTTTTATAATCTATATATGTAAATGAAAACGTGATGATGTTCGTTGGTTAGCGAATTACTTAACTTGAGAAAGCCTGGACTGATTTGGCATTTCTTTAAATATTCCTAATAGAACTAAGATTTTTATTTTCGTATTAGAAGATTAAGATTTAAGATTTTTATGTAAAACACAACATACCTAAACCATTTTACTATTTTTTAATTCGTTTCTGTAGTCTTAATCTTATCTTATAATACTAGCGACTCACCCTCGCTTCGCTCGCTTTCGGCCCTAGGTTGATTCCCCATACAAACTTTCATCGCCATTGTCTTAAGGGATGATTTCCAGGATTAAAAAGTATCCTATGTTCTTCCTAGGGTATCAAACTATTTTCTTACAAAATTTCATGTAAATCGGTTCAGTAGATCCAGAGATTACCCCCTACAACTTCACAAACTCACAAACCCACAAACTTTACCTCTTTATAATATTAGTATCTTAAATGAGCAATTATTATTTATTTATATATAAACTAGCGACTCACCTTCGCTTCGCTCGGGTTCATCCCTCGGTACTTTTTAACAGTTAGTATGGAATAGATAGACATCCATAGGTACAAAATAAACAGTTCTGAACTCGATTCGAACTCGATTTTCTAGTTTTTTTTAAGGTTTTCCCTATTTTTTTATACTTAAATCACTCCTGACACACTCCCAACAAAATAAGAAAGAATTAATCAAATTACTTCAGCTATTTTTAGTTTTAGCGAGACTAACCGAACGGCAATTTATTTTTATGTACATATTATATAGAATTATTTCGTGTGTTTCGTAAACAGATGTAATGAAATGGATCAAATTTTTTATTTAGATAAGTTTTTGCTTTTTAAGTTTCTTTATATAAGTTTTCTGAAAACACGCATTTTTTTTTCGAAAAAAATGCAAATTTTATAAAAAAAACTTGAGCAAAGCTGGGTCGCCCAGGTACTATATTATTATTTATTATATGTATAACATAATATACAATTTCATCTTATTGGAGGTCAAATGACTGGTAGTAGTGTGCGTGTCCGTTACTTGATTACTGGTTACACTACGAAATCAGTGCGAGCTTCCGTTTCGAAAAGAGGTTGGTTGATATGGAATGGGCTTTCATTTTAATTAGAATCAATTAAAAAAAATACGAGTAAATAGATTTTAGTAGTTAATATAAATAATTTTCTACCTAACTATGCCATTTATTTTTCTAAGATTAATATCTTATCAAAAATATCGTACTAACCTTTGTTTCATTATATGTATTTATGCAGCCCTTTTTAACATCCCACTGCTGGGCACGGGCCTCCCTTGTATACGAAGGGAATCAGGTCATAGTCCATTATACTGGCCAAGTACGGATTAACAGACTTCACATGTCTTTCGAAAACTTACTAAGTTGTCTCAAACATGCGTATTTCCTCACAATATTTTCACCGTAAGACAAGTGACGACAATATCAATATGTTGGAAATGATTTACACATAAAAATATCAGAGGTGCGAGACCTGGTATTTTTACACTACTACACGCTACTTACACGCATTACTCAGTTTCCCAAGCAAACGCGTTACGAGTACGGTACCAATGTCTTTGTTTCATAATTAAAAAAAATATAAATAAATTAATTTCTACTGACATGCAGGCCCTACTACTTGAAGTGTTTTAACCATTCATTATCAATGATATTATTTCAAAATATATTTATAATAATATATAAAAATAAAAGTCTGCCTCCATAAATTGTGCATGTATCGGTAAAAAATAAGCGGCACGAAATGAAAGGCTTCTGAACGTACAACGAATGTGTTTTTAATTTTTTTTTTATTCATATTTTATTTTTAGATAATTTCATGGGGCTTGTTGAGCCGTTATATGTCGTTTCTCTCAGTATAGGTACTAGTATTTGTGTTTTTTTTTAATATGTAAATAATAATGCCCTTCTGGACGATTTCGGTAACGGCAGCTAACCTCCTGAATCTAGCCAACTGTGCAGGAGATATTATAATGCACAAGTGTACGCGCAGGCACAAGTGCCCTCTCTATTACTTTTACTCTCAAAGTCCGATGGGACAATACTTCGACACGAGTGGTGAGAGTTAAGGCGCAGGACCGACGGCTTTACGTACTCTCCGAGGCACAGGGTTTTAACACCGCCAATTTCCAACTCCGGGCTGAATCTTAACGGAAAACTCAGTAATTAAACTTAACCGACCCAGGACATGAACCCAAGACCTCCGGATCTGCAATCTGTAAAGTATAACATATTCATAAAAATACATTAAGGAAACATATTAATGAAAATCCACTTATAGTTGGCGATGGTATTATATAACATAGGTCCATACATACATATAAAAAACATATAGGTAAGTAATCAATATCCTAAATACTAAATAAATTTAATTAAATATTTAATTTGAAAACGTACCTTAATTACATATTTTATATTGGTCATAAAAATTAAAACATAAAATTTTATTTGGAAAGTTAAAATTTCTTAAAATTTATTTTTCCTAGTACGAGTACACCTTAAAGGCACTCGCCATTCTCTTTTATGACGGTTCTATAGGTTTTATGACTGCTTTGTGGACACTAGAATACTTTGTAAATGGCATCGCATATGCATTTGTGTAAATAATACGTACGCTTGTTGCATAAAGCTTTTTGACATTTTCCTTTAAATATGCACATATATTTGCGTTTTTGAGTTTTGTGACTAAAATTTTAAATAACAGTCGATGAATTTAGTATGAAATGAAACCTTTTGGTAGTTTAATTAAAAATAACAGCTGTTGAAATATAACAAGATATTATTGTGACCTTTAAATGTCACTTGTATAAATAAGTAACAAATATTGGGGCAGGATTCATTTTTATTTTTACGTTTTAACGCTTAGTATAGTTTTCTCAGAGATGAGATATATTCCTGCAGTAAAAAGTATCCTATATGTTAACCCGAATAACCAGCTATCATCATACCAAATTTCATTAAAGTCTGTCTTGTGGTTTTCTCGTAATGCCTTCCCCGACAAACAGACAAAAATTCTAAAAACTATACATATAGATTCGGTCTCTGTATCGATAATAATGACTATTTCAATAAGATTTTCCAAAAAATATTTAATGTATAGATTCGAATCAGTTAGAATTTTATTAGGTATATTATGTATAGAGTATTATAGACTATATATACATTTTGATGATAAGTTTTATTTTGCATATACCTACTACGTTTAACTCTAGTACTTGATATTATAGTCATATAAATATTACCTTCATAAATGGGCAAAGACAAAATAGTGCAGTACGTTTGTCTCCTCTATTTGTCAACCGATTTTTTTTGTTTAGTAGCTATTAACGATTAACGTATTATCAGTAAAAAAAGTTCTGTAAATTCATATGTATTTACAATAATGATATGGGTCGAATTTAGTTCATGAAGAGAACAAAGGTTTATGTAAAACATGTAGGTACATTTCCAAAAATAATCATCATATTTTCGGTTCATTAGCGAAAATACTTACTAAAACGTCTGTATAAATATTATAAATATGAAAGTTCGTGAGTATGGATGTTTGTTACTCTTTCACGCCAGAACGGCTGAACGGATCTGGATGAAATATGGCACAGATATAGATTATAGTCTGGAATAACATATAGACTACTTTTTAAGAAGAGAAAAAATGGGGAGGATGAGCCCCTAGTAACATAAAAATATCGGCCTATTTTGAAGTTGTTTAAGTATGTATATCTTTTTTTTTAGAATGCTTCTAGGTATAAGTTTGTGACCCACCAAAATATGTTAAAATGTATAAAAATTTTAGTTAATGTCAACTGAAAAGTTTTATTCAGAAAATAAGAGACTTGGCATAATATGAAAGGGAACAAGCCGAATTAATATTTCATACAAATCACGTAACACAGAAAGCCTTATTGTAACATTTGAATAACAATCATTTCTTTTTGCACGTTTTTCTTATGTATTTGAATATGTCAAAGGCAGTGTTAGTAAATTTTATTTGTATATTTTTTATATACATACATAATCTGGCCATAAATACTGTTACAATTAAAAATAAACAAAATATTACATTTGAATTTGGAATTTGTCATTTTTATATGATTGTTCATTGGTATTTTCTCATTTTCGCGCCTATACATTGTAACATATATTCTGATATTAAAATAGAGTGGGGTGATAAAGACAACCGAATCGCTGTGATTGTATTAACCAAAGTAGGTATGGAGCCAAATACAATTTTTAAAATTCTCCATACGCTTTTTAGTCTTTTAATGTAGTCAAATGTTAATTTGCAGGCTTTTTAGTGTAGTCAAATGCTTGTGTACCGGGCTATTGATAGGTAGAATGAAACCTCCTCTGTTTGTGACAGAAAAAGATCTGGCCGTCTACATAGTGTTCGTACGTAAAAGGCGATCAAAGCAGTAAGGGATAGAGCTCGAAGAAATCCTGTCCGAAAGCAAAAGATTTTATCTCGGGAGATGAAGATAGTACCAAGAACCATCTCGCGTATTTTAAAAGATGACTTAGGACTTGCAGCCTGTAAGAGACGCATAGGTCATTTCTTAACTGATAATTTAAAAAAGAATAGGGTGGTAAAATCAAAACAACTACTTAAGCGTTACGCAAAGGGAGGTCACAGAAAACAGGTTTGATGGGGTGTTAACTATGAAGAAGTGACTGAGCCATATTTTTATGAAAAAGGTATCAAAACATCGGCACACGTGTATTAAGATCCTATTTTTGAGGAGGTAGTTAAGCCCCTTAACAATATCATAATCCTATCAATAATGGTCCTTTTAGCAAGACTCGGCGCTGGGTCATAAAGCTCGATCCACGCAATCTTGGTAAGAAACCCACGTTCTGGACTTCATCAGAGCTGAAGACTGGCCGTCATTTAGTCCCGATATTAATCCGCTGGCTTATGATTTATGATCAGTTTTATAGATAAGAGATAAGATTGGCAGAGAAGAATTTTCCCATGGAAAGAGCGCGTGCTTCTATTGATAACTGGCCTCAACGTTTAAAGGACTGTATTACAGCCAATCGAGACCACTTCGAATAAGCTTTATGTATTTTTAATGGTTTTATATTAATGTGTTAATCTAATACACTGTAATAGTAATAAATGTTACGTGCAATAGAAAAAATGATTTTTTTCTTTGTAACAATATTTAGGGCAAGACTATGTATATAGTTTATACACGAAAATAGAGACACTTATCGGGTCCAACTAATACCAACTATCAGTATAGATTGTTGTTGACTGCCTCGGTGGTCTAGTGGTTAGCGTGTACGGCTGCAGATCCGGAGGTCCTAGGTTCGAGTCTCGGGACGGATCAAGTTTGACTACTGAGATTTCCTGTTCAGATATTCTCAGTAGTATCCCGGAGTTGGGAAGTTGGCGGTGTTGCAACCCCGTGCCTCGACGAGCACGTCAAGCCGCCGATGATACACCTTAACTCTCATCGGTCGTGTCGAAGTAACGTCCCATCGGATTTTGATAGTAAAAGAAATAGTGAGTGCACTTGTGTCTGCGCGAACACTTGTGCACTATAATATCTTCTGCGCAGATGGCTAATCTCAATGAGATTGGCCGCCGTTGTTGAAATCGGTCGGGAAGACATACGCTTGTTGTTATATGACTGCTTTTTTAAATATGTCTTAAAGTATGCTATCCTATAATATTATAATTTATGTACAGGCAGGTTTGTGTACAGGCAGTAAGTACTAATTATTTTATTTATAATATTACAGGAAGGTAGAGCTACCTTTAGGCAAATTTTAGTACTTACAGTGGTCTATGTATCACTCCAGGTGTACTAAAATTCATCAAAATCGGTTCAGCCGTAGAACTTCACATTAGAAACTTACGGATTTATTGTAGAAGAAGAAAAAATGTGATTTTAAAGATACTATTTTGTAAACTACATTACAATATTTTGCTATTTATCTAAATACTAGATGTTTAAAAAAGTAAAACCTGAGCAAAGCAAATTACTTCATTCCAGACATTTCTTTTAGTTATATAAAATAAAACTGTGATGAAATTAAAATGAGAGGAAATTCTGTCATACTGCCCTGTTAAGTGAATGGATATGATGTCCTAAGTTCATAAGTATGAAAAACGAACCATTGTGTGTCTGTGTGTTTATTTGCAGCATTGTAACATATGGACTGATATTGATATTATTGGATTATCTATACAGATAAATAAAATTGAAGTGTCTGTTTGTAATGTCAAAATAACAGCTTTATACTAAATGCATATAGAATTATATATGGTACTTATAATAAAAACACAATTTTTAAAATAATTGTCTGTCTGTCGGGTTAGTTCCGGCTAATCTCCGAAACGACTAGACCAATATTAACGGGACTTTCACTGGCAGATAGCTGATATTATAAGGAGTAACTAAGGCTACTTTTATTTTTGAAAAAGAATTAGGGTTTCGCTCAAAAAATTAAAATGTACCTAGGGACGCATCCGAGTGAAGCGAGGATAAGTCGCTAGACTATTATAATTCCATACAAATAAAAACAAATCTTGTAATATTTATATAATGTATTATTACTTACTATAATTTAAATATATAGTTATCGTTAAGATCTACCTTCATAATGAAATTTTAATAGTTATGTATCGCTTTCGGCACCTCACTAAATGATTAGAATAAAGAAACTTGTTAATTACTGTTGTAATTAGTATTTAATAATCATATGTATAGAGACATAGAACGAGCTAAGAGATGGAGGAAATTATGCACGAGCTTCGTAAAATTCGAAGAGATTTGGATGAACAGAAAACCGCAATAGAAAAAAGTGGAGAAAAAGTGACGGAAAAAGTTACACAAAATATAAATAGCATATTGGAAGATAAGTTTAAACTATTCAATGAAAAATACGAAGATCTAAAGGAAAAATGTGAAAACCAAGAAAAGCGACTGTATTTTCTGGAAAAACAGGCAAGAAAAAACAACATCGTCTTTTTCGGAATAAAAGAAATAGAAACGTCATATTTTAACCTTGAAAATCTCATATTGAACTTTATCAAAGAACATTTTTCTCAAGAACTGGATCGCAGGGATATTCAAGAAGTTAGAAGAATAGGCAAGAAAGGAGAAAGACCTCGACCAATAACTGTCACTTTTTGTACACTTGGCACAAAAATAAATCTATTTAAAAATAGAAATGCACTAAAAAATACCGGTTACTATATAACGGAAGATTTCCCACAAAATATTCTGGAGAAGAGGAGAGAGCTTCAAGAACAAGCAAGAATCGAAAGGGAAAAGGGAAACCTAGTAAAAATAAAATACGATAAGCTTGTCATAAGCGAAAAAAACAAAACAGCTGGAAATAACAAAAGAATGCTTTCAACTTCACCTGAAAACAAAACTACAAAAGGAGCGGAAACAAATACACAGGCTAATAAGAAGAATAAATCTCAAACGCAAATAAGAAGAACTTCAAGCCTATCGGAAAGCATTTTAAAACCGGGCATGCTGAATTACCTGGTCAACAGGAACACAAACAACTCACCAGATTCACAGCAAAATAACAAAGTTAATATATAGCAACGACCGCTCCCCTCTCGCAACGTCAACATAAAACAACAATTATCAGAAAACCAAACTCATCTTCCAAGCCGGCTGGTCACCGTGGAAGATCATGACCAAAACCCTCCAAACAACCCTCCAAAGAATGAAACCCCACAAAAAACGTTATACATTCTGACATATAACGTTAGAACACTTTCATCATATGAACGTTTGATAGAGCTAAATGAAGCTTTCAAAGAAATTAAATACGACGTTTTAGGTTTAGCAGAAACAAGAATGACTGGAAACAAGATCGAAGAGTACGAAAACTTCATTTTCTGCTACACTGGTCACACACCTGGAAGACATGGAATAGGTTTTATAGTTAAACACCACCTTAAAAATAATATAGAAAGCTACCTTGGCATTTCTGAAAGAGTAGGGATATTGAACTTGAAATTTCAGAGTACTAGCTTATCCATAATTCAAGTCTACGCCCCTACTGCACAAGCAAGCGAGAATGAGATCGATAACTTTTATGAAACAGTAAATAGGGCAATAGAACTAGCACATAAAGACTTCATACTGATGGGTGACCTAAATGCTAAAATTGGGATACCAAAAAAAGAGGAGTATTTAATCATGAAAGCACACGGATATGGAATTAGAAACGAAAGAGGACAAAGATTAATAGATTTCGCCAGTGAAAACAAACTGTCAATTTTGAACACTTTCTTCAAGAAAAAACCAAAAAACAAATGGACCTGGCAATCACCGGATGGAGCGAACAAAAACGAAATCGACTTTATGCTATCAAACCGACCACATTTATTCAAAAATATAGAAGTACTGAACATTAACTACCCTTCAGATCACAGGCCAGTAAGAGCTACAATATCACATGATACACTTTTCAAAAAAAGTAGAACAAAGTTTGCTAACTGTCAACATAGTATAATAAAAAGTGAAGAAGAAATCTCCAAGTTCAAAGAATATCTAAATTCTTACATATCGAAAGACCAATTGTTCGCTCAGACTATTGTCCCAGTCCAGAAATATTACGACAACTTAATTAAAATCATCACCTCAAGCTTGCAAAATGCCCGAGCAGCACAAAACCCAAAGAAAATCCATAAAATATTTTCAGAGCGTACATTAAAACTTTTTAAAAGAAGACAACACCTGCAAAAAAGTTCAAATAAAACTAGAGCAACAAAAAACGAAATCTCGGCGCTTTACAAGCTTGTAAACAAATACATAAAAAAAGACTACGCCAACTACAGATACAAAACAATTGAAAAACATCTACGCCAAACTGGAAGCACGAAAAAGGCATATAAAGAGCTGAAACCAAATAAAACTTGGATAGAAGAGCTAAAACGAGGTGAAATAGCCAAAAACAATCGTGGCGACATCATCAGCATAGCGACAGAGTTCTACAGAGATCTCTACAGCACAAAAGAACCAGAAGACACTAGCCACGAAAACCTAAATTACAACAGCGACGGTAACATACAATTCGTTGAAAATGACGTCATTGAAGCATTGAACAAACTGAAACTAGACAAAAGCCCGGGCTCGGATAACCTAACAAACGAGACTCTAAAGATAGCCGCCCCAATACTAGCTACACCTTTTACAAATTTGTTTAACTCTATCCTAGAATCTGGTGAGACACCCACGCAATGGTCTGAATCTAACATAATTCTTTTATACAAAAAAGGAAACCCGAATGATATAGGGAATTATAGACCAATAAGTTTGCTGCCGACTACATATAAGCTATTTTCTACAATCCTGACCAAAAAAATTAGTTCTACATTAGAAACAAGTCAACCCGTCGAACAGGCAGGATTCAGAAAAGGCTTCTCCACCATCGACCACATCCACACACTCGAACTTATCATCGAGAAATATCAAGAGAGAAGTAGACCATTGTACTTGGCTTACATCGATTACAAAAAAGCATTCGATTCGGTGTCACACAGCTATATCTGGGATACTCTAGCAACACAGAATGTGAAAAATGAGTATATAAGAGTTATCAAAAGCATATACAGGAAGAGCAAAAGTAGAGTTAAACTAGAGACAGCGGGTCCTTGGTTTCCTATAAAGAGAGGCGTGAGACAGGGTGACCCACTGTCACCTATACTATTTATAGCCACATTAGAGTCGATAATAAGCAAGCTTAACTGGAATAAATGTGGTATAAAAGTTAAATCAAAGCATTTAAGCCACCTACGTTTCGCCGACGACTTGGTACTGATATCAGAGACAGTAAAAGAACTACAACACATGGTAGAGCTACTAAACCAAGCGAGCAAGGTCGCCGGGCTAGAAATGAACCTCACCAAAACTATGGTAATGACCAACAACATCAAGGTACCAATTTACGTCGACAACGTGCCTCTCCCATATACGGAAAAATACATTTACCTAGGCAAACAAATAAGCTTCAATAGACAAAACAACTACCAGGAGATTGAGCGCAGAGCTCAGTTGACATGGAATAAGTACTGGAGCTTTAAAGAAATATTTAAGAGCAACATGCCAATCAAACTGAAGACTAAGGTTATGAATTCCTGCCTTATACCATGCCTAACCTATGCTTGTCAGACATGGAAGTTTAACAAAAATGTCAAAGAAAAAATTATAACGTGCCAACGAGGAATGGAGCGGAGTATGCTAAACATAAAGAGAATAAACAAAATAAGACATACAAAAATACGCAACATCACAAAAGCAACAGACGGTTTAGCACAAGCTCTGGCGTTAAAATGGAAGTGGGCCGGACACATAGCACGCCTGCAAGATCACAGATGGACAAGAAAAGTGTCAGAATGGAGGGGGCCAGTGGGCAAAAGAAAGAAAGGGAGACCTTGCAACAGATGGGAGGACGAGATAAAACGAATAGCGGGTCCAAACTGGATGCAAATAGCGCAATCCAGAGAAAATTGGCTACATTTGGAGGAGGCCTTTACCTGCAGAGGGGTTCCTTCAGAATAATAAACTTAATATCTAGTATTAAAAACTTACATAAAATAATGGGAACTATTAACTTAAAAACTTTAAAACTTACTAACTTATCTAACTTTTTAAATTAAAACTTTCATTTGTATAATTAAAACTTTTGATACTAAAAAACAATTAATTTTTGTAAACGTGAATTTTTCTGGAGGAAATAAAAGGCTTTTTTATTTTTTATTTTTTATTTTTTTTTATTTTTATTTTTATTTTATTTATGTATAGAGAAGTCACTCGCATCGCTCTCTCTTTCTTTCTCTATTGTTGGGTCCATTGCAGTGCTAATATAATAAAAATGTTAACAACTAGCGACGCTACACACAGATATTTCGCATTTAACCATCTATATTCTATACAGATAAATAAAACTGAAGTGTCTGTTTGTTATGTCAAAATAATAGTTTTTTTCTATTAATGAAATAAAATTATATACCTACTGTACTTATAAGAAAAACACAATTTTTAATAAATTTGTCTGTTTGTCTGTTTGTTCCAGCTAATCTTCGAAACGGTTAGATTAATTTTGACGGGACTTTCACTGGCAGATAGCTGATGTTATAAGGAGTAACTTAGGCAACTTTTATTTTTAAAAAAAAATTCGGATCCTCTCAAAAAATTCAAACGTACGTAGGGACGCACCCGAGCGAAGCTAGGGTAAGCCGCTAGTTTTAAATAAATAAGAATTAATTTTTGTTCTTAAATACTAAGAGTATATTTATTTCAGTTAACGTATAACATAAAAGTAAAGTGTCACCCTATTTACGTATAAATGCTATTGAAACATCTTACTCGAAATAAAGCCCTAATGGCGTGGACCTGTTGAACGTCTAGAGGTTTCATATTTCAACTATTAAGAAGTCAATCTTCTTAACTGATTGATAGCATTGAAAATGTAATATTTACCTCATTTTCTTGTGTTTTTAGTAAATAGAAAATTCATTTTCGGGTATTGTTATATAAATAATATGTTTATAACGATCGCTATGGTCGATGAGTACAAATGGAAAGACAATATTATATTAGATCACTGGTTCGATTCCTATTCATGGTTATTTGAATGGGTAAAAAATGTTATTACCTGCTATACTAAATATAAAATTTTCTGACCATTTTTTTGTTAAAAAAAGGTTTATCGAAGTTCAGGATAAAATACTTTTTTTTAACAGGTTAATATCCAATCTCCATCCTGTATGGTCCATTTTACACGACATTACCGAAGTAAAATGTGCCTAACGGCTATGTCTAAAGGCACAAAACTTAGAATTGAACTGAATTTCGAGATCATCATAAAATACCAGGTTATGAGACTTGGTCTGGTGCAATCTATACAGATTAATAAAATTGAAGTGTCTGTTTGTAATGTCAAAATAACAGCTTTATAATAAATGCATATGGAATTATGTACGGTACTCATAATAAAAACTTAATTTTTAAAATTTTTGTCTGTCTGTCTGTTTATTCTGGCTAATCATCGAAACGGCTGGACCAATGTTAACGGGGCTTTCACTGGCAGATAGTTGATATTATAAGGAGTAATTTAGGCTACCTTTATTTTAGAAAAAGAATTAGGATTTCTAAAGAAAGAATTAGGAAATAAATAGTATCAGTAATTAGTCAATAGAACAAGTATATTTTTAGCCTACTGCCAATATACACTGAATGTATGTAGCATGCAAACAGCTTGAACCTTAATGGCTTCAGGGCTTCTTACAGATCGTTTACCTGAACGCCTCCACTCTAACACGTGTCGACTTTGTCATCCAGAAAATTGGTTAAAATATTACAATAAAAGGATAATAATAGTTAATTTGCCATGTAATTTGACGATAATAAAAAAATTAAAGAGTGCGTGTATGAATGTGTACACGCGCAAGAAGTAAAACTTCTGTAGGTTATCGGTACTCTTTATGAAATTCAATTTATATTTTAAATAATTAAGATAGGTGAGATACTAAAAATAACGTATATTAGACACATTACAATCATATATTCAAAGGATATCATTTGAGGAAAGATCAAAGAATATATATATCATTTGTCATATTTGTCATTTGTAATATTATATATCATTTGTCAGACAATAACAAAGGTTACCATGGCAACAAACATACGTACATGTTTTCGTAACGCATTCACTAGCTTACGCCCCACATCAAGCGTGCGTAAAGAAGTTTTACTTCAATAGAAAACAGATACCATGTGTACAAAGGATGACTTATCTCTTTAAGAGATCTTTACCAGAAACCCTCGAACGTATGAAAAAATAATAATAATAACAACAACATTGCAACTCAGTGCTGTAATAGTTTCAAGTTTAGACTTTAAATATTATATGAGTAACTAGCGACTCACCCTCGCTCCGCTCGGGTTCGTCCTAGTTACGTTTAACGTTTAGTATAGATTTCTCAGAGATGAGATATTTTCCCGCGGTAAAAAGTATTCTATATGATAATCCGGATAACCAGCTATCATCATACCAAATTTCATCAAAATTTATCCAGTGGTTTTCTCGTAATGCGGTAACAGACAGACAGACAGATAAAAATTCTAAAAACTATAAATTCGGCCTCTGTATCGATAATATTGACTGTTTCAATAAGATTTTCAAAAAAATATTTAATGTAGGTACGTATTCGACTCAGTTATAATTTTTTTATATGTATAGATTAATTTCTATTTTTAAAATATCTTAGTATTGAGTTACAATGTTGTTCTTTGGAGTCAATGAATTGCTATATCAATTTCAATAAAAGAGGAAAAATTCAATTCTTTTTTGAATCTTACATAGATTTTTATTTAAAAGAAATAACTCAGTTTAACATATAGGTACATAATATTTAACTTACACTTTGAACAAAAAGAAAAAGAAAACCAAACAAATAAAACTAGAGATCATTTGAAGTTCATTAAGAAATGTTCTCGTTAAACGTTACACATTAGTGCGTTAATATGTTTCAAGTTTTCAAGAGGCCACATTACATAAGAGAAGCGATTTTAAAGGACCTATAATAGAAGGTTTAGTTTAAATTCATGATATGAATCACTCGGGCGGAACTTGTTCGCAATTTCATGGGTTTTAATTTTTTTGCGTGGAACCCTAATCTTAGTTCTTAAATAAAAATAGCTTAAGTTACTCCTCAAGACATCAGCTATCTGACAGTCAAAATCGGTCCAGCCAGACGGAGATTAACCGGAACAAACAGACAGACAGACAAAAATTGTGTAAAGAGTTATTCTAAAGAACATTACAAACAGACATTTCAATTTTATTTATCTGTATAAATTTTGCATTAAAGATATACCTGAATTTATAAGTTGTTTAACTATTGATTTAAAGCATTATTAAAATAACATGAACTTATCCTTAATTTGATTAGAAATTCGTTCGTGTGTGAACTGTATTTATCATTACATAATCCTTCCGGTAAACTGATTGTTTTTTTTTTTAATAATTTCAAAAAGCTTAATAATACAAGCTTAACTCACGACTTCAAATTATTTATTATGAGATACTTGAGTTTGTATCTATTGCTAACCGAGCTTATCTGTCTTTTAAATAGTCTCGACGACACGTTTGGCTCAGTTTGTAGTGACCCTTACTTACTGTGCCAGCGATCGCGGGCTCGAGGCCAGCTGGGGTCATTTATGTGATGAGCGCGAATGTTTGTACTCCAGTCTGGACTTGGTGCTCATATTTATAAGATGTATGTATTTAAAGTTGTATATGTGTAGTGTATCGACTATGGTATCCATAACACAAGCCTCGTAGCCTACCATGGAACTAGATGTTGCTGTGGGTTAATGTTTCAACATATTTATTTTATTTATTTATAATAGTATTATCGTAAATACTTTATCTAGATCTAATTAGTACTTTAATAATATTTTTATTATAGCATACTACTTTTTGCCCGCGGCTTCTTTCGCGTGGTAAGACGGTATAAGACGGAGATCAAAGGTAGTCTATGCCCGTGCCCAGGATGTAATTTATTTCCTTGCCAATTATCGAAATCTGTTCAGCGGTATAAGCGTGTAAAGATAACAGACAGACATTTACACATTTTTAATAGTATGAAAACAAATAATGGAATGAAAAAATCTAAAATTAGATAGAAAGGAGAATGGGCAACTTTGTATGGGATTCGTCCCCAGAATGTATCAAGTTGAGACATATGTCATTTTAAAGATCAGAAGTATAGCTTCAATTAATTGTATGACACCAACACTGAGACTCGTGCAGGGAAAGAATTATGAATCATTTAATTTTATTAAATTCGTGAAAGTAAAACAGTATAATTTAGATTGTACAATACTTTCATAAATATTATTTTATATCGTACCGTGCCGTCTGTTTTTACACACCTTCACACATATTGCGACTTTTGCAGCCCTGTACAGGATAGCTGAATGAATAAATAAGGAAGAATTGAGCAGGTTACGATGGGACATTATAGGGTTATTGGAAGTTCGAAAAGAGGGAGGACAACGCGATGATGCTCAAATCTGGTCACCTGTTTTGTTTTCGGGTGACCAACAGTCCCAAGGTGGTGTCGGGTTTATCGTATCTTGTGATATCTTGTACAGCATGGTAACTATGTACAGCTTGAACGCATCCGACTGATTCCGACTGAAGAAGTCCACGTTCCTACCACTTACCCTTAAGCTTTCAGCTGGAACTCTAAAACCGCTTTGATTGCGATAGCGATGTGGCTACTTTTAACAATGGGTTTCTCAAAGATGTCGAATCAGTTGGGTTCTAAACACACTCTAAAAATAGACCCAAAAAGATTTCTGATCCTACTCTCGAGCTCGTAGCAGAAAGGAAAAAGATGATCTTATATTCATCCAAACACTCCAAAGGTTTTCGAGGTTTTTTGATTTATCTATTGGGCAAAACCGGCTAGTACAGTTCAAAACCGACAACAATAGGATTATATTATCTATTCCCGAGTTTAGTAATGGGCGAGATCGTAAAATTTTATGGATAGTTATTGACATCAACGCGACAACCCGTCAGTCTGGACAGTGATTAAGGGCCAGGCTAACCCGACACTATACCGAAGAAATCCCGGACGTCACTAAAACAGATTAAGAACAACAAAGCACCGGGTGCAGGTGGAACTACGGGTGAATTTCTGAGAATGTTACTTAATTCCATCATACTCGAAGGAAAACCCCACAATTATGGAGCAGAAGCGTAGTTGTACTGTTCTGTAAAAAGGGCGATAATGCCTTGCTAAGTAATTTGACTCATCTCGCTTCTGATTCATGTCTACAAGTTGTTTCAATAAAATAATTCATAGTTCTTCCATGTAACTGTCTCACTTTTGGCGCTGTACAATAAAATAAAGCCATTATTATGACCTTTAAAGTGATGTACATACGTCATACTATTTTAGACTTTCACGGGCTTAATAAAATTAAATGATTCATAATTCTTTCCCTGCACGAGTCTCAGTGTTGGTGTCATACAATAAATTGAAGCTATTCTTCTGCTCTTCAAAATGACATATGTCTCAACTTGATACACTCTGGGGACGGAATGCCCATTATCCTTTAAAGTTTGAAATTTAAAGTTGTTTTTTTTTACATTTGATTTAAAGAACGTGTTAACTTCTTAATCGAAGCTCGTATTTGATCGATTTTATTTAACCATTTACGCTAATTTCCCTGTATGGTGAACATATATTGACAATTTATTCACTTCAATTATCGTTAAAAGTTTGACTAAGAAATGTTAGTTAAAGGTTCTGAAAAAGGATATTAATATCTAGTTTAAGCAACCATGAACCTAAGGAACAATGCCTATGACACGTATCTATCTGATACTGCGTAAGTTGGAGGTTCGATTTTAGATGGAAATATTTAGTTTCAACATATTACATTTATCTAGACAACTAAGTCTAGCATAATATCTCTATAACAGCTATAGCTTTTACATACCTGTATATTTTGTCTTTTATGTTTCCATGTTTAAACCACATTGTAATGAAAGGAAAACACATAGATTTAATTATGGGATGCCTCCCCGTAGTAATAAGTACTACCCTTATTTCATACTAATATTATAAATGTGTAAATCTCTGTCTATTACCTCTACCGCTGAACAGATGTCGATAAAAATTTGGCAAGGACATAAATTACATACTTTGGACGGGCATAGACTACCTTAGATCCCCACCCCATTTACCACGCGAAAGAAGCCGCGAGCAAAAAGTAGTATGCTAAAATAAAAATATTATTAAAGTTCTAATTAGATCTACATAAAGTATTTACGATAATCTATACTAATATTATAAATGTGAAAGCTTGTGAGTATGTATGTATGGATGTTTGTTATTCTTTCACGCCAGAACAGTCGAAAGGATCTGGATGAAATTTGGCACAGAGATAGATTATACTCTGGAATAACACATAGGCTTCTTTTTATTCTGAAAAAATGTATAGTTCCCGTGTGATAGAGTTGTTTTTGTTTTTCTAGAGGCGAACCCGAGCGAAGCGAGGGTAAGGCGCTAGTATTATAATAAATAAATAAAATAAATATGTTGAGACATTAACCAACAGCACGATCTAGTTCCATGGTAAGCTATGATTCTTGTGTTATGGATACCATAGTTGATACACTACACATGACTAGTTTTATATTTCATCATAATTAACAAAAGATATTTTAGTGCTATCATAATCGACATAATATTTACATTCATACATTTTTATTCAAATGTTGCAAATAATATTATATAGCGTCCCAGAGGTAGCATTAAAATAAGTAACAAGGGTTGCGAGGGTTAGTTATTGACTGTAGTGTCTCTTATAAACTGAAATTTATGTAGGGATGTGTGGAATTGCATTTTTACTTTAAGGTGATTCTACGAGTAAAAATAACCCTCGCTTGATTTTTCTAAAATTATATATATTTTTTTTTTTTTTTATGACATTCAGTGACAAACGAGCAGACAGGCCACCTGATGGAAAGTAGTACCTGTCGCCCATAACACCTACGGTTCATGCACTTAGGTTTTAAGTAACAAAAATGCAGAACCACAGGTGCGTTGTCACTGTGAGGACTAAGATGATATGCCTCTTGCCTGTAATTGCGCTGGCTACCTTATCCTTCAAACTTTCTCCAATCTATCTAATCTATCCAATCCAATATTCTGGTCTGTTCCAATAAGATTTTACAAAAAACACGTAATGTATAGATTCGAATCAGTTAGAATTTTAGTATGCGTATAGATTATATGCGCGTTTTAAACTAATAATAGTAATAAAGATTTAAAATTATGTTTTAATATATAAATCTAAGAAGACGAATTTAACTTCTAATAGCAATATCATGTTTTTCAATTTGTTGTTTCTCTGTTTGTCAGTTTGTACGGGCTAATGTCCGAAACTGTTGGACGGATTTAAATGAAATTTACATGATGGTTCCTTATATCCCCGGTCAACATTTTAGATACTTTTCATCCCGGAAAATTAAAGAGTAGCTTAGTACAAAAAAATACTGACTGGAATTTAATGAAACTTAACAATGATATAATTCATACATCAGAATAACAAATAAGCCACTTTTTATTCCGGAAAAATGTACGGTATCCGTGGGATAGATTTGTTTTTGTTTGTCTAGCTATTTATAATATAAAGATATAATATGTAAAAAAGTATATTTTACAATATCTTATCTATTCGCTAGGATATTTATCATGTTATTACATACTTAAAAAAAGTAAGTGCCTACCTAAAATTTAAAATAAAAAAGCCATTGAAGACAGGACAAAAAGACGAACAGACGAGAGTAAGCTTTGTAACAAGTTTCCTAACTAGTTATACACTTACAAACCCTTTAAAAATATACAGACATAAAATTTTTATTACAAACAATTAAGTTCTGATAATTTTATTAACCTTTCATATACAAATCTCGTCGTACTCAGTCACCCGAGTCTATCAAAAATTTGATTATATTCAGCAAACTGTAAACATTTGTTAGTTTTGATTAGTTGCACGATTGATATAAATTTTATATTAGTTTAGTAATAAATAATTGAAGTTATGTCATATATCTATACAAATATAAAAATGAACTAGCGACTCACCCTCGCTCTGCTCGGGTTCATCCCTACTTACGTTTTAACGTTTAGTATAGATTTTCCAGACATGAGATATTTTCTCGCAGTAAAAAATATCCTATATGTTGACCCGGATAACCAGCTACCATAATAGCAAATTTCATCAAAATCCCTCCAGTGGTTTTTTCGTGATGCGGTAACAGACAGACAGACAAACAGACAAAAATTCTAAAAACTATAGATTCGGCCTCTGCATCGATAATAATGTCTATTTCAATAAGATTTTCCAAAAAATATTTAATGTACAGATACGGCGTAGTTACAATTTTATTATAATATGTATAGATTACTTTTAAACTAAAAATGTACTCCGACATTTTTAAAAATTGAGTTTAATTATGTTTTTTTCTAATAAGGTAGAAAGAAGGTTTCTTCTAGAAAAATAGGACTATTTTTCAGGTCGCTTGTTGCTTGTAGGGTTTTGCTAAGATAACGCGTTATTTACACACAAAAAACATACCTATAGAATTGAAATAAACTGTTAATTTGTAAGTTTTCGAAATTCAATCGTGGTGAAATAATTTACGGTCATAATTAACTTAATGAAAACGAACTAACACTTCTTTCTAGAATAGGAAGGAGTTGTATGAGATAAGAAGCTATTTAGCTTAATATACACTTCTTGCTGTCAGGAGCTCTTCTTGTATCTATACTAATATTATGAAGAGGCAGAGTTTGTATGTTTGTTTGTTTCTTTCTTTGTTTGTTTGTGTGAACGCGCTAATCTCAGGAACTACTAATACGATTGAAAAATTCTTGTTGCATTAGATAGCCCGTTTATTGAGGAAGACTATAAATCATGCCGGAAAAATTTACGGTTCGCGTAGGATAGATTTGTTTTTCGTCTAGGGACAAACCCGAAGCGAAGCAAGGATGAGTCACTAGATACGCGAGGATGAGTCAGTAGATACGCAGATAGATTAAGCTTGAAAATATAGCCCGTCAAATTAGCTAAGTGACATTAGGCAGGGCACGTCGTTCGCAGAATCGATGATCATTGGGGACTAAGAATTCTCGAAAGGCCACTGCGTACCGGAAAGCGAAGCGTGAGCAGGCCTCCTAAAGTGGACCAACTACTTGGTCAAAGTTGCTAGAACCCACTGGATGCCGATAGTGCAAGAGTGGCAGTCATGGAATTTTTTTTGAGGACGCCTACGTCCAGCAGTGAATGTGTTTAGGCTGAGATGATGATGATGATTAAGCCGTTATTATTGCTAATATTATTAGGAATCAATACTTTTAAGAAGAGAATATTTGGCAGAATACGACCTGTGCTTAACAGGCATGTAGAATTGGAGTTCAATTCTCCGACGAAGAAAATCTTTCTACCATTTCATATACTTCATCTTTATTATACATTTGATTGGTTGATCAGCAAACGGCATAGATAAAATAATTAATTGATACTGTGGAGGAAAAAGAGAAACACGTTATAGGATTTTATTACATGATCTCACGACGAAACATGGACGGTCCATTAAATGGTTGCTCCGGATATTAATATATTAACAAATGTCATTCGGGACGCACTAGTTTGACTATAAAATAAATGCGCTTGTCTGGGTGTTTGAACCAAAAATGCGCCATTGGAGACTATTTCAGATTCTCGCTTAAAATAAAATTTTAAAATTTGTTAAAAATACCAAACGAAGTGCTTTATACTCTTTGTCTGCCCTTTTTTAGTGCAGTATCGTGGTAAAAAAAATCAAATATATGTATGAAAAGTCGTTGCTCTAAAAATATTTTGATCCAAGCAACAAACGTTATATTTCTTCATAGCAATCCATTATAATTAAATGAACGAGACGTATAATAAATCTGATGTATAATTCCCATGGTAGCACATCCTTTCCCCTCTGGCTATGCAAATTTTATAGGTACAACCACTTGTTATTCGTCAGCATAAAGCTCGTAAGCTTTTTTGCAAGGAAGAAATTCCGTATTAAATTGCAGTTCACAGTTAACTTAGAACCGTAAACAATACTTTGGAAAGCACCCGGTGTTAAAACTAGCTTAATTACAAAGTTCTTGATTTACGGCACGCCCAAACGTGCCTATAATAGGAGTTTTCTGACAAAAACAATACAAATGTAAAGGTAACTTTCCACTTGTATATAGCCTTGAGACTGTTTAGATCTTAAGCAATCAAAAAAGTCAACATTGAATGGGTAACCATTTTGTTACTTTAGATTCTGTCAACAACTTCCAGCCA
Organism: Argynnis bischoffii washingtonia; assembly: GCA_033884665.1. Classification (NCBI taxonomy): domain Eukaryota; kingdom Metazoa; phylum Arthropoda; class Insecta; order Lepidoptera; family Nymphalidae; genus Argynnis; species Argynnis bischoffii. The sequence continues at coordinate 4,904,705 of JAEMGE010000029.1, forward strand.
AGCTTTTTTTTCCTATTATCTGCCATTGAAGATTATAGACAAAAACACAAATATAATTATAAAAAAAGAAAACATTTTATATCATTATTCATTTAGTAATTTTTCATAGCATAATATCACAGATTACGTTATATTTTATAATACACTATAGCACATGTTTTTTGATGGAGTGAGGTTCACATCAGTTATAAATCGTACAGCCGCAGGCGTCTCAAAAAGTCAGTTTTAATTACGGTGCGTATAGAAACATATATTTTATATGATAACTGCTTTCCCAACTTCCACTTTATGGTTATATGGAACGTTTTGTTTGGATAGAGTTTATTTAAATATATTTAATAGGATGCATGATTAAATTTGCTTCAACGCGGCGTTGTGTTTAAATTTACGTAACTAGTGCTGGCTTAAAGTTAAATAAACAGAATGGAAACCACAGTGAATTCAATGAAAATGATATAAGTAAATAAATAACTTCGCTGATAAGGTCTTAGATAAGATGTTATTCTACAATCGTTGAAGAATATATAAAAACCAGTCAAGCGTGAATCGGATTTGCACACGAAAGGTTTTGTACCATCGTACAAGATATAACACTTACTTTTTAAAAACTTTCGTAAAAGATTCAAGAGGAGGACTAATTTTTTTTAATTTGCATTGCAGCCATTTTATAATTTGCCATTTTGTTTTTTTTTTTTTATTATTTGTTGTTATAGCGGCAATAGAAATATACACTTTGGGAAATGTTATCTTTCTACCTATCACAGTTCAAGAGATAGGACAGACGGACGGACAGCGAAGGCTTAGTAACGTCCCGTTGGTACATTTCAGGTACGGAACCCTCAAAATCGTATGAAAATGACAAAAATTGTGGAAAAGCATTTTGTCTATGTCACAAAGTATTTCATATTAGCGGCTCACCCTCGCTTCGCTCGGGTTCACCTCTAGAAAAACAAAAACAAACCTATCCCTATGTATTATTCCAGACTATAATCTATCTTTATGCCAAATTTCATCCAGATCCGTTCAGCCGTTCTGGCGTGAAAGGGTAACAAGCGTCCATATATCCATACTAACAAATTTTCACATTTATAATATTAGTATAGATGCTAGGATTACATATAACAGTCCACTAGTAAACTAAATTCAAAGCCACTATTCGTTATACGAAGCTCGGAACCAATATGAATATTTATCGACAATTGATTATGATAAATCAAAATATATTAAAATCAGTGTTCGCCTAATAGTCGATATTCAACAATTATCATCATTAAAAATGTATAAATAATAATACTGAACTATTTTGTTTTTACCTGAAAAATCAAAAATACCAAAAATATTAACTATTTTTTAAGCCATAAGTATTATTGTTTTATATGTAATTTTAAAAGTAGTTAAAATATTGATTTAGATTGCTCTTATTTAAAGTTAAAGTGGGAAGACATTGTCTGTAACAAGTATATAGCGTCTTTGAGATGTCTCAAACCTTAGTCTCTCCCGTGATCATGGTTGCTATAAAGCATTCGAAACGTCGGGAACCAAAAATCAAAATAAATCCGCGAAATAATCCGAAAAGATAGTTTTATTTAAAAAGTCAAACAAATAAAAAATATAAGAAAATATTATAAAATAGTTATTTAATTTAGACCTTCTATTTTAATTTTTAGGAGTCGGTAACCGTTCTTAACACTTTATTTTATTTAAAACTACGGTTTTTTATTATTTATCTCTTTAGTTATTGTATATATACATACATGTATATGATATATGTATATATGTATTTATGTGCATATTTATTATATAATACTAACGAATCACCCTCGCTCCGCTCGGGTTCGTCCCTACATACGTTATAGCATTTAGTATAGATTTCTCAAAGATGAGAAAAGTTATAAGTTAAGTTATCTTATATGTTGACCCGGACAACCAGCTATAATCATACCAAATTTTATTAAAATCTGTCCAGTGGTTTTTTAGTGATGCGTTCACAGACACAGAGACAGACAGACAGATAGACAAAAATTTTAAAAACTATAGATTCGGCCTCTGTATCGATAATAATGTCTATTTCAATAAGATTTTCCAAAAAATATTTAATGTACAGATTCGGCTTACTTACAATTTTATTATATGTATATATTTTTGTCTTATGTACTTATATAAGCGTAGTTTGTATATTTTTAGTATTAACTGTACCGTCTATGGATCCACTAATCCTTTCACCAGAGGTTGTCTGTAAGACATTGCGCATAGTAATAAGACCGCCTTTGCATGTCTTTCTGTTATTTTTCTTTTCATCTTCTGTACTCTTCTATTGTGTGTGCAATGAAATATTTATTTATCTATCTATCAAATTCTATATGGAAACACGTATCAGTATTGATTGACTGTTATGTTATTCTGCACAATCTAAACTCAGGACGACAGAGTTAGTTTAATTAAACGAGGTACAACTGAATTGTACCGTATACACTTAGGCTGATATTGATAATATTGATGGCATATCATTGTTAACTATTGCTAGAATACTAACTATTCTGTATTTAAATTGAAGCTATAGTTTATATATAATATATTTGCAGTGGTAGCCCAGTGGTAGTGCATTCCCTTAGGAAATCGAATGAAGCGGGTTTAAATCCTGGGTCTTGCACCTCTGATATTTTCATGTTCGAATCATTTGCACATGATCACCACTTGCCTTACGGTGAAGGAAACCATCGTGAGGAAAACCTGCATGTCGGAGAGAACCTAGTAAATTTTCGAAAGACATGCGTAGTCCGCCAATCCGTACTTGCCCAGCGCGGTGGACTATGGCCTGATCCTCCTCGTATTAAAGGAAGGCCCGTGCGCAGAAGTGGGATGCTAAAAAGAGCTGAGTACATACAATACTATATTTGTTAACTCAAGGCAAGTTGGACTTGAGCCATCTTTTCATCCATTGCTGGCTTTCCAGGAAACTTTATCTTAAAAAAAAAACAAAAGAAAAAAAATACACAGAAAAACATCGCACTTTAAATATTAGTAGTATAGTATTGAAATATTCACCGTTAACAAGATTCATTAAAAATATTTATTTACTAGCGACTCACCCTCGCTCCGCTCGGGTTCGTTTCTACGTTTTGACGGTTAATATAGATTTCTCAAAGATGAAATATTTTCCCTCCCGAAAAAGTATCCTAAATGTTGACCCAAACCAGCTATCATCATACCAATTTTCATCATAATCTGTCCAGTAGTTTTCTCGTGATGCGTTCTCAGATAGACAAACAGACAGACAGATAACATTTTTTAAAACTATAGTTTCGGCCTCTGTATCGATAATAATGACTATTTCGATAAGGTTTTCCAAAAAAATATTTAATGTACAGATTCGACTCAGTTAGAATTTTATTATATGTATACATAAAATTCTAGTCTAAACATTCTTACAACATGTAAGACGACATTACAACCAAATATGCCTGTATCAATCTATCTTCGATCTCAATTACCCTTTTTACTGTTTCTTATACAATTCATTCTAAGAATTTCATGGTAAAAATACTTCTAGTTGTGTAAACAAGTAAATTATTAATTTAATGATGACGTTCTTATCAAGAGAAAAATCGTGTAATGGGTAACACGTTCGATTCTTGGTCGAGTTAAATATTATAATTAACTATATTAGTTTAAACATTCAGTATCTTTACTATACATTAAATAATATAAGAGTATAGTACAGAGACTGGTCTATAAAAATATAATATATTAAAAATATATATATCTTAAATAACTTGTCTATTGAAATATTAGTTAATATATTAAATTTAGTTATATATCGATTAAAAAATCATATTTGTAACGGGCATCATCACTAAAACAGCGTACATTAACATTTTAATACTTAAATGTAACTTTTACAACCTAATTACTCAAGAAAAACATGACAGAAATAAACATCCTACTAAGAAACAATCAAAATATAAATCATAGAAAATTGAATTTAATAGTATAATTAAATCTTTTACAAATTTTTAACCACTTTTATTGTGTTAACTTGATTGTGTTAAAAATTAACCTTTTATTAATTACAGTTAGCGTTATAACCGGTCCTTAACTGGAACCTGTACACTATATCGATCAAGCGAAGGGTAATACGCGTTAACGAACTATGAAGTGATACCATCAACTTGCAAGATGTTGGAAATATGGATGTGGTATTTTATATTCAAAATCATTTTATACATAATATTTGTTTATAATAATGTATGTTTATAGTAACATGATTTTACTTAAGTTTTTGAATATATATTTTTTTATTCATTATTTACAAATAAAAATTTTACAGCAAAAAGGTACTCTAATTTTCTTAGAGAACAGATTTTATGATTGTGAACCTTGAGATTTATTAAAAAAAAAATATGTAGCTTACAATTGACTAAGTGTATATTTAAATGTAAGGCGATATCAGAAATATACACTCGAATGAAATACATACTACTAAAAAAACTTACCAAACTTAAAAATATAACTCAGTTTTTTTTTAATTTTCAGTATGTGTACTAGTATAGTATTATATGATCTGTGGTATGTGTATCGTGTACACACATATTTTTGTACAAGCGATTCACCTTCGCTTCGCTCGGGTTCGTCCCTAGATGATTCTTTAGATTGACATAACGTTTTTTATTTATGAACCGACTGAAATAAAACAAATACTTACTAAATGTTAGGTGAAGCTTACCATATTACTTTAGTGAAAACCGCACCAAAATCGGTGAAGCCGAAGCACAGACAAACAGGCAAACTGACAAAAATTCTAAAAATCATTGTTTTGGATTCTATTGCGTTAATAGAGACCCCCAATAATAGTTTTTTCTCAAATATCTTCTATGTACAGACAGCGATCAGTTACACTTTTATTATATGTAAAGTTTTATAATATTTATATTCCCAACCGGTCATAATAAAATTCGTCAACAGCTACTAAACAAAAAAAAAAACGGTTGAAAAGCAGAAAAGAAAAAGGTACTAAAACTTTTTTGTCTTTGCTTATTGATATAGTAAAGATTTACCGTATCCAAATATAGACACTCCTACCCCATCTGTTACCGTCCAGTAATAGACAGGTCGGCGGCTGAGTTTGACAAATTACTTTTATTTTTTTTTTTCAAAGATTTCGTCCGCGGCCAGTCGGGTTAAAATTTTGGGTAACTTTGATTCGAGTTTGGAATATCGACACTTTTTTAACTTCAACCCCATAGATAAACGATTCGTTATATTTAAAAACATTTTTTACTTTTCTAAAGACCTGTACTTAGTGAATGAGTTCTTTTAGGATAAATTGTTTTCGAAGAATTTTGAACTTATTTTTGAAGTTATACCTATTTTGGCACGTTTGGAAAAATTATAGGGGTAAAATTCTTGCAATGCGCGCGCACACCGACAGCCAAAGAGCGACATGATGAAGTTTGCTGCAATCCTTTTACAAACAGAGAGTTGTGACATATGTACGGGATGAAATTTTTAGCTATAGGTATTTGTTCTGTTACGCCAAAGAAGTGTAACTTCTTACGTGCGTACATAAGTATACACATACGTTTTTTATTTTTTATTTAGAAAGAGTATATTATCAAAAAAGACTTGGAATTACGAGTATATATTATAAAAGTACTAGCGGCTTACACTTCAGTGTTATCTTTAAATTTTAATTCACAACTAACGTTATGCTAGCTTATGTTACTTCAGATCATCTGTCCCGTCGTGTTGAGTGCGTAAAGGATTCTGTAATGTTCCATTAAGAGAAGGAGGTTCCGTTTGGTTTTAGTGAATCCTATATAACCCCACCTGTATGTTTGTAGGTGGTATGCGTAAATGCATTTCCCGACGTAAAAAAGGTCATAAGCCGTCTGTACACTAAATTTAATCAGAATGAGTCTAGTTGTTTCAGTGTGAATCAGTAACAATCATATGCATAACTAGCGACTCACCCTCGTTTCGTTCGGGTTCGTCCCTAGCTTGCTTCTCAATACAAACTTTCGTCCCTATTTTCGCCTCCTTAAGGGATGATTTCCAAGATAAAATGTATCCTATGTCCTTCCCATGATCTCAAACTATCTTTCTACCAAATTTCATCTCAATCGGTTCAGTAGATCCAGAGGTTACCCGCTACAACCTCACAAAATCACAAACTCACAAACTTTACTTCTTTATAATATTATTAGTATAGATTACACATACATATATATACAGATGTAAAAGCTTTTGCATTTAAAATAATAGTAATTCCTGTGTAAAGTAAAAGATACACGGTTAAATCACGGTTTGCTTTACACTTTACCGAAACAGCGCGTTTTTCGAATAAAATCAAGTAAAAAATAACATAAGAATAGTGACTACACTGTGTTTATTTGATACTGCTGACGTTTAAAACAAATATTTACGTAGACGAGCAAATGTTGTTCTACTTTAAACTAAACTAAATGAATTATTTTATCTCGTTCGTTGTGTTTTTTTTTTTAATATTAATATTTTTTAAATTATACTTCTTTTGGCACGTTTGGAAAAAAATTATGAGAGTAAAATTTTTACGATGCGCGCGCACACCGACAGCCAAAAAGCGACATGATGAAGTTTGCTGCATTCCTTTTACAATCAAAAGTTGTGACTTACGGGATAAAATCTTTAGTTATTTTTGTTCTGTTACGCCAAAGAAGTATAACTTCTTAGGTGCGTAAGTAAGTACACACACACGTTTGTTTTACTAGATTTTTAGATATTTTTTAATTTAATATATTTTTATATTATGAATATTTCAATTTGTTGACGTTTAAAACAACGCCACTTTACAGACAGAACTCGTAATTTTTGTCTCTGCGACATCATCGTGCGTCACATTTTAGTATCTTTAAAGAGAAAGGGCAAATATAACAAAGAGTTTGTTTGTCTGACCTTTTAATGTAGTGTTCTTTTTGAGTTAGTACCTTTATTCTTACTACGCCTTTACAAAATATTTTTCTAAGTATACGTAATTCATAAAAATAGTTCAATAGAGCTTTATATTGAAGTATTAAAAACTTAGCTAGATTTACGTCTCAATATTGTTTTCATATATTATATTCTAAGGTTCTGTAATCGGAGGGTCCCAACGGACCCCTATCACATGCCTCCGCTGTCCGTCCGTTCGTCCGTCTGTTGGAGGGCTGTATTTCATGAACCGTAATAGGTATAGAGTTGAAATTCTCACCAAATATGTATTTCTATTGCTGCTATAACATCAAATAATAAAAATAAAAGAAACATTTTTGAATGTTCGTAACGGTTAATCGAAGTTAATTTACTACATACGTAGAGTAAAAGTCACATTAATAAAAAGTATATGTATGAAGAATTCGACTCACACATAAACATAAAATATTATTAGTAAAAAAATACAATTTTTCTTAATATTTATTTAAAAAATTCTAAAAACTAAAAGGCTCTATGCTTTTCCCCTTGTAAAATAAAAATAATAGGTTTAAAATATAAGTCGAAATTATAGATGTTTCTACTACACCTAACCTTTTCCAGTCCAGCAGTACCAAAGTCAATAAAGTAGGTGACATAGTATTCTAACAAAAATAATATCTGACGCTCAATATACGAACACGGGGCGAAGTAATAAAAAACATATTATATTATAGCAAATGTTCAGAGTATTAAAATACTATGCGTCAACCAGTATGTATGTATGTATGTATGTATGTATGTATGTATGTATGTATGCATATGTGTCTGGATGTATGTATGTATGTAGGTATGTATGTTCATATATATTAACCCTTATTTAATATCCCAATGCTTGGCACGGGTCTCCTTCAACACGAGCGGGATAAGGCCATAGTCCACCATACTGGCTTAATGCGTGTTGATGGACTTCATATGTCTTTTAAAAACTTGTTAGATTCTCTCAAACATGCAGGTACACGGTGTTATCCTTTACTTCAAGACAAGTGGTAATCATGTTAGAAATGATTCGCTTGGGAGAATATTAGAGGTGTGAAACCCGCGATTTGAATCTGCTTCACTTGGTTTTCTAAGCGAGTGCGTTACCATTGGGATTTTTAGGACTTAACAACTTGTTGCCTTACCAAAGTAGTGCTCAACGTAATAACAGCCCTTCATAGCGAATCTGACAAAACTTAAATTCATATGGACTCAGGTATACATATATGTTTTTATAATATTTCTAAGAGTTGTAATAGGTCGCACGAATGTACCTTCACGACAATGTTGTGTTTTCGTTACCACTTTTAACACTCAACTTAAAAAATTCAAATAAGTACCTTCTTATCTATACTTCTATACTAACATTACAAAGAGTTACAGTTTGTGAGTTTGTGACGTTGTAGGAGATAATTTCTGGATCCACTGAACTAATTTAGATAAAATTTGGTAAGAAGATAGCTTGAGACCCTGGAAAGGACACAGGATACTTTCTATCCCGGAAATCATCCTTTAAGGGAGTGAAAATGGGGATGAAAGTTTGTACTGGGAGGTAAGCTAGGGATGAACCCGAGCGAAGCGAGTAGTCTAGTTTAATATAAATTGAGAAAATTACTAATACTAACAATAAAAATTATTTAAATATTGATATATATCGCTGTCACGAATTCTATATCAACAGGAGCTTAGATATGTGAACAATAAAATAACATTGACGTAATCTTCATATCTCGATACTAGTCGATGATTTGAATTAATAAAGGGTAGTGTACATTGTATCTACTATCTAGTATAATTAACCGACTTAAAAAGGTTATCAAATCCGTTATATTTTTAGTTTTGCTTACTATCATGTATAGTAAATTTTCACAAATACTAAGTGTTTTACATGTTTAGTTTTAAAACCTAGGTTATACTTCAATATATGTACATAGAAAGGCTATGAAAATAAATTAAGGGAAATTATATTAACTACTGTTCGAATCCCAATCCAAATGATCGAATTTCGACCATAATCATTTTTTTAAATTACGAGATATATAATATATTATATAATATATACATATATACTTAATCATACATATATAAAAAAAACGTTTTCCAAATTTTTTATGTTGATAATACCAAAGCTCGTCAATTGCTACAGAACGAAAAAAAAAAGAGAAAGGAAATGGACAAAATCCTTGCAAATGAGACAAAATTGTTTCTTAGATAGATTTTGGGACCTATTACTACCATATTATGTATGTACATATAACCTTCTTAGAAAGGATTGTTTGAAATTCGTAACTTAATTGGGCAAAAACGTATGAAAAAGGTAGCCCGGCAAAGCCAGTGTAGGCTGCTAGAGTCGCATAATAAACTAACCTTTATTTTAATATCGTTTTCGTTGATCGAACACGACTAACAAGTTTTCACCATTTTGAAATTTATATACCGCTGCTGCGGTACAGTTTGTCTAGTTATTTGTAAACATTTATCGCTAGTCGATAGTCGATTATTTTTAAAAATAATACAATAGAAATTCATATCTATACAATATATATAAAAACTATGCCGATAAAATTATTCTGCTGAAAACTGTATTCGCTTTCGACTTTGATCGTTTAAAAAAAACTATTTCTATCCCTCTCTCTCTCTCTCTTTCTACGATTTACTCTTTTGTTTTTCTTTTAGAATAACATAGTAATATAAATTTTATATCATGTACGTAGATTAATTAATAACAAACTCGGTACAACCCGTTGATGTAGACTAAGTTTAACATCAAACATGTCATTACTCTGTCAACTCAAGAAAAAATGAAGCCGCCCACAAGTAGCCAGTACATTTATTAAATTTTGATTTTATTGATTAATTAAGATATTATACTTGATAGCCTTTTTATTTTATTTATATTTTTGGACTACTTATAACGGTTGGTGAAAAGATCACGAATCGATTTCCGGGTGAAGTAAATATTTTTATTTATCTACTGATATATTTAATAGACCCAACACAGGTCTCCCTTTGAAGCGAGGGGAATCAGACCATGGTCAAACGATGGCCACATGCGACTGCCGAATTTCACACGTCTTCTGAAAAATAGTAAAATTCTCTCAAACATACAGGTTTCCTCGCGATTTATTTCTTCACAGTAAGATAATACATAATCACGTTAAAAATGATTAGCACATGAAAATTAAATGTGCAAAACTAGGGGTTTAAGCCTACTTCAATTAGTTTTCCAACCGTGCAAATTACACTGCTTGCTGCTATTCACATAAAATACATCAATTACAATTTAGTTGTTTCTATTAAAAAACCTAATTTTTCGGTGATCATGTAATTCCTTGTACTTTAGATCTTAGTTTTACGATCGCTTTTAAATTAACTACGCTTTTTATTTTCAAACTAGGGTAGATACGAAATACAGTTAAGCTTTTTACTTATTGATATTGGATGGAAGGAGAGTAATGTTAAATTTATTGTTGTGATTTCATTGCTTTTTATAAAAGTATTTAAATTGTCTTCAATAAACTAAAAATTGTATGTGTCTTTATATTTATTATTTGTCACGCTGAAACTGCTGGATGAGTTTGCATGAACTTCTGAAATAATACGTAGATTACTGTTGGATACCTAGGTATGCACACGAGCGAATCGATGGTAAGTCGCTAGAGATGAATAATTATGATAAACTATCGAGTTACCCTTGCTTTGCTCGGGTTTATCTATAAAGTGTACTAGCGGCTCACTCTCACCTCGCTCGAGTTCGTCCCTAAGTTGATTCCCCATACAAACTTTCACCCCCCTGTTCACCCTCTTAAGGGATGATTTTCGGGATAAAAAGTATTCTATATCCTTCCCAGGGTCTGAAACTATATTTTTACCAAATTTCATCTAAATCGGTTTAGCAGATCCAGAGATTACCCCTACAACCTCACAACCTCACAAACTCACAAACTTTATCTCTTTATAATATTAGTATAGATAACGTGTTTTCCCGTAGGAATCTCCAGCCCTCCCACTATCTCTACTCAAAAAAAAAAAAACACGCCAATCAATTACTGTTCCAACGTGAAATAAAGGACAAATAAACAAACCTACATTCACATCTATATTAATATTATAAATGTGAAAGTTTGTGAGTTTGTATTGATGTTTGTTACTCTTTCACGCCAGAACGGCTAAACGGATCTAGATGTAATTTAGGATAGAGATAGGTTATAGTCTGAAATAACACGTAGGCTACTTTTTATCCAGGAAAAATATACGGTTCTCGTAAGATAGGTTTATTTTTGTTTTCTTAGAGGCAAACCTGAGCGAAGCGAAGTTGAGCCGCTAGGGCTCATAATATTCGTATGAATTATACGTAAATATAGTGTGAGTGAACATAGAGACTTCCAGTTCATATCTTACTAATATTATAAATGTGAAAATTTAAATGGATGTTTGAATGTTTGAATGTTTGTTACTCAATCACGCCAGAACTACTTAACGGATCTGGATGAAATTTGGCTTAAAGATAGATTATAGTCTGGATTAGGATAAGGCTTTTTATCCCGAAAAAATGTAGAATTCCCGTGGGATAGATTTGTTTTTCTAGAGGCAAACTCGAGCGAAGCGAGAATGAGCCGCTAGTTTGAAATATAATAAAAATAAAACCCAGACGTTGCCTTGTAAAATAAGTTTCTTTTTAATTAAAGTAGAAAAATTATACCAGTATTTCATTTAATGCTATTTTCTTTGTCTCAGTTTTTATATGAACAACAATTCTTTACATTATTAAGTTTACTCACAAATGATTATATAGATTTTTTACCCACGTGCTTAGCTGCAGGCTAAGTTTTAAACCGTACTCTACATGTAACGAAAGCTACACAAAGATATATATTTGTTCATATCTTATATGTTATTATTATTTTCGATACAACTTTCTTTAATCTACTTATTGTATTTTTAAATTAATCATAATCAAACATCATTTTCTTGTTAATAGCTTCAAAACATTCCAGTTGATCACAGATTACGTTGCTAATGTCACGTAAAATGAAGAAAACAATGATAGTTTTTAACATTTACAAGTAGTTAAAATATGTCATTATCATATTAATATATTATTTCGTTGTTATCAAATATTTAACTCGTTTAAATAAAAAATGGGGCTATAAATGACATCGCCTTCTGTTACGACTTACGTTCGTTTGGATGTGTTTCTAAGTACCAAATAGTAGACTCTATGTAGGTCTAGGTAATGGTCTAGCTGAATACTAAAATTTCATCCAAATTTGTGCAGCCCTTTCAAAGTGAAAGGGTAATACACACAAACATCCGTACATATTAAATTACTGTGACAGTGGTTCTTTAAATTGGCTTCATTTTTTTATTTATGAACCGATTAAAATAAAACAAATACTTAATGTTAAGCGAAGTTTACCGCAATACATTAGTGAAAACCGCATCCAAATTGGTTAAACCATTTCTGAGATTAGCGCGCACAAATACATAAACAGCCAAAAATTCTAAATATCATTGTTTTGGGATCTATTGCGTTAACAAAAACACCCAATAACACTTTTTCTCAAATATCTTCCATGTACAGATCAATATATTAATTATGCTTTTATTATACGACACGTTTGGCTCAGTTTGTAGTGACCATACTTGCTATGCCAGCGGTCACGGGTTCGAGTCCCGCTGGGGACATTCATTTGTTTGATGCGCACGAATGTTTGTACTCCAGTCATGTGTGTTTATATTTATAACTAGCGACTCATTCTCGCTTCGCTCGGATTCGTCCCTAGGTTGCTTTCCAAAACAATTTTTTTTTTATTATTTTTTTTGGTTTTAATTCTTTTGTGGGACCCTATTTTTTTTTTCTAAGGCAGTGGTAGCCCAGTGGTAACTCGCTCGCTTGAGTAACCGAGTGAAGCGGGTTCAAATCCCGGGTCTCGCACTTCTGATATTTTCATGTGCGAATCATTTCTAACATGATTACCACTTGCCTTACGGTGAAGGAAAACATCGTGAGGAAACCTGCATGTCTGAGAGAACCTAGCAAGTTTTCGAAAGACATGTGAAGTCCGCCAACCCGCACTTGGCCAGCGTGGTGGACTATGGCCTGATCCCCCTCATATTGAAGGGAGGCCCGTGCCCAGCAGTGGGACGTTAAAAAGGGCTGAATACAACAACATTTTTTTTCTAAAATAAAAGCAGCCTATGTTACTTCTTATTGCATCAGCTATCTGCCAGTGAAAGTCCTGTCAAAATCGGTCCAGCCGAAGAGATTAGCCGGAACAAACAGACAGACAGACACAAAAATTGTAAAAAATCTTTATCAAGCGGTTATTTTACTATTACAAACATACACTCCGGTTTAATTCTTTGTATAGATATGCATACATTTTAAAGTTATATACATATGTGTAGTGTATCAAATATCTGGTATACATAACACAGGCCTCGGTAACATACCATGGAACTAGACGGTGTTGTGTATGAAGGTTCCAACATATTTATTTATATTATTCTATTTTATTACATATTTATTTATATTATTCTATTTTATTTCTTTGTTTAATGTATAAGCAAAAGATACCGCTATCCAAAAAAGTTTAAAGAAAATAGTTTCAATTATTTAAAACTTAAACAAGAACAATTTTTAGCTTTCTGCAAAAGAAGACAAATTTCATAGAGTAAAAAAGCTATCGTATAGCTTCGCAGATATATATAAAGCATGATACGTTTTTTAAAACGACTTTGTAGATTGAGTAATAGACTGTAGCGTGACGAGTTTGTTAGTGATGTTTTAATTGGTATATTTGTATTATGCTATGAAAGTAATTTTGTTGTCTGTTTGTTTTTCGTAAAGATATAATTTTTATAATGTATGTTGGTATGTTGATAGTAATAATGGTAATTATGATGAAAAGTAAGATTAATACGCTTTTGGTCAACTTTAAAGATTGCGACACGTTAAAGCAAACCGAATGAGTCCATGAAGCTTTTAGCCATTGTAGATTTTCACTCACTTTCTAGCTTTTTTATCAATAAGCTAAGTTCAGTTAAAATCTTAAACAACTCTTTGATTTAGCTTATAAAAAAGCAAACAATCTTTTGCATCTAACAAAGTATTTTTGTTTAATTTATAATTTAACCAACTTAGAATTTAATAATATTTTGTGATTTTTACAAATAAAGTAATAATATACGGCACAATACAAGAAAGACGTTGTGTGGGCTAGAAAATGATACCTTGGCTTTAAAGCTTACACCAATGTTTTGACAACGGTATTAATTAATTATAAAAAGCTGCACCCAAAATACAAGTTTAATATAAGAGCTTAACGATCGTCAAACTTTAAAGGAAGATGCCACCATAAAAAGAAGACAAAGCCAAATATCGTACACTAATTAATTTTGACGGACACCCCAAACGACCTACAATTTATATAAAGATTAATCTATAAACTTTCATGATAATTGGAGACAACACAAACTGTAATTATAAACCCACACAGACACCATCAATAGCAATTATAATTTTTATCATTCATAAGAAAATCTCAGAGCTGTCCTCAATTACACCGTAGCGAGTTAATATTGCGAGCACACGCAAACACGTCTAACTGTACAATGTACATAACCAGAGTAATAGCAAAACAGTTGTTTATTTACAGACGGTGTAGACGGTAGACAAATTTAAAGTACCTGTCTCGGTTACGAATTCACCACAAGTATTTTTTATAATTTACTTTGTTTGTATATTTTTGTATTTCAAGAAAGGTAATATTTTGGGTGTATGTACATCTATATTTATATCAAGCTTATATCCTATAAATATTATGAATTCAAAAGTTTGCGAGGATGGATGTTTGTTACTCAATTACGCCAGAACAGCTAAACGGATCTAGATGAAATTTGGCACAAAGACAGATTATAGTTTGATGTAGCACATAGGCTACTTTTATCCTTAAAAATATAGGGATCCCGTAGGTTATCCATACTAACCGTTAAAACGTAGGTTCAATCGCTAATATAACATATTTTTCTTAATGATTGAAGTTATACTATGTCCAAACTTCTTCGAGCCATTAACGCCTGAAATATTGAGTATTGACGCATAGTGTAGACTTCTACTTCTAGAAATTTTCTATATAAATACTAAGAACAATCTTTAGTTTGTGTTACAAGGAAACTATGGGGTATTTGCGTGGACTTATAAATGAGTACGAATCAATTTTTTCTACTTATTTTTTATTAAACAAGTTTATCGAGAAAGGAAATGGAATAATTTGCGTAGGTAATTTTGAATCACGTCAAAGATAAACGCAACAAAATATTTTAAGTAATTTCCTTAAGTATTATTTTGTTTTTTGTGCGTTACAGACAAAAGCATAGTTTGTTTATTAGACAGTATAACTTATATTTATTTATGGTCTTAAAAATCACAGGAATCTAATCTTTGAGCCCGATTTTTTCAAATTTCGGTCAACACTATCGTCATCAAAATAATGAATCTCATCAAAATGAACCATATAAGCCCAAACTCAAGTTTATTAGTTGCCATTAAGGAGTTCTACTACCCTCCTTCCACCTATAACATCAGACCTTCGTTACCAAGTGTAAAGTTTTAAAGTGGTCAAAACAAATTAAATAAGTCAAAATTTAAAAGAGCCAGTGAAAAATTTGTGCATTTACCTCCCTTTCTGCAACACTTCAAGATATTTAAGGTACCATGGCGCTTGGAAGATAATAAAAATCATTTTTTTAGATTTTTAACGTAGAAAATTAGTTTTAATTTGAACTGAAAGCTTATAAGATCGTCTGATAATCACTGAACGATAAAGCTCCTTCAAATAAAAGGAAACATTGAAAAAAAAATCATGAAAATCGACTTACAATAATAAATTGATGAAGACATCGCGTAACATCAACTCTAATTTAGTTCTTCCTTAGTTTTTTCCTACGTCTTTAAAATCAGTTAAAAAAACTTTGCTAATATTATATATACGAAAATATGTGTATTAGTTTGTCTTTCTTCCATGCAGCAAAGGTACAATAGACCGACGTAACAGTTTTTTAGAGATCTATAAGTAAACGTCCAGTATTTTCCGTATGTTTTAAATATAGAGTAAGAAATTGCCACTTACATAGTAAAACTCCATTTTACAAATCAGTTACAACAATATCATCTTTATATACAAGTCGAGTAAAAATAAAGTCAAGTAATACAGTTGTGTGCTAAATGATCTATTGTTACTACTTTGTTCCTGCATATTTTGATATTCCCACGAAGCAACCAGAGCGCGAAGCTCGTCCTATTTAAAAAGAATTTATGTGTCTCGTAAAGTTACGAATATTTGATGTGGTATTAAAATTATTTTACAGTTTATTATTAGATATATGTTTTGTGTTTTTATATAAAATACTAGGTGCTTTGCTCGGGTTCGTCGCTAGGTACGTTAGTAATATAAATTTTAATATTTTTTTTCGTTATTTTTTCATTTTTTCTCTTTGTTAAAACCTTCCGTGGACCTAAAGGTCCACGGAAGGTTTTAACAAAAAAAAAAAAAAATAAATTAGCCGAATTGGTCCAACCATTCTTGTGTTATGCACTTACTAACATTCATTTTTATTTATATATACAATATACATGAGAGATCTTTTCTAGCATTGGGAAATAAATGTATTTACACATACCACTTGCATATTTGTAAGTAGTTATATGGAGACTTGCCTGCTAGAAAAGCCAGTGTTACCTATTAAAACCCAACGGAACAATTCTCGTCATAATAGACCTAGCCGTAAAAAGACCAAGAGGTTGCTCTCATGGTCTTCTCGCTCACACACATTCGGACGATCATAATTTATTAGCATTAGCTTGCCCTGACTTCGACGGCTTTATATTTTAGCGTTTTACGTCCATCTGCTTGGTCTGAATTGTTGAAATATTAAAACAGTCATGAAATATTCTTATCTATGTTATTTACGTTTTTTTTGGCTCACTGAAGGAAAAGCTGACTAACCTGATACTTAAATTGTAGAAAAATATGCCGCATCTATTTAATTCACACTAACGCATTATATAAACATTGTAAAAACAATAGTGTACGCGAATCTGTTATGCAGTTAGCTTTGGCCTTGAATTGTTCTCAGAATCATAAATATTTCAAACAATCGCCAGGTCGAGTGTCTTTCGCAGGCGGGTCATGTTTTTACATTAAAAAACAATATAACAGTGCTTTATCTTACCAAGAAATATAAAATGTGAATATGCATAAGTAGATTTGAAAAGGCTTTTTCATAAGAAATTGTTATATTGTTTATTTTTCTGTACTTTTCTTGTTAGGAGACAAGGCCAAATAGCATTGAATTTATATATTTCTTATAATTTATATAATAAGAGTATCTGACTGCGGATTCAATCGCATAGTATCCTGGTGGGGTATAGGAAGCCATTGCCTGTTCGCATGATGCAACGATGTATGACAAATTTCATCAAAATGTGTTATCTAGTTTAAATATGAAAGTAACTAAGAAATAGATAATGTTACTTTTACATTTATAATATGACTATGAATGATTTCTATAACAAGATAAATGAATTTTCAAAGGCATATTAAAGTCATTTTATACAGCATAGAAATATAGAGGTTGCTTATATATAGCACTCTCGCTTGGAAAACCAAGGGTAACTAACGGGTTTAGATCTCGTGTCTGAGATTATCAAATATATTATATAATACTAGCAGTACCCGCGTGTTAGCCCGCGTTCGTCCGCCAACCCGCACTTGGCCAGCATGGTGGACTATGGCCTGATTCCCCTTGTACTGAAGGGAGGTCCGTGCCCAGCAGTGGGACGTTAAAAAGGGCTGAATACAAGCCCGCGTTCGAACTACTAAAAAACAAACTCTTTGACACACCGACTGCAGCGCCACTTACCGGGTCCAATTGTGTTTTCAAACCATCCAGGAGCCCATTATAATATACACATAAAATTTCATCCAAATCAGTCCAGCCCTTTAGGAGGAGTAAGGTGACAAATATACGTACAGAAGAATAATATAGTACATACTAAGATGTATATGTGGAAATCATTCAAAACGAACAAAATCATTCACCTATTTAAATGGTGAAGGAAAACATTATGAAAAAATCTCACGTCTAATAGAATCCAAGTTTTCGAAAGACGTGTGACGTCTGCCATTCTGTATTTGAACAGGCTCATGGACTATAACCTATAGAAGTAATATATGAAATTGATTTTTTACTGAATTGCTAAGCAATAATTTTGAATTTTAAAAATAATATTAATCATAATTATGAGATACCTATGAAAAAGGTTTGATAAGATATACACAAAAATTCCTATGCATAATTATTTTCTACCCTAAAAACTAAGTGGTCAATGATTGTACATAAAAATATTTTCCATAAAAGCAGATAAAACCGCGAAAATACTCTTGTTAATTACAATATAAATCCTAACTTCCTTAGTCTGCTTAATAAATGATTCAAAGCTACCTTTCTCTGTTTCTAACATTTGTTCTAGAAAGAAAACATTAGTAAATCACATGGAAGGGAAGTTTGGGGTAAATCAACTCATTATACGATATAATTAATTGGAGTTCGGTAGAAAAGTTCTCAGTTACTGGTGTAGAGAAATTTAGTGTCCATGATGTAAAGTTACAACTAGAAGAGATAGCATATTTTTACTGCTGTATAAAATAAAAGTAATAAAAAAGAACTCGTGAATTAAAGAAGACTTATGTTTTTCTAGATTTTTACTACTGATGACACTACTATTATAACTGCAGCCTTGAAATTCAACAGTTTACTGGACGGATTTAGATTAAATTTAGCACATAAATAGACTATATGACCTGAAGTAATACATAGGCTACCGTTAGTAATAAAATTTGCTTAAGATGGCACTGCCTATATATGAGATTAGTGACTCACCCTCGCTTCGCTCGGGTGCGTCCCTAGATACTTTTTAATTTTTTTGAGTGAAACCCTAATTTTTTTCTAAAATAAAAGTAACCTTAGTTTCTCCTTGTAATATCAGCTATCTGTCAGTGAAAGTCTCGTTAAAATTGGCCCAGCCGTTTCGGAGATTAGCCGAAATAAACAGACAGACAAAAATTTTAAAATTGTGTTTTTCTTCTAATTACCGTATATAATTACATATGCATTTAGTATAAAGCTGTTATTTTGACATTATAAACAGACACTTCAATTTTGTTTATCTGTATAGATTACACACACTTAAGAAGCTAAGACGCACACTCGAGCAAAGCAAAGATAAATTACTAGAATTAAATATTTTGTAAACACTAGAGTGGCTTAAGAGCTAAAATCTAAAACCAGATATATTATATACTAGTTAAAAAAAACTCATATTTTTTGTATCTATACAAAAAAAAAAGATTTTTTTCCTTCTCTATATCACAGACAATTCCATATTGGCCTGTGACTTGAATCGATAACGAAAGTTCTATTAGAACTTTTCGTTGAATTCTGTGAAGGTTAAATGATAAAATATCTTACTTTACAATAGTTTCTTTGTTAAATATTAGAGTTACTTTTTAAATACTTTATTAATAAAAAACATAAATTAGGTTAAAGTTAAGATAAATATTGTATTTATATATATATATACTTTTAACTTAGTTATTTGTAGTAAACTTACTATATATTACATATTACATTTACTATATATGTGATAATTTATGTATAAGCAATGGTAGGCAGTGATAACACGCTCGCTTGGAAAACCGAGTGAAGCGGGTTCAAATCCCGGGTCTCGCACTTTTGATATTTTCATGTGCGAATTATTTCTAACATGATTACTACATGTCTTACGGAGAAAGAAAACATCGTGAATGAAACCTGCATGTCTGAGAGAACATAGCAAGTTTTCGAAAAATATGTAAGCCCGCCAACCCGCACTTTGATCCTTATCGTATTGTAAGGCCCGTGCCCGGCAGTGGAACGTTAAAAAGGGCTGAATACACATTATGTCTAACTAATATATAAAGCTGAAGTCTTGTATTTTTATTTTATTTGCATGCCTTGATCTCTAGTCTGATTAAAAAAAACTTTTTAATATATAGCCTATTTATTGATATACGCTCTAGATTCACTAACAAGAGACACGATATTTAGGTTGATTCAGTGTAAGAGTACATAAATGCGTAAAACTATGCGAGTTTTATTTTTGACAAATTATTTATCTATACAGATAAATAAAATTGGAGTGTCTGTTTGTAATATTAAAATAACCGCTTTTAACTAAATGCATATGGATTGTAAATGAATATCTTAGGAGTAGTAAGCTACTATTTATGTGTACCTAAACATAGCTAACCGTGAAAACACACCTAGGGACGAACGCGAACGAAGCGAGTGTGAGTCGCTAGTAAGGAATAAAGTTTTAACTTCAATTTGATTTTATTAATATTTTAAACAGCTGGTAAATAAATAAATATGTAGGGACATTAGCATACAGCACCATCTAGTTCCATGGTAAACTACGAGGCTTGTGTTATGGATACCGTATATTTGATACTCTACATATATATAAAAATACCCATGACTGAAGTCCAAATATTAGTGCTTATCACACACATGAATGCCCCCAGCGGGACTCGAACCCGCGAACGCAGGCACAGCAAGTAGGATCACTACAAACTGAGCCAAAAATGTCGTCAAATATCGACAAAACAACAAAAAATTGTAATGTATACCTTTATCCACGATCATAGAAGACCTAGATGGTTTTTATTACCAGAAAAGTAACATCATCATACAATTTAAAAATTTCTACACAAATGGTAAAGTTTTAAACATAAATCCTGTTTTTGCACATAAAAGGCGATACAGGCTAATGTGATTTTCGCATAAGTTACAAATAAAATAAAATAATTTGGTTAGTTACTGGCTTAGAAAAATAACATATTTATATAAATAAATTTTTTAAGATATTTTTAACATGTCTTTCCCAAAAAAATATAAAAAAGGCGACGAGATGACGCACTACAAATATACGAATGAGTCACAAAAAGTGGGTGGACTTAATTCGAAACCTGCAAAGAACAGCATTGTAACTCTGTATAGAGATAATTTAAAAATAGTATTTTTTTATTCTAACGGGAGTAAAACCTTTGTAGTATTGCTACATGTATCATCCCGACATTTTATTTATTTTTTTATTTTTGAAAATACTTAAAGAATTAAAAATATACCAAAGCTGTGCGCTTAAGTGAGTGTCATCTTTCACAAATATATGCTACACTATTTATGTAAACGATGATAATTATAAAGAATAAACTAACATATGTTAATATTCCTTACATATAGTTAAATAATTCTTACAATAATTCTCTTAAAAGCGATTATTCCCAAAAACATCACAGAAACGTGACGCCTCTTATTTTGTTTATATGTCATGTAGATTCCATAGAAAAATGTTTCAAGCCCAATGTGTCAGTCTAAAGTCATGTTTCTATACTAAGTTACAATTTTATACCTTGCAGGTGTCAATATATGAGTTCCAGAGTTCCAAAACACTTCAAATAATATCTCCATGCGTCATATATTAAAAAAAAAACTACCATATGTGAAATTAGTTATAACCTAGTGTAATAAGAACCATGTCTGATTGATAAATAATTATATAATTCAAAAACACCTGTTACTAAGATTTTTGTAGTACCTATAATATTTTTACTGGGGGAGATTTAATTAGATCATATAAAAGAGACGTATTTGACAAGTTAGGAAATTAAAGCTGCTACTTTTGTATTTTAAATGCATTACATGTGTAAATCTGTATGTACGTATTATTTAAATAGTACATTTATATGCATACGGAATAATTGGTTGTTTAACGTCGAGATATCTATACAGATAAATAAAATTGGAGTGTCTGTTTGTAATATTAAAAAAACCGCCTTTTACTAAATGCATATATATGGATGTATACACGGTATATAAACCAAAACAACATTTTTTTTAATTTTTGTCTGTCTGTCTGTCTATCTGTCTGTCTGTCTGTTTGTTCCGGCTAATCTCCGAAACGGCTGGACCGATTTTGACGGGACTTTCACTGGCAGAAAGCTGATTATTATAAGGAGTAACTTAGGCTACTTTTATTTTAGAAAAAGAATGAGGGTTCCGCAAAAAAAATTAAAACCCATAAAATTGTGAACAAAATCCGCGTATGTCGTACGCACCCGAGTGAAGCGAGGGTAAATTGCTATATAATTTATATGAATATCTTAGGAGTAGCAAGCTACTATTTATGTATAAATATAGCTAATCGCGAAAACGTACCTAGGGACGAACGCGAGCAAAGCGAGCGTGAGTCGCTAGTTTATACATATAATAAAAATCTAACTGAGTCGGATCTGAACATAAGATACATATTTTTGTAAAATCTTATTGAAATAGTCATTATGATCGGAACAGAGGCCGAACCTATAATTTTTTGAATTTTTGTTTGTCTGTCTGTCTGGGAGCGCATTACAAGAAAGCCACTGGACAGATTTTCGTGAAATTTGGTATGATAATAGCTAGTTATCAGGGTCAATATATAGAATACTTGTTACTGCGGGACAATATCTTATTTCTAAGAAATCAATACTAACCGTTAAAATGCACATAGGGACGAAGCGAGCGGCGCGATGGTGAATCGCTATAATAATATGAATTAGATACGGCTAAGAAAGTTTTTTTTGAAATCCGGGTTGGATTTACTATTTACTAAGAGTAAAAAAGACTCTAAAAGATAAATAGCAATGAAATAGAATATTAATGCTACACACAATGCTAAAAATACGTCTTTCAAGTATCGATTTTTATTATACCTATTATTTTAAAATTAGTTTTGTTTTGTTAACATTAATGATACCTATATAACATTTTTTTTGAGAATCAAATTGAGGTAATCATATTAACCATTTCAATTTTAATATCATATTCATCTTGACTTGAAATAGATTTAATTAATTAATAATTTTACAACCTTGTGATAATTGTTATGTTAATTTTCATATGTCACAATAAAACAACGACTACCACTTTCGTTTTTACGTAAATAGGTTATATAATCTTTTATGTGCTGTAAACAAGTGGTTTACAGAAGTCATAGGTACTTACGTAATCCTCTAGGTGGCCTAAATCAAGACACCTACGCAGATTCTACAAGGTTCTCGCGTAGTCTCTAATCTACGTTAATATTAGAGTGGAGCTGCCTCGACAAATAATTAATGAAAAAGAAAATTAGATACTAAATAAATGAGTTCCTCTCAAAAATAACTTAATATACTATATTTGTATTTATACAATGAAAGTTAAAAAAGGTAAAAATTGTGAATGTATTTCAAACGTATATATAGTATATTTAATATGTGTTATATAATGTGTTAAGATATTAGTAGTTTTGTGCAAACAAACATAAAGTACAACTTATAATAATACATATATATGTAAATTATAACATAAAATATTTACTTGTATAGTATCCTAGGTAGGGTTTCATTAAATATTTGAACATTATTTAAATTAAGCAATATATAAAACAGTATACTCAAAGAGTCAAGAAAATACGAGATAGTGGCGATAGCTACTCCTGAACAAAGGAAACGTCTTTTCCGTCGTGCAGATAACAATTTTGTGATTTCTATACTCGTAGCGTAATAAGCGTTATTTAATTAAGAAGATGAAATACAAAAACATTACTATATTCTATATATGTACTCATATGAATATATCGAAGTTTTAAAGTACGAGGGACTGGTCCCTCGCCAGTGGCCTCCAACCTCCCCTTATAGCCACCCCGAGCCTCGCTAAACTGGTCACTGTTCTGATTTAGTCAACTGATTTAATTGATTTCACAATACTTATCTCAAACGAAACGTTGGACAGTTCCTAGTGGAGAGGTCTTGATCTCAGCTCTGCTCGAAGGTAAGTCACCGGCCCTCAGCATGCCTCCATTAGCTAAGCTCCGTCGTAGCACGAAGTTCGCCGAGTATCGACGATGTTGTCGATGGTGCTGCCATCACTCGGGTGTCGTGCCGCGCTTCGTTTAGCGACTGTATTCATGACCCGCGCTTCGTTTAGCGACTGTATTCATGACTGTCTCCGACACGGCCAGACTGACATTCGACCGTCCCCGGGCGATTTATCTGAAACAAGTCGAGTTAACTGCGTAGTCCGTTCGCTCATCCTGACTTAATAATTATTATCAGCCTGACACTAAGATCATTTTGATGACATGGACTAACCAGCTAAGTGAACCGCTTCAGTCAACCTGATGAGGTATGACTAGGACTACACTTCAGCTAGACCAGTCAACTAGAAATATGAACTTAGATTATAATATTCTATCCAAAATTTGACTATGACTATACTTCACATTTTTAACCATCTAGACAAGTCAATCCCAACCAAGATGTGGCCTGGACGACACCTTTCGTCATTGCATACAGCCAGACAAGCCAATCTTAGTCGAAATGTGACCCGGACGACACATTTCGTCTCTATTAAAGCGCGACAAGCCAATCCTTGGCCGGATATGACTCGGACGACACATTTCGTCTCTATTACAGCGCGACAAGCCAATCCTTGGCTGGATATGACTCGGACGACACATTTCGTCTCTATTACAGCGCGACAACCCAATCCTTGGCCGGATATGACTCGGACGACACATTTCGTCTCTATTACAGCGGGACAAGCCAATCCTTAGCCGGATATGACCCGGACGACACGTTTCGTCTCACTTATAACTAGCAATCATCCAGGACAAGTCAGCCCTCCGAACGGACCCGACTCGGACGACAATTTTCGTCGGATGATGCTAAGTACATCACTGTGACAAGCCAACCCACTGCACGGGTGTGGCTCGGACGACAAATTTCGTCTACCCTCTGGGACTCAGACGTGTGCCCACCACCTAATCACTCTGGAATAGTTAGGACGACACTCTTCGCCCAGGGTCAACCATTAAGCAACAATTTCAAACCATTCACCATATACGTCACACACTAAGTACCTAGCAGAAAGTCCAGTAAGCAAGCAGTACCTTCAGCTTGGGCCCCATCGTATCCCACTTCTGATATCGAAGTTTTAAAGTACGAGGGACTGGTCCCTCGCCAGTGGCCTCCAACCTCCCCTTATAGCCACCCCGAGCCTCGCTAAACTGGTCACTGTTCTGATTTAGTCAACTGATTTAATTGATTTCACAATACTTATCTCAAACGAAACGTTGGACAGTTCCTAGTGGAGAGGTCTTGATCTCAGCTCTGCTCGAAGGTAAGTCACCGGCCCTCAGCATGCCTCCATTAGCTAAGCTCCGTCGTAGCACGAAGTTCGCCGAGTATCGACGATGTTGTCGATGGTGCTGCCATCACTCGGGTGTCGTGCCGCGCTTCGTTTAGCGACTGTATTCATGACCCGCGCTTCGTTTAGCGACTGTATTCATGACTGTCTCCGACAAATATATAAGACGACACGTTTGGCTCACTTTGTAGTAACCCTACTTGCTGTGCCAGCGGTCGCGGGTTCGAGTCCCGCTGAAGGCATTCATTTGTGTGATGAGCACAAATGTTTGTACTCAATTCGTGGGTGTTTATATTTATTATATGTATTAAAACTTATATAATATGTGTAGAGTATTAACTATCTGGTATCCATAACATAAGCCTCGTAGCTTACCATGAAACTAGATGGTGTTGTGTTAATATCCCAACATATTTATTATTTAATCTATACAGATAAATAAAATTGGAGTGTCTGTTTGTAATATTAAAATAACCGCTTTTTACTAAATGCATATGAATGTATACACGGTACATATACCAAAACAACATTTTTTACAATTTTTGTCTGTCTGTCTGTCTGTCCGTCCGTCCGTCCGTCCGTCCGTCCGTCCGTCTGTCTGTCTGTCTGTCTGTCTGTCTGTCTGTCTGTTCCGGCTAATCTCTGAAACGGCTGGACCGATTTTGACGGGATTTTCACTGGCAGATAGCTGATGTTATAGGGAGTAACTTAGGCTACTTTTATTTTTAAAAAAGAATCAGGGTTCCGCGAAAAAAAATTAAAACCCATAAAATTGTGAACAAAATCCGCGTACGGCGTACGCACCCGAGTAAAACGAGGGTAAATCGCTATACAATTTAAATTAAATGAATATTTTAGGAGTAGCAAGCTATTTATGTCCTAGAAAAACTAATCTACCAACAGCTTACCCTATTCATTAATCAGCATTCTATCCTGAGTCCTTTCCAATCCGGTTGCCGACCTGATCACAGCACGACCTCAGCACTAATAAAAGTTACCGACGACATTCGCTTAGCTATGGATAATAAACAACTCACAATTCTAACACTTCTTGATTTCAGCAATGCTTTTAACACAGTAGATTATGATATTTTGTTGAGATTGTTGTGTTCCATTAACGTATATCCATCTGTGATAGATTGGTTTCGGAGTTACCTTAAAGGCCGACGTCAGCGCGTTCGCATTGAGGAGAAGGTATCCTCATTGTGTGACCTCCAGACTGGGGTACCACAAGGTGGCGTTTTATCTCCCTTACTCTTCGCAATTTTTATTAACTCTATTACTCAACACATTTCATCTTCCTATCACATGTATGCAGACGATACTCAGATTTACCGCCATTCAAAACTCGAAAATTTGAGCACTACCATCAACACGATAAACAGTGATCTACAAGCAATTTATAACTGGAGCAAATTATATGGCCTTATCGTTAATCCTGGTAAGTCACAGGTGATAATTATTGGTAGCCCAAGCCTGATTGCAAGGATTAAAGGCTTGAACTTACCTGCGATAAAGTATGATGGGGCTGTAATACCTTATTATTCTACAGTTAAAGATCTCGGTGTTCACTTAAACCTTTATCTTGGTCAGGACAAATAAAAGAAGTGAGTAGGAAATTATTCTTTAAATTGAGTTCTTTGCGGTGTCTTCGTAATATACTTCCCATTCCTACCAAAATTATGTTAGCAAATTCTCTTCTCCTTCCGGTTCTCAATTATGCAGACGCAAGCTATCCGAATCTGACCGAGGACCATCTAAATAAACTTGAGCGACTCCAAAATCTTGGACGCTAAGAATACCTGTACATTCAAGTATAAAGCTGACATCGTCCAGCATTGATATCCAACCGCTCAACTAATATTTCTGGGAGACTTTATTGCCCACCACCAGGAGTGGTTGTTCCCATTCCTAAAAACTGATCATGCTGGGAGAGAGGCGCGCAATTTCGCACTATCGCTAGATCTCTCTCAGTTAGTTCAGGAAGCCACTCGGATACCGGATGTTGATGGACACACACCCAATTGCTTGGACCTTCTGCTGACAACTGATCCTGGCAGGTTCTCGGTCTCAGTTTCTTCCCCTTTAGGAAATCTGTTTCCAACTTTTATCCTCCTGCTTCAGATACCACAGTAAAGAGGCGTGTGTGGCGATACAGTTCAGCAGATTGGGACGAGATGCGGCATTTCTTCGCATCTTACCCTTGGTGGCAAGCTTGTTTCTCTACCAACGATCCGTCGAGCAGTAAGAGTGCTATATCGGATGTGATACGCCAGGCAATGGAATATTTTATACCATTTTCTGACGTATCGCCCGATGGCAAGACACCCCCGTGGTACAACGTTGAGTGTGCGGCTGCAGAAGCCCGTAAGCAGTCGGCGTTTGTGGCATGGGCGGATGCACTTGCTCTCAATGCACCGGACGTAAAAACTAAAAAAAGAGAATTCAATATTGCCACCAAGTCCTACAAGAGAGCTCTAGGAAAAGCTCGTTTCAGCCAAACTAACTGCATCGGGCGTAAGCTAGTCACTCACCCCAGTGGTATTAAAGCTTTCTGGCCCCTCGCAAAGTCAGTTGAAGCGAACTTCTGCCGTTCTTCTGCCGTTCGTGACCGGACCGTGACCGGACCGTATCCAGACCGTAATCGGAATGGAACCGGACCGTAACTGAATGGAACGTAACCGGAATGGAACCGGCACGGAAGGGAACGGACCGTACCTGGACTGTAAATCGGAACGTAACCGAGTCGTAACCGGACCATGACCGGACCTTGACCGGACCATAACCAGACCGTAACCGAATGGAACGTAACCGGAATGGAACCGGCACGGAAGGGGACGGACCGTACCTGGACTGTAAATCGGAACGTAACTGAGTCGTAACCGGACCATGACCGGACCTTGACCGGACCATAAGCAGACCGTAACCGAATGGAACGTAACCGGAACGGAACGGACTGTGCCCGGACTGTAAACCGGAACGTAACCGGGTCGTAACCGGTCCATGACCGGACCGTGACCGGACCGTCACCGGACCGTAACCGGACCATGACCGGACCGTGACCGGACCGTGACTGGACCGTCACCGGACCGTAACCGGACCGTTACCGGACCGTCACCCGACTGTAACTGGACCGTCACCGGACCGTGACCGGACCGCCACCGGACCGTAACCGGACCGTGACCGGACCGTGACCGGACCGTCACCGGACCGTCACCGGACCGTGACCGGACCGTGACCGTACCGTGACCGGACCGTGACCGGACCGAGACCGGACCGTCACCGGACCCTCACCGGACCGTAACCGGACCGTGACTGGACCGTGACTGGACCGTGACCGGACCGTAATCGGTCCATGACCGGACCATGACCGGACCTTTACCGGACCGTGACCGGACCGTGACCGGACCGTAACCAGAACGTTACCGGACCGTGACCGGACCGTAACCGGAACGTAACAGGATCGTGATCGGACCGTAACCAGACCGTAACCGGACCGTAACCGGAACTTAACCGGACCGTGACCGGACCGTGACCGGACCGTGACCGGACCGTGACCGGACCGTCACCGGACCGTCACCGGACCGTAACCGGACTGTGACCGGACCGTGACCGGACCGGAAGGGAACGTAATAGAACGGAAGAGAAGAGAAGACGTCGGACGAAGAAGACAGGCAAAGAAGGAAGGCGGTGAAGAAGGCGATGAAGACCGGCGAAGAAGACAGTCAAAGAAGGTTGGCGATAAGACAGTCAAAGAAGATTGGCGAAAAAGA
The DNA here is from genome assembly GCA_033884665.1 of Argynnis bischoffii washingtonia. NCBI lineage: Eukaryota > Metazoa > Arthropoda > Insecta > Lepidoptera > Nymphalidae > Argynnis > Argynnis bischoffii. The sequence goes on from JAEMGE010000029.1 coordinate 4,933,771, forward strand.
CAGTATTTTTGGTATACGAGTTGTATCGTTGTACTCTCTCCTTCTAACTTTGAAAAGATGGAGTAGAAAAATGTGCAAAAAGTAGCGGTAGTGGAGCTTTATATAATATTAGTTATAATATAAAGCAAAAAATTTTTTTGTAATGTGAACGCGGGTGAAACCGCGGGTTCTGCTAGTATATTATAAAAAAAACTAACCAAATGTTATACACAGAAAAGATTTTATTGTTTCCTACACCATCCTTTTCAATCATAAAGAAATTAAATATTTTTTAACACCAAGAAAGAACGTTAACTAAATAGTTTCATTTAAAATTAACATCAAATTTCGGTAAATTTTAATAATAATTAATAAAGAAAAAAATATCGACTACGTGAAAAGCAAACTATGAATAAAAAGTAGGATTTTTTACTTTTTTATTTATAAGTTTTTAGTTTTGGTCAATTATACATTTAGGGCTTAATTAACCAATTTGCTGTCCTAAATTATTATTAAACATATAAGTTATACATATTTTTAGGATCGCCTCTTAAAAAGCTATTTTTTTTTATGAGATTCAGTGACAAACGAGCAGACAGACCACCTGATGGAAAGCAGTACCTGTCGCCCATAACACCTACGGTCCATGCACTTAGGTTTTAAGTAACAAAAAAGCAGAACCACAGGTGCGTTGTCACTGTGAGGACTAAGATGATATGCCTCTCGCCTGTAATTGCGCTGGCTACCTTACCCTTCAAACCGGAACACAACAATGCAATCATTGTTGCTTGGTGGCAGAAATAGATAAGGGGGTGGTACCCATCCAGTCGGACTCCTCAAGCTTGACAGAGTCCTACCACCGGTAAAACTCCACTGTTTTACAAAAGTGATTTTAAAAATTAAAAAATGGCACCATACTTTGGTTACAGATAATATAATAATAGAAACACTAAATAAGATTAGTAATTAATAAAGTTTTTAAAAAATTGTAATATTTATAATAATAGCTAAAATTAAGTAAATAATATTGCCATATTTAATTATAATACTTATTAAAAAAAAATTAGAATTAAAATCAACAAATATTGTTTGGTACTTTGGTGCCATTTTTGAATTTTTAAAATCATTTTTGTAAAATAGTGGGTAGGCACTGTCTGTAACAAGTATATAGCGCCTTTAAGACGTCTAAAATCTTAATCTAAAAGCATTCGAAACGTCGGGAACCAAAAATCAAAACAAATCCGCAAAATAATCCGATAAGATAGTTTTATTTTGACTTATAAATAATTTAAATCGATTAAGCCATTTAGTTAATATAAGGGAACATAAATTCGGCCAAACACACATACAGGTAAAACACATAACGTAAAAAACGTATTAAGTTAAAAACGCACAGACTAAGTGGCAAGTATTATAAAAGTTAGGTAAAAAATATATATAATTAAATTTAATGAACCATAAGTTATTTCACAATAGATATATCCATATTATTCTTTACTACCACGATGACGATCGTTTCCCATGGCGCCAGCGCTTGCGCAGCACTACCAAATATGACATATTGAATAATTTACTTTATTATCTTTAACTCAATTTGGATTTTATAGTGATTGTTTTAATGTGTGATAACTCATAAAATTGACCTGCTTCCAATTTATTTAAATTTATGATTTAGTTAAATCGTTAAAAATATTTAGTGCTAACATTAATATTATTTTGAAGACACGTTTGGCTCAGTTTGTAGTGACCCTTCTTGTTGTGCCAGCGGTCGCGGGTTCGAATCCCATGGGGGGTATTCATTTGTGTGATAAGCACGAATGTTTGTACTCCAGTCATGGGAGTCAGTACCTATTTAAAGCTATATATGTATGTGTATTTGTGTAGTATATCAACTATCTGGTGTTCATAACACAAGCTTCGTAGCTTATCATGGAACTAGATGGTGCTATGCGTAAATATCTCAACATATTTATATTTTATCTATTATATTTTATTTATTTTATATCATTTAATTTTTGTAAATTAAGGTTCATTCTTATTTAATATCATATGTGTTACTTTGTTCTGATTTAACGCAGCAAGGTATATAACTGATGGATGTGATTTTTTGTGTAGGGATATTTTTTGTAATTTCGTTTTATACTACCCTAGATAATGTTTTATCTATAGTTTTACATTGTGAAATACAGAATTTAAAATATACTGTACACATGTGTTTTTTCCTAGTGAATTATTTGTGCAATAAGAAAAAAAAACATGGGATGGAGTCGAGTTTATCACAAGTATATTTAAAATTATCTCTAATGCAAGTTTGACTTTAGACCTTTGATATAATATACGCTAACATTCTGCCCTGGAATCGTCTAACTTCATTTTTTAGGGTTTTTCTTATATTTGTTATCTAAAAATATTGTTATTGTACAAAATAGGTAGTACTTTTTACTCCTTTTTGGGGTAAAAAAAAACAAAAACCTTTTTTATTAATAATTAATTATTGTCAATATAGGAATAGACAAAAATAATAACCCATCCTCGCATCGGAGGGGAATTTAAATTCAAAAATTAAAAAAATTAAAATAAGGTAAATCCTCATGATACAATTTGAATCCTAGCTCAATTATATCAAAATCAAATTCATCAAATATAACAAATAGACTTACCTTCACATTTACAATATTAATATGGATACACACTAACCACTGCGCCATATTCTTAAGAATAAAACAGAATCTACAAACATTAATTACTTAAAATAATTTGCATTCTTGTACCATCATAACCGGCAATTTTCGTTGACTCCAAAACTTTTTGATGCTTACGATTTCGCGGTAAAGTTTTGTAATTTATCCTCTTCGGCCTTTTGTACTTTGGCAATGCTTCATTTCATTAATTTGCCTTTTAAAATTATTTTTGCTTACGGTCACGGTTCAGTTTAGACGACTTTTTTAATATTATTACACTGTGGCATTGTTTTTATACCTTTCTTTTAAAATATTAAAAAATAAGCGACTCACCCTCGCTTTGTATCGGGTTCGTCTTTGGACAAAGACAAATCTATCCCATGGGAACGATACATTGTTCCGGGATGATACGTAGCCGGTAGTTTTCCTCAGTTAACGCTATTCAATGCAAAAAGAATTTTTCAAATCGGATTACTAGTTCCTGAGATTAGCGCATTCAAACAAACAAACAAACTCTTCAGCTTTATAAAATTTGTATAGATTGTTATTAAGTCATGAGATTACATTGGCAATATAAAAAAAAGCTTGTAGATACACTAATCTGTCTTTAATTTATACGTTTGTATGAATTAAAGACAGATTAGTGTACACATTTGATGTGATGTTATACATTTTTGATAAATAGGTATTTAAAAAAAAATAATCAGTACTAATATATTTTATAATTTTAGGAACTTTGACTATATATTAATCAAATACCTTATAAACTTCAGCAGACTTTAATCAACCAATTACAGATGAACTAAGATAGATTTAACGTTGAGAAATGCATTTACGCATTTGTATACACTATACATACAGGTCTTTTCAAAATAAAACTATCTTTTCGGATTACTTCGCGAATTTATTATGATTTTTGGTTCCCGACGTTTCGATTGCTTTACAGCAATTATGGTCACGGGAGAGACTAAGGTGTTAGATGTCTCAATGGCATTATACAGTTGTTACAGACAGCCTACCTACTATTTTACAAAAATGATTTTAAAAATTCAAAAATGGCATCAAAGTACCTTACAATATTAGTTGATTTTAATTCTTAACATTTTAAAAAAGTTTTAATGTTTTTAATAAGTATTATAATTAAATATAGCAATATTATTTACTTAATTTTAGCTATTATAATAAATATTAAAAAATTTCTTAATTAATTACTAATCTTATTTAGTGTTGCTATTATTATATTATCTGTAACCATAAAGATTTATTAAACATTTTTTAAATATCAATTATTTGTTTAAGTAATATAATTGTTTTATATGTAGTTTAAAAAGTTTAATATTATTTTAGATTGTTATTATTTAAAGTTAAAATATTAAGCAACACTATTGTTAACTTTATAGATAAAAAATATATTAATTAGAATTACTATTCTTATTGCGATCCACACAGTACGAACTAACTACATCTACTGGCCTGTTGTGTTTGTTTTTGTTGTTTGTTTTTATTATGTTTATTACAGGATCCCATGATGATGGTAGTACCCAGCCATCTTCAGTTTGGATACTTTTTTAATTTCAATAGCTTCGCGAATCATCCTGGGGCGATAACGGTTTTCTTTCGCTAGTATTTGTGGATTATCAAAGCGAATGATGATTGTGATTGTGGGCTCTCTTACATTGGACAAACAAAGAGATCCATTAGAACTCGGGTCAAAGAACACATAGCTGATGTGAAGCACCGTCGCAATACAACATCTGAAGTCTGTAAACATAGCCAGGATCGCCCAAGCCACTACATTCGCTTATACATACAGGTCGTTTAGGAATCTTGGATAGCAAAACCAATACTACCCACTAAAATCCAACGGAACCTTCTCCTTCTTAAAGGGGTTATCACATGATCTAAACGAAAGCCTTCCTTAATGAGCGCCTACCATCCAGGTTATAGGCAGCCCACATCCATCATGATAATATTAATAATATTAAACTTATATAAAAAATTATCGATTGTATTATCTTATCACTGTACTATATTTATTTTAATTTAGTATTGAATATAAATAGATATTTTCGCTTAACGATAGTAAATAACTACACAATAGCCAAATAAATATTTTAATTATAAAAAAAAACACATTTTCAATATAACTTACTAATAGAATTGCTGCATAAACACACAAAAAACAAATAAAGCAAAATCAATTTGTCAGAAGTGGGATTCGAACCCACGCCCTCAGAGAGGACCAGAACAACTCGCACCTACTGAGTAGGTAAGGAAACCTTGAGTCTGGCGCCTTAGACCGCTCGGCCATCCTGACATATGAGAGCTGTAGCGAAATTATCAGTAATATTTTAATAATCATTGAAATATGTTATGCGTTTAATCCTTCTAATATATAAAAATCTCGTGTCACGATGTTTGTAGTCGCATTCCTACAAAACGGCTCAATCGACTTTAATGATTTTTTTTGTATATTTGGTAGGTATGAGAATAGGTTGTAAAGTATTTTTCACTATCCTACCCCCACCTCCCATTTTTTAATCGCGATTTTAGTATTTTTGTATGAACAATACTATATAAATACATAGCGACAAACCCAAGCGAAGCGAGGGTGAGTCGCTGTATAACATAAAGCCAAAGAGTTTTTTAATAGATTGAATGCGGGCGTAGCCGTGGGTTCTGCTAGTAATAACATAATATGTTATAGGTATTCAGGACTAACGTTTAACCGCGGCTCTGCCCGCGTAGTTCAATTATGTATCATTACTGTATCTACATAAATTATATCCTATGTGTTACTCTGATGTGTAAGCCATATAATTGTAAAGTTTCATCAAAATCCGTTCTATAGTTTTTGCACAACAGTAACAAACCTTTTTAAATAAAACTAGCTTTTCGGATTTTTTCGCGGATTTATTTTGATTTTTGGTTCCCGGCGTTTTGAATACTTTACAGCAATCATGGGTATATCTAGTCATGTCTAGTAGTCATCCCACCGGAGTATGAGAGTGACAGGAATAGAGGCACCTGTGTCTTCGCGTACTCTTGTGCACTATAATACCTCCTGCGCAGATGGCTGGTCTCAATGAAACTAATCGCCATGGCCAAAATCGGTCTGGAGGACATAAAAAAAGGGAGACCAATTCTCAGAAGTTCAAAAGGGCTGAATACATTCAATTTTTGGTATTATAAAACCCTAGGACGTTAGGAATGCTAGAAACTCTCTCTTGACGATTTTTGTACTGTAGCGCATTACATTTTGGCTAGTTTTAGTCACAAAAAAACGTGTGTGTGTACTTATGTACGCACGCAAGAAGTTATACTTCTTTGGCGTAACATAACAAAAGTAGCCAAAGATTTCATCCCGTATGTCACAACTCTCTGTTTGTAAAAGGAATGCAGTTAACTTCATTATTTTGCTTTCAGCTACCTTCAACATGTCGCTATTTGGCTGTCGCATCGCGCATCCTATAAATTTTACGCTCATAATGTTTTCCAAACGTCCCAAAAGAAGTATAACTTCAAAAACGTTAGATTTTTTATTGAAATACATATATTCACAAGCTTGTAATGTCGATTTTCTGGAGCTTTTTATCTACCTGGCCTGGCATTCACGGTCGGCTAAGGTTTTTGGGCATTAAATATGGTTTAAAAGGTTACGTGACATTTTACAAATTGAAAGCTCTTTATATAAAACAAAACCTTTTTATTTGTTAACTTTTGAAATAAATCTTAAATACTACTAAAATATTATAAAAGTGTATTATTTTTCTAAGATAATTTTAACCGCCTTCAAAAAAGAGTAGATACTTATGTCGAATGTTTATTTTTTATTTATTTTTTAGGTATGTATGTATGTTACATGATATATTCGCTAATTATGAATATTTTTGGGTTAATTATTATATATATATATATATATATATATATATATATATATATATATATATATATATATATATATATATATATATATAATAACTTAATATTTTACTTAAAACAAGAGTTTCTAAGACACTTTATACTGTAATGTAACTAACGAAAATATTATCTATGTACATATACTAAAATATATTATAAAGATATTTGTAATTTTAAAGAGTGTAAATTAAAAATAGCTAATGAATATAAAATATCACTTAAATTAAAATAACAAAAATGTATAAAAAAACTTGAACAGATGACATTTTTTTGCAAACCGAACACTGGCTATGCAGTATTCAAATTGATACCACACACCCGTTTCTTTCCTCCGAATAACATAAAAGCGTAGTGATAACAGCATCCCTATAAATTCTGCTCTCAGCTAAATTAGCTCACGTATACGTACAGACAACATAAAAACACGAAATGTACACTATATTTTTATTGGCTATTAAATCGATATATGCATGTATGCAAATAAAATGGATTTATTCTTATTATACTGTATCTTTTATTAACGTTTAGTATAATAGATTTCTTCAGAGATGAGATATTTTTCCGCAGTAAAAAATATCCTATATATTAACACGGATAACCAGCTATCATTATACCAAATTTCACTAAATTCTGTCTAGTGGTTTTCCCGTGATACGATCACAGACAGACAGACAGACATGCAGATAGACAAAAATTCTAAAAACTATATATCCGGCCTCTGTATCGATAATAATGACTATTTAAATAAGATTTTTCAAAAAGTATTTAATGTACAGATTCGACTCAATTAGAATTTTATTATGTATAGATTACTAAAAATTATAGCTAAAATAAATTGTAAATAATGGAAAATAAGAAATTTATTTAAAATAAAAATAAATAAAATTGTAATAATCTGTAAAAAAATTGAAAACAAGACATGATATATGTTAGATTTTTCGTTTAAAATTTATAAAAGCATTATATTATATATATGGAAACTTTGTATGTATGTGTGTAAATTTGTTACACTAAAAGAGCTGGTCAGATTTGTGTGAAATTTAGTACACAGATAGGTTATGACCTGGATTAATACGTTTTTTGAGCGAAGCGAGCAAACTGAACTGCACTTGTGAGTTCCTTATGGTTTGCACATAATAATATATCAAATTAATAATAATAATAATGTTACCGGTTTTTTTTTCTTTTTGTTACAGACAGCAAGAACTGTATTTTATTTTATATATTTATTAGGAAGCCTACGTTATATACTAAGAATACATTTCTAAACTAAATATAGTTATATATAAAAAAGTGTTACAAAGTATATCACAATTACAGACTAACTTAACATGCAAATAATTATAATTGATGAACTAAGAAAAGGTTGTTGCTCACATATACTCTAAATAAAAAAATGAAATAAATTTATATTTTCTGTGTAAAAAATGTATGTATGTATGTATGTATGTATAATGCAAAGTACTACATACATATATGAATGTAATTATGCAAAATGGATCCAGCCCATGAAAAACGTTTTTTGATTTACTGTCATAAATGGCACCTACATATTATCAACTTACATTAGATAGATTACAAAAAGTAGATAAAATACCCAATTTAAGAGGAACTGAAAAAAACTACGGTCTTGTTATTTTGATATACTATTACTAAAACTATATTTTACTAAAACTCCTACTTCCTTAAAAGTAAGTTTTTGTGGTTTCATCTATTTAGCATAACTACGTCCATATGACCTTTGCATTACATAGTTGTTGCTGTCTGTAAGACGTGTAAACTGTAAAACTTTAGTCTCTCCCGTGACCACGGTTGCTGTAAAGCGTTATAAAAAATCGGTCAATTACAAGTCGGTCTCACTTACGAAGGGTTCCGTACCACAATAGATTTTTTTTTTTTGCATGACAGCCTTTTTAAAATTCGCCATATTGATTTTTTTATTATTTGTTGTTTTGTTGTTTTATTAACGGCAATAGAAATACACATTCTGTGATCAACTTTACCTATTACGGTTCATGAGATACACCCCTCTGACAGACGGAAGGACGGACGGACAGCGGAGGCTTAGTAATAGGGTTTCATTAGCACCCTTTGAGTACGGAACCCTAAAAACTAACAATCAAAATAAATCCGCGAAAAATCCGAACAGATAGTTTTATTTAAAGTAAAACATTCGCGTAAATCTAAGAAAGTATTATAATTAGAAAGAGTTATAAATGTTATATTAATTTGCTGACCATATGAGTACGTACGTACGCACACGACGGATATACCAGTATCATTTCATTCCGATTTGGACCTAATATCTTAGTAATAAGGGACACTAGAACTGAAACGTGTTTCTCCCTTCAAAAGAGTCACCATTAGCATATTAAAAAGGTAAGAAAGCTAAGTGCGAAGTGTTTGCGTGGATGGTATTATTGGATTTTGGTTTCTTAGATAACTTAGTCATTCTGTCTGTCACGAAGCGGTTATTATATTTAGATATCATTTCCTTGTATAAAACACACTCGAGGATTATCGTGAGAGTGCGAAGATGCCATAGATATGAATATTAAATAGTCCTATATACAGGACTAGAAACTCATTCTCGCTCCGCTCGGGTTCGTCCCTAGTTACGTTTTAACGTTTAGTATAGATTTCTCAGAAATGACATATTTTCCCGCAGTAAAAAGTGTCATATATGTTGACCTGAATAATTAGCTATCATCATACCAAATTTCGTCAAAATCTGTCCAGTGGTTTTCTCGTGATGCGTTCCCAGACAGACAGAGAGACAAAAATTTTATTCGGCCTCTATATCGACAATTATGACTATTTCAATAAGATTTTCCAAAAAATATACAATGTACAGATTCGACTCAGTTAGAATTTTATTATATGTATAATATGTAAAGATTAAGTGCTACCTTTTATATTATTTTATTGTTAATATACTAGGCTACTAGTATGTGCTACTCTAGGACATAGTCTATCTGTGTACAAAGTTTCATCCATATACGTATAGCAATTTCAGCATGAACGAACAACAAACATATACACATAAAAACTTTCGCATTTTTATGATATCTTCAATTAAAGGACTAATCGAGGTGGGATTTATGTATAAGTAGAAATGTGATTCAAAATTATTCTATGGGTCGGAATCCAGTAGCAATTTCTCTCATCTCATACAGAAGTACTCCTGAGGTATCGCAAAAAACTACTGCATAAAACCTATACGAACTGAACGAAGCGAAGATAAATTAGTGTTTTAAAAATTATTAAATAAATAAAATGTTTTTTATATGTATTTTGTATTATAATACTTTATAAATAAATATAAATATGTTGGGACATTAACACAGCACCATCTAGTTCCATAGTAAGCTACGAGGCGTGTGTTGTGTATACCAGATAGTTGATGCACTACACATATATAACTTTAAATACCTATATATTATAAATATACTTTCTTTTCGTATTTTTGAGCACGAGTGTTTGCTCGAAAATATTATCCAAAATAATGTTAGGTCGTGGCTCTATTCACATAGTATGTAAATATATGGATATAAAATATGAACATATATGTTAATTTAGAATAATCTAGGTCCACCTTGAGTTTCACCTTCCCTCCATTTATCTGTTACAGTGTGAATTAGTAACAAGCAAATATCTACTCACAAACTTTCGCACTTATAATTAAACAGTAATTATAAAATTAATTATTAAGAGGCATTAAGTGTGTATTTAGCACTTTTTGACATCCCACTGATTGATTTAGTATATTTTTATCTATCTCACGCTTTTTAATTTTTAATCAAACTAATATATTTTAGATTAGAGACTCACCCTCGCTTCGCTTCGGGTTCGTCCCTAAACTAAAACAAATTTATCCCATGGGAACCGTACATTTTCCGGGATGATATATATCCTATAGCCTTCCTTAGTTAACGGGCTATCTAATGCAAAAAGAATTTCTCAAATCGGATTAGTAGTTTCTGAGATTAGCGCGTTCAACCAAACAAACATTTCAGCTTTATAATATTAGTAGTAGTAGTATTCAACCCTTTTTAACGTCCTATTGCCGGGCACGGGCCTCCCTTCATATTAGTATAGATTAAAAATGTTAAATCCTAGAAAATAAAGCTTTTCTACATTAAAAACCTTCCCCAAGCGAACTCTAGTTAGACAAGTTATAATTTGAAACACCTCATTTTCTTAGTAACTTCATGTCAGTGTTACTTCAGAAGTTCAAATTTCAATTTTCAACACGGCTTTGTAGTTTCTTTACTATTTAATACTCAAATATTCATGTTCCAAGCCAATTTCTATGTAGTTTATTTTACACAAAAGGTTTAGACGTTTTGTTGCTTTAACAATAGTCTGGTTTCTTGTAAGAATTTTCTTTAATGAAGAATGTTATATGAAAAAGTATGGTAAAATAATAAAGAAATACATATATTTCATTTCAAATTAGATTCTTTGTGCGACTGCTTCCGAGTTTTCAGTTTATTAACACTTGTAGAACGTAGTATATAAGCTGTATTTGAACTCGAGATGACATGATAATTGATTAATTAGCCTTTATATGGTTTACATAGTACTTTCTTATTTGATATCTATAGGTACATATTATAATAAAATTCCAACTAAGCCGAATCTGTACATTTTTTTTTTTGAAAATCTTATTGAAATAAGTAGACATTATTATCGATACAGAGGCCGAAACTATAGTTTTTAGAATTTTTGTCTGTCTGTCTGGTACCACTTCACGGTAAAACCACTGGAGGGATTTTGATGAAATTTAGTATGATGATAGCTGGTAATCCGGGTCAACATAAAGGATACTTTTTACTTCGGAAAAATATCTCATCTCTGAGAAATCTATGCTAAACGTTAAAACGTAACTAGGGATGAACCCGAGCGGAGCAAGGGTGAGTCGCTAATAAGCCTCCTCATCACGACAAGGTAAACACACCTCATCATCATGGCCTAGTTGAAATTCAATCCCTGTATAGGATGAATATTTTTTGTGTGGAGCCTCAAGGAACAAGAACTGTAAGTCGCATTTCGTAAGCTGTTATATAAAAAACAAGCTTCAATACATACTATACTATGTTACTAAAACATGTTTTTCACATTTTTATGTTAACCCTATTAACGTGTGTGTACAAGAATGGCACTTGCCTACTAAGATGAAGTCATCAATTTGATTCCAGTTAACAATAAAAAATTTGTATTTTCAGTTACACCTTTTTAATCTCATATAATTTTTTATTCTGACTAAATACCATAAAGTGGCAGATACCTCTTAATGTGCAGTGTCAAATGAAGTAAAGAAGAATAAAGTAGCAAAATGAAAAATCATTATGCTCTCTGTTTTTGCAAGGGAGAGAGTAAAAATTAAATAAAACTCAATATTTTTACAAGTATGGTATTAACTGAATCAGTTTTAGATGCCTTCTACGTATTATCAATTTAATTGTTATCTATATACTATCAATATAAATAAATGTTATTATTTTTTACTCAATTCAGACTGTTAAGTGTATGTTAGCATTAAGCTGACATAAAAGTCTTAACATAAATTCATCTTATTGTCATGACAAATCAAAAATATATTGTTTATCTCTACGATCTATGTGTCTGTTTTATGCAAAAGCAATTTTAAACATCACATAACGAAAGCTTACAAAGTAATACACGAAAGCTGAAATGATAAAATAGGTAGTACAAATCAAATCAAAACTAAGTGTCGCTGACATTTCAAATAATAATGATTCGTAATAATGATAAATTATACAGACACAAGATAAAATAAAAATATCCCGCGGGGAATCACTTTCACGCGTCCTCAACATAACAATCATTTATCATTATAACAACTAGATGTCGCTCTAGAGATAGAAAAAGCAATAAAATTTGCTTAATAAAACTCAACTTTATAATTATAAACATAGGGTTGAATTTCCTGCTCCTTAGGTATAATAATCGCGTGCCTACCTACTATTTTTACTGTAAAGAAATTAGCATTTCTTACAGATGTTTTCGTCTGTTTGTAAATTCAATATCCATTGCTCTAAATCTTGAGTTAAAATTTATGTGAATGAATCGAAACAAGTAATGTAAACAAAATTATTTCTTTATTTGTTCTTTTCTGTTAATAGTTCCTGTTGGGCATTAGCAAAGTATTTTTATTTGCTGTCGCCAGATTTATCTGTTCAACTAATTGTAGTGAATTATAAGGTGATTACGTTAGAATAAGATTGATGAGGGAATTGTGCGATAAACTTTTGATTCTTTATAAGTGCTGCTATTTTGGTTTTGGTATGTTAATTTGATCTTATGTTAATTAATTTAGAAGATAGGATAAGAATTAAGATCGTGTATAGAGTTGTTTTGTTGCTTCTATATTAAGAATGACATACATAGGTAATTACATAATATTTTAAAGATTCAAAGTTTTTTTTTTAAAGATTTAAAGATTTTTATTGAACATAATAATATACATATTCAAAATAGATCGTAAGTAGCCCCATTAGTTTAAACTGTGTCGCAGCTATTTACGCCCACCTCTGGACAATACAATTTTAGGCTATATTAGTAGAATTAATTACTATTATAATTATGTTAGTTAAGTTAAAGTGTATATTTATAGTTTATATAATCCTTAGAAAACAAAGTTAGTACATGGTAGTAATACATGGAATTTTGTTTCTAATTTCTGCTCATTTCTAGTTAGTGAGTACGTTTGTTTGTCCGCTCTTTGCTACCTTTTTAAGATTATGTACTAATACTCATTAGATTAAGATTCTAAATTATTTATACGCTTTAATTATACACACACACAGACCAACTTTTTTACGTATTATAGTAAAAAAATAAATTTTAAAGAATGCCATTGATTAACTGCAATGTACGGATTTCATCAAAACTAATCAAATCAGTCCAAACTGAACGGTTTTACTAGAAGCCATTGAAAAGTTTTACTATCCAACTATTGTCATTCAAATTCTATGTATACAAAGCTTCAAATCGATACAGCAATTAGAAGTTGAATAATGAGTTAGTTACAATTGAAACTAAAGATAAACATTTTAACAAATAAATATGTTTCGACATTAACACACGGCACCATCTAGTTCCATGGTAAACTACGAGGCCTGTGTTATGAATACCAGATAGCTTATACACTACATATATAAAGCTTTTAAATACATACATATTATAAATATAAACACCCATGATTGGAGTATAAACATTCGTGCTCATCACACAAATGAATGCACCTAGCGGGTCTCGAACCCACGACCGCTGGCACAGCAAGTAAAGCACTGCAAACTGAGCCAAAATTTCGTTCGTCAAAAGTTCGTTAAATACGAGAATAGAAATAGTGACAAAAACTGCCTCGTCGGTTCAATGACTAGTACTTACGGCTACATATATTCAGATCTTGGGTTAAAGTTTTAGGTCGAGTTAAAAAAAAGTAACAGCCGTACATCTGAGAGCGGTAAAGTCTCCGGTCTGCCTCTAATCTTTTCCTGATAGTGAAGGATTTTTCCTACCAAAATGTAAGAAGCAAAAAATTCTCAAATATGACTAATATTTTGTAATTATATTATATGGTCTAGTGGCTAAGTATGTACCTACGGCGTCAGATCTGAAGGTCTTAGGTCTGAGTCCTGGATCAGGCCAAGTTTAGTTATTGAGGATTTCTGTCAAGAAATTCTCAGTAACAGTCCGGAGTTAGAAAGTGTAGTAAGACTCAACTGATAACATGTACAATGTACATAAGTACTGATAAGTGAAAACATACATATACATAATATGTCCGACTGCTCCTACATCAACTTGTTTTTATGTTTTTAGTTTGCTTTTTACGTAGTTGTTTTTTTTTAATACGTAATATTTTTGGGGTTATTGTTTTTTCAAAACAAACCTCACATCCGATTTGAGCATCTTTCTTTTTTTAATAATAATAATAATAACAACATTATTACAGCACGATGTCTTTTGAACCGACACCTCCGCGCAATTATTTAAAATACATATGTACATATATCTATGAAAATCAAATTTCTACGAAATAAAAACACAACGTTATGTTAATTAATATCATTATTTACTTTGTCGCATTACATAAAGTGAAAACTAAGTACATAGAGATGTTAAAATTTTATTTCACCTTATTTTCTTGCCAAATTTTCTGCGTTAATACACAGACTGTCCTGGCCAGGATATAAAAGCTTAAAATTTTATTACAGCAACACGCTCGGGACGTCAAAGTAATAAAAATACTGCGGAGTTTCGTCCAGGTAAAATTGGCGGTAAATTTTTAATGAGTATACTTAAATTGTTACTCAAATAGGCCACGCACTAAAACGAAATTATATTTATCTAGTCTTAATAATTTTCATGTAATTTAATTAAGTAAATTAGCCTTGGCATTTTAAATATTTTAGAAATATTTTTGCTTTCATGTAAATTATTCGTTTATTTTAGGTATATTTAGTATATATAATAAATGTTGGCAATGGCTAGTCTGAAATATATCAGGGGTTCGATCTAGCGCATGGTAATAATAATAATATCCTTTATTGTACACCCAGTAAAGAAGAGAGAAAAATAAAATACAGAAATATTGGAAAATGGACAAGAAGCAGCCTTATCGTTAAAAGAGCAATCTCTTTCAGGCAAGTTTAGGGACATAGGGATTAAGATAGAGGGGCATAATATAAATAAGGAGATAAAAAAATAAAAAATATATGCATTGCAAAGTCTATACTGATTATACAGATGCTCAAAAATATATAATGAATTGAAATTGTATGGCGTTCAAAACCCATAACGTTAACGTAAAAGATTTGTTTCATGCTATTTAATTGTTATAATAAACTAGCAACTCACCCTCGCTTCGCTTCGGGTTCGTCTCTAGACAAAAACAAATCTATCCCACGGGAACCGTACAAATTCAAATTCAAATTCAAAATATTTTATTCAGCATTAAATTATTACAATTTTTTACTGAACGTCATGAGTCTACTACCAGTTCGGAAAAATGAAACCTCAGACCTGAGAAGAACTGGCGAAAGAAACTCAGCGGGACTAATATTTTTTTAATAAATTGTAATTTACAATATTTTTATAAAGTTGAAGTAGCCTGGAGGCGATCACTTCATTCCCAAGGCGTGCTATCTTCTATGAAATTATTTATTGTATAATAGCCTTTAGCACACAAACGTTCTTTAACAATTTTTTTGAATTTAATGATAGAAGCTTTTTGAACATTTTCTGGGATCCTGTTGTACAAGCGTATACATTGTCCATAAAAAGAATTACTGACTCTCTTTAAACGAGTTACAGGCATTACAAGTTTGTGTTTGCTCCTAGTATTAAAGTTATGCATGTCACAATTCTTGGGAAATTCGTGTATATTTTTACGAACATACATAACACATTCGTACACGTACTGAGAAGCAACAGTCAATATTTTTATTTCTTTAAACTTATCTCTTAATGACGCTCTAGGACCTAAACTATAAATTGCACGAATAGCTCTTTTCTGCAGTACAAAAATCGTATTAACAGTTGCTGCATTTCCCCAGAGTAAGATACCATATGACATAATACTATGAAAATAACTAAAATATACTATGCGAGCTGTATCTACATTAGTAAGAAGTCTAATTTTTTTTACCGCGAACGCTGCAGAGCTGAGTCTACTCGCTAGTCCCTCAATATGGGGGCCCCACTGCAATTTGGAATCTATGATAATACCCAGGAATTTAGTGGACTCTACCGGTTTTAACATTTCCCCATTTAATATTACACCATTATCAACAAGTTTAACATTGGGTGTTGTGAATTTTATTAATTTTGTCTTTTTATTATTTAATAATAAATTATTTGAATCAAACCAATAGACAACCTTTGAGAGAGCATCGTTTACATCGTCGTACATAAGCAAATTTCGCTTCACTTTAAAAATAAGTGAAGTGTCATCAGCGAACAATACTATCTCATGTTTGTCCTGTACAAAAGATGGCAAATCATTAATATAAATTAGAAAAAGAAAGGGGCCGAGAATAGACCCTTGCGGAACCCCCATATCTAACGGAGCTCCAGGAGATCTCTTACCATTAACATCAACCCTCTGTATTCTATTATTTAAATACGAATTCAAAAGGTCGAGTGCCTTATTTCTAATACCATAATGATGCAGTTTCCTGATCAGCGTCTCATGATGCACACAATCAAAGGCCTTGGATAAGTCACAGAATATCCCAAGTGCATCTTGTGACCTTTCCCAAGCCTCAAAAATATTTCTTACTAACTCAACACTAGCATCTGCCGTGGAGCGGCCTTTCGTAAATCCAAACTGTTTCTTATGAAGTAGATTGTGTGCATTGAAATGCGTTAACATTTGCGCGAGTATGATTTTCTCAAAAATTTTACTAAACGTTGGCAGTACCGAAATTGGTCTAAAATTATTAGGGTCTAAGGTACTACCTGATTTAAAAATAGGAATAATTTTACTGTGTTTCATTAGATCAGGAAACGCACCATGCTCTATACTGCTATTAAATACAGTAGCTAAATGAGGTGCAACAACATCAATTACCGAGCTAATAACTTTTACAGATATACCCCATAGGTCAGCGGTTTTCTTGAGATCCAAACTTTTGAAGGCTGCAATGATATCTTTGGGGTATACAGGTTTAAATTTAAATACTACATTACATTCTTTAACATGTTTCTTAAGTAAAGATTCGGCAATAGCGGGAGATGAATTGAGTGATTGCGTTGTTGAAATTGGAATGTCAGTGAAAAATTTTTCAAACTCAGATGCAACTTCTTGGTTTGAAGTAATAAAATTATTGTTTATATTCAACTTAAAATCGAAGCTGCGATCTGTGACTCTCCCACTTTCACAAGCAATTATGTTCCATGTCACTTTTACTTTATTATGTGCATTTTTTATTTTGTCTTTAATATACATTTTTCCTGGATGATATATAGCCTGTAGCCTTTCTCAGTTAACGAGCTATTTAATGCAAAAAGAATTTTTCAAATCGGATTAGTAATTTCTGAGATTAGCGCGTTCAACCAAACAAACAAACAAACAAATAAACTCTTCAGCTTTATAATATTAGTATAAATTATTTTTTATCACAATTATTTGATAATTTATGAGTTAGTTTAGCAGAGATTCGTATAAGGACCTATAATAGGTACCTATTATAATAGGTATAATATTATAATTATAATACATATGATATTTCTCACTTTTGCTCGATCATTATCTTGGCGCCTATTTATCTACCCTACTAATATTAAATACGAAATTTTGTGGGGGTGTATGGATGTTTTTTACACGCAAAAATTACTGAATGTATTTTAAGGCTACTTTACAATATTATAGCTCATACATCAGAATAACACATAGGCTACTTTTTATCCCGGAAAAATGTATGGTTCCTGTAGGTTAGATTTGTTTTTGTTTTTCTAGAGGCAAACCCGAGCGAAGCGAGGCTTGAGCCGCTAGTTTATAATTAACCGACGTTTTGGATGCTTTACTGAAATCTCGGTAACGGAGGAGAGAACCAAAAATCAAAATAAATTCGCGAAAACATCCGAAAATATAGTTTTATTAAAAATGTCAAATATTTTCGTAAATCTAAGATTATTATTTTTTAAATTATTATAAAATTATAATTAAGCAGCGTAATGGTGATTCTTAGACTGCCAATAGTTCCACGATGTTACTGACAGAGATAATGTGGTTATTATCTTTATTCTTTACATATTGCCAACCACGTATGTATGTAATATGTATATTAATTTTGCACTCAATAATGCAATAGTATTTATTTATTTTGGATTATCTCATTTCAGTACTTAATGAAATAAAATTATAATTTTAATGCTTCGAATTGGTTTATAGTTTAAATTTTCATTTTGAGGTTGAATTCTACACATAAATTTAAATTTACATATTATTTTTGATACCGGCGTAGTGGTCAATAATTATACTAAGGTTCGAAGCCCAATCGGAACAAATATATAATATAAAGATATTTCTATTTGTGTTATTACGTTAGTGCTGCTTATTTATAATCAAATTATAGTTTTTTACATACTGCGTTCTTTTCATGGGATAGACACTAGTACACTGACTGCAAAATCACTTAAAAGTAAGTTTTCCACCCCTTAATGTAGAAGAATACCTTCTTCTAGAAGTTTTAAACTTTAAGAAGAATTTGTAAGAATACAAATTGCTCCTCCCACCGAATAATATCGTAATGTATGTACTATAACGATACTTTGGGTTTTATTGCATATTCGTCATGTAGATATTCTTTTACACCTTGTAATTCTTTTCTCATTTTTCCTACGAGTATTTTAGAAATTAGCATTTTTATAATAACCATATCCTTATTATTTCGTTACACGTTCAATACACTTATTTACATGAATAACATAGCTACTAGTAATTACAGGTTGCACTACAAACACAGTTTTCAATATGTTACGATAACTATATTATTCGAGTACAAAACTGAGAACTCGTGTTGTAGTAAATCACTGAAGAAGTTTTAACTTCTAATAATAAAAAAATAACTAGAAAACGATGTCGTAATGAGCAAGATTGGTCTGACAACAAAAACAAAAGTTAGAAAAATTGCGGTGAATCTTATGAAGGTGCACGTTCAAAAAAACGGTATGCTGCTTAAACCATTAGTTTAATGTTTTCATGTTCATGCAAAAAGAGTTGTGGCATAACATTTTCTATGGAGCAACGGCAGGAGATATTTGACACTTTTTGTAGAATGATAAAGATCATGAATTCCAATGCCAATATATCGTGAGGTACATTCCAGCACAAGCTGTAAAACGTATCACTTTAGAAAGAAAAAATAACAGGATAAGTACAGACAATTAAATATTATTTTCAGCAGTACAAGACTTCTATTCAAGTTTGTAAAGTATTCTTTTTGTATACTTTGCGAATTTAATGACAGGTAGTTTTTACAGCTCTAGCGAAAATTAAGCAGGATGAGAGCTAAATAGACAACAAAAGAACTCATTATAATAGGCCTCATGGGGCGTCCGCTGCTGCAAAAAATTATAATGACACATATTGAGCTATTTTCGTCTATTGAATCTCATTATACACGCAAGAGATCCAAACGCTAATATTTATCTGAACAACTAAACATTTCCAAAATGTATAGACTGTACACCCTTTGCTTTCTAAATCAAGAGTACACACAAGAACAATTAGCGTCCAAATGCTAATACTAATCAATATTTAATACTCAATATAATCATACATTTTTCAAGCCTAAGAAAGATTTATGCAGAACGTGCTCTTTGTTTGAGCAAGTTGATGAAGATAAAAAACTACTATAGAAGAAAAATATCAACAGCATTTAATACGAAAGACTAATGTACGACCACTAAAAGAAGAAAAAGCGACAGCAGACGAATGTAACGACAATAGCTATTTTTGATTTAGAAAAAGTTCTAAATGTGCCTCGATCACAACTTGGAATTTTTCACTATAAAAAGAAATACCCTATTTATAATTTAACTGTATATAATGCTTTGAATAAATCTGGACATTGCTATGTGTGGCACCTTTCTATTGCTAAAAGAGGCTCTATTGAAATAGGAAGCTGCTTACTAACGTTTATAATTAAGAAAGGACAACGAGGAATTAAAAACATATCATTTTATTCGGATGGTTGCGCGCCCCAGAATAAAAACCAATTTTTGCATATATATACATATGTCATAAAAAAAAGTTTATTTAGATACTATAACCCACTGTTTCTTCGAAACGGGTCACAGTCAAGACGAAGGTGACAGTATGCATTCGTTGATTGAACGAGCAATGAAACATAAAGTATTGTATATGTATATATAAGATCAAGTGTACAGTGCTATAATGAATGCCAAAATTAATGGAGATAAATATAATTTAATAGAAATGGAACAAACTGATTTTTATAATATTAAAGACCTCATCGCTGATAAAAACTGGACAACAGATACTCAAGGCAATAAAATCGCATGGACTAAAATCATAGAAGTTCAGGTCTCAAATTCTAATCCCAATATACATAGTTCTGTTTAAGTATAATTATGATGATCAATACTTTGAGTTAAACACAGAAAGTCTTATCAATAGGTCAAGAAGAGACAAAAGAACGGCTAATATTGAAGTTACCGGTTTTCAGCTAATACAAGCATATTCTGAACCAATTGCTGTCAGCAAAGCTCTGCTAGCAGAATTACTCAGCTTATGCAGAACAGATGGCTTCTGTATGGCTTCTGTACCAGCTCACTATCATTCATTTTATAATTTGCTTCGAAGGTATGATGGCAATCTAGAACAATTTTCAGATTCTGATAGTGATAATGATGACAGAGAGTAAATTAAGTACTATGGAATTAATGTTCATTACAGATAACAACAATTTTAATGGTCAAATTAGTTTTTTATTTAGCAATAATTTATTGTTATTCCATTAACAATAAGTAATAAACGATTTTCTTTCATCACAGAGCCATAGTTTTATTGAGATTTATATTTCAAGTAATTTATATTACTTTATAAACAATTGAAGATAAAAATGCTATTAAAACAATACTTTAATATATAATCTGATATGCATTATATCAGCGTAAAACCCAGCAATAATTTGTTATCTTTTATTATCGGTTGTATTTCTTTAACGAATAACATTGTGGGACGCTATTATTGTTCACGCTGTCCTTTTGTTTTTACACGAATGATATCGTAATGTATTTTTGCAAAAAAATATTTTGTCTAGTGTTTCCAGTAAAAAATGTTTTCTTTAATAATTTAATTTCAAGAAGATATAAAATAAGTCAGTTTACTTTAAATAATTCTATGGAAAATTAGCTTTATTTGATGTATAAATCGTGCTTTCAGGTCGGACAATCTTTAACGTAATCGTATAATACTGTTTTATTTCTCCTGTAAATTTTGAATTTATCGATAACGATATTATTCGGTTAAATAATAAATACACATAATAAAATAACATAATATAATATATTATAGTAAAGACATATTAAAACCTTTAACTTATTTATATATATACTTGAAATACAAAACAATATTAAATTAATAGTCATTTTTATATACATTTTTACATACCATATATACATTACATAAAGGCCACAAGTTCATTTTATTATAACATTTAAATTTTTCATAAAATATATAATAAATATTAATTACAAGGCAAACCCGAGTGAGCGCATTGTTTAGCTTGCATGCTATCGACGCGTGATGCCCACGCGCCGCTCGCCGTTGCCGCGTATCGCACCGCGTGCTTTTATCAATATTCATTCGCTTGCAACGACTCGGCTTGTGACATTGCTAACTATACGATAGTTCTTAATTAATTTCTCCGCTTTATGTTAATTTTTTGAGTTCGATCTTGCTGTATTTTCTTGTGACTGTTTGTACTTTTTTACTCCTTTTTGTACTGTTTTGTGTGTGTAGTGAATATACGTGTACTGATTAACTTCGAGATTTTTATTTAAGTGTATTTTTATTTAAATCTTGATCATAACTCTTAATACAATTAAACTGGTGACCCCGAGGTGACACGTGGCAGTCGAGTGCAGCACTTCGACAGTGCGGGTCGCGCGTCCACGGGAGCGACGGTCACCCTCCACCATGCGCTACAACGATCTCGGCCGTACCGGCATGAAGGTGTCCCACGTCAGCCTCGGGGGAGCCGCCTTCAGTGACATCTACGGGACTTTTGAGGAGGAGCGCGGCTTGAATCTGATACGGGAGACGTTGAAGCACGGCGTCAATTATCTCGAGACGGGGCCGTGGTATGGGCAAGGCTCTTCAGAGAGAACCATTGGAAAGGCATTAAAAGGAGTTCCGAGAAACAGTTTCTACATAGCGAGCAAGGTGGGGCGCTACGAGCGCAAGCCCGAAAAGATGTTTGACTTCTCTGCAGAAAAAACAGAATTTGGAGTCGACAACACTCTTAAGCTGCTTGGCGTGGACTATTTGGATTTAATACAGGTTCACGACGTGACCTTTGCTCCGGACACCTCGATTATATTGAAGGAGACTCTGCCCACTTTGCAGAAGGCCGTCAACGACGGCAAGGTACGTTACATCGGCATCGCGGACTACGACATCGATCTGCTGAAGGAAATTGTTGAGGAATCAGAGGTCAAGATATCTGCTGTCCTGTCATACGCCAAGTCGACATTATTAGATAATCGTCTACAAAACTACACTTCATACTTTAAGCGTCGTGGTATAGGCATAATCAACGCGGCGGCCACCGGGATGGGCCTGCTCACCAACAAGGGCCCACCGTCCTGGCATCCAGCTAACGACGAGATCAAAGCATTGTGCCGTGAGGCTGCCGAGTTCTGTAGGCTTCACAATGTGGAGCTGGCCCGCCTGGCTACCCACTTCGCTATGCACCAACCCAACATTGATACACACGTCTGCGGCTTTCTAAACACTCATCAGTTGTTAGACACCATGGAGGTTATGAGTAAGGGCCTTACAAAAATTGAGGAGAAAGTGTACGAGGAAATCAAAACAAGGTATTTCTGTAAAGGAGTGCTACATTGGGATAATGTCGAGCTTCCTAACTATAAAAAAAAGCTTTCACAAGACCGAGGAGATCTGCATTTATAGTCAATCCCGATATTAAAAAAAGGAGGCTATGAAAGGCTATAAAAAATGAGACGAGATTGAACCGAGATTGACATAGAACTATTAAGCTGACACCACCAGAGATATCAAGATTGATTATAAGGGACCAAAGTGAAATTAAAATGGACATACAATTATTACGTACAGGAAAAATAACTTGAATAAGATTTTATAGACAAAAATAATCACTGGCTAAATATGTCAAAATAAATACACTAACTCAATAAAAAATTAATATGTGACTTTGAAATATTTCAAGTATATACCTATATAAATAGGTTAAAGGTTTTAATATGTCTTTACTATAATATATTGTATTGTATTATTTTATTATGTGTATGTATACGTATTCCTACAATCGTTGTGATTTGAAACTCGATAAAACGGAAATGCGGCACTAGAAGCATAAATATATAAGATTATTACATGTATTGATGTAGAGATATAAATATATAGTATTAAGCCAGCGAGAGAATGAGATGGAATACGTAACAAAAGAAGTGATAAATAATACTAAATAATATGTTATGTAATATATGTTAAATAAAGTGTAAAATAACTTTTGAACTTGGTAAAAAATTAAACTTATTAGTTATAAAAATGAATATTCATTATTGTGAGATGAATGTGTATAAATAAAAGCTATTATGACTAATTGTTGCCATCGTAACCGTTGTTTAAAAGTTTACTTCTAGTGCATGTGAAATGCACAAGTTTTAATATTTTTTCATAAATTTAATACATATATGAAACCAAACTTCACGTAGTCTTTGAAAATGCTACAAAAACAAATTTCGGTTCACAATTTGAGGCACAATTGAGATCACTGAGACATGTGTACAGAAATGCACAAACTCGAACTGAGTAGCAGTTTCTTTACAAAGTCGGTCTTAAAATGAAGCTACTATGATTCCAAATGGCCGACCGATATTAAGCTTATGTCTCTTTCTACGATTGCTGAACCCACCAAAATTATTTAAGGGGGTCTATTTGTATCTGTTAATCATCAGAATAGTGCCAACAATTTTTACAGAATTTTCACTAATAGATAGAGAAATTGAGTGAGTATCGAGATCGTTCTCACTCGTGAACAGAAGTATAGGCGAAAGCCCTCTTTCTGCTCTTTTTTTAACATCCCACTGCTGTGGCTTCACTTACATCGAAGTATATGAGGGAGGGTGTGAGAGAACCTTATTAGCTTTTGAAGACATGTAAAATCTATACCTACTGAATCATTTCCAACATAATTACTGCGAGTTATAATTATGTCTTATATAATTCCCACATGATAATATTAGAGGTGTGATACCCGGGATATGAACTGGCTTCTCTTGATTTTCCAAGCGAGTTCGTTACTATTGGGTTACTACTGTCACAATCGAAATTATCAAACCAATTACTTGTACAAACTTTTATTCCAGCCATAGTTACAAGCCTTTTAGACTCAATACTCGTCATTTACCATTAACCAACTGGTAAAGTTATTATTTCAAATATTTGCCTATATCCTTTGCAGACGAAGTCGGGTGCCGCAGTTTACTATTCATAATTAAATGTGTCAAAACCGGCTGGCGCTTTTGTAATTAAGCCGTCGACTAAGAGGATAAGACAAGTAACATTATTGTTTCTAAGCTTAACTTCAAGTTAGCGTTAACTACAATTATTTAACTTTGAGAAACCTATTACAAATAATTAAAATAAAAATCTCATCAGACTTGTTCATTTTATACAGATAAAATTTTAATTATAGTAATTGGAGTCCATTTACTTTTATTCTGACGCACTATTGGCTTTCGATTATATTTTCAGCCATTTTTATCAAAAGAATCTTGAGAATAGATAGCAAATTTATTATTAAATACTAGAAAACAGTGAAAAATTCCAAGAGAATTACAAAAATAATTTTATAATTTTTTCAAATTAAAACTAAAGTACCTGGGCGACCGAGATTCGTTCGGAGTTCTTTTTTGTTATATTGTATTTTTAGATTAAAAAAAAAAACAAAAACTTTGAATAAATATAAAAAAAAACAAAAGTAAAAACTTTATATCCGATCGGGATTCGAATCCGGACACCTATGTTAGTCAACCTTGCATCTTGGCCGCTTGACCACGATGCCGAGCGTATGATTTTTTTTTCTCTTATTTAAGAGCTTACCATATCGCTCTGTTAGGTACACATACAAAATTTCTTAAAAATAACTAATTATAAGGTTATTACAATTATTTTGAACTATTTTATACAGATTCTTAGCTACTATAGACTCAGGTCTCGTAAGTATACTGTTACATTCCCCTATATTTAGGTAAAAAAGGTTGTTAGTGAATAAATTACGTCTCAATGACTCATTCTGAACACAATCCATCATAGCATGGAAGACATCGTCTACTACCTGACAAGTAGGACAATTATGAAAATCAGATTTTTTTATTAAAAAAGCGAAGTGATTTGAAGGAATGTGTCCAGATCTAAGTCGTAAACAAGTAAGACTATCTTTTCTGTAGAGACGAACAGAGTCAATCCACGGTCTGATCAAGGGCTCTGGTTGGATAGTTTTATACCAAAAACCCTTGGTTTGCGATCGTTCATCAAAATGTCCTTTACGAAATTTGAAACATAAATCCCTAATAATATAAATATAATCAGAAAATACAGGATTAATAGGTATTAGCAGACCATCTGTAATTCCTCCTTTAGCAAGTGTGTCAGCTATTTTGTTACCTAAAATATTAACGTGGGAAGGGATCCATTGTAAAATTAAAATTTTATTTGCTGATGACATTCGTACAGTAATTTTAAAATGGCTTGTGCTATGGGAGTACCTTTAGGACTAGAGGTACATCGAGCTATATGTTGAAGAGAACTCTTCGAGTCAGAAAATATTACAATTTTTTTATAGTTAACTAATAAAATATATGATAAAGCTTAACAAAGGGCAATTAATTCAATATACATGATAGAGATGTTTTTGCTAATTTTTAATTTAATAAATTCTGAAGTTTCAGCGTCAAAAAAAGCTGCGCCCGAACTGTAGTTATCTTTAGACCCATCTGTAAATACCTTGTAAAATCCACTGTATTCACTGTTAATAAAATTTTGGCAATAGTTTTTTAAAAAAATCAACATTATAAATTTTTTTAGGTTTATCTTAATTATTAATGTTAAATTGTTCATCCAAGTGTCAAAAGAGAAGAAATTTAGTACATTACTCTGACTTATTTTAACACCTTTTCAGCGTTCGTGAATTGTAATGGTTTACGTTTTATTTTCCAAGTATTGAACACATTACTGTCAATTGTTTTTTTTTTTAATTTGAATAGTGGAGCAGAATTGAAATGCCTTGGACCTTAACCTAAACTTACCAGCCAGATAATATCTTCTAAGGTTCAGAGGTTGTATACCCAAATTTGATTCAATGACATGTATTGGGGTACTTCTGACATATCCACCAATTATACGCAAAGCCCTATTTTGTAAGCTATCTAGTTTTTTTAAGTGAGCTTGACTACTATCATCCAGCAAAAAACTTGCATAATCCAAACGACTTCTGATTGACGACAAATAAATACGTCTCAGATGTTTGGGGTGAACTCCCCATCCAGATCCAGCTAACACTTTAAAAACGTTAAGGAATTTCATAATTTTATCCTGTAGTTCATTAATTTGTTTTGCCCATCTGAGTGATCTGTCTAGCCAAAAGCCCAAGTATTTGATATTTTCTACTACTTCCAACAATTCTTCATTAATATATATTTTAACGGGATATCTGTTAGGACCCCTTTTAAATACATGTACCTTACTTTTAGCAGTCGAAATTTTCAGACCCATATCACTAACCAAATTATGAAAACTAGTGACTGCCGACTGGAGTTCTTTTTCACCCTTTCTTACATTTTTACAAGTTAAATATAAAACGAAATCATCAGTATATTGTACAAAATTAATATTATTCATAGTTTTACATTTTTGTAGTTGCAATATTGAATAGTAAGGGAGACAGAGGATCTCCCTGAGCAATACCCTGACAAGTCTTACGTGAAATAGTTATATTAGTTATATTATTTATATTAATTTGCAAGTATCTTTCAGATAAAAAGTTCCATATATATTTACAAAATAAAGTGCCAGTTCCCCAACTATCCAGCATATTTACTTAAAAATGAATATCAAGATTGTTATATGCATTGTCTAGATCCACAAAACAGGCCATCGTTACAAGTTTTTTTGACAAATTTAATTGTATATTGGCAACCAAAACACTTAAACAATCCAGAGTAGATCGCATTTTTCTAAATCCTATTGTACTTGGCAAAATAAAGAAAATCCTACGATCTAAAGAATATCCTACGATATTCTTTTCGACATAATATTCCAATATTTTATTTAGGATAGTGTGAAAAATTTTACATAAGCAAGATATTAGTGATATTGGCCGTAGCGTTGTAATATTTGACAAATTACGACCAGGCTTAGGAATATATAATATAACTGATATATTTTACCATTGCCTATGAACAAAACTATTTATAAATAATTAATCTATTATATATATCTAGCAGTACTATTTTAGCATTGAATGGTAGTAATGTTATCATGGAATATGATATTGTCATGACCTGGAGCTGAATCTTTAGATTTTATACATGTAATTAATTCATTCATTGTAATACGGGACTCTAATTGATTATTGGATGATTTAAAATTTGGAATTTCGCGACAAACAAAATCCGGACATAAATTCCTCAATAGATAGCTAGCTCTAACTTCATCCACATCACCATTACCTTTTTGCATCTTATATCCTCTAAGCCATCTCATATGATCCCACATTTCAGATGAAGTTAACGATTCTTCTATAGATGTACAGAATTTTTGCCATGATTCAATTTGTGCCCTTCTAAGAATTTTTTGAAACTGTTAAATTTTTTCTTTTAAAATTTCATAGTTTCTGAGGGCAATTCGACGACTTGCTACGGCTCTAGATAGTTCTGGTTTCGAATAAGGTTTTGGTATAAATTTTCTACTCGGTATTCGACTAATTTTAATAAACGGAATAAACCTATTAGCTGCTTCAATAATGAAATTCTCGAAAAGATCGTAGTCATGTTGAATGTTATCCGTGAAATTAAAATTTGTAAACAATGTTTTAAAATAGTTTGAATACCCATTCTAATTAGCTAATTTAAAATTACGTTTTTTAATTAAATTTATGTTATATTGTAAGGAAGTAGTTAATTTAATTACAAGATGGTCACTACCGAGCGTTTCATTAGTTATCACCCAGTCAAAATTGAGAGATATATCTGAAGAAATCACGGATAAATCCGGATTTGATTTGCGCAACACATCCTGCACTAATTGAAGTCGAGTTGCATTGCCATCGTTAAGAATTATATAATTAATTTCTACTAAGGCATTATATAATATCTGCGTACCTCGTGTGTCTGTTTTGCACGACCAATACAAATGATGTCCATTGAAATCTCGTGATGTTAAAGTTTTATTATTACTGCTGGAAAATAAATGTTCCCAATCATTTTGAGTTGTACGTACATCACTAGCACAATAGACAGAATATATACGATGAATTTGATCACAATTTAATATTCTAATACCAACAACCCCAATTTTATTATTTAAATTTTCAATAATAATATTACATGCATAAATAGACTTATGATCTAAAATTGCTACTTCACCATATGAATTACTCCTGTCAAGAAATATTGTAACCATTGATTCTTTAATAAAATCCGGGTCTAGCCATTCTGTTCATTCTGTGATTCTGTCTTGTATCAGAAGTTGTTCGAACATCTTTAATTTTGGCTTGAGACTCCTGCAATTCCACTGCAAGATATTCAATCTAACAATCTTTTTTACCTCATTAGCCATTGTTACCTAAACAACTATACAAACTTTTTACCTTTGATAAGTCCAAACAAAAATCAACTACTGTAATTACAGTTAAACATTCAACTGTAATTTGTACTATTTCCTTGATTTTAGCACTCATGTCTATGTTCTGTTTAAAAATTACAAATTTAATTTTATCTATTAAACTACGAATCACACTTGTCTTTTTATGAATTTCTTCAACATTTGACTCAACATTACTCTCATTATCATTTCCACCAGCTTGAACCGACCCCAAAGATATATCAGCATTTGAATAGGCGTTTTCTGCTTCTTGGTTTTATTTTTTCTTTTTCTGTTTTTTATTTCTTGGAGAGTTATTTATTATTTAACTATTAATTTCATATTGATTAGTATTTAGCTCGTTTACAAAATGCAAAAAAAAATAAATTGAATAAACTCAATTACTTTTTTTTAAATAGTGTGAAAAATACGGTCGTTTTTCGCCCGGTTTCACTCAGAAAATAATTCATATCTCAAAAATGAAATGCGTTATTGAAAAATTGAAAAAAATCCCTTGAGATACAATTTTAGGCTATATTTAAAAAATCGTTGGAGGTGCGTATCATGGCTGGGTTATTCAGAAGTTGTACCTTTGTGACGCCGAGTTTACGCGCGAAGAACGCATGATGATCGCTATGTAACAAACTTTAAACACCGATTGCGTTCTCAGCGGTGTTCATGAGCACCTCTGGTGTACGTGTACATATGTGGACAAGCAGCAATATCGATTGTGAACTAGCGGTACCCCGCAGCGACTTTAAATCACTACAAAAAAATCTAGGTATATTTCGGAATGTTTAAAAACAAATATCGTTAAATTAAATATATAGTTAAGTTTCATTTCTAACGACTGATAAAGGTTATTTTATACTTTTTAAAAGTTGCTCCTTAAACTAGTATTTTTTGCGTAAGGGGTTTTTTAAATTTTTAATTTAATTTTGATTGGAAAATCTTATTGAAATAGTCATTATTGTCGACATAGAGGCCGAATCTATAGTTTTTAGAATTTTTGTCTGTCTGTCTGGGAACGCATCACGAGAAAAGCACTGAACAGATTTAGACGAAATTTGGTATAATGAATGCTGGCTATCCGAGTCAACATAAAGAATACTTTATACTGTGGGAAAATATTTCATCTCTGAGAAGTCTATACTAGACGTTAAAACATATATAAACATATATAAAAACATATATAAAAGGCTTGGCCCTGACTGACTGATTGATCAACGAATAGCGTAAACCACTGGTCGTAGGAACGTGTATTTTTGCAGAAATTATTCCTTATATGGAATCGGATAAGAATAGATTTTTCGAAATTAATATTTTAAAGGAGTAAAAGGAGATGGTAATGTTTATTTGGAGAACAAAATGTGTATGATCAGAGTTGTCTGAAACTTGGTATTAATGCACTTGGCTTTATGAACGTGCTACCCTGAACCCCAAAAATAACAATGCTAATGATTTCAATAAAAAAGTGATTTTGATTTCAAAAACTTAAGTCCTTTGAAGGGTCAGAAATAGAATATAGGTCTGTCGTTTTAGTGATGCAAATGGATGAAGCTGATCAGTATCCCGTAGAATTCCTTAACAGTGTTCTGTCCTTCTGAGGGTTGCCACACCTGTTATGAAGAAGCCACCAAAGCTGAGTAATCGGATAAGACTGCTAGTAATCTATAAAAAATATGGGGGCCACTGTGTTTGCTGGATGTGCTCGAGGGAAATCAGTATTTATACCTCGAATCCCACTGATAACCGCTGACTATGGCTTTGAATTTAATCTATCGTAATTTCTTTCTTAAAATTTGTATTGCAATGAGTATTAATAAATGTCAGGGCCAGTTGTTAAAAGTAGCAGGTATGGACTTTAGAGATTTGCTTCTCACATGGACATTTTAACAGAACCCACAACCAGACTGAACATCCACCAATGTGGTTTACAAAGAAACTCTTAATCAATTTCCAATTTCCTATTCGCGACTTTTTTTAGCATAGAATAAGTTAGTGAATCTGAAGTGATTACATAAATGTACATATATAATGTACATTACAAACTTAATATGACCACATATAAATTCCTTTGTTATGGACATGTGAAGAGGAGAGATAAAACGCATAAAAATAAATGCTTATAAATTAAAGAATCGGAGAAAATTAATTTACAGAATATACGGTAAATGTCTTTTAAGATACTGGGGTTATTGATATTTTGAGATACAATCGCTAGAATTATACTTGTTTTCCATAATATCTTTAAGAAATAATATGAAAAACGGACTTATTTTTGTAAATACTAAGGTATCTAATACTTAAAATATTTATGTTATTGTGTAAATATGTAAGTAAAACTAACACAATATTGGGCTGTATGGAATTTTCCATGCGCGAGTCAAAATTTAGTTATACCGTAAAGCCAAAAACTTTGTTAGTCGTTTGAACGCGGGGAAGCCGCGGGTTCTGTTAGTAATTAATATAATGAAAAAAGGATTTAGTTCAGTTCATTTGGCAGATTCATTTTCAATGTACCCGAAGGTCGTGGCAGACACGAGATCTATGGATTTTTTCTATGTTTCCTAACAGATATTCCACCTATACAATTTTATTATATGTATAGACTAACGACTCACCCTTGCTCCACTCGGGTTGCTTCCCCATACAAACTTTCAATCCCCATTTTCACCTCCTTATTGAATGATTTTCGGGATAAAAACTATCCTATATCCTTTCTAAGGTTTCATCAAACTATCTTCTTACCTTTCATTTAAAACTCTTTATAATATTAAGAATAGATAAAATAGGTTAGAATGAACCGTAATACATACTTGAATGACACATTACACATCACACACAAAGTGATTTTGAAGTCGACACACCACAAAGCTCAGCACAAAGCTTGTCTGATAAGTAACAATCATATATAATATACTATGTTTGTAGTATTTGTAATAAGTCAGTCCATTCATCCAAGCTACTCGTAGCAAGACCCAATCTGCTTCACAAGTAATTTTATTACCACAAAATCGTAAATTATAATTTTATAGATATATTAAATTTAAGTTGTAAAACGTAAGAGTATTTCTTTGTCTGTCCTTTCTGGCAGCGATGAATATAGGAATCGATATTATTTTCTAATCTGCTACTCGATTCTAGTTTGCGATTATTTTGTATAAGTTACACGATTTGCAAACTGTGAATCGGTTTCAAGGAAATTCTCATCTCTAAGTTTGGAAAAAGTACCTTGAAATGAATAAGGGTATAATAGTATATACCTAGTAATTATAATAATAGTATAAACCTGTATATAAACAGGCAAATACAAAACAGTTCAGTACTTTTTTAGGGTTCCGTATAAGAAGGGTACCAATGGCATTGTCTCTCAAATGGCTGTATTTCATGAAACGTAAATAGGTAGCTGAAACTATGTATCATAGGGTGTGTATTTCTACTGCCACGATAGCAACAAATAATAAAAAACCAAGATAACAAACTTCAAAATGGCCGCCATGCAAATAAAAAAAAAACAATGAATACATAGTGTTATATCTTTTAAGGTGGTATGGAACCCTTTGTGTGCGAGTACGACTCGCGCTTGCCCGATTTTTTTGTTTAGTAGCTAAAATGATGAGCTTTAGTGTTATCGATAAAAAAAAATGAGATATTTTTTCTAGACATAGATCGGTAAATTAGATTTATATAAGTTTTCTTCAAATTTTCTGTAATGATTATGCTAGAATTTCGACCACTAATTGATTACTAATTTAAATAAATAATTTATGATATACGATGCAATATAAAATCATAAGTGAATTATAAATATAAGCAATCATAATTTATTATGTTAATTTCATTTCGATTATTTGAGGTTTACAATCGATTAATGTTTTTTGAATTTCTCGCATTATATGGTTTTCTACGAAGTAAATCCTTATTAATATCGTACGTGCTACTGAATTTTTATTCATTTATTTATTTATTCCCTTGCCAAAGAACAAAGGGTTAACTTTATCAGTCTGATTATGTATTTTTAAAATCACTTCTTTTTTCAAAGTAATCATTCCAACTTTAGAGTCAGCAGTTTTTTTCCACTTTTTACTAACGACTCACCCTCGATTCGCTCACGTTCTTTTCTAGGTACATTTTAAAGCTTAATATGAATTTTTTTTCAATTTCATTTTCGTGAATTTTTTCGATGTTTTAATAGTTATTCGGCTATTCGCGGTGAAAACAAATCTAACAAAATAAAGATCATAAAAATCGGTCCAGCAGTTTTCGAATTATAAGTCTTGGAACAAATCCAACTTTATTTATATATATATAGTTAGGACCTTTCATGGTATGCCTAAATGCATCGTTAAAAAGGACCCTTAAACTATAACAGATTCAAAATTAACCTTTTTTCAAATTTTTTCCCGGATTAGTTTAAATTTTTGATCCTGAAGCTTCGAATTCTTTTCAGCGAACATGGTCACGGAAGAGACTGAAATACATACATATAAATCTGAGAAAAAAATTATAAGGTATTTATTAAAAAGGCATTATGAAAATCGACGAAGATATCGGTTATATAATACACCACAAAATATGATATAATGGAATTTAACCCTCGTCAAATTAAAAATATTACGTCCATACTAATATTATGAATGTGAAAGTATCTCTGTCTGTTACCTTTTCACGCTTAAATTGCTGAACAGATTTCGATAAAATTTAGCAACGACATAGATTGTATCCTGGGATCGGACATAGGCTACCCTTGAACCCCGCCCCGCTTATCACGCAAACGAAGCAGCGGGCAAAGACTAGCTGATTATAATTTCAAATCATATTTTGTAATACAAGTACACTTCCAAAAATTGTAAAAATTTTCATTTATTTAAAATTATTTCACTATTTTAAAAGGCTGAAGTTTATTGATTCCCAAGTCGAGAGAATAAATTAGTAGTCAAAAATATAACCTACTTTTGTAGCCAATATCGTGTAAATCAAAAAGCGGTTACGTCGTGATTGAGTAACAAGCCAATTATATGAATTCGTATAGACTAGTTTTATTTTGCTGCTTTACTTATATTTCAATTATTATTATTATTTTTATGTTCATGTGAAGATTTTTTTAAAAATGAACCATGAAAGTTACATTACAGCAATCAATATGTTGGGACATTAACACACAGCACCATCTAGTTCCATGGTAAGCTACGAGGCTTATGTTAAGGATACCAGATTGTTGATATACTACACATATATAAGTTTAAATGCATACATAATATAAATACAAAAGATGAAGATATCTTGTATAATATGAAAAAAAATCCTCATCCTTCTGTCCATTTCCCAAATTACTTGGGGTCAGCGCAGTACATCTTCTATTCTGCTGATCGGTTTTAACTAAAGTTTCACGACCAGCCGCTTGCCTGACATCAACCCTCTTTGGGAATGTTTACCCATCATCGCGCAGAAGACCCAAGGTACTATAACCAGCACGGGCTCGTCTTCTACGGTACTTGCAGTATTAAAAAATATACACCCGAATTGAATACCCATGACGTCTGTTAATTGAAAAGCATTGTCATTATAACAAAAGTATGCGAATATATGTTCACTCTCTATTCCTGTTACTCTCATACTCCGGTGGAACGACAATTTGATACAATCGGTGATAGTTCAAGGCATCCAGAATAGAATCAATATAGGGAAAGACAAAGTGCTAAATTAACTTTAAAAATATATTTATTTATAGCTATAAAAAGTGGAAACAACCATCAAAATTCCTCAAAATCCAAGCTTTTGTCCCATACAGGAAGTTGTTTCAATCATGACTGACGTACTTGTATTATGAATTACATGCGAGCTCCCACAATTGTTGCATCAACAATAGACCCTGTTCTATCCCTTTTGTGGCATGGAAAATTGGTGTCATCACATAGCAGTGCAATTTTAAATTGCCTTGAGTTATATCGTATATCTTGTTCAACGAATTAATTGTTTTTGAATTTACAAGTAGTTATATATGAATAATGCTCTGGTTTTTATTATCTGGGTCAATCATTCATACAAAAGAATGAAAATAATAAATAAAATATATGTTTTAACAAGTTTTCTGTTTTTGATGATTAATTGAGTGGTAAATTAACTTTAAAATTAGCGAAACGGGAGTTAATATTTTGTAAGTGGTCGTTTGCCTCGGGTCAGCTAAATTACTTAGTAACGTTAAATATTACTAATATCGTCATATTTCAAATAAGCTTTTAGAGATGTCGTGTCATTTACACCGTATATAGGCTAATTTCTGTGAAATCAAGTGTACATGGAGTAACATTAAACGTACTCTGATATATTTAAACTTATATAAAATATTCTATTTACAGGAAGCTATTTTTTTTTCATTAGACACATTTTATTTGTTATTTTACGCAATTGAATAAAATTAAATAATATTGTAACGCGGAGTTAGAGATGGCGTCATTTTCTTTTCTGTCAATCTCTCAAGTAAAAGTTTATGAAATTTGATTTCATAAAACACATACAGTTATACAATTTTGCTATACATAATTAATTATTAATATCTAGTAATATTATCGAAAACTTTAATCTAGTATTATATGATCTGTGCTTTTATAGAAGAATAATAGTGGTCTAGTGGCTAACATGTACGCCTGGAGATCCGATGGTTCTGGGTTCGGGGTCGGGCCAAGTATAATTATTGAGTTTTTTTTATAATAATATCTCAGTCTTGAGTTGGAAAATTGGCGGTATTTCAACTCCGAGCCTCGAAAAGCACGTTAAGTGTAGAGTGTATAAGAGTGAGAGGAATAGAAAGTGCCTTGTGTCTGCGCGTACGCTTGTGTGCTATAATATCTGCTGCACAGTTGGCTAGTCTCATTTGGATTGGCCGCCGTGGCCAAAATATGTTAAGAGGTCATCATCATCATTATCTTGTAAATATTTTCTTGAAATTTACCTAATATTATTTAAAAAATTAAAAAGATCAGTTAACAAAGAGCGGAAGTACATACATACATATTATGTCCAAAAAAATAAAACAACCCCTTTTGAAATCGGTCAAGATTATGATAGTTATTCTCACTATGATTAACAAGAAACTAAACGTATGTATATGACATAAGAGGAGGTGTACCTAAATTAGAACGTAGTGCTTCATTTTCGCCTATTAACTCAGGGTTTGGTAGTATATCATAATTTGCCAGTGAAGATTTCGTATATGAATAAATATTACTAGAGCATGTAGACAGTTGTCTATGTAAACTAGCTTTGCATAGTATTTTGTTTGAAAATGTCTGTTTAATATAAATATATGTTTCTAATTTAGCAAAGGATTTTTATATTTAAAAAAAAAACTGTTATCCTTAGTAGACGCAGATATAGTAGAGAATTATCTTTCATAAAAATAAACAAAATATTTATTGTCATATATTAAAAAAACGGCCAAGTGCGAGTCGGATTCGTGCACGAAGGGTTCCTTACCATTATGTATAAAAACGGCAAAAAATCATGTCTATTGTATGGGAGCCCCCCTTAAATATTTGTTTTATTTTAATTTAATTATTTATTTTTAAAGTGAATATATAACTAAATATTCTGTGACTATTTCAAATGTCTATCTGTTGCTGTTATCAATATCGAGCAAACACGACCAAAAAATCACGTTTGTTTATTAACTTAAATATTTACTTTATTCTGTTTTTTTAGTATTTGTTGTTATAGCGGCAAAAGAAAGACATAATCTGTGAAAATTTCAACTGTCTAACTATCACACTATATGAGATACATCCTGGCGACTGACAGACAGACAGACAGACAGACAGACAGACAGACGGACGGACGGACAACGAAGTCTTAGTAATAGGGTCCCGATTTACTCTACTTCCGTACCCAAGTACGGGACCCTAAAAATAAGAATAATATTAGAATAAGATATAACTTAGAATAGTTATATAAAACTTAAAAAAAAAACTTATTATAATAATATGGATATTAATTTTCTACATGTTACAAGTAATCGTTTAATAATAATCGTTTATATAATAATATTGCTATTAAGCAAAAGAGCAGATTACAAAAATATACTCTTTACGCAAATGCTTCGTTTAAAACGTATGAAATATCCAGAAAGAGTGCTTAGGTAAGTAATAATTGAAATCATATTATTTGAATGACATTAAACAATAGAGAATTAATTAATTTACATCTTCTATGTTAATGTTTAAGTTTTTTTTAACTTGCGTACAATAAAGTTTTTTTTTTTAATTCTAGAAGAATGTATCAAAATTGTTCCCCTTTCGTTTTCCTACTTTAATTCAATAAATCATCATCATCCAGTTATCTGTATAATCTTTACAATAAAACAATTAATCCCCACATACATGTAACAACTACAGTTGTACCTGTATGTAACATGTAACAAGTACAGTACAGCTATCACAAAGCAACCGTTATCTTAATCCATCTTTATAATTTAACTTTCTAGATTAAAAACTCCCGAACGACTGTTAAAAAGTGCATTTTTAAACGCTGCAATTAACCAAATTTCAAATGAAACGTTACGTTTTGTATGTTAAATACTCGCATTTATTAGAACGGTGGTCATTCTGTAATTGCGTCGCACTGACGGGAGCGATAAAGGGTTAATTTAACGCTCGCTGCCTCAGACTCTGTTAGGCTTTCAAGTAATTCGGAGCGTGATGGAAATTCGTGGGGGGGTCATTGTTAACTTCTGTTTGATTCTAAAATTACACGATGCTTTATTTTATGGACTTTCTAGCACTTTTATTATACTTTTACTACAAAAACGTTATGAAAAAGTTATTTTCTCATATACTTCTTTAGTTTTCTACTTACTTTCTTTCAATTCCACTATTTGTCAGTAAAAGTTCATTTACTAATACATAACTACGATAATCATATTCCTTTCCAGCTATAAGAATCTTCAGAATCGAAATAGTAGTTCGGAATTTACCTCCAACATCCAAACTTACACGTACTTCTTAATAATATTAACGCTCATAAATCACATACGATCTGCAAAAAAAAAAGACAAATGTAGGCTATTAAAGATGTAACATTCATGTTATGAATCTCATACCATTGTAACTCGTTCGCGTTAACCCGAAAATTCTGTCCCATCTAATGC
Organism: Argynnis bischoffii washingtonia; assembly: GCA_033884665.1. NCBI lineage: Eukaryota > Metazoa > Arthropoda > Insecta > Lepidoptera > Nymphalidae > Argynnis > Argynnis bischoffii. The sequence goes on from JAEMGE010000029.1 coordinate 4,972,127, forward strand.
GAACTTCCCAGCGTTTAAAGATTTATGTTAGTCCCGAAATCATCTCCGACCGCATCGCTATTTGTTACGCGACATCTGGTGTGGAGTTCACACCGGTTCTTACTAGTTCGATGCTGAAAGCAATATGGCATAGTCTAAGAGATAGAATGTAAGATATGACTTTTATCATATTACTAGTGTTAAAATTTTTAGTCTTCACTTAGTTAATGTTTTTTTTTTGTTAATACTGAATCTCGTCAACAGCTACTAAGTAAAAAAAAATCGGTACATAGACAGAGGAGAAAAAATATAAATAATGAAAATAATATAGATAAAGTGTAGCTCTTAATGAAAATACTTTGCGTAATATGGAAATTATTTTAGTACCTTCTTTCATAATACTTTCTTAGATTTAGGCGAATATTTGATATTTTAAATAAAACTATCTTTTCAGATTTTTTTCGCGGATTTATTTTTATTTTTGGTTCCCGACATTTCAAATGCTTTACATGATACAGCAATCATCATGGAAAATCAAAATAAATTCGAGAAAAAATCCAAAAAGATAGTTTTATTTAAAATACCTTCTTTCAAATGAATCTTATGTAGTATGTAAGTTCGATACTTGTTCTTGAATTCGGCTCACTCCCTGTGCACAGTACCAACTTGATAGTATTAGCTTGTGTTTGTTTATTCAAATGTTTATAAATTGGTGATTATATCATATTTCAAATCTAATATAATAAATATTTACATACTCAAACTAGTTTGTCATATTATGTGAGCCCTAGCTGATATAGAATAGGCATTTTTCCCATATGCAAACGTCTTTTTTAAATTTCATAATAAGTTGAATTTCTATTTGTATATATAGTTATTGAAACAGCGTAGCAGGTTGGAAAGTAATGTAATAAAAATATAAAATAATTATTTTATATTGTATGTGTACATGTCACAACATCAATCATGTTTAAGAAAAAACCTATTAACATATTCAATTTAACTGTCGTATCTTAGCCTAAAAAGTAAAATGGTGCAAAACGGATACTTCGAAAAGTTGTTATAAGTGAAAATGGTTAGTGAGATCGTTTGTTTTTATCACTTGTAAGATTTTCTTTGATAATTCCGAAAATGCTATGTTCCATCGGCTTTATGTAATAGGAATATAAAAGAATTATATAAAATGATAACCAAAGTAATTTTACTCTTAAAAGTTGCTATACCTATTTTATTTTTACTTTCAACATACATAATTATATGTACTTCATACATAATTATATGTAGCATATTGGTAGCGCTCTAGTTTAAAACACCAAGTGAAGCGGGTTCAATCTCGGGTCTCGCATCTCTGAGGCTTTCACGAGTGAACCTTTTTATTTTCGTTTTATTATAACTACTTGCTGATATGATAAAAGAAAATATGGTCTGAAAATCTTTATAACAGGGAGAACCTAAATAAATATGAAAGAAATTTAATTAAAGAGATAGAAGGATAAAAAGAATAATTAATTTCTGTATTAAAAACACAGTAGAATATTAAATCAAATATAAACACTAAATATTGTTGTTTCATATTAACCGTTCAACAATTAGTAGACTTTACCCAGTGAGACGTAATTCGAGTCTGAAATAATAAAATATAGCAGCGGTGTTTTAGTGTTAATTGGAATTAAACGCAAAATTATGTTTGTGGCGTACAGCGGAATGAAGTACACGGATATTGTTTATTATTTTAAACTTTGATATAATTTAGTATATTTTATGTATATGTAATAGGTTTTACTTTTCTTTTAATGTGTTGCAACTACACTGAAGATCATGAATTCGATTTGCGAGGCTACGAAATTTGCAAAGGTTGACTTCCGGAGAATAAAATCGTAATTAGCAAAAGTTCATTATTACATAACGGGCAAAATAAAAAAAAGTAGTATAGTATTAAGTTTAGAATTAACTAATAATTTATGAATAAATCAATATAATAAAAATATACTACTATATGAATAAAGTGTAATTGTAATATACTACGACAATTTTTTCAAGAACACAAATCAGTTACTAGATAAAGTATCTGGGCGACACAGCTTCGCTCAGCGTTAATATTTTTTTTGTAATGTCGTGTTTTTTCGTAAAAAAAAAATATTTTTAATGTTGCGAAATGCATTTATACGTACCACTTGTTTACATATAGGTGGTTATGTGGAACTCACTGGCTAGAAAAGCAAGTACTACTCGCTAAAATCCAACGGAATCTCCTGCGCCTTAGTGGGGCTTACCGAAGCAGACCACAACAACCATGAGGTTGCTCCCATGGTCCACACTACTCTCAGAGAAGTACAAAGAGCAACCCTCGTAGGACACCGCCCACCGAGATGGGCTGGCTCCCAGTGTTGCAGCGTGAAGCTTTCTTAGCTTCACGCCCGGCTGACCAGATGCTAGTTAGCCCCACAACAAGGTGAATGTACGTTTTCGGATCATTCATCACGCATCAACCATCCATATTTATTGTAATACTTTTTTTCTTTTTTTATAATTCTATAGTTTCGAACACATAGTCTAGATAAAAAGTTGTATTTATGTGATTATCACGATACAAAGTAACGCAACAACATGCATTTAATATTTTAATATCGTAAATAAGTTTATTAATTAAGCTCTATTTCCAAGATGAAACTACAATTTTACAGAAATATAATGAAAAACCCTTACTGATGTAAAGTGTCGAACATGTGAAATAAAACATTAAATCAATTGTATGAGTATTTTATGATATTGTTCTTCGGTGGATAATATTATGTTAGTTTCTTACCCCAGCCGATTTAATTCATCGACATTGAACTCAAAATGAGTCATTAGATCTAAGTAATCTACTTATATGAAACTAAACTATACAACTATATTAAGCTTGTAATGAGCCTTTTTTTACGAACATATTGAAAGACTAGCAGAACCCGCGGCTTCGCTCGCGCTAAATCTACAAAAAATACTCTAAAAATGTACGTTTTATACAAACTTTCATCCCCTATTTCACCTCCTTGAGGGTTGAATTTTAAAAAATCCTTCCTTAGTGGATGCCTACGTCATAAGAGGAATACGTATGTGAAATTTTAAGTTTCTAGCCCTAAAGGTTGTTTGGCCTGTGCGTTGATACATCAGTCAATCACTTTTGCCTTTATATATATAAAATAATATAAGAAAGAATATAGATAAACAGAATATATTCTTTTTCTTTTTATAATTTTCAAAAAATGTTACAAATAGCCTGAATGTTACTGAAAATAGTCACAAAGAAAGGCCTTCTTTTCGAATCGTTTTTAATGCAAATAAAATAACAGGAAACTCGCACTGTTAAAATAAATTACTCGAATAAGCTTTACTTAGTGAAAAGTTAAACATGTGACACACTATTTTTAGTGGATTTATTGGTTTAGGAATACTAGATCTACAAAAAAAATATGTGATTAGGTATATTCGCATATTTTGTTTAACAAAGTAATTATTGAATGTCAACCAAGTTTATTTATTATTATTATTAGCAGAAAAATTTTCTTTTCTTATTTTCAAAAGAAGGATTTAACACGGGCTTTAACCAAATGTGATGGAATAAAAAAAATGTGAGTGGAAGTACTAGAAATCGTGGACCATGTTTATTATTGTTATGTTTGTATCTTTTAGGATTTTACGAGCTCAAAGTAGCTCGGTCCTTTAAAAGACTTGGGTCTTCCAAAGGACCGGGCTACAGGTCCAACAAGTAGAGGCCTCTAAAGAGATTCAAGTTTGTTTAATGTGATACATCAGACGGGATCTCTGAGTAACCCATAAAAAATTACCCAAAGATGGACTCCGGATAATGTGTAGGGACTATGGGAAATATGAAAAACTAAATAGAGAATATGGAAATGAGTTTGGATGGGCTTTAAGCCTATCTGGGCTATTGGATGAAACTACAGGAAGTTCACCTTCTTATCAGTCTCAAATTGAATATTTAGCGGACAGTGACACTATGTAGATGGGCCGCCACAAAGCAGCATAGTACCTTGAGCGCAACATCAGCGTGATCGGCTAAGGGTGTCGAGAGGTGTGCACCAGTTTCCCTATCGCGAGAGTGCTTGTGAGCGGGTTTTCCCGTTATTACGCAGATTGAGCACTTCCACCCTTTCGACTACTTGGCTCTTGCGCTCCACTCTGGATGGCCAATGAAGGGTAACCAGAGGCGGGGGACAGATGGTGTTTCCCTCGGGAGCTCTCAGGTCCGTGGTGTGACCACTAACTAACAACTCGCCATAAGCTACCTCGCGGACTTATTTTTATTATTATTATTAGCTTCGCTTCACCCTTGTGCGAACTCTAGGTATCTAATAGAATCCTATGTGTTAAAAACATACATACACAAACAAACACAATTTTTCGCATTTATAATAATAGTCTAATCATGAATTATTTAATTAAAAAATTACACTAAAAAAATCTAACAAAGAAATTATAACCGCCTTTAGGGATAATTTTATTTGTTTCTATATGAAACCACCGCGAAAAGGGTGAAGTGAAGTTAGGTCTCTTCACTAGTATTTTTGTACTTAATTATATTTATATCTATGACTTTTTAATTACTCAGAAGTTTGAATCAGATATATTACCCCTGCGAAAGTAATATTGTATAAATGTTCTAGAAACAACAAATCCCATGAGGAGATATAAGACTGCAGTAGCAACGATATTTTAAATTAAACTTTTAACAAAGGAAATTACTTATTTATTTTATATGGCCGTATAAAACTGAAGCGTAGCTTGAAATACGTATAGCGTATTTATAAGAAATAATCCGTTTTCGTCTGAGAGAAAATTAAATATTATATAATGTAATAAAACGGAAAGCTTAATGTTTTATTACAATCACCTGCTGTGTGTGGCTAACTTTATATATGTTTTTTTAGGATTCCATACACGAAGGGTGCCAACAGGAACCTATTACTAATCCTCCGTTATCCATGCGTCTCTCTGTCAGTGGGCTGTACATATCTCATGAACCGTAATAGGTAAAAAGTAGAATTTTTCACAGAGTGTGTATTTCTATTGCGTCTATAACAATAAGTACATATCGTTACATCTTGTACGATGGTACGGAACCCTTCTTGTCCGACTCGCACTTGACCTGTTTTTAATATATTTACCTACTCCGGAACACACCCACCTTAGTTGCCTAACAGTAGAATATGAGTGACTGTAGGTCATATATGGGTGTTAAATTTCATCCAAATCTGTGCAGCCGTTTCAGCAATAAGGAGTGACAAACATACACACATACAAACTATATAAATATGTAATTCAAAATAGTAGCCTGATAATTATTACTAACTAAAATAGTAGACCAACTTTAAACTTACTTCACAAGTAATTATTTCGCCCTAAGCGATGGTATTTTTTGTTGAGACTTATATAAAAACACCGTTTTATTAAAAAGAACCATAAAAATATAATTTACAGTAATTATATTAGCGTAATTTTTGTGGTATACACACAAAAAATTGGACAAGTACGAGTATGACTTACGCACCGAGGGTTTTGTGCCTTGTGAGATTAATGTTGTGTTGTTTTAATTCTATAACTTGTTACGAAAAAATTAAATTATTCGTTAAATTGATCGTTTTATTAATCTTAAAAATTAACTGTTTATCATACAAATGCTTAAAACAAGTATGACGACAGTTTGGCTCAGTGACGACAGTTTGTCTCAGTTTGTAGTGACCCTACTTGTTATGCCAGTGGTCGCGGGTTCGAGTTCCGCTGTAGGCATTCATTTATGTGATGAGCACGAAAGTTTGTACTCTTGTCATGAGTGTTTATATTTATAATATGTACCTATGTATTTAAAATTATATATGTATGGTGTATCAACTATCTGGGTATCCATAAAAAAGGCCTCGTTAAAAGCTTACCATGGAACTTGATGGTGCTGTGTGTTTATGTTCTAACATATTTCTTTATTTATAAGTATGAAAAACCAAAGCACTCGCTGAACTTACAAAGCGTATAGCTGAAAATATATATATACTATTTGCGAATTATGGGATTTTACCTCAAAAAAAGCTCAACGTATTAACATAATTTTCATTAAAAGTATTTTTCAGCATTTTCTACCCCAAACTTTAAAGTTAAAAAGGAGGGAGGAGGGTTGGTTTATCAGTTTATATATGATACCTGACTCCAAAATTATAAGTACATTTATATCAACAATAGCAAAAAAATTGACAAAACAACGGAACCCTAAAAATACGCTCGAATCGAGTTACTCTTTTTAAGGTAATTCAAAAATTTAACAATTCATAACATAATTTCAAGCTTTATCTTAAAAGTTCTACTGGTTTTTATGCTAATATACATATTTTAAAGAAGACTTTTGTTTCCTGATTATAAGCAGAAACTTCTCTGGACTCATTGAATTTATTTGACCCGTCTACTATCGCCAATAAAATCGATATTCGTAATAAGTACAATGTACATACATACTAAGTGGGTGGTGACGAATGCCTCGCTTTCATTAAACTAGATTGAGCCAAGCATGTAATATCTATAAATAGATATAACAATCAGTAATAACTCCTCCACTTTTTGATGTTACTAAAAAATAAAACATGTTATATAAAAGGTAGTAAAATGGGGGTTCAAGTTTTATTTCGAAAGTTATTCGACTACTATATTTGTAAGGAGGCTGTCGCTTCTTTCAAATGCAGAAAATTCTCCAATTTGTACTCATTGGATTTGTTTTGACCAGCTTACTTTTGTCAGTAATAATTTAATCAATGTTCGTAATATTGTTTATAATACTAGAACCCAACACCCGACTTCGTTTCAACCTTGAGTACGTTTTACGGGTGGTGTGAAATAGGTACATGTAGGTATTACAACTTTTATATCCTTTACTTGAGAAATGATTGATTCCCCATACAAACTTCCACCTCCTCTTTTCACCCCCTTGAGAGATCATTTCTGGGTTGAAAACTATCCTATGTCCTTCCCATGATCTCAAAGATTCAGCGAATTGAGCATGAAACGATAAGAGACAGACAGGTATACTTTCGCATTTTTAATAATAGTACGAATGTGGGTGGTGACGAATGCCTCACTTTCACTTAACTAGATTAAGTCAAGCATAAAATATCTATAAATAAACATAATAGTTACTAACAACTCCAAATAAGAAAGACCATCTAAAGCACATTCAAATCTTATAGTTACTTTATTAATATACAAGCAGCTCACCCTCGCTTCGCTCGGGTTCACCTCTAGGATAATAAAAACAAACCTATCCCACGGGAACCGTACATTTTTCCGGGATAAAAAGTAGCATATGTTAATACATATGCAGTCGTACAGAGATAGATTATAGTCTGGAATAATTTCCAGACTATAATCTATCTCTGTACGACAAATCTCATCCAGATCCGTTCAGCCGTTCTGGCGTGAAAGAGTAACAAACATCCTCACAACATACATACTCACAAACTTTCACATCTATAATATTAATACGGATAATACGGATAGGAAAACTAAATTCTAAGGGTCGAATTCATTTCCCTCTAGAAAATAGGTTTTGCGTTTTATTAGATAACAACTTCTGAAATACTAGACGTTAAGCTATAGGATAGGGGGAGGCTTAATGTACCTCCATTCATTGGTAACCCCGATCCGGTAACAGCGTATTTGAAATTTAAATCGCTCTCTCAGTTGAATCGTTCGCAATGATTTCCAAGATCAAAATTATTTATACTAATAACAACTTTAGACCACGAGAATATGGTTGAATATTGATTGATTCAAACATTTGACAGGCAATTGAGACAGTTAAGACGACTTATTATTTCGAAGGCACGGTGTTATCTTAACATTTCTATTTTATTGTAACATAATAGGCTTTTAGATAGCGATGTATTGCGTTTAGTTATTGGGCATTAGCATTGGCATTTCACGTTCTTGTTTAACATAATTATAATTACTGTCATAAATATTCTCCCAGTAGACATTTAAGCAGCTACACTTTTATTTCCCACCAGTTTTTTTAGGAATAGGGATAAATGGTGGCCTACATCTGTTCTGACTGGGCAATATATATGTATAATACTAGCAGTACCCGCAGCTTCGCTCGCGTTCAAACTTCTGTGTCGTGTCTGATATTCTCATGTACGAATCATTTTAATTATTACCATTTGCTTTGCAGTAAAGGAAACATCGTGAGGAAACCTATAGATCTAAGAGATGTGAACCCGCCAACCCACACTTGGTCAGCGTGGTACAATACAACCTCTTATTGATAACTCGTGCTCAGCAGCGGGACAATACATTTGGGCTTGGTGGTGGTAGTGAAGGTGTTGATAATTCGATGTTCGATGGATTAAGAGTACGAGAATAGTCTATGTTGTACACAGGAAAATAACGTTCAACACAAGCACTGTTCAGTCGAGTTTATTCACCTTATAACATTCACTAATACAAAACAGTCCACCAAAAAGTCCATAAGATAAGAAGGAGAATATTATATCGAGCACAGCAGTTACAATTTAATATATCTGTAGATGCAACAAGCAAACAGGAAAAATAACACGTAATTACAAGAGCGTAAGGTACAGTTTCGAATGTATGGAATCGTAAGCAAGCGGAACGTAAGTTACGAGCGTATAGCGTAGATGCTAGAGGCCGACTGGCGCCAGCGCGGCCGCGGGCGCGGGAGCGGGCGTAGGAGCGGACGCGGGTGCGGGCGCGGGGTTATACCTGCGCTGGAGTTTGTAACTTTTGAATGCATAGCAACTACGTCACGAGCATAAAAAATAGAACTGGCCGTTGCGGCTTGTTTCCATTGCACGCGCGCAACTGGTGTAAATATATTAATAATATTTGTTGTTAATTTGTTGGTGAAAGAATGTGTATGTATGTTTGTGTATGAAAATTATATATGTATGAATGCTTATGTGTAAAAGTGTTGATGTTATTTTGTTATATGTAATGTATATGTATATATGTACTAGTATGTAAGTGTGTAATATGTGGGATGAGCCCACATACATACTTTTAATTAAGTGAAAAAGATCCAAACACGTGAAGAAAAATCCAAAAAATACATATTAATTTTCCGACACTTCCAAGTTTTTAAGTGAAAAATGTGTATAAAATGAACTCCTATTAGTTGTATTAGAAAAAAAAATATAGGTATTAGGAACAATAACAAACAATATCTTACCGCCGTGAAAGAAACTACTTTACATCTCAGTATATCAAGAAGTTTCAGTAGACTATTAACATGTTCGAGAATTTATTAAAGATCGTGCTAACGAGCCTAAGCGAGGCTTCAAGAGAAGAGTCTGTCAAGAGAAAAAGATAAGTTGATTTTCTACAATCGATACTGTTCATAAAGATTTTTTTTCTCAACCAAAATAGGCACAACTACTTCAAATATACTTTGAAGTATTTATTCTAACCCAATAGTGGATTATTTAATTTTTATAGGTGGTCAAAAATAAATATTAATAATAATGAAACGTAAAACTTCTATTTGTTTTATATATTTCTATAAATACATAATATTTATCTTCTACATTGAAGTATCTTCAACAGATATCTTTAAAGGCAATCAGAAACATATGAACATTTGGTGTAAATCGAAAGAATTTACGAAAGTCTGTTAGCAAAACGATTTCCGGTATAGAAAAATTCTCGTACTTAGCAAGTAGGGTTACATTTGCTGACGCTTCGCACTGTCAAAACGTCATTTTGTCATCGCGATAACGTTTCGCTGTGTTACCTCACCATGGAAATTGTGGGAAATTATATCATAGTATTATAAAATTGCATTTCCTATAGAAATATAAAGCTTTTCTTATATTTAAAGCTCAAACAATACCAGATGATACTAGTATTAGAAGTATGTTTAATTTGTTTTATTTTTATTATGGAAATTTGTTATATTTAGCCACTTATCCTTTGTTCTGATGCATCCATAGGTGTCTAACAGTAGCCTATATATTACTCCTGGTTATAATATATACTCCTGGTAATACCTACTCTATGTTTTCTGTACTAAATTTCATTCAAATCCGTCCAGACGTTTAAGCCCGAAAGAATAACAAAACACAAAGTTTCGCATATGTAATAGTAGTCTTTTTTAATGGTAGTTTATGGGTAAGAGCATTCTTCTACCCATAAACTATGCCTATATTATATAGGCTAATTTCCGAGTTGAAGTAGGATATTAAGGTAAAGTCTTCATGGTTGAAGACTTTGCGTCCTGCCTATTATAACCTACGGCGCCGAAACCTCAAGTTAAAACTGGTTCACAAATTAAGGGTCAGTGTGCTATCATAAGAGCCATCTTTGAGATGTCTTTGAAAGAAAAATTCAAAAATGAAT